>JAAALK010000082.1:12517002-13132272 GCA_019279435.1 Zizania palustris
TGAGATGTTCTCAGCTCGGGCCAAGACTGTTTGCTGCGAAGGTAAAAAAACCAAGGTGAAAAATTATTGGTATATAAGTTTAATTTTGTTTTGCAGATACTTCGTACCTGGTATGCTGCACGCTCCATGGCAGCGTTAAGATCCGAACTCTCCGCCTCGCTCAAGATGGCCACCAAGTCCGTCTCTCCGACTTCGCGACTAGCTCGATCCAAAGGCTCGAGCAAAGTCCGAAGCCCAGTTCTTCGCTCCAAGAAAGGAGCTAGAAGAGGGAGCATGCTCAAGGCTTGCTGGTCATCTTCGTTTGGCGAAGGTCCGGAGTGCTGAGCTGTATTTTTTGGAGCTCCGGCAGACTGACCCCCCTCCGTAAATTGGCTTTCGTCTGTTGACTCAGACGGAGTTGATCCTGAGCTCGGAGCAGGGAGGTGGTCCATCTTGCCTTTGCCTTTTCCAGGTCCCATTTGAGTGGCTCCTGGAATTAGCTCCAAAGTTGTCGAAGGTCTAGGAATTATATATTCAGGACGGACCTCTTCCACGGGAGTAGATCCTGTTAAAACAAAGGTATTATACATTGTATAATTTCGCATAAAAAGAACAAAATAATTATGCGAAGGTTACCTTCGATGTTTTGGCGACGGGTGAGCATTGGGCTGCTTGGCGGGTCGAAGGCTACTCCAAAGTCTTCGTCGGAGTCAACAGTCAAATCTTCGACTGTTGGAGTATCTTCGGGAGCAGCCGTTGTTACTTCACCAGGAATCGAAGCTGCAGCAACTTCGACTTCACTTTCGTCCACAGGGGCTCCGTCTTGCGTTAAATTTTCTTGAGCAGCCGAAGTCCTCACTTGCTCAAGGTTCTCTTGAGAATCCGGCACGCTCGTAGCTTCATCAATATGTGCATCTCTTTGGGCTGCATCCTCGTCGATCAGGTCGACTAGCATCCTGCCTTCATCCTCCAAGGAATCGGAGATTGAGGCTCTTGGGCTTGAAGGCGCAGGAGCTCTTGGTTTCCGAGCTCCGACTTCAGCTTTTCTCTTTTTGGGCCCTTTCTCCGAAGGCACCCAATCCAGAAGATGGGGCGGAACAACTTTGAGTAGTCCCCATACTCAGTTGGCCCGTTCCCAAGTACCAACCAATTTGATTCTCCATTCCTTCTCGGTCGGAGTTGGGACGCCCAAAATCTTCTTTGAAGCTCGTACAATCTGCTCCGAAGTTATAGGGGCTGAAGAGGCTGAAAAATGAGTTAAGTTGGTTATTCCTTCGAATAAATATACATGATATATGTTGTTTTCGAAGTTACCTGCAGGGCTCGAAGTCAAAGAAATTTTGCGAAGACCGCCCTCCGAATCTTCTTCAAAGGTGATCGGCCAGTTGGCCATCAGAGGAGGGATTTGAAGCCCGAGGAATTCTTCAGCTAAGTCCCGCATACTCAGGCGGCTACTTATTTTTTGGAGCAGACTGAGGCGAGCTTCGAGCTGACCCGGATCCGGGTGCACAAGGGCTTCTTTTCAAAAGTTGATATCTTGCAAAAGTCCAGCTAGGCGACTACTTGCCCCAACTTCGGCATAAAACCACTTCAAGATCCAGTCTGTATACCATCTAGCATTGATAGCCTTCACCGGAAACCGAAGAGCATACTCGTCCCGAAGCCTGAAGTTGATGCTTCCGAAGGCTACTACCATCTTCTCACCTCCGGGGCCTACGAAGGTCTTCGGTTGACACGAAGCTCTGTGCAGTGCTGCGAAGATCTCAGCCCTTCCTTCGCAACCCTTAGCCCGCAACACCCATTTGAAGATGGCAAGACGTGCTACGGCATTCGGAGAAAGCTGGGGGAGAGTAACGTGGAATAAGTCTAGTACCTCCGCTAAGAAGTCAACCGCTGGAAGCCCCAAACCAGCTTTGAACAAGGCTTCAAAGACGACCACTTCTCCGGGCCTTGGCGATGGAATGATCTCTTTCCCGGGTTTGCGAATCATGACTCCCGAATTAATTTTGCCTTCTATTGCGGCCACGAGTGATTCTCTTTTGCAGGTTGAAGGCCCCAATTGAAAGGACTGATCTGTGTACTTCGTTGATGCCGGAAAAAGGTCCTGAGGGCCGACATTTTGGGGATTTCTCCCCGCCGCCTCCATTGTTGCCATTGCTGGTGTCGGAGTCACCGTCGCCAATGTTGCAGCCGCCGCTGCTGCCGCAGCCTGCTGCCGGGCCAAGGTTGAAGCTGCTCCAGGACCCTTGAAACTAGTTTTCTCCATTAGATCTCATGGATTGCTTCAGAAGAAAAATGGAAGCTAGGGCTTGAGTGATGGTTTGTTTGCACGAAAGTGATGGAAAGGTACTCGAGAAGGGTCTGGGCCCTCTATTTATAGCCTAGACCTCAATTTTTTACCGTTTGCCTATGCCGTTTCGCATTCTTAACTGTTACTTTGTTGAGGAATTAACGAGTCACGTAACTTTCGTTAAAAGAAAGAAGCCAACGGCTATTTCCTCCAAGTCTAAAAAGGCTTTTGGGCCTCTCGAGTTAGTTCTAAGATGGTTCGAATGTAATTTTCTTAGAAACTGATTCGAAGTTTTGCGTCTCCATGCATTTCGGAGATAAATTAAAATCAGCTAACCCCTACGCATGATTATTTTTCTTGCGCATACAGCTCTCCTAACTTTACAGATTTAGCGAAGAAGCGTATTCGAGGGGCTACTGTTGGGGGAAAATATTCCATCTTCAGGGTTATTGCAGTAACAGGACAAAGGTTGGTGATTAAGTCCAAGATTTTTAGCATATGACTCCGGGGATGCATTGAATCAAGTTCGAAGTATGATGACAGACTCTAGTTCGGAGTATATCTTCAAACTTGGACTCTTCCGATGATTTCTTTGCCAGCTAAGATGGAAGGCTTATCTTCTTTCTCATCAGATTAGTCTTTTACCATTTTAGCCCTATTAAGGGTACCGAATAGTTTCCACTATGTCGGTTGTAATAGAGGGGTAAAAGGGTCTGTTGGGGGAAAATATCTCATCTTCGGGGTTATTGCCGCAACAGCATGAAAGCTGATAGTGGATTCGAAGGTTTCCAGACGTCCATCTTCGAAGACAGTCTGAATCAAGCTCGAAGTACGAAGATAGGCATTGGTTCGGAGTACATCTTCGAACTAAGGCTCTTCGAGATCTTTATTGCCAGCTAAGATGGAAGATTTATCTTTTATATTATTAGATTAGTCTTTTACCATTTTAGCCCTATCAAGGGTACCGAATAGTTTCCACTATGTCGGTTGTAATAGAGGGGTAAATAGGTTTTTTCCTTAATATTTGGGCCTATAAATAACCCCCATTTTACCCTGTAATAGGGACCGAATACAAGTTATTCAATATACACATTTGAACTATTCTAAGTTGTTATCCTTTCGGAGGCTTAGAACAGTTCTCTTCGCAAACACTTCGTTTGTTAGTTTCTTTTCTACAGAAACCTGTTAGCGTAATCTTTTACGCCAACAGTTGGCGCCGTCCGTGGGGAACCTAGTTCGAAAAACTTCGTTCTCTACCAATTTCCTACACCATGCCTCCTAAGCGGAGCGCACCTCGTAACCCTGTTCGGAGGTCTTCTCGGATCTCCGCAGAGACCCCGTCCGACACGGTCGAAGTCGGAGGGCCTTCGACTTTCCCTCCACCTCAAACTCCGGAAGGAGTTTCCATCTCTCGAACATACGAAGCTTCTCCGCCAAATCCTTCCATACGTCGACCACCTGGAATCCCTCTTCCACCTTCCATCCCACTTCGAACTGATCCTACTAGCTCTCAAGACCCGGAAGATCCTTCCGGAGGAGATGAAGACAATCTTGGAGATATGGCCACTCAAATGGCCAACCTTCAAGCTGAAGTAGCAAGGTGGCGACAAGAAGCTGCGAACAGGCTTCGCTCTCAAGCCATCCCAACTATCCCAGAAGTGCCCGAAGACGATGAACCCGATTATCCCGAAGCCCCGGAGAACGCCTCCTTCGACAATGAATCTCCGCTGCATCCTGAGCTGCAGAAAGTTCGCTTTGATCCAAAGTTTAAAACTTCGAAGCTCTGTAAGTATGCCGGAGACGAAGATCCCGGAGAGTTTGTTCGTTCTTATGCCCTAGCAATTGAAGCTAGCGGAGGAGTTCGAGACACCATGGCAAAGTGCTTCCCCTTAGCTCTTCAAGGAGTGGCATTAAGGTGGTTCTGGTCTTTGAAGCCAGGATCAATTAATTCATGGGGGCAGCTGAAGAAGAAGTTTATAAGAAATTTTCAAGGCACCTTCGTGCCTCCGATGTCAACGGGAAGCCTTTTCTAGGTGAAACAGCTCCCCGGAGAGACATTGAGGCAATATTTAAGCGCTTCGCTCATACGAAGTCGCAGATCTGGGGGTTTTCTGCATCTTCGGTAGTTGATGCAGCTCAGGAAGGCGTCACTCATCAAGGCCTTTTGGATAAGCTTCATCGGAAAAGCATCTCCTCGGTCTCTCAGTTGATGTCATACTTCGAGGAGTATGCGAGGTCGGAAGAGGGTTGGCTCCGAAGAACTGCCGCTACTTCATCCATATTGCAAGAAGTTAAAGTAGAAGTAAACACTTCGGCACAGCCACAAGAACCAGTCTTCGAAGTTCAACATGATCGGAGAAGAGGGCAAAAGCACCTTCGTTCTGAAGTCATGAATATTGCACCCCCACAGAAGTTTACACAGAGAGCTCCACAGTCTTCGGGGAACAAGGCCAGCGGCTGGAGGCCGCCAGGGAAAACGGCTGGCAAGGGCCAGACCCTTTTCTGCTGCATCCATGGAGAAAATCGAAGCCATGCAACTGATACTTGCAAGGCTATACTTACTCTAAGAGGAGAGTATCTAGAAAGAACTTCGGGTCGAGGTACTACCGACCGAGTTCCAGTTGCAACGCGCCCAGATCCGGTCCAGGCTGTGGCGTGGATAGAAAACTTTGATGCCACAAGACACCCTCCAGTGGCCAATGTTATGCCACCTCCGAAGCAAGAGGAAGGGCAAGACCGAGGGAAAAGAGTAGTTCTTCCTATCTCCGGAGGAGGTACCCTCGGAAGCATGTCAAAGAGACAGCGAAGGGACTACGTCAGAGAAGTAGGCCATATTGGGACTTCGTCATCTGCAGCTGCAATGCCGGAGTGGTCTCATGTACCGATATCCTTTTCTGCGGAGGATGCAGCTGGCATCAAGTTCCCGCATGCAGACCCACTTGTTATCACTGCTGATATTGCGGGCACTGAAGTTCGAAGGGTGTTGATTGACGGAGGTAGTTCGGCAGACATCATTTTTGTTCAAGCCTTCGATCAATTGTGCATCTCCAGAAAGCATCTCCTTCCAGCGGCTCGTCCTTTGCAAGGCTTCGCAGGACCTCCGCTTGATGCACTTGGCCAAATAGGCCTGGAAGTTACCTTCGGAGAAGGTTTATTGGCCCGAACTGAGGAAGTAATCTTTGATGTTGTAGATGCCTCGTATGCTTACAACGTCATCTTCGGAAGAGGCATGCTAAACCAGTTCGGAGCTGTGGCGCATCACAATTATTTGTGCATGAAGATGCCCACACAAGCAGGAGTCCTTACTGTCTTCGGAGATCAAGCCATCGCTCGGAGAGCGGAATATGGTCATGGTCCCCCTCTTGATCCAAGACAAGTAAACAATGTACAAGATAATGAAGAAATTTTTTCAGCCTCTTCCGAAGCTTCAAAGAAGTCCTTTCCGAGACCAAGTCCTGAAGGAGAGATTGCAGCGAAGGTCATTGTTAAAGATGGTAAAGAGTATACATTTCAATTTGGTAAAGATTTACCTCCAGAAGTTGCAACCTCCTTGGAAAAGGTGGTAGAAGAGAATTTGGATGTCTTCGCTTGGTCTGACGAAGATATCACCGGAGTCGATCGGGATATCATTGAACATAGTTTACTTGTAAATCCGAAGGCCCGCCCTGTTCGGCAAGGACTCCGGAAAATGTCTGCAGAAAGAGCTGCTCTAGCGAAAGACGAAGTTGAGAAATTATTGAAGGCTGGGATTATCAGAGAAGTGGCTCACACAGAATGGTTAGCTAACCCAGTCTTCGTCAGAAAGAATTCTTCTGGGAAGTGGCGCATGTGTATTGATTTCACATCCTTGAATAAAGCATGCCCTCGTGACCCCTACCCCATGCCCCGAATTGATCAATTGGTTGACTCCACCGCAGGTTCGGAGTTATTAAGCTTCCTTGACGCGTATTTTGGTTATCATCAAATATGGTTGAAGCGCGAAGATGAGATCAAGACAAGCTTCGTAACTCCTTCGGGAGTCTTCTGTTATGTAAGAATGCCCTTCGGCTTAAGAAATGCTGGGGCTACTTTTTCGAGGTTAGTTGCTAAGGCTCTAGGTCATCAATTAGGTCGCAATGTGGAGGCCTATATGGATGATATTGTAATAAAGAGTGCTTTAAAGCACCAACATAGCCTAGACTTAGCAGAAACATTCAATAGCCTTCGGGCATGTGGGATCCTTCTTAACCCAGAAAAATGTATCTTCGGAGCTAAGGCTAGAAAATTTTTAAGGTATTTAGTTTCAAGCAGGGGAATTGAAGCTAGCCCTACTCAAATAACTGCGCTACAGAAGATGGCTCCTCCGGAAAATTTAAAGCAAGTGCAAAAGCTGACTGGGCGTCTCGCAGCACTTAGCAGGTTTTTATCAAGGTCTGCGGAGAGAAGCTTGCCTATATTTAAAGCATTGAAGGGGTCCGAAGATTTTGCATGGACACCGGAGTGTCAGAAAAGCTTTGAAGATATTAAAGAGTATCTCAGTAATCTAGCTACACTCACGGTGCCTACTGCGGACGAAACCCTACTCCTTTACCTTGCAGCTACAGGTTCTGCTGTCAGTGCAGTCCTTGTCAGAGAAGTGGATTTCAATGGGAAGTTGGTCCAAAATCCTGTTTATTTTGTATCAGAGGCATTATCAGGAGCGAAGACAAGATACTCCGAACTTGAGAAGTTCGTTTATGCTCTGATAATGGCTTCGAGGAAATTAAGACATTATTTTTTGGCACACAATGTAATTGTACCAACTTCGTATCCTTTAGGAGATATGCTTCGAAGTAAGGATTCCACTGGAAGGATTGGGAAGTGGGCAGTTGAGCTAGCACCCTTCGGATATCTTTCCTGACAAGGACAGCAATCAAATCACAAGTTTTAGCAAATTTTGTAGCAGAATGGACTCCACCTGCAAATTTGGTTCCGGAGAAGTCAAGTGACGGAGTTTGGACGGTTTACTCTGATGGGGCTTTCCAAGCATCCGGAGCAGGCATCGGAGCAGTATTAATTTCGCCTTCAGGGCAAAGAGCAATGTACTCCGCAAGACTCAACTTTAAGTCTACCAATAATATAGCGGAGTATGAAGGGATTTTATTGGGACTCCGAAAAGCACGTGCTCTAGGGGCTACAAGAATTATTATAAAGACAGATTCTCAGATAGTAGCCGGGCATGTAGATAAAAGTTTCCAGGTTCGGCATCCACAGCTTGCAAAGTACTTAGAAGAAATTCGTAAAATCGAAGCACACTTCAAGGGTATTTCCATTCGGAGTATACCAAGAGCAGAAAATGTGCAAGCGGACATCTTAGCAAAAGCTGCAGCCGGGGCTGTGGATGTGCCAGAAGAAGCTTTCTATGAGGAGCTCAGTATACCTTCGGTGCCACAAATTCCCTCTGCAGAAATTCTTTGCATTCCTAGTGCAGATTGGAAAAATTCAATCATGGAACTTTTACAGGGAGGAACAAATTTGCCCGAAGAGCCACAACTGTCAAGATTAAAGCTTAGAGCTAGAAATTATCAAATAATCAACGGTATTTTATACAAGGCCGGAGTATGTTCCCCTCTACTCCGATGTATATCTCAAGCCGAAGGTCAAGAAATTCTTCGAGAAATTCATGAAGGCCTTTGTGGTAGCCATTTAGCCCCGCGAGCTTTGGCAGGAAAAACACTTCGCCAGGGGCTTTACTGGCCTACAATAACAACTGATGCGGAGAGCTTAGTCCGCACTTGTCAAGGATGCCAGTGGATGGGTCGACGAAGTCATCGCCCACCAACAGCTCTTCAAGTCATTGATCCAGTATGGCCTATGGCCAGATGTGGTATGGATTTAATTGGACCCTTTCCAGTAGCCAAGGGAAATCTGAAGTTCGCAGTGGTAGCTATTGAATATTTTTCTAAGTGGGTAGAAGCAGAGCCCTTGACAGCTATCACTTCGAACAATGTACAGAAATTCTTTTGGAAGAACATCATTTGCCGGTTCGGAGTGCCTAGACAACTCACAGTTGATAATGGAACACAGTTCGATGCAGAACCCTTCAGGAAGTTTTGCGAAGATCTAGGCATTCAGTTATATTTTGCTGCAGTGAGGCATCCTCAGTCTAATGTAGCCGTAGAACGAGCCAATAGAAATATTTTGTCAGGGCTAAATCGAAGGATAGTAGGATTAGCCAAGGGACTGTGGACCGAAGAGCTTCCAAAGATTTTGTGGTCCATTCGGACTAAGCAGACAAGGTCCACAGGTTTTACTCCATTCAGACTACTATTCGGAGATGAAGCTATGACTCCAACGGAGCTCAGAGGAGGATCATTTCGTAGCACCGAACCGGAAATTGAAGAAGAAAGACAAGCTTCGTTAGATTTATCAGAAGAAACAAGACTTCGAGCTGTGGCAAATTTATCAAAGTATCATCAGCAGACGAAGGCTTGGTTTGACCCGAAGGTTAAGCTCAATGAACTTAGACCGGGTCATCTTGTTCTACGAAGCATTATAGCGCCAGGGAATTTAGGAAATAAATGGGAAGGTCCATACCTAATTGTTCGTTCAGGACGCCCTGGCTCTTTCAAATTAGCTAATTTAGAAGGTGAAGAGTTAGCACATACTTGGCATGCGGAGCACCTAAAGCGATACTTCGCATAAGGGCTCCTTGTAACTCACTTGTAATCATCTTCCAAATTAATAAAGCATATGATCCTGATAATGCCTTCCCCTCATAGACTTCCAGCTTCCGAGTGGACGCATTGGAACCGCGGGGTCGACCGAGAGGGAAGTGTCATGAAGCTGGATTGTATTTTCGGACTTCGAACCATTGGTTCGAAGCTTCCGACGTGGGGGCTGACATAATCCGGAGTCCAAGCCACCGGCTTGTAGGCATCCGTAAAAGAGCCCAAAACCACATCATGCGGAGTCAAAGCCATTGGCTGGTAGACTTCCATAAAAAGAGCCGAAGGTGGCCCAAACATGCGGAGTCCAAGCCATTGGCTGGTAGACTTCCGTAAAAAGAGCCGAAGGTGGCCAAAACCTGCGAAGTCCAAGCCATTGGCTGGTAGACTTCCGCAAAAAGAGCCGAAGATGGCCAAAATATACGGAGTCCAAGCCATTGGCTGGTAGACATCCGTAAAAAGAGTCCAAAGAGACCATTGCAAACTCCGAACCATTGGTTCGACAGAGATCGCAAAAAAGAGCCGAAGGTGGCTAAAGAAAAACAGAGTTTGAGCCATGAGCTTCGAATGTCTGTTAACACAGTCCAAAGTGACAAATTATCTAAGATACTAAAGTATCTTGAAAGTTATCTCAAATGATTTCTTTCAAAAAACAAAGGTACTAAGTTGCCATTCTTCCGACTACAAATAGTTGAAGTCATTTTATAAGATTTTAAAAGATCTTTAAATTGCAGAGGGGCTCCGAACCCCCAAAAAATTGTACTCCGAAGTTTTTTCTTTGCGCATAACCATCTTTGAATACAGTTCAAAGTTGCTTATACCCAAAGAGGGGCTAGTAAATATGGAGACAATTTTAAATCGGTATTCATTATTCAAACGAATGTGTTTACAGATTACATCATGAAAAATTGGTATCTATACCAAGAAGGAATCGAAGACCTCTTCGGTCCCTAGAGCTAGGGGTGGAACGACTAGTTCCAGCGCCGGGAGTTCTAATAACTTTGCATTTAACTCTCTTGCCCCCCTTCGAAGCTCTAAAATCCTTCTGTTCTTGTTGAAGCTCGGCCCAAGTTCGAAGCCATTCGGGGCTCCTTTCCCAGCTTCCAAGTTCTTCAGGCTTTTTATTTTGAGCTTCATCTTCGTCTTCAGACCATATAACGTCTTCAAAAGACGAAGTGTTTAAGTTAACCTCTTTTTCTTCCTCTTTAATATAAGACAGTATATCTTTGATTACTTTGGGTGCAATTACATCGGAGTCATCTCGAGGAATTAGAAATCGAGGACGTTTATAAGCTTTTAGAAGATCAAAGGTGGTCCATAAAGAGCGAACTTCGTCGTTAAGGTCTAACACTTCGATATCTTCCGTAAGAGGCAAAGCCTAAAAATATGACAAACAAATTTTCATTGATAAATGTTTATAAGCATAAAGCTTTACATGGCCAAAAATCCTAAGGTATTTCTAAACCTGCGGGTTCGGAGGAGGCTGACTGCTCGAAGCTTGGGTCCGAACTTGCTTCTGGCGTTGGCCTTCGTCGATCCAAGCCTTGATCGCGGAACGACCTTCGGCTCTCCATGAAGTTTGGAAGGCTCGCCAGGCAGCAGCCACACCTTCGGAAGGTGTCAGAAGTCGCTCGTCGTCGAAGGTGATTGGGCCCCCTCCTGCGTCCGGAGTTATCGATCGGCCCAGATCTTCGTAGTAGCGAAGTAGGCCGACAGCAGCCACTTGTCCGGAGAGTTCTCCGTATCTAATGCCCGCTGTTTTCATCTGCTTCGCCACCCCTTGGATCCTTTTCAACCGGCGCAGAAGAGTGATGTTATCGTTAGAAGGAAGTATCCCAGTAGTACCGAAGTACTCCAGGACACCTAACAATTGATTCATAACTTCCACAGCCACCTTCTCAGACTTCAGCTTGTCTTCGTTCAACGCGTCCTTCGTCGAAGTGACTTCGCCCAGAACCCCAGAAAGTCTAGCATTTTCAGTGGTCAAAATATTCTTTTGGTTTAGCAGCTGGCTAGCTTCCTCTTGGAGTCTGACAAGCTCGGACCCCGCAGTAGCGTGCTCCGCTCGCAACTTTTCAACTTTCGCTCGAAGCACAATTCTTTCTGCTTCGAACTCTTTATTCGCAGCCTCCAAACCTTGTCTGGCCCTTCGCTCTGTTGACACTATATTGTCCATTTGAGCCACTCGACTTTCGGAGATGTTAAGATTCCTTTGAAGGACGTTATTTTCCTCCGAAGACGAGCGATCTCTTCGTCATTACATATATTCGCAGCTCGGGCCAAGACAGTTTGCTGCAAAAATAAAAAACTAAGGTAAATGTTTATTCGTAGATGAATTCTATGTTATTTCACAGTTGCTTCGTACCTGATAGGCTGCACGTTCTATAGCAGCATTAAGCTCCGTCCTATCCGCCTTGCTCAAAATGGCCACTAAGTTGGTCTCCCCAATGTCACGGCTAGCTCGATCCAAAGGTTCGAGCAAAGTCCGAAGACCAGTTGTTTGCCCAAAGAAAGGAGCTAGCAAGGGGAGCATGCTTATTGCCCGTTGGTCATCTTCGTCCAGCGAAGGACCAGAGCTTTGGCCTGTGGTCTTCGGAGCCATTGGAGACTGGCCCTCCCCGGAAGATTGGCTCTCATCTGTTGAATCAGACGGAGTTGATCCGGAACTTGCAGCAGGGAGGGGCTCTATATGTCTTTTGCCTCTTCCATGTCCCATTTGAGTAATTCTCTGGGCTGGCTCCGAAGTCGTCGAAGGTCCAAGAATTATTTCTTCTTGGCGGACCTCTTCCATAGGAGTGGACTCTGTAAAAAAAGTATTATACATTGTATAAATATACAAAATAAACACAAAAGAGTTATTCGAAGTCTACCTTCGACATTTTGCAGAGGAGTCATCATCGGACTGTTCGGTGGATCGAAGGCTAGATCTTCATCCGAATCAGCCGTTAAGTCTTGGACTGCAGGAGCATCGTCCTGAGCAGTCCTTGTTGCCTCTTCGGGAATCGAATCCATGGTGACTTCGACCCCACTTTCATTCGCAGGAACTTCGTCCTGAGAAATATCTTCCTGAACTACCGAAGTCCTTGGTTGTTCAAGATTATCTTGGGACTCCGGCACGTTCGCAGGTACTTCAGCTTGTGTAGTCCTTTGAGTTTCATCTTCTTCTATTAGACGCACAAGCAATCTCCCTTCATCCTCTTGGGAGTCGGAAACTGAAGCCCTTGAGCTCGAAGGTGCAGGATTCGAAGGTGCAAGATTTTTCGGCTTCCGAGCCACCTTCTTCACTGGAGTCTTTACAGAGCTCGAAGTCCCAGCTTCGGCTTTCCTCTTCTTAGGTCCTTTCTCCGAAGGCACCCAATCCATCAGAGGGGGCGGAGTGATTTCCAACATTCCCATACTCTGTTAAATCTTTCCCAACTCCCGACCAATTTGATTCTCCATTCTTTTTCGGTCGGAGTTGGAGCGCCCAAAATCTTCTCCGAAGCCCTTACAATTTGTTCCGAAGTAACAGGGGCTGAAGAAGCTAAAAAATAAATCAAGTTAATTTTTCTTCGAATAAATATGCACAATACATGTTGTCTTCGAAGTTACCTGCAGGGCTCGAAGTCAAGGTGATCTTTCGGAGACCGCCTTCCGAATCCTCTTCGAAGATGATAGGCCAGTTGGCCATCAGTGGAGAGATTTGTAACCCGAGGAATTCTTCGGCTAAGTCTCGCATGCTCAACCTTCGGCTGATCCTCTGAAGTAGGTTGAGGCGAGCTTCGAGCTGACCTTGGCCTGGATGCACTAAGGCTTCCTTCTGGAATTGGATTTCTTTCAGAGGTCCGGCCAGAGGATTGCTCGCCCCAACTTCGGCATAGAACCATCTCATGACCCAGTCTGTGTACCATCTTGCATTGATGGCCTTAGCAGGGAATTGAAGGGCATATTCATCTCGAAGCCTAAAATTGATACTTCCGAAGGCTACCGCTACTTTTTCACCTCCGGGACCTACGAAGGTTTTTGGCTGGCATGAGGCTCTATGTAGCGCAGCGAAGATCTCTGCCCTCCCCTCACAGCCTTCGACTCACAGTGCCCATTCGAAGATAGCCAGTCGAGCTACTGCGTTCGGAGATAGTTGAGGAAGGGTGACATGGAATAAGTCAAGTACCTCCGCCAAGAAATCCACTGTGGGAAGGCCCAAGCCGGCTTCGAAGAAGGCTTCGAAGACGACCACTTCTCCGGGCCTTGGTGACGGGATGAGTTCTTTTCCAGGCTTGCGGATCATAACTCTAGTGCTAATCTTCCCTTCTACTACGATAGCCAATGATTCCCTCTTGCAGGTAGAAAATCCCAGTTGGAAAGACTGGTCAAGGTATTTCGTTGATGGCGGGCAGAGACTTTGATCATCGACATTTTGGGGATTTCTCCCTCCTGCCGCCATGGATGTCGTTGCCGATACCGGAGGCGCCGTCGCCAACGTCACAGCCGCTGCTGTTGCAGCCGCCTGCTACCGAGCCAAGGTCGATGGAGCTCCAGAACCTTTGGTCTTCACCATTGCAGTCGCTGAGCTACTTTGGAGAAAATGGAGGCTAGGGCTCGAAGAACTCAAAGGGCTCAGAAGGTGTTTGATTGTGAGAAAGCAGTGAAAAGGTAACCGGGTAAGTTCTAGGCCATCTATTTATAGCCTAGACTTTACATTTTTACCGTTAGTCCATGCCGTTTCGCATTCCTGCCCATTACTTTTCTCCGAAAATAACGCTTTCTACAGTTTCCGTTAGGAACAGAAGGCTAACGGCTATTTCCTCTAAGTCTAAAATACTTTCACACTTCCTGAGTCGGTTCTAAGATAGTTCGAAAGTAATTATCTTAAGACTGATTCGGAGTTTATATCTTCATACATTTCGGAGATGAATTAAAATCTAATAACCCCTATGTCTGGTTATTCTTTCCTTCTGTATACTGCTCTCCTAACATTACAGGTTAAATGGAGAAGCGTATTCGAGGGGCTACTGTTGGGGGAAAATATCTCATCTTTGGGGTTATTGCCGCAACAGCATGAAAGCTGATAGTGGATTCGAAGGTTTCCAGACGTCCATCTTCGAAGACAGTCTGAATCAAGCTCGAAGTACGAAGATAGGCATTGGTTCGGAGTACATCTTCGAACTAAGGCTCTTTGAGATCTTTATTGCCAGCTAAGATGGAAGATTTATCTTTTATATTATTAGATTAGTCTTTTACCATTTTAGCCATATCAAGGGTACCAAATAGTTTCCACTATGTCGGTTGTAATAGAGGGGTAAATAGGTTTTTTCCTTATTATTTGGGCCTATAAATACCCCCCATTTCACCCTGTAATAGGGACCGAATACAAGTTATTCAATATACACATTTGAACTATTCTAAGTTGTTATCCTTTCGGAGGCTTAGAACAGTTCTCTTCGCAAACACTTCGTTTGTTAGTTTCTTTTCTACAGAAACCTGTTAGCGTAATCTTTTACGCCAACAGGATCTTTTCCTTAATGTTTGGGCCTATAAATACCACCCGTTTTACCTTGTAATATGGACCGAATACAAGTTATTCAATACACACTTTCGAACTATTTTAAGCTATTATCCTTTCGGAGGCTTCGAATAGTTTACTTCACAAATACTTCGTTTGTTAGTTTTTAATCTTCAGAAACCTGTTAGCGTAATCTTTTACGCCAACACCCATGCCGTGTCGTCATCTGAGGCACTGGCACGCTGCGGTCCGACCAGCAACATGAGATCGGTCTGACCGGGCTTCATCGAGGGCTATGGGAATCCCTCTACAACGAAGGTATTTTGCACCAGATATCACTTTGCATCGAAGGTGCCCTCGCGCCGAAGTACCCTGACCCTTTCGGCCATCTACTGTCGGACCGGAGGTACTACCTCGGTCCGACCGGCCGAATGGTAGAGGACCCCTTCGTATTCGTGTGCCGAAGGCCCCCTTCGGTGAGGGCTTCGCACTATTGGTCAGACCGGTAGTGTACCTTTTGTCTGACCTAACGCCCCTAGCTGGTCTGACCACCTGTTAGGCTTCGGTCCAACCAGCCCTGTTCTAGCCATTAGGGTTTAGTTAGGTTATTTATCATTTTTAGTTATCTTTACAACACTTGGTTAATTGAATAATTTTAGATTAATATTATTTGATTGCCTGACTACTCTGTTATCCTCTTACCACGGTTTAAGGATTGTTGGAATGCGACGTCAACGTCTCGTGACGTTTTTGGATCGTCGAACCGGCCGAAGTGCGGGGGCACGTTTTCGTGTCAACACACTTTTTGGTGAGTCCGCTGGGGACAAACATGCCAAGCACATCTACATCGGCAACGGGTACATCTACTACCTCTAAATCAACCGGACAATCGACGCCGATGGATCCGGTGGGGAGCTCAGAGATTGACAATAGCAACATCATCGTACCCACCATTGAAGACCTCTCCGAGAAGGATAGGGCAGAGCTCAAGGCCAGGACAAGGGAGCTACACACCTTTTTTCTTGGCTGCTTCACCAAGACCCGCGGGGACTTCGTCAAACGCAACGGTGACATCCTCGATCTCTCTGGAGCTAAAGTAACACCATCGTCACCTCGAATGTCCTCCCGGGACCTCGAGTAAAAGACACCTAGCACCATTGACCAGGCCATTAGTGCTACCTTTGCAAACTGCATAGAGGCCATGGTTGACTCAAAATTGGACACTAAGAAACCAAGGGTGGTTTCGGTCTGGATGATGAGTGATTGACAAGGATGAGCGATTGAGCGGATGAGTGGTCGAGAGTATGTGAAGGGCATCGACGGTTTTGATGTGGGGTGAAGGTGTGGCTGCCGAGGGTTCTGGTAGTGCGTTTCATCCTTGTTTTGGTTTGTCTTGTTTGTGCAGTGTGGAGATGCTGAACGACTGTCGATGGCGGGTGATCAAGGGTCGAGCGGGGAGCTTGATGCCGAGGATCAGGGAGGCCGTGTGAAGTTGGAGAAGATCTCATGAGTGCACGAAGAGACGGAGCGAGACTCAGACGGACGGCTGACTGCGACGGCGTGTCGACTGTGTTCGCGAGAGGGAGGCCAGGACAAGCATTCCGGCAGCTTGAGGGGATCGAGAGCGAAAGTGGCTTGCTGACGCTCAGAGTCGCGAAGCGGTGACACAAGTCAAAGGGACGAAAAGGCTTTGTCGGTTTTTTCTTAAAACCGTCAAAACGTTTATCGTTTTTACTAATTTAATAAAATTAAGTCATGCATTAGTTTTAATTTTTTTAGTGTCTTAGTGTGTACTTTTTAGAGTATTTTTGGAATATATATATTCTGAAAATATTTTAAAGAGGGGTCTAGTGTGAAAGGGTATTTTTCAGTTTTGTATTTTGGGTCTTTCTAGGGGCTGGTTGTAAAATTGCCTTCTAGAAGTTTAGAGTTGTTGGGATAAATATCCCTGTGTGTGCTGGCCGAATTGAGATGTCCAGAACATTCGAAGAGATCAAAATCAATTTGGCTTCAGTGTTTTTCCTCAGTTTTTCGAAGTAAACTTCCTGCGACACTACTTTACCATGAACAGGATTTAGTTTTGCTACAGGGGAGCGCTGGAATGCCGGATGGCTACAGGGTTGTTGGCAATGGCTGTTCACCATTTTGTTGACTGAATTTTTTCAATGTTTGATCAGGTACTTTCTCTCTGAATTTTTCTGTGATTTGCTTGATGATTTGAAGTATTTTCTTGTGTGATTATATTTGGCTGTGATTGAGAATCATCCAGATTATTCGATCAAATATAGAGACATCAATTTGGTTTTTTCCACTTGCAAAGCTAGTTCATCCAGAACTTTTCCTCAGCATTTTTGTGTTGCCGAGAGAAGCTTTTGTGTGTGTCAGCATGACCGTGAGCAGTAAATTTCGATGGTATCGGATCAGCTACAGGTGTGCAATTTCCTGCTGAAAACCCATGATCGTGAACAGAACTTCCGGGTTTTGCCTGATTCGCTATAGCTTTGCTGAAAAGCTTGTTCCAATTTGGTTTTTGATTGCAAAATTTGCTTTGTCCGAGAGCTTTTATCAGAACTTTCTATGAATCAGAATTCAAATTGAATTTCTCTTTCAAAGCTGTTCATCCTAGTGCTTCAACGTTTCTGCAATCCGTGACGAGGAACAGGAGAGTTCTTGGCTTGTCGGAACAGAAACAGGACTGCCGTAGTTGCTGTTCATTGTCCAACCAAGCAAATTTTTCAGCAAGTTTTCAGGTGCGTTTATCTTCAAAATTTTTGTAATCTCCTGATGATCTGAAATGACTTTTTGCTTGTTTTCTTCTGGGTTTGATTGAGATTCTGATCAACTTACATGATCTTCCTGATCTAAATTCAAGTTTAATGTAATTTGTATCCCTCATATTCATTATTGTTTAGATCTTCTGCAAGTTTACTGAAAGGCTAGGTGTGAGTGAAGTAAACTTGAGTGATCCTACGAGTTTGCTGAATCTATCATGCATCTGATGGTATGTTAGTTTGTGTTTGCCTAACTTTTTCAATTACTCTTGATCTTGCTGTTTTCATGTTCAACAAAGTTAAACTGATTGCTTGTCATATATCTTGAGTGTTGAATGTCAAGATTTGTTTAACAAGTGCTGAAATTAATCCTGTACAGAATTTTTGAAGTATTCTATCAAATTCAAATCATGAGAGCTGAATTGATAAAGTGTGCTGAGAGGTTTTATTCAGATGCACTACCTCTTGTATCTCCAATGTGATTCTGATTAGCTGAAATGAAACATGCTCAAAAATTGAGAGATTCTATTTGAACTTAAAACTGAATTCTGAATAGTTAAGAAAGTTTTAGCACTCTTCATCATCCAAAATATTTCAGTATAGTGGTGGTTTCAAATCAACTTTATATTCAGACTTATTTCAGATCTTCAACTGAAAATTTATTTCAAATCTGTTTTCAGCAAGTATTTCAAGTTGTGTTGAGTGAGTGCTGAATTCAAACTTCCACTGTTTTTGAAGTTTACAACTGTTTCAAAGTCTGATTGCTGAATGTGTTGAAAATTTAAATACTATTCATCATCCGACTTATCTGAATCTAGTGTGCTGCTTTGTGAACTTTCAGTATCTAGCCTCCTCGTCAAGTTCTGATTATATATGTGCTGAATTGAAATAATTTTGAAGTTGATATTTGCAAATTGAACTAAAAGTGATTTATGCTTGTTACTGAAGGTATCAATACTATTCACCGTCCGAAAACTTTCTGAAGTAAATGAAGTTCATGTGAGATTGATTTGAAACAAGTTAATTTGTCTCTACAAACTTGAATTGGTTGATTGTGTGAGTAATTTGACACTAGTTGATTAAAAGCTTGAATCAAAGTTGTTTTTGCGCGTTTGAATCTGTTTGAGCACAACATTTGTACTAATTGATTTGAAACTTGAATTTGTGTTTTTAGAGGTGCGTTGGGTGATTTGATTAGGCCATCACTTCGAAAGAAAGTGTCGAAGCGCCTATTCACCCCCCTCTAGTCGCCATTCTGATGCCACAATTGGTATCAGAGCCGGTTTGATCACGAGTTGACCTTTACCGGTTATGATCCTTGTTTTGGCGACATGGATAGAAACACAAAGATTCTGATGTTTGATGGTCGAGACTATACCTATTGGAAGGTACGCATGGAGGCTTATTTGCTTAGCCAAGGAAGTGTGATATGGGACATTGTTGCATCCCAGTACATGATCCCTGAAACTCGTACCTCAAAGACTGAAAAGGCTCAATATGAATGTAATAGCAAGGCTAGAAACATTCTTTTTATCAGTTTGAGTCGCAACGAGTTAAACAGGGTTCAGCACCTTCGTACTGCTCGAGAAATTTGGTCGACCTTGAGTACTTTTCATGAGGGCACATCACAGATTAAGGCTAGGAGGAAGAGCACGTATAATCAAGAATACCAAATGTTCGTGCAGGGCCCTGGCGAATCTGTTGATGCTTTGTTTGCTTGTTTTGATGGCATTGTTAGTAACTTGCGTCCACTAGGATGCTAGCTTACTCAGATCATGATCGTGTGATCAAACTTCTCTATGCCCTAGATCGTAGCATATGGGAAGTTAAGATTTCAAGCATTGAAGAATCTGCGAACTTTAATACTTTGACATGCGATGAACTTTTCAGTAAGCTTAAGTCCACCGAGATCGCCAAGGCATCTCGTTCTAGGATTGGGAGCTCTTTGCCACATTCCATGGCACTAGTTTCCGGTTTCGGCAGTGGCACCTCATCTGGAGGTAGCATGTCTGGTGTGTGTGCTTTTTCTAGGGGATTTGCCTTGTTTTCTTTGGTCTCTATCACAAAGGAGCAAGTGGACACATTAGACGATGAAGAGCTTTGCTCTCATAGTCAAAAAGTTCACTCAATTCTATAATGATAGGAGAGATCAGAGAAGAGGAGGCTCTCGAGGGTGTTTCGAGTGTGGAGATCTAAATCACATTAAAGCCAACTGCCCAAAACTAAAAGCCACAAATGAACGTGAACAAAAGTATTAGAAAAAAGAGAGAAAACCATTCTACAAAGGCAAAAGAGGAAAGGTGGCGAAAAGAATGGCTCGGGCTTTCGTGGCAGCACTTAGAGACATCGACAACACCTCGAACGAAGATCCTAGTTTTGATGAAGATGAACCAGACGAGAAGAAAGAAAAGATGAAGGACTTCAACAGCCTCTGCTTCATGGCCAACTACAAGCAAAGCAGTGATGAACCAGACATATCTGAGGTTAGTCTATCGCTTGATGAATTACTTGTGCAAAACGATGAACTTCATGATGCTATGATTTCACATGATAGACTGCTCAAACTTGCTGCTAAAGAAAGAAAAGAACAAAAGCATAAAATTGAATCGCTGTCTATTGAACTTGCTATTTTAAAATCTAAGTCTGATGAGGCCGATTGTGAGTCATGTCTTACTGTCATGAATGAACTTGCTCAGCTGTGATTTATACATGCTCAAACTATTGAAAAACTAGAATTAACTGAAAAGCAGCTTTTATTGGTGGATTCTAGTCCTGCGGTCATTAACGAATGCCTGAACCGTCCTTTACTTGTTGAGAGCATAAATTTGAGAGATACGCATGTTGATGAACTCAAGGCTAGATTGGAGAGTGCTGAGTGTTCTACGGATGTGCAGCCGGCTTGTCCGACATGCGTCACCCTAAAGGACCAACTCAGCTTTGCTAGAGAGCAAGGAGAGAATTTGAAATGTGAGAATGACTACCTTCTATCCGTAGTGGAAAAATGCATGGAAGGTAAGGGTAGGATGGACCTGCTTTTGGCTAAAACCAAAATGTGTGCTGACAGGGCAGGGTTAGCTCTCGGGTTGGGTTTTGAGAGAACCACTCCAAACACTTTGAGGAAAATTGTGTTCACTCCTCTCACTACCCTTGATAAAGAGAGAGCCTTCGTGTGTCAGATGAACCTCCTAAGCCAAAACCCAAGAAAACTATGAGATTTGCGCCTGAGACCCATACCCACACGCCCAAGAAAGTGTATCACTGTTCTTATTATCATCGGGTGGGTCATTTGATTGGGTTTTGCTTTCGTCCTATCAGGGATGAGTAGGGATGGCAACGGGTAGAATACCCGCGGGTACTATCCTCCCATACCCGTACCCGAATGAATGAATCTATACCCGTACCTGTACCCGTACCCACCCGTGGGTATCACTTTGATCCCATACCCATACCCGCACGGGTATTTGATACCAGACGGGTACCCATACCCGCAACAGTCAAACAAATAAATAACAAAAACAAGCAGCAAGCTAGCAACCAACACAAATATAATTATAAAAGTAAGCATTCAATTTTGAAATATGTAGGATTTGACGTTATGGATTTGGGGGATTTCGGGCTGGCCGGCAGTTAGTTGGGCCTTTTATTTTTTGGCTGCTGAATGTTAGGGTAATATGGCTCATGGGCCATGGTTTGGTTGGTGCGGGTATACGGGTAAACGGGTACGGGTACTGCTCTCCCAAACCCGTACCCGCTTTACCTGATGGGTACAAATTTTTACCCAAATGTGTACCCGTGGGTACTAATTTCTACCCATACCCATACCCTAATAGAGTAATTCCCCACGGGTAAACGGGTATCGGGTACCCATTGCCATCTTTAGGGATGAGCGATGGCCTTTTGCTATGAGTTTTTAGGACATGCACTACTCATCTTTAGGTATGCATGAGTTTGCTTTTCGCTCTCATCCTGATTTTGAGGCTCCTTACGGTTATATGAGTGGCTATGCTCATCGTGGTGTATATCGTACCTTGTATGATGAAAGACCACGTATGCATTTTGGTCCTAATTATTTTAGGAGACCTCAGCGAGTTGCTAGGATATCACATGCGCAGTATACTGAGACCATTGCTTTAAGCTTCTGATGGTTTCAACCTAGGCTTGGCTTGGTCGGTTAGCATAAGGTTGACATGCAAATAACCCCTAGCACAAAAATGAAAAATTAAAAATTCATTGCATATCATGTTTGCTGAAGCACCTTGGAGTGGGATACGCTTATCTAGTGTGTGCTTGCTTAGCTTTTGCATCTCATGCCTTGACATGTCTAGTATGCTAGTCTGAGTGATGATGCTTTTATTTGCTAAAACCTTAAAATGCTTGCTCATGCATTTTTGTTTAGATGGTATACATATGATGATGTCTTTCAGTACTTTAAGATGGTATTCAAGGCGAATACTTGTTGGTACTGTAATTGCAGTTGCTCATGTCTCAAAAGCTCACATCTCTGCTTTACCCTCTTTTCCCCTCTTTGCATCTTTTTATCTCCATGATGCATGCATTGTCAAAGAGGGAGAAATGATCTACATGATGCTTTGACTTTTGGATTGCTTGGTTAAGGGGGAGCTTGCTTGGTTAAGGGGGAGCTTTCATGTTGAAATGCTTTTGATGCGATGCGCGCTTTTGATGTTTTGATGCGATGCTTTTTGATGCTTTTGCTCTTGCTTTTCCTTGCATAAGGTTTTTGCCCAAGCAGGGAGATCTTTTACCAAGTGACATATTTTGCTCTTTTGTGAGTTTTTATGGTCACTTGTGCGTGTAACTTGCTACCTCATCATGTCTTTGATTTGGGGTTGTCAATGCACTCATCAACGGGGAGATTGAGAAACCAAGGGTGGTTTCGGTCTGGATGATGAGTGATTGACAAGGATGAGCGACTGAGCGGATGAGTGATCGAGAGTATGTGAAGGGCATCGAGGGTTTCGATGTTGAGTGAAGGTGTGGCTGCTGAGGGTTTCGGCAATGCGTTTCGTTCTTGTTTTGGCTTGTCTTGTTCGTGCAGGGTGGAGATGTTGACTGACTGTCGACAGCGGGTGATCGAGTATCGAGTGGGGAGCTTGATGCCAAGGATCAGGGAGGCCGGGCGAAGTTGGAGATCTCAAGAGTGCACGAAGAGACGGAGCGAGACTCGGACGGACGGCTGACTGCGATGGCGTGTCGACTGTGTTCGCGAGAGGGAGGCCAGGACAAGCATTCCGGTGGCTTGAGGGGATCGAGAGCAGAAGTGGCTTGCTGGCGCTCGAAGTCGCGAAGCGGTGACACAAGTCAAAGGGACGAGAAGGCTTTGTTGGTTTTTGCTGAAAACCATCGAAACATTTATCGTTTTTACTAATTCAATAAAATTGAGTCATGTATTAGTTTTAATTTCTTTAGTGTCTTAGTGTGTACTTTTTAGAGTATTTTTGGAATATATATATTCTGAAAATATTTTAAAGAGAGGTCTAGTGTTAAAGGGTATTTTTCAATTTTTATTTTCAGTTTTGTATTTTGGGTCTTTCTAGGGGGCTGGTTGTAAAATTGCCTTCTAGAAGCTTGGAGTTGTTGGGATAAATGTTTCTGTGTGTGTGCTGGCCGAAGTGAGAAGTCCAGAACATTCGAAGAGATCAAAATCAATTTGGCTTCAGTGTTTTTCCTCAGTTTTTCAAAGTAAACTTCCTGCGACACTACTTTACCATGAACAGGATTTAGTTTTGCTACAGGGGAGCGCTGGAATGCCGGATGGCTACAGGGTTGTCGGCAATGGCTATTCACCGTTTCGTTGCCTCAATTTTTTCAATGTTTGATCAGGTACTTTCTCTCTGAATTTTTCTGTGATTTGCTTGATGATCTGAAGTATTTTCTTCTGTGATTATATTTGGCTGTGATTGAGAATCATCCAGATTATTCGATCAAATATAGAGACATCAATTTGGTTTTTTCCACTTGCAAAGCTAGTTCATCCAGAACTTTTCCTCAGCATTTTTGTGTTGCCGAGAGAAGCTTTTGTGGCTGAAAGCATGACCGTGAGCAGTAAATTTCGATGGTATCGGATCAGCTACAGGTGTGCAATTTCCTGCTGAAAACCCATGAGGGCTCCTTTGGCAGCCCGGTATCCCCTTCGGATTCTGGCCCATTCCCAAGGAAGCTAGCCCACGGGAGAAAATTTCCCGGGCTAAATTTTCTGGCCATTTGGCAGCCCATCATGTAAGGTATTCCCGGCCCATTCCACGGGTCTTCCACAGGGAAATGATCCACGCCTCTTGAGGTCGGGCAAATCTCCCCGTCTCCCACGCGCTTCCTCTTCTCGCCTCATCTCCTTCCCCGCAAACCCAAATCCAAACCTCTACTAGGGCTATGCTTCTCCGTGCCGAGGGTGGGAGAGAGGGGCGAGTGAGGGGGCGCTGAAATCTCGGCGCTGTCGAGGCTAACATGGTGGTCATGGACGCGTCGCAGAGGTAGCGGTGGCACCCCGGGAGCACTAGAAGATGGCTCTTGCACCGGTCGGCGTTGCGGGCGTGCATCGGTGCGTGTTAATGGGTTGGCGGCGGCGACATCATGAACAGCGTACGAGGACATATTTGGCTGGCCACCATGGTTGCCTTTCTCCTCCATTTCAAAGGTTTTCATTTAGGATATGGGATTTGAAGGATAGAGCTCACTGTCATTTTTAATTTGCTTTCTCTCTTTGAAAACATCAGTACATCACTGTAACATGCTATAATGGTTCGATAGTGTGAAGGATTTTGATTGTTCAACTTATGATTTCCTAGCAAAAACCAGCAAAGAGTGGACATGTATGCAACATTTTTTTGTTTGCTAATTGTCTAGGTGTTTCTGATATTATTTCAGGAACTTGGCTTATAATTACTTGTTTGGTGTAAATATTTGTAGAAGTTATACTTCAAGTTGTGAATTCATGTCTGCAACCTAGCTTTAGGGGTCGGAGAAGCTACTTTGGAGCATTAAGCATTTCTTTAATCTCATATAATTTTGGTATTCCAGAACTCCTGATTACAAAGGCGGCTCCTTTGAAATGGTGGGATTAGGGATCTGCACATTTGCCCCTGTAGTTCTTCTAGGGTGTTTGGGGGTTTCCTTTCTTCAGAGACTGTTGTTGGCAAGATTTGATATTTATATGTACTTATAATATTTTTGAATTAAGGTAGATATGTTAGTTGGACATCAATGATGTCTAGCTGGTGTTAGATTATAATGTTCTGCTAGATTTTGCAGGATAGTTGAGGTAGCCCCGTTTCTCTGCGTTTCTATATTGCTTTTCAATGTTGATTAGTGAAGGTATTATCATCTATTATAGGTGTTGGGGGAAATTTCTTCACTTTCAGGACGTAGAGATTAATAACTCAAAGACTTACTAAGCTTCGGAGCTGATAGGCTCTTACTCAAAGATGGAGACGTTAAGCCGAAGGGTGCCTCGATCTGAAGTCCGGAGAAGCCCTCCGCAAGATACAAGATTCCGAAGCAGAGCGACAGGATTGATAAGATGTTTGGCTTATACGTATGTCCCGAATAACTTTACTCTTTTAACCCTACTCAGGGTACCAAATAATTTCCACTATGTCGGTTGTAATCTAGGGGTAAATAGGTCTTTTCCTTAGACTTATTTGCCTATAAATACCCCCTCTCTACCCTGTAACAGGCATCGAATACTCAGCTATTCAATACACTTATTCGAACTACTTAAGCTATTATCCAATTTGGAGGCTTGAGACAGTTCTTAAACACGAACTCACTGTTTGTCCGTTCTTGATCTAAGAGAACATGTTAGCGTAAACTTTTGCGCTCACAGTTGGCGTCGTCCGGGGGATCGAAGTTCTAGAAGCTTGTTCTCTACTGCTGACTGCACTTCGAAGAGCACTTACGGAGGGAGCCTTGTAGTCCCAAGATTCCGCGCACCCATCGGTAAGGGGCTTCTTAGCGCGGTTCGAAGGCCCTCGCTCGCCTTCCTAGATCAATCAAAGTCCCCAGTCTTCGGACCTCTCCGTGACTAGCTATGCCTCCGAAGCGAAGCCAAGCCTCGGGTCCTCTCCGTAGGTCCCCTCGGACCACCGGAGCCAGACCCTCAACCACTCCAACGATTACCGAGGATGCCGCTGGGCGTCGAGTGCCTTGGGGTTCCTGAGCTCCTCCTATGGTGCTTCGGACTGATTATGTCAGCTCCCAGGACTCGGAGCTGCCCTCCGATGAAGATGAAGACCTTCCTGGAATCGAAGCTACTCAACTATCAAGGCTTCAGGAGGAAGTGGCTAGGTGGAGGCAAGAGGCCGTCGATCGCCTCCGCACTCAAGCCTCCACCGAGACTCCATAAGGGCCCCAAGATGGTGGTGCTTGCAATCTCCCAGAAGTTTCCCAAGTCCCGGAGGAGGCTGAGAACGCGTCTTTCGATGACGAGTCTCCGCTGCAGTCGGACTTGCAAAGAGTGCCCTTCGATCCCAGATTCAAGGCCTCGAAGTTGCACAAGTACTCCGGTGGGTCAGACCCCAGAGAGTTCGCCCGCTCATATGCCCTGGTAATAGAAGCAAGCGGAGGGGTGCGCAACACTATGGCGAAGTGTTTCCCCCTCGCTCTCGAAGGCGTGGCGCTTCGATGGTTCTGGTCCCTGAAGCCAGGATCGATCAGGTCCTGGGAGCAGTTGAAGAAGATGTTTGTGAGCAACTTCCAGGGTACCTTGTGGCCCCGATGTCCACAGGGAGTTTGTTCCAGGTGAAGCAGCGGGCGGGAGAAACACTAAGAGAGTACTTCACGTGCTTCGCCCACACCAAGTCACAGATTAAGGGCCTGTCTACCTCTTCGGTAGTCGACGCCGCCCGCGAAGGGGTGCTAAACCCCGACCTCCTCATCAAGCTCCATCGGAAGCTGGTGACGTTTGTGGCACAGCTGATGGCATACTTCTAACAGTATGCCAAAGCGGAGGAAGGCTGTCTTCGGCGAGCCGGAGCACCCGCACCTACCCTCCGAGAAGTCAAGACGGAGCCAGAAGCCTCGGCTCCTCTGCAACCCCCTCAAGACAGCCGCTTCAACGAGCACAGGTGAGGGAAGAAACATTTCTGTTCGGAGGTGCTAAGCATTGCACCCTCCGTTCCGAAGGCACCTGCCAGTTATCAGCAGGCGCAGAACTTCAAAGCTGGAGCACCGAAGCCTCAGGAGAGAGCACCCGGCAGGCGCCAGAGTTTTTTCTGCTGCGTGCATGGTGACAATAGAAGCCATGACACGAAGGATTGCAAGGCAGTGTTAGCACTTCGGGGTGACTACCTAGGGTGAAGTACTGGGCGGGGTACTTCGGATCGAGCCCCACCAGCGGCACGGTCGGAGCCTGTGCAAATCGTGGCCCGAGCCGGTGTCCCCGAAGCCCCCATGCGACTTCTGGTGGCCAACATTATGCCACCACCAAAGCAGGAAGACCCTCAGGACCGCGGCAAACGAGTGGTCCTTCCCATCTCCGGAGGGGGGACCCTCGGAAGCATGTCCAAAAGCCAGCGGCGCGAATACGTCTGCGAGGTGGGGCACATTGGGACTTCAAGCTCCGCGGAGGGGATGCTAGAGTGGTCTCATGTGCCCATCTCCTTTACTGCCAGTGATGCCGCAGGGGTAAAATTCCCCCATGCTGACCCTTTGGTCATTTCCACAGACATAGCAGGGGTGGAAGTCTGAAGGATCTTGGTGGACGGAGGGAGCTCCGCAGACATACTTTTCGTCCAAACCATCGATCAAATGTGCATATCCCAGAAGCATCTGCTTCTAGCGGCCTGGCCACTTCAAGGATTCTCAGGATCACCTCTCGATGCCCTCGGCCAGATAGGTCTCGAGGTTGCCTTTGGAGAGGGGCCTTTTGCCAAGGTAGAAGAGATGATCTTCGACGTCGTCGACGCCCCCTATGCTTACAACGCTATCTTCGGGCGAGTGATGCTAAACTAGTTCGGGGCTATAGCGCACCACAATTATCTCTGTCTCAAAATGTCCACGCAAGGTGGTGGAAGGCATGGAAGAAGTGCCAGAGGCTTCGAACTCTTCAAAGGGACTCTCCCTCAAGCCATGCCCGGAAGGTGATGTCGAGACGAAGATAATTTCAAAAGATGGCAAAGAATATCTAGTGCAGTTCAGCAAAGGGCTATCCCCAGAGATAGCTGCCTCATTGGAAGAAGTCGTCAAGCAAAATCTGGACGTCTTTGCCTGTACCGACGAAGACATCACTGGGGTTGATCGGAGCATCATCGAACACAGCCTGCTTGTCAACCCGAAGGCCAGGCCAGTGCGCCAGGGGCTCCGCAAGCTGTCTGCAGAGAGAGCAAGCCTCACCAAAGCCGAAGTAGAAAAATTGTTAAGGGCTGGCATTATCAGGGAAGTATCCCATACCGAGTGGTTGGCTAACCCTGTTTTTGTAAGAAAGAAGGACTCAAACAAGTGGCGCATGTGTATTGACTTTACTTCATTAAATAAAGCATGCCCGCGAGACCCCTACCCGATGCCCCGAATAGACCAACTGGTGGACTCCACAGCCGGCTCCGAATTACTAAGCTTCCTCGATGCTTACTCCAGGTATCATTAAGTCTGGCTGAAGCGCGAAGACGAAGCCAAGACAAGCTTCATAACTCCTTCCGGAGTATTTTGTTATGTAAGAATGTCTTTTGGCTTGCGGAATGCCGGAGCCACTTTTTCACGTTTAATAGCTAAGGCTCTAGGTCACCAAATAGGCCGAAATGTCGAAGCCTATATGGATGACATTGTAATAAAATGGGCTCAAAAACACCAACATAGCCTAGACCTAGCTGAAACGTTTGAGAGCCTCCGAGCATGTGGAGTACGCCTCAACCGAGAAAAATGTATATTCGGAGCACGAGCAGGAAAACTGCTAGGGTACTTAGTTTCGAGCAGGGGAATCGAAGCTAGCCCAACGCAGATCAGTGCACTACAAAGAATGGCTCTGCCAGGGAATTTGAAGCAGGTCCAGAAGCTGGTAGGAAGGCTCGCAGCCCTTAACAGATTCCTGGCCAGGTCAGCAGAACGAAGCCTCCCAATTTTCAAAGCCCTAAAGGGGTCCGAAAGCTTCAGTTGGACACCAGAGTGCCAGAAGAGCTTTGATGATATGCATACCTCGGAAGCCTGGCAACACTTACTGTGCCTCTCCCAGAAGAAACACTCCTTTATCTTGCAGCAATAGGCTCCGCAGTAAGTGCAGTACTGGTCTGGGAAGTTGAGCTTAAGGGAAAGCTGGTGTAGAACCCAGTTTATTTTGTTTTAGAAACTTTGTCCGGAGCTAAGATAAGATACTCCGAGCTCGAAAAATTTGCTTATGCCCTGGTAATGGCCTCGCGAAAGCTAAGGCATTATTTTTTGGCGCATAACCTAATTGTTCCTACCTCGTATCCTCTTGGTGATATGCTCCGAAGCAAAGACTCTACGGGTAGGATTGGAAAATGGGTTGTCGAGCTAGCCCCCTTCGGAATCTCCTTCATGGCAAGAACAGCTATCAAATCCCAAATCATAGCTGACTTCGTAGCAGAGTGGACTCCATCTGCAGTTTGCGCTCCGGAGGAGCCCTCCGAAGGTGTATATACAATATTTTCTGACGGAGCTTATTAGGCATCTGGTGCCGGAGCTGGCGCAGTCATCATATCACCGTCAGGGCAAAAGGCCATGTATTCTGTGAGGCTCAACTTTAAGACCACCAATAACATCGCAGAATACGAAGGGGTCCTGCTAGGCCTCCGCAAGGCAAAGGCACTTGGAGCAGCAAGGATAATAATTAAGACAGATTCCCAAGTCGTCGCAGGGCATGTTGATAAGAGCTTTCAAGCAAAGAACCCGCACCTAGCGCAATATCTTGAAGAAATCCTCAAGGCTGAAGCAGCATTCAAAGGATTCTCTGTTCGGAGCATCCCTCGGGCAGATAATCAGCTCGCCGATATTCTGGCAAAAGCTGCAGCCGGAGCGGTGGACCTCCTACAGCTAGTCAATTACCCTCCGTAGAAATACTGTGCATTCTGGCTACAGATTGGCGGGCTCCGATTATGAATATATTGCAAGGTAGCATAGATTCTTCAGAAGGTCTGGATGCTCGAAGATTGCAAGCAAGGGCTCGAAACTACAAGCTTATCAACGGAATATTGTACAAAGCTGGTGTGTGTTCCCCTCTACTCCGATGCATCTCCCAACCCAAAGGCCAATACATACTTCGGGAGATTCACAAAGGTTTGTGCGGAAGTCATCTGGCCCCTCGTGTTCTAGCAGGCAAGACACTTCGGAAGGGCTTTATTGGCCAACAATTGTGAGAGATGCAGAGGAGTTGGTTAGAACAAGCCAAGGATGCCAATGGATTGGCAGACGAAGCCACCATTTCTAATGGCCCCGGTGTGGCCAATGGCTCGGTGGGGCATGGACCTCATAGGCCCTTTTCTAATGGCAAAAGGCAGCTTGAAGTTTGCGGTAGTAGCAATCGAATATTTTCAAAGTGGGTTGAAGCGAAGCCATTGACTGCTATCACTTCGAGGAATGTGCAAAACTTTTTCTGGCAAAACATTATATGCAGGTTCGGAGTGCCAAGGGAGTTGACAGTGGATAATGGAACCCAGTTCGAAGCTGACACATTCAAAGAATTTGGTGATGAATTGGGCATTAAGTTGTGCTTCGCTGCAGTGCTCCATCCACAGTCCAACGGAGCGGTTGAGCGGGCCAACGGGAACATCCTCTCCGGTCTGAATCGACGAATTGTTGGGTTGGCCAAGGGGCTGTGGGTCGAAGATCTTCCCAAGATCTTGTGGTCCATTCGAACCATTCAAGCCAGGTCCACAGGCTTTACCCCATTTAGACTGCTATTCGGAGATGAGGCCATAACTCCTACAGAGCTCAGAGGTGGATCCCTTCATGTAGTGTAGCCCAGAGATGAAGAGGAAATAAACACATCGCTGGACTTGTTAGAAGAAACAAGGCTTCAAGCTATCGCCAATCTGACCAAGTACCAAGGCCAAACAAAAACATGGTATGACCTGAAGATAAAGCTGAATGAGCTTAGACCTAGTCATTTAGTTTTGCGAAGTGTAATAGCTCCGGGGAAGCTAGGAAATAAATGGGAAGGACCATATGTTATCCTACGCTCAGGACGCCCCGGATCATTTAAATTAGCTAATTTAGAAGGGGAAGAGTTGAAACATGCATGGCATGCGGAGCACCTTAAGCGTTATTATGCTTAGGGGCTCCTTGTAATCACTTGTAAAGCTTTCCTTTTCAAAATAAAGTGAAGGGTCGAATTTTGTTTGCTCTTCGAATATCCCTTACTCCCGATGGACGCATTGGGAGGATGAAGATGCTTGCGAAGTCAAGCATCTTTCCCAAGACCCGGGCAACAGCCTGCGAACCATCGGTTCAGGGGCTTCACTGCCATCCTACGGATTCCAAGCTCCGGCTTGTTAGGATCCGTAGAAGAGTCTAAGGACTTTAAAAAATAGATTTCCGGCCTCCGGGTACGAAGTATCTGTAAAAGAGCCGAAGGTGGCCATCCTACGGATTCTAGGCTCCGGCTTGTTAGGATCCGTAGAAGAGTCTAAGGACTTTAAAAAACAGATTTCCGGCCTCCGGGTACGAAGTATCTGTAAAAGAGCCGAAGGTGGCCATCCTACGGATTCCAGGCTCCGGCTTGTTAGGATCCGTAGAAGAGTCTAAGGACTTTAAAAAACAGATTTCCGGCCTCTGGGTACGAAGTATCTGTAAAAGAGCCGAAGGTGGCCATCTTTCGGATTCCAAGCTTCGACTTGTTAGGATCCGTAGAAGAGTCCAAGGACTTTAAAATTAAACAGATCTCCGGCCTACGGGTTCGAATGATCTGTAAAAGAGTCGAAGGTGACCAAGTAATAAGGTTTCGAGGCCCCGGCCAACGAGACACTTAAAAAAACATCAAAAGTCCTAAGCGACAAGTATAAAACCCTATAGAGGTAGATCCAACTTCGAAACCTACGAGGTAATAATACAGAAGTATGTTTGAAGAACCCTCTGAAAAGGTAAAGTACGGATATTAAGTGTGATACGAAGCATCAGGTTGTTCGGCGCATCATTGTGTCCGGCGAACCTATTTGCACTACAAAGGATCCACCACCCACAAGGAGGAGTAGGAGGGTAAAGAGCAAACAAGATACTTTCGGGGCAATTCACATTAATTCATCGTACTTATACATCAGGAGAAGTTTTGGTCCAAGCCTAGGAAGAATTGAAGACCCTGTCGGCCTCTGGAGCTACCCCTCCGGCTACTCTGTCCTTCGGAGCTCGAAGCTGCCGGTTTGGTCCTTTTCGTTCGAGCGCTTCTCTTCTTCTTCGAGGCTCATAGTTTCTTTTGCTCCTCTTGAAGCACGGCCCAGGTCAAAAGCCTTTCGGAGTTAGCCTCCGCAGGGTCTTCGGCCTGGTACTCTGAGTCGGACCAATTCATGTGTTCGGAAGACGAGGATGCCTTCTCTTTCTCCTCTTCCTTGATATAAGTTAAGACCTCTTGAAAAACTTCGAGGGTTATATCCCCTTTGTCTCCACGAGGAACAGAGAAGCGAGAACGGCGGTAGGGCCTTAAGCTCTCGAGGCTTGCCCATTCCTTCTGGAGCCCTTCGGTAAAATCCAGTATTTCGAGGTCAGGGTTCAAAGGGCGTGATAAAACCTAAAAGAACAAAACACCCAAACAAGCTCTTCGTTTATACCTTTTCATTAATGAAAGGGGCTTTACAAGATTTTGTATACATGATTGCCCTAAGAGCTAGACCTGCGGGTCGGTTGGTGGAGCTGGCGAGGCTAGAAGCGGTGGCCTTGTCTGTGCCTGCTTCTGCCGACGGGCCTCGTCGATCCAAGCTTTGGCCGCAGCCTTGTGGTCCGTCTTCCAAGTCGACCGGAAGGCTTCCCAGGCCAAGGCTACATCCGAAGACCGGTGCAGTAGGTCTTCGGAGGCAAAGCTTCCGGGGGTCGAACTCCCGACTGGAGAGAGGTGGATCTGAAGGGCTTCGAGGTGGCGAAGAACTCCAATGCCGGCACACTGACCGGAGATCTCTCCGTACCGGACGCCGGAGTTCATCATCAACGCCGCCGCCACTTGGATCCTCTTCAGCTTCTGATCGAGGGATTCGCTGGCCGCTGTAGAAGACGAAGGGCACATAGTGCCAAAATATGCCAAGGTATTCTGAAGGGCGTCCAAGGTACGTTCTGCCGCACTGGCATTCTTCTTCTCCGCTGCCTCTAGACCCGCAGCAGTAGCAGACACTTCGACCACTTGGAGCAGCAAGGAGCTCTTTTGGACCATCACTTGATTAAGGGCTCCTTGGAGCTCCACCAGCTGGGCGCTCGAAGTGGCCGCCGATTGCCGGAGCCTTTCAACCTCCACTCGAAGAACTACACACTCGGCTTCAGCCTCTTGGGCCGAAGTCCGGAGCGTGTCGTTGTCTTGCCTCGCTATTCGGAGGGCTTCGTCGTCCGCGGCCCTAGCCCTCCGTTCCTCGAAGGCTTCCTCATCCAACCGAAGGGATCTTTCGTAGGAGCCTTTGAGGGCGGTTTGGAGGGTGATAACCTTCCTTTTGAGTCGATTGGTTTCGACTTCATTGGAAGTCGCTGCCGCTCTAGCAAGGACGAATTGCTGCAAAGAAAAAAGAGCAAGTAAGTACCAAGTATTTACAATTACTAATTAGAAGTGGTTGTAGTGCTTTTCATACCTGAAGGGCAGCCCTTTCGAGGGCCATGTTGAGCGCTGGAGCCCTAGCTTCGCTCAAAGCAGAGACCAGGTCTAAATTGGCAATGCCCTGGCTCTTCTCCGCCAAAGGCTCCAGGAGCGCTCGGAGGCCTGTCCGGTGCTCCAGGAACAGAGCCAGTAAAGGAAGCCAAGACGAAGCTTGGCAATCATCTGTCGTGGCCTCCTCCTCCGAGTTGCTGGCCGAGGTCATCATTGGGCCGGGGGGAGGCCAAGGCTAGACATACTTTTGCCCCTCCCCGGCACGAAGGCAGGCGCATCGGCTAAGGCGGAGGTGGCCCTTTCTTCGGCGGCTACCCCTTCGACCGGAGCCGCATCAGCGGGGGCGACCTCGGTCACCGGAGCCGCATCGGCGGCCATGACTTCCGCCACCAGGACTGGAGCGTCCAAGGGAGTCAAGGTGTCCATCGGAACCACGACCCCTGAAGATATTGGCACTTCGGGTGCCGTCGGGGCTTCGTCACCCTTCGAGGTACCTACAGTGTCAAGATATTTGATAAGCATTTACGAGTAAAGATGGTTGCAGGTGTCGACCAAGGTAAAAGCTTCGTAGTATACCTTCGGAGGACCCATGAGGCAAAATCGTCGGATCCTCTAGAACTTTGTACATCCGTAGGATATCGTCGATGTCGTCTCCCAAAGTCCTCTCCTGCGCATTTTCTGCTGTGCCTCGACTTCCACCATGATCACCCCATTTATGGGTGAGTTGGGGGTGGCAGAGTCCGGCTCCATGTTTACAACAGCGGGCACGGGGGTGCGTGTCAGGTCTACCTCCGCAACCTCCCGAGCAGAAGTTTCGGCTGGGACTCTCGCCGCATCTTCATCGCCCTCCAAGAGATAATTCTCGAAGGTCGTCGCCAGTTGGGCATTGGAGTCCTCGGACTCCTCTGAGGCCGAGCTCTGAACGTCCAAGGACGAAGTGGACGAAGCAGGAGCCAGCTGCGGAGGGATCTTCGCCACCTTCTTCTTCTTAGGTGGCGTTTCTGAGGGGGCTCGGCGACGGCCTTCCGTTTCCGAGGGGCTGCTCCGGTCGAGGTAAAGTCTGGTAGAGGAGGGGGCACCATCCTGAGAGCTCCCCACACTCTGTTGGAGCGCTCCCAGCTCCCCACCAGCTCCAGCCTCTTCTGTCTTTCAGCCACCGTAGGGCTCCGAGGACCCGTTCGGTGTCCCGAGCTATGTCTTCCGGAGCTAGCGCTAGTGGAGCCGCTAGAAAAAAGGGTAACATATTATAAGTATGTTATTTTCATCATATAACACATTACTGCCGGAGTTGATGTCTTACCTAGGGTTCGGAGATCACCCTCCGAGGATTGTTGAAACACTATCGGCCAGTTGGCCCCGAGAGGTGGAATCCGAAGGGCGATGAACTCTTCGGCGAGGTCACGCATGCTCATGCGGCGCACCACCGAGGTCAATAGCCCTAGCCGCGTGGAGAACAGGCTAGGGTTCGGAGCAATCTCAGCCTCCTTCCAGAACCAGATCTCCTGGAGAGGCCCTACGAGGGGGGAGTCCTCTCCGACTTCGGCGTAGAACCACCGAAGGATCCAGTTGGTGTACCACCGATCGTTGATGGCCTTCACGGGAAAGTGTTGGGCGTGCTCCCTCCACAACTTGAAGTTGATGCTGCCGAAGGCTGTTATCACCTTGGAGTCCCCGGGCCCGTCCTGCGGCTTCGGCTGGCAGATAGCTTCGTGGGTGGCGGCGAAGACCTCCGAGCATCCTTCGCACCCTTCGGCCCGGAGCGCCCACTCGAAGACAGCTAGGCGGGCAACGACATTGGGGGATAATTGAGGTAACTTGATGTGAAACAGGTCCAGCACCTCTGCCAAGAAGTCGATGGCCGGAAGTCCCAAGCACGCTTCGAAGAATGCCTCGAAAACCACAATTTCTCCGCTTCGTGGCCTCGAGGTTGATTCAGACCCGGGGACTCGAGTCCTTAGTCCGGTCCCCAGCTTTCCTTCCACGGCCTCATCAATAAACTCGGCGGTGCTCGTAGACTGGCCGATGAGGAAGCTCTGAGGAATCTTCTTCTTGGATGGCGGGCGGAGCTCTCGAGGGTTCTTGGGCCAGGCGTCGCCCGGAGCTCCCGCCATTGCTGCCACAACTGAGGCGGCCCACACTTGCCTCTGCACCAGAGTGCTCGCCGCCATCGGAACGGTGTGGCTGGTTCTCGCCATTGCTCGGTGGATTGGGAGATTGTGAGAATTGGGGGGTTGAAGAAAGTGAACCGCAGGCATTGAGTACGGTAAAAAGTCTTGGGTAACTTCTAATCCTCCTTTTATAACCGTCCGCTGGTTGCTATGCTTCGATCGCATTCACACTGTGGGTTCGACTTCCGCCACTAGCAGGTGGGTCCAGAAAGTGGAACGGCGAGAAACTGCCATAAATTTCCACCGTTACCTTTTACAGGGCGTAACGGTTACTTGTGCTGTAACGGCTATAGTCTAATGGCTCCTCATGGCGTTTGGGCTTCGGAGCGGTTCTCCTTCTTACGGAGTGTTCACGCAGCGTCGAGAGCTCGGAGTCGGGGTCTGAATGCCTTGGATCTGAGATCCTTCGAAAGACTGTAATGTATTCAAAATTTCTCTGTCTTAGAATTTGAAAATATTCCTTGCGTATACTGCCTCCCTTCTATACAGGTTAAATTCGTAGAGGCGTATTCGAGGGGCTACTGTTGGGGGAAATTTCTTCACTTTCAGGACTTAGAGATTAATAACTCAGAGACTTACTAAGCTTCGGAGCTGACAGGCTCCTACTCGAAGATGGAGACATTAAGCCGAAGGGTGCCTCGATCTGAAGTCTGGAGAAGCCCTTCGCAAGATACAAGGCTCCAAAGCAGAGCGACAGGATTGATAAGATGTTTGGCTTATCTGTCTGTCCCGGATAACTTTACTCTTTTAACCCTACTCAGGGTACCAAATAATTTCCACTATGTCGGTTGTAATCTAGGGGTAAATAGGTCTTTTCCTTAGACTTATTTGCCTATAAATACCCCCTCTCTACCCTGTAACAGGCATCAAATACTCAACTATTCAATACACTTATTCGAACTACTTAAGCTATTATCCAATTTGGAGGCTTGAGACAGTTCTTAAACACGAACTCACTGTTTGTCCGTTCTTGATCTAAGAGAACCTTGTTAGCGTAAACTTTTGCGCCAACAATAGGCTTGACATGGATTTGTGTTGTTCAGAACGAAGAAATTCAACTACTTGTTGCAAGTAACAACCTAACAAGTTATATTGATATGTTTTCCGTGTTTCTATAAATAATCTTTCATTTTCAGAAATTCAACTACTTGTTGCAAGTAACAACCTGACAAGTTATATTGATATGTTTTGAACTTTCCATATTTTTCTGAAAATTTTTGAATAATTTTCATTCCTAGGGATTTTTATGCCCTTGCTTCCAAACGGTAGCATGGAATTTTTCCCTAGCAGGAATTTTTATCCAGGAAAATAGAGGGGTGAGCATGTCACTCCAAAATCCCCTGTAGGGATTTTTTTTCTTGGGGTTTTTCTTCCCTTGCTCCCAAAGGAGGCCTGATCGTGAACAGGACTTCCGGGTTTTTCCTGATTCGCTACAGCTTTCAGCTGAGTTTATCTTCAAAATTTTTGTAATCTCCTGATGATCTGAAATGACTTTTAGCTTGTTTTCTTCTGGGTTTGATTGAGATGTCCCCTGAATAGTTTTGGTTGTAGATTCTGATCAACTTACATGATCTTCCTGATATAAATTCAAGTTTAATGTAATTTGTATCCATCATATTCATTACTGTTTAGATCTTCTGCAAGTTTACTGAAAGGCTAGGTGTGAGTGAAGTAAACTTGAGTGATCCTACGAGTTTGCTGAATCTATCATGCATCTGATGGTATGTTAGTTTGTGTTTGCCTAACTTTTTCAATTACTCTTGATCTCACTGTTTTCATGTTCAACAAAGTTAAACTGATTGCTTGTCATATATCTTGAGTGTTGAATGTCAAGATTTGTTTAACAAGTGCTGAAATTAATCCTGTACAGAATTTTTGAAGTATTCTATCAAATTCAAATCATGAGAGCTGAATTGATAAAGTGTGCTGAGAAGTTTTATTCAGATGCACTACCTCTTCTATCTCCAATGTGATTCTGATTAGCTGAAATGAAACATGCTCAAAAATTGAGAGATTCTATTTGAACATAAAACTGAATTCTGAATAGTTAAGAAAGTTTTAGCACTCTTCACCATCCAAAATATTTCAGTATAGTGGTGGTTTCAAATCAACTTTATATTCAGACTTATTTCAGATCTTGAACTGAAAATTTATTTCAAATCTGTTTTCAGCAAGTATTTCAAGTTGTGTTGAGTGAGTGCTGAATTCAAACTTCCACTGTTTTTGAAGTTTACAACTGTTTCAAAGTCTCATTGCTGAATGTGTTGAAAATTTAAATACTATTCATCATCCAACTTATCTGAAACTAGTGTGCTGCTTTGTGAAGTTTCAGTATCTAGCCTCCTCGTCAAGTTCTGATTATATATGTGCTGAATTGAAATAATTTTGAAGTTGAAATTTGCAAATTGAACTAAAAGTGATTTATGCTTGTTACTGAAGGTATCAATACTATTCACGGTCCGAAAACTTTCTGAAGTAAATGAAGTTCATGTGAGATTGATTTGAAAGAAGTTAATTTGTCTCTACAAACTTGAATTGGTTGATTGTGTGAGTAATTTGACACTAGTTGATTAAAATTTATATTCAGACTTATTTCTGATCTTGAACTGAAAATTTATTTCAAATCTGTTTTCAGCAAGTATTTCAAGTTGTGTTGAGTAAGTGCTGAATTCAAACTTCCACTATTTTTGAAGTTTACAACTGTTTCAAAGTCTGATTGCTGAATGTGTTGAAAATTTAAATACTATTCATCATCCAACTTATCTGAAACTAGTGTGCTGCTTTGTGAAGTTTCAGTATCTAGCCTCCTCATCAAGTTCTGATTATATATGTGCTGAATTGAAATATTTTTGAAGTTGAAATTTGCAAATTGAACTAAAAGTGATTTATGCTTGTTACTGAAGGTATCAATACTATTCACCGTCCGAAAACTTTCTGAAGTAAATGAAGTTCATGTGAGATTGATTTGAAAGAAGTTAATTTGTCTCTACAAACTTGAATTGGTTGATTGTGTGAGTAATTTGACACTAGTTGATTAAAAGCTTGAATCAAAGTTGTTTTTGCGCGTTTGAATCTGTTTGAGCACAACATTTGTACTAATTGATTTGAAACTTGAATTTGTGTTTTTAGAGGTGCGTTGGGTGATTTGATTAGGCCATCACTTCGAAAGAAAGTGTCGAGGCGCCTATTCACCCCTCTCTAGTCGCCATTCCGATTCCATAGACACGAAGATGGAGGTGATGTTCAGGAGATTCGGCTTTTTCGAGGCCGTTTCCCCCACTCCAATAGCTAGTGTACCCCCTGTTCACGACATATATAGTAGAACTGATGGGAGTACCGGGAAAGTCGTCATGTCCTCGGCCACGCCATCCATGGCCGAGGCCCTACATGACCCTGCCGGTCAGACTAGCCCTTGGGCCGGTCAGACTGACATGTGTTGGATTGCTCAGACGACAACGGTCGGTCTGACCACCAATTTTGCCTTCGGTCAGACCGGGCCTATGGCCGGTCAGGCTGCTCCTACCGCATATTATGTGCCGCCGCTGCCGCCCATGCCTGCACTACCTCTCCCCACGCTGCCCGCACCTCCTGCTCCCGCACACCCACATAGGCCCGATCATGCCCCGTATAATGAGCCACCACGAGAGGAGGAGACGCACGGCCGACACCATGATATACCTCCGTGTGTCGCGCCCCCACACCAGAGACGTGTGCAGGCAGGAGGCTTAGATGACCTTGATGAGAGGATTCGTGTGCTATTTAGAGAGGTTGCGGGATGGGCACCCAAAGGATGGGGTAGGATTCATCAAAAGTCGTACCCAGATTACTTCGATACCATCCCATACCCGTGAGGTTTTAGGGTGTCTGAGTTTACAAAACTTGACGGTGAAGGTAGTAAAACCACCCTAGAGCACATAGGTCAGTTCTTAGTGCAGTGTGGCGAAGCTAGTGGGTCGGATGCTTTGAAGCTTATGTTTTCTCTATTGCTTTCTGGCATCGCTTTCACTTGGTTTTCAGCGTTACCGCAAAACTTCATCCAGACTTGGGCCCAGTTGGAGCAGAAGTTCCATAACTATTTCTATACTGGGGAGATCGAGCTTAGAATTTTACACTTGACATCGTTTAGATAGAAGACTAATGAGAGTGTCTCCGAGTACGTGAAGTGTTTTAGGGACACTAGAAACCGATGTTTTACTTTGGATATTTCTGATAGAGACTTGGCCGACCTAGCTTTTAACGGTCTTCACTCCGAACTTAAAGAGAAACTAGATGGCCAGGATTTTTTCGATGTTAGTCAAGAACTAAAGAAGGCTCTGGCTCAGGAAAGCCGAGCCAAAAGTAGAAGGTTCACCAAGACATTAACAAACCTAAGGCCGAGGTGCACGTCATGGAGCAATCTGATGAGGAATCATCAGAGAGCGAGGATGACTCAGCCGATATGTACACCGCAGAGTGGACTTGGTCTAGCAAGGCCAATCCCATCACTTGCACTGAGTAACGGCCGTCTCCGACTAAGAGTCAGCCCAGCGAGGTGAAGTATTCTTTTGATGTGACCAAGTGCGATAAGATATTTGATTTTTTGTTGTAGAACAAACTCATTAGGTTACCGAAGGGTCACATCATTCCAACTGTCGACGATTTGAAGAAACGGGCTTATTGTAAGTGGCATGATTCTCATTCCCATTCTACTAATGATTGCAATGTTTTTCGTCGATAGGTTCAATCATCCATAGAAGAAGGATGGTTGAAATTGGATATATGTCCCAAGATGAAGCTCGGCCAGGACCCTTTCCCTGTGAACACTATTGATCTCGATGGGAAGAAGGTGCTTATTTGGTCCAAGCAGGTCGAGTCCACTGAAGGGAAGGAGGTCATGATCGAGGAACCGCGCCCACACACGCTCATGCCAAATAACCCTGAGGTAGGAGTATGGAAGGTGAACACCAACGTTTCGTCTTCTTCTATAAATCACAAGAAGCCGAATGTGACATATGACATGCTCCTCCAGATGCACCAGAAGAGGGCCGAGAAGTCGAACGCTTGGCTAGGACCCCCAGTGAGGCCAGGCCCTCCTCGGAAGAGTGGGTTTGGACCACGATGGCCAAGGCCAATGGAGCCACCATTCCCTCCACCACCATACCATCTACCGATGGCACAGTGGCCACCTTGCTACTTTCTGCCTCCTGGGTATCCTGCGACATATTATATTACTCCATTTCTGCCACCTGGATTTGATAACACGGAGGGTTAGATGGGCGCTCCAAGCGGCGACGTCTTCTCCAGACTATCCGTCACACCATGAGGACGTCCAGAGGCACACTCTGAAGCTATCATCAGCAAGGTAGGGTCCAAATACGCCCCAATCCCTAAGGGGACCTCCAAGGAGCAAGGCGAAGTCGAACCACCAAAGCCACCCGACGAGATGGCCGGTTTGACCACAGCCAGAGGCCTGGTGAGACCACCCTCGCCACTTTGGTCTGACCGGCCTACTGTGGCCGGTCTGATTAGCCCTTCATAGAAGACCAACACCAGTCGGTCAGACCGACCCGCCATGGCCGTTCCGACCGACAAAGCCCGGTCAGACCGGCCTAGTAAGGCTGGTCCAACTGATAGGAAGCAGAACAAAACCCCGCCAAGCGCAAAACTGCATAGGCTGATTCTGACAATTCCCGTTCGGCCAAAAGCTCCAGGGGCAAAGTTCTAGCGCCCGACACTATGCCGCAGCTGTCATTGGGCACCACTAGGTATGACCGAGTCCCAGAAGAGGCGACTACAATGCCTTCGAGCCCATGAGATGCATGAGTAGCAGGCCGAGGATGAGCGAGACACCGTGTTCAAAGAGATCCATCCCCGACTAGTAGCGAGGCGGGTATGGAAGCCAAAGTCTGTTGCTGTAAACAACCCGGCTCCTACTCCTAGCGACGACGAGGACAATTTGATGGACGACGACTACACGCCCATCTCCGAGGGTCCCCCTCCTCAAGCGATGGACATAAACGTCGTCATGCTGCCCGCTGAGTTTGCTCTTTCACGGGATGAGGCCGAAGTCGCTCAGTTGAACCTCGGCCTGCAGGAGGCTATTTTTGAGAAGCCCAAGGATATGGCTCGTCAGTTGAAGCCTCTCTATGCCAAGGGGCACATCAACGGAAAGCCAATCTCGAGGATTCTTGTAGATTGAGGCACCACCGTCAACCTGATGTCATACTATCTATTGAAGAAGCACGGCAAGAATGAAGATGACTTGATGAGGACTAACCTGACGCTCAACGGCTTCAACGGCGAGAGCTCCGAGGCCAAGGTCATACTTTCTCTAGAGCTGACGGTGGGCAACAAGACGTTGTCGATGGCGTTCTTCGTCATCGATGTGCAAGGTAACTATAGTGTGCTAGCTATCTGTTGGGGGGAAATACTTCATCCTCAGAGCCATTGCTGCAACAAGACAAAGGCAGGTGATTTAATCAAAGGCTTCCAATGTCTAACTCCGGGGGCGTATTGGAGCGAGTTCGAAGGATGAAGGTGAACTCTAGTTCGAAGTATATCTTCGAACATGGACTCTTCAGAGAGCCTCTTGCCAGCTAGGATGGAAGATTTATCTTCTTTCTCAGTAGATTAGTCTTTACCGTTCTAGCCCTATCAAGGGTACCGAATAGTTTCCACTATGTCGGTTGTAATATAGGGGTAAAAGGGTCTTTTCCTTCATGTTTGGGCCTATAAATACCCCCCGTTTTGCCCTGTAATGAGGATCAAATACTGAATTATTCAATATACATCTTCGAACTATTTTGAGCTATTATCCAATTCGGAGGCTTGAAACAGTTTTCCCACAAACACTTCGTTTGTTAGTTTCTAATCTCTTGAAACCTGTTAGCGTAATCTTTTACGCCAACACTATCAAACCCAGGTTTAGGCCTTATAAACAGCCCCCTCGTCACTATAATTTGGCCATGTATGACCGAGTTAAAGAAGAGATAGAGCGATTACTTAAGGCCGAGTTTATTAGGAAATGCAGGTATGCTGAATGGATCGCTAACATTGTGCCAGAAGAAATGAAAGGGAGTGGCAAGATTCATGTGTATTGATTTTAGGGACTTAAACAAGGCCACTTTGAGGGATAAGTACCCCATGCCAATAGCCGATATGCTTATCAACGATGCTTCAGGACACAAGGTACTTAGTTTTCATGATGGCAATGTTGGTTATAATCAGATCTTTATGGCCGAAAAGGAGGTCTACAATACAGCCTTTCGATGCCCTCGTTTTGTCGGCTTATTTGATGGGTTGTTATGACTTTTGGTTTAAAGAATGTTGGCGCTACATATCAACGTGCTATGAACTTGATCTTTCACGACTTGCTAGAGGTCTACATAGATGACGTTGTGGTCAAATCGGATGCTATGGGAAACCATTTAGCCAATTTGAGAGTTGCTTTTGATTGGATGCATCAATATGGCTTAAAAATGAACCTGCTCAAATGTGCTTTTGGCGTGTTGGTGGGCAAGTTCTTGGGATTCATGATCCATGAAAGAGGTATTGAGATTGATCCCAAGAGGCTTGAGAAGATTAGAAACTGCGAAGCGCTGACATGCAAAAGAGATGTGCAAATGTTGCTAGCAAGGTTAATTATTTGGGCCGCTTTATATCTAACTTGTCTGGCAAGATTGATGCTTTTGTCCCCATACTTTGGCTAAAGAACGAAGCCGAATTCACTTGGGGCAAGTCAGCAACGCGCTTTTGAGAAGATTAAAGAGTGCTTGTCATCACCGCCTGTGCTTAGAGCACCAAAAGTCAGGATTCCATTTCGGCTATACGTTTCTACAGAAGATAGCATGATAGGAGTTGTGCTAACTTAGGAAGTGGAGGGCAAAGAGTACATCATCACTTTCTTGAGTCGTCGCCTATTGGATGCCGAGACGAGGTACGTGTTTTTAGAGCGTTTATGTTTGTCGCTTTATTATGCATACACCAAACTTCGACACTATCTTTTATCTGGCAACTGTATTGTTACTTGTCAAACTTATGTCATAAAATACATGTTGCAAAAGCTGATTCTAAGTGGGAGAATCGAAAAGTGGGCTTATGCTTTGATTGAGTATGATTTGGCTTATGAACCCCTAAAAGCTATGAAAGGCCAAGGCGTCGCTAATTTTATAGTCAATCAACACGTAGACGTCAATTGGAGTAGTGACACTGCTTTAATTAAGGTAATACCATGGAAAATTTACTTTGATGGTTTGACTTGCAAAAATGGCCAAGGTGTTGGAGTTGTGCTCATATCACCTCACGGTATGAGTTTCAAAACCTCGGCCCGATTAGAATTTCCTTGTACTAATAATCTAGTCAAATATGAAGCTTTGTTGTTAGCACTTGAATTGTTAAGCTCTATGGATATTAAATATGTTCATGCATATGATGTTTCACTATTAGTAGTCCAACAAGTAGCTAAATTTTCTAAATGTTTTAATGGTTTGCTAAATAGCTACTTGGATAAATGCCTAGACATAATTTCTACTCTTGATGATTTTAAAATTTCACATGTGTCTAGAGAAGCCAATTCAATAGCGAATGGCTTGGCTCAGCAAGCATTTGGTTACCAAATTAAAAGAGGTAAATTTATCGCACAAGAAAAACCGATGTTTGGCTCTATTTCAGTACCTGAGTCAGAACGGATCTGTCTGATCGGCCGGACACGAGCGGTCCGACCGCAGGTGAAGCTTGTCAAATGTTTTGTAATATTCAGCTTGCTCCTGCATCTTTACTTAACCCCATTATAAAACCATGGCCGTTCCGATGTTGGGCCTTGGACTTCATCGGCCAAATTTATCCTTTCTCTTCTAAAGGTCATCGGTTCGTGTTGATGGCTACAGATTATTTCACCAAGTGGACCGAGGTCCTGCCTCTCAAGAACATGATGCAAAACGAGGTAATTGATTTCATCTTGAAGCACATTATACATAGAGTTGGTACTCCTAAAACTCTTACTACAAATCAGGGTGCTTCATTTTTTATACGAAAGTATGTGATTTTTCCGAATCTTATAGTATAAAGTTGGTAAACTCTTCACCATACTATGCTCAGGCCAATGGTTAGGCCGAGTCTAGTAATAACACCATGATTAAGGTCATTAAGAAAATGATTGAAGAGTTTCCTAAAAGGTGGCATGAAGTGCTTTCTGAAGTGTTATGGGCCTATAGAGTTGCAAAGCATGGTGCCACCAAGGTAAGTCCATATGAGTTGGTGTATGGACAAGAAGTCGTTTTACCTGTGGAGGTGAATCCTGGCTCTTTAAGATTACTTAATAAAGATGGCTTATCGGTCGATGAGTATGAAACTCTTTTGAAGGATAATTAAGAAGAGGTGACCGATAAGAGGTTAAGAGCTCTAGAAGCAATAGAAAGAAACGAAAGATGAGTGGCTAGAGCTTATAACAAGAAGGTAAGAGAAAAATCGTTTCAAGTTGGTGACTTAGTTTGGAAGACGATTTTGCCTTTAGGCACTAAGAGCCCAAAATTTGGCAAATGGTCGCCTAGTTGGGAAGGTCCTTTTAGAGTTGTTGAAATCGCTCTAAGTAATGCGTATTTGCTAGAGTCACTTCAAGGAGAGTGGTTTCATAAGGCTTTGAATGGTAGGTATTTGAAAAATTACTTCCCAAGTGTGTGGCAAAATGCTTGACGTGTCAAAAGGCTGATATAAAACATATCGCCCTTAGCTCGTTGTGCTTTTGGCTCACTAAAGTTGGCCAAAATGCAAGGGGGCATGTGTTGATAGCAAAAAATGGCATTAATGGTCAAGATTATCAAAATATCACTTTTTGGTAGTTTTACCGAAAATATGCCAAGACATAGCACAGGCCGGTCCAACCGGCCATGTAGGCCCGGTCTGACCGGCCTAACCCGAGTCAGAATCCAAATGACTGATTTCGGGGTATTTTATGCCTAATTAATTTTGGATGACTTGGAACCCATGTATAACTCAGATTACACCCCAGGAACTCATGACCCACCTCTATAAATAGAGGCAAGGCCGATTCAAGCCCCCCAAAAGCCTAATAGATCCAACCTATTATCTACCTTGAATCGCATTTACTTTATTTGCCCTAGTTTTAGCCGAGCACGTACATCTTTGCTAGTTTGTGCTATAAACCATTCGTCCGCCGCGTCATAATCATGGTAAGTCCTTGTCGGTTCACTCATGAATCGTCCGTTTCATCCACGTAATGAATTTCTATCTGTTTTATCGCTTTCAATTGGTAATTCGGTCCCTTGGCCGAATTACTTTGATCCCTTGGTATTTTTTGCAGTACTTCATCACTTTCATCCTCTCCGAGGAGTTTGGTTGTGATCCATCCATGGGAAGACGGTCGTCGGAGCCCGGAGGCCACCTCCTAGGAACAGTCAGTCCGACCGGAAGTCACCCTTCGGTCCGACCAGTTCATGTCATGCCATCATCTGACACGCTGGCATGATGCGGTCTGACCAGTGGCACGAGGCCAGTCTGACCGGGCTTCGTCGAGGGCTCCGGGAATCCCTCTGCACCGAAGGTATTTTGTGTCGGATATCACTTCATATCGAAGGTGCCCTCACGCCGAAGTACCCTGACCCTTCCGGCCATCTATTGTCCGATCGGAGGTACTACCTTGGTCCGACCGGCCGAAGGGTAGAGGACCCCTTCGTATCCATGTGTCGAAGGCCCCCTTCGGTGAGGGCTTCACACTGTCCGTCAGACTGGTAGTGTACCTTCGGTCTAACCAGATGCCCCTAGCCAGTCTGACCGTCTGTTAGGCTTCGGTCCAACCGGCCCTGTTCTGGTCGTTTGGGTTTAGTTACGTTATTTATTGTTTTTAGTTATCTTTCCAACACTTTTGTTAATTGAATAATTTTATATTATTATCATTTGATTGCCTAGCGACTCCGCTATCCTCTTACCACGGTTTAAGGATTGTCGTAAAGCGACGTCAAGTCTCATGACATTTTTGGATCATCGAACCGGCCCAAGTGCGGGGGCACATTTTCGTGTCAACACTTATGTCATTAAAAATATATATGTGCATTTGTTTCTTATTTCCATGATAATTATGCACATTTTTAGGGTGAGTTCATGATACCATATAACTTGAAAGTACTTATACATGCTTTTAATTAAGTATATTTTTGGGTCTCTACTTATGAGCTATCAATCTATCATTTGAATTTCTAGTATTGCATTTCGTGTCATCAATATTTCGTTTGTAATTAAATTTTACTTCTTATTTGATGCATGGCATGGAAGTAATAAACTTTTGGATGATTTAAAGTTTAGTGTTTAGTCTTGTTCATTATGAAATTGGCATGGTTGACAAAATTGGTTTAATTGTGATGCATTGTGAAATTATGCAATTTTCATTTTGAGATGCCCTAAATGTAATATGTGTCAATTGTGAACTATTGCATACATTTAGGGGAAGCTAAGATATCTATTTCATACTTTTATAATCTATTTTATATCTATTTCACTTGTCTTCTTGATAATCCTTGGCTCAGATTGAAGCATATCACTTATATTGATAATCTTATTGAGCTTTATTATTCTCATGTGAGAGGGAAAGATAAATCTCAAAGGGATGTAAAGCTTGTGCAGTTTTATTTGTATATATCTATATCCTTTTTGGTGCTTGATGCAAAAGGGGGAGAGATAGTAAACATGGTATCTTATTTAAATAGTTTTTTGATATATTGGGGGAGAAATAGTAAAACCTCCATTGATATATTTTGTAATGTTCCAAGCATGATATTGATGTGCATATAATTGTCTCATGATGCATATTATTGTTGCATTGTCAAATACTTATATGCACATGTTAAAGCAAATTCACTAAATGCTTGGTATATGCTTTTTGTTTATAGTTTTGTCACATAGAAGGAATAATGTCAATTATATTTTTGATTTATCATTATGTGATAAGTATTGTCATCAATCACCAAAAAGTGGGAGATTGAAAGATATCAGTCCTTGAGTTGTATTGAGTTTTGGTGATTGATGATAACAAATGTTGCGACTAACCATTTTCATGAGTTTGTATGTTAGGTTAAGTTCCGGCATCAAGCAAAAGGTTGATTTCTCATGAGTAAGAATCAATAAGTAGAATTTCGATCAATGAATGTTGTTAAGTATAATTGATGGATATGGAAATACAAGCTAAAGTGGATCATCGAGAAAAAACTATTTATCATGAAGAACAATTGAATTATATCTTTGAGTATTGAGGATCAAATGAGAATATTGAAGATGTTGGATAAGAAGTGGTTTTCTATGAGAATATGGTGAAAATCAAGTGACACTCGGCTACGAAGGATCATGCAAAGGTGAAGGGCAAGCGGAGGCTTGGCACCGAAGGACTAATACGATGATGAAGAGCGAGTAGAACCTTTGCGTCGATGAACCAAGTTGAAGAAATAGAAGAGTTGATGAAGATAAGAGCAAGTCTGGGGTTCATATATTTAAGGATGTCGAGTGACTTGGATATATGGAAGCATCCATATTTCATATGTTGATTAACATCAAGCTAAAAGTTAAAGCGGGTGTTGCTCAAGGTAAAAGTATAAATATTTTGGGACTAACATGTTCAACTAAGTGTGTGTAGGTGAACAATCCCAAATGTTGAAATGGTTTGAGTATTCCTATTGTTATAAATATTTTTACTTGCATTTGAGTATAGGAATGTCATACTATTAAGAGGGATACAAAGTTGATGTGTTTGTATATATCTTAGTGCTCAAAATGTTTTATCCCATTGCTGCTATCTTGAGAGAAAACCAAAGTCATAATCTTTTCTCATTTGAGTTTTAAGTATTATTCTTTTATTGGATTGATAGCCCTTTGAATAAGCTTTCCAAAAAGTCAAGGATCATAAAAAATGGAGTTCGGAGTCAAAAATTATGACCTATTTTCTAGGGAGGTGCCAAGAATTTCGGAAGTTCCAATCCTCGAATAGAAGTTCTGACTCGTTAGAACATCCGACTAAAAATCGGAACTTCTGATTTGAGCTCTTGGTTTTGAATTTATTTTTTATCAGAATTTCTAATATTGCATCGGAACTTTCGAGGTGGGCGACCAAAAATAACCAAACAGTTAGATTTTAGGTTTAGGCTATAAAAATCCAATTTTCTCAACCATTTGAAAGAAAGAACTCAACCCTAACCCTAGTTTTGAAACCCTAGAACTCTCCCTGTATTTCAAGTCTAAATCTAGAATGAATTTTTGCGATTCTTGTTGACACGGAAACGTGCCCCCGCACTTCGGTCAGTTCGACGATCCAAAAGTGCATGGATACTTAGGAACAAGCCTAAGCGTGATGTGGCACCAACGTCGCGTTCCGACTACCCTTAGTCGTGATAAGGGGAGTGGAGTCGCCAGGCAACCAGATTACACAAAATAATCCAATTAGCCGAAAGAGATAGATTAAACATAATAAAATCAGCAAACCAGTCGGAGCCCATCTGGTTCGAAGTCTGGTGCGAAGGGGTCACCAAAGTGTACCTTCGGCGTCTGCTCCGAACGGATCTGGATGCGATGATCACCTCCGAACAACGGGGTTCGGCGTGAGATCTCTGATACAGCAAACTACAGAGTAATGATGCGAGGGCCACGCGTGAGCGCAACTTCATCCAGTACGTAGTATGGTCATGGCGAAGCCCGTTGTGACGAAGTATGCTAGCGAAGTCTGTTGCCGGAGCCTGCAGTACCGCTGAAGGGTGTCCTGATGACCTCCAAAACTGGTCTCCCAGCTCCGGATACCTCCGACGAAGTGGCTCTGAACGTGCGAACCTGCAACAAAGATAATTCGAAGTACCAATTCGGCCTAAAGACCGAATTTTGCTAAGTGTTGCACTAGTAATTAAAGGTAGCAATCTGTTACGCAGATTAGCGGATACTTTATAGGCGAAGTACCAAGGCGATAGCAATATATTACGTAGATTAACGGATAGTTCACAAGCGAAGTAACAAGGGTTACCACTGTTCCGAAGTGGCCGGCGGAGGGCTTCTAGGCAAACCCACGCAGAGGTACATGAAAATAAAGGTAAATAGGGCTTTGGTTTGGTTTGATTTGGGGGGCCTCTATGCCGGCCTCGCCTCTCTATTTATAGGGCTTAATCTCTGATCTAATCTGCTATTAATCGGGCCAGATAGAGATAAAAATTGAGCTAGAAACGCATACAACTCTACCTCTGCCGAAGTGGGCTTCGGCCAGGCCCGTCGAGGCCTGCTCCTCGGGCCAAAGCTTCAGTAGCGTCGGCCTCCGAAGGCTTCCTGGCCGAAGCCCATGGGCTAGCTAGAGGCTTTCGGAGCCCATAGCTCAATGGACTTCGGCCCTATAGGGCTTCGGATGGACCCTAGACATGTGTATTTTCGGCCCAAATCACCAAAATTTATATTTTGACAATCTAGCCATTAATGCCATTTTTTGCTATCAACACATGCCCCCCTGCATTTTAGTGAACTAGTGAACTAAAATCACAACGAGCTGAAGATGATACCATCCATATCGGCTTTCCGACACTTTTATGATGTTTGTCACACACTTGGGAAATACCTTTTCAAGTACCTACCATTCAAAGCTCTTCGAAACCGCTCTCCCTGCAGGGATTCCAACACGTATGCGTTGCCGGGAGCAATTTCGGCTATCTTAAAAGGATCTTCCCAACTAGGTGACCATTTACCAAACTTGGGACTCTTCGTGCCTAAGGGTAAAATCGTTTTCCACACTAAATCTCCTATTTGAAACGATTTTGGTTTAACCTTCTTATTGTAGGCTTTAGCTACTCTCTTCTTGTCTACTTCTATGGCTTCTAAAGCTCTTAGTCTCTGATCGGTCACTTCCTCTAGATTATCCTTAAGAAGAGCTTCATACTCATTGACCGATAAGCCGTTTTGCTTTAACACTCTTAAGGAGCCAAGATCTACCTCTACAGGCAGAACGACCTCTTGTCTATATACCAACTCATATGGACTGACCTTAGTAGCACCATGCTTTGCAATCCTACAAGCTCATAGCGCCTCGAAAAGCACCTCATGCCACCTTTTAGGAAACTCCTCAATTTTCTTCTGAATGAGCTTAATCACGGTTTTATTACTAGACTCGGCCTGACCATTGGCTTGAGCACAGTAAGGTGAAGAGTTTATCAACTTAATACCATAATATTCGGCGAAGTCCCTTACTTCTCCAGAAACAAATGAACTACCTTTATCTGTAGTAAGGGTTTGAGGATTGCCGAATCTATGTATGATGTGCTTCAAAATAAAATCACGTACCTCATTGTGAGTCATGTTCTTGAGAGGTACGGCCTCGGTCCACTTAGTGAATTAATTCGTTGCCATCAACACGAACCGATGCCCTTTTGATGAAGGAGGGTGGATCTGGCCGATGAAGTCTAAACCCCAACCTCGAAACGGCCATGGGTTGACAATAGGATTGAGTAATGAGGCAGGAGCCAACTGAATATTGCCAAACTTCTGACATTCTTCACACCCTCTATAGTACTTGAAACAGTCTTCAGTCATAGTCGGCCAATAAAACCCTGCTCTTTTGAGCATCCAACTCATTTTCTGGGCCGACTGATGAATGCCGCAAATCCCTTCATGGACTTCCCCTGTATCCACTTGGGATTGCTCATGGTCTAAAAACTTCAACAGTACTCTGTCGATGGTTCAGCGGTACAACGTGTTGTCTACCAACGTGAACTTGAACGCTTGTCGCTGAACCTTCCGATCAACCCTTCGGCTAGGGTCTCTCAAATACTAGACGATTGGGATTCTCCAATCGCCCTTATAGGTTTCAGAGGGTCCTGCTGGCCCATCTTCTAAAAAAACTTCTAAATTACTGACTTCGGGGTGCCCCCCGAGCCATTCCAGCTCCTGTCGAAGCCCAGTAGGGGTGGCCGCTCGAAGTGTGCTGGGCCGAAGACCTCCGGAGGGTTCGGACTCCGGGGAACCTTCTACGTGCAGGAGGCTTCGACCTACAGACTTCGGCATGCCAGCTGCTTCTATCGGCAGGGCACTCCGATCCAGGATCCTCGGCGCGCAGTGACCTTTGGCGACTAGAGGGGTTCGATCCGGAGGGTGTGCCTGCCCACTATTACTGGCTTCGGCAGTGAGACCACACACCGTCTTCTCTAATACAGAAAATTTTCCTCTCCTGACTTGGTAGCCAGATGCTTGCTGAGCCAAATCATTAGCGACTGAATTGGCTTCTCTTGACACGTGAGATATTTTGAAGTCATCAAAAGTAGCAACTATGTCTAGACATCTATCCAAGTAACTATTCAGCAAGCCATTAAAACATTGAGCACTCTTAACTACTTGTTGAACTACTAACAAAGAATCACCGTGTGCATGAACATGTCTAGCACCTACAGCTTCTAGTAATTCAAGACCTAGCAATAAAGCTTCGTATTCAGCTTGGTTATTAGTGGCAGAAAAATCTAGTCGGGCCGAAGTTTCAAAGTGCATTCCATTAGGTGATATGAGAACCAGTCCAATACCTTGGCCACCCTTGCAAGCCGAACCGTCAAAATAAAGCTTCCATGACACTACCTCAACTAGAGCAATGTTGTCACTCCAGCTGACATCTATGTGGTGATCAACTATAAAGTTGGCTACAATTTGGCCTTTCATCGCTCTTAGGGGTTCGTAGGCCAAGTCGTAGTCAATCAACGTGTAAGCCCATTTTCCGATACTTCCACTTAGGATCGGCTTCCGTAACATGTGCTTTATAACATCGGTTTGGCAAACAACAACACATGTAGTAGGGAGAAGATAATGGCGCAATTTGGTGCACGCGTAGTAAAGTGATAAACACAGTTGTTCTACAAACGCGTACCTGGTTTCAGCGTCCAGTAGGTGGCGGCTCAAGAACGTGAGAATGTACTCTTTTCCCTCTACCTCCTGTGTTAGCACGGCTCTAATCACGCTATCTTCAGCGGCGATGTATAACCGAAACGGAATCCCAGCTTTAGGTGCTCTCACCATAGGTGGTGATGACAAGCACTCCTTGATCTTTTTGAAAGCACTTTGTTGGCTTGCCCCCCCAAGTGAACTCGACTTCATTCTTTAGCCGGAGTATGGGGACAAATGCATCAATCTTGCCGGACAAGTTGGATATAAAGCGACGCAAATAGTTCATCTTGCCTAGCAATTTTTGTACATCCCTTTTGCATGTCGGCGCCACAATGTTTCTAATCTTCTCAAGTCTCTTAGGATCAATTTCTATGCCTCTCTCATGAATCATGAAACCTAAGAACTTACCCGTCGACACACCAAAAGCACACTTGAGTGGTTTCATTTTCATCCCATACTGTCGCATCCTATCAAAAGCAACCTTCAAATCGGCTAAATGGTTTCCCATAGCGTCCGATTTGACTACGACATCATCGATGTAAACTTCTAACATAACTCCTAACATGTCATGAAAGATCAAGTTCATAGCGCGTTGATATGTGGCGCCGACATTTTTCAAGCCAAAAGTCATGACGACCCACTCAAACAAACCGACGAAACCAGGGCATCGAAAGGCGGTCTTATAGACGTCCTCTTCGGCCATAAAGATTTGATTATAACCAGCATTGCCATCAAGAAAACTCAGTACATTGTCTCCTGAAGCATCGTTGATCAGCATGTCAGCTATCGACATTGGACACTCATCCTTTGGAGTGGCTCTGTTCAGATCCCTGAAATCAATACACACCCGTATCTTGCCACTCCCTTTCTTCTCTACAGGCACAATGTTAGCAACCCATTCCGCGTACCTGCACGGCCTAATAAATTCAGCCTTGAGTAGTCACTCCACTTCTTCTTTAACTCGGTCATAGACGACCAAATTAAAGCGGCGGGGAGGCTGCTTATAAGGCCTAAATCCGGACTTGATGGGCAGCCAATGTTCCACGAGCTCGCGGCTTAGCCCTGGCATCTCGCTATACTCCCATGCGAAACAATCGACATACGACCGAAGTAACTTTATTACTTCAGCCTTTTCATTGGGCTGTAAATGTTGGTTTACAAAAGTCGGCCTTGGGATGCTACCATTACCTATATCGACTTCCTCCAAGGGATCGGCCGATGCAAAACCTTGTCCTAATTTCTCTACTTCGCTAAAGTCCCCGATGGCCTCGGCAATACCATCTTTACTAGACCGATATTGCTCCACACGAGACTTTAGCCAATCTAGATTGTTCTTGCTAGACATGACTATTAATACAAAAATAGTCGTGCTACTCCACCTGGCTTTACAGACACAGGTACAAACCATCCTCCGGATACACTAACAAAATCATAATCCAAAAAATCTCTACCTGTCAGACACTCTACTTTGTTATGGACGGCGTCAACCGATACTTCAGCCAATGCTACTTGGGCCGAAGTATCCGCGGGGATGACCTCCACCTCATCGCCGTCCCACTGTATCAGGCACTGGTGAAGAGTAGAAGGAATGCAATAGTTCGCATGAATCCAGTCAAGCCCAAGTAGTACGCTATAATTACCTTGCACGTCGACGATGAAAAATGTTGTTGGCAACGTCTTGTTGCCCACCGTCAACTCCATAGAGAGTACGCCCTTGGCCTCGGAGCTCTCACCGTTGAAGCCATTGAGCATCAAGTTGGTCTTCTTCAAGTCATCTTCATCCCTGCCAAGCTTCTTCAACAATGAGTAAGGCATTAAGTTGACGGTGGCGCCACTGTCAACGAGCATTCGGGAAATCATCTTCCCATCGATGTGACCCCTGACATAGAGGGGCTTTAGATGGCGAGCTGAGTCATCGGGTTTCTCGAAGATGGCATTGCGCGGGCCGAGGTTCAACTGAGCGACCTCGGCCTCGTCCTGTGGTAAGGCGAACTCGGCGGACAGCGTGGTGATGTTGATGTCCATCACCTGGGGCGGGGGCCCTTCAGAGATGGGCGAGTAATCGTCATCGAGCATGTCGTCGTCGTCACTCGGAGTAGGAGCTGGGTTGGTTATCTCAACCGGCTTCTCCCTCCAAACTTGTTTTGTAACTGGCCGAGGGTGGATCTCTTTGAAGATAGCGTCGCGCTCAGCCTCAGCTTCCCTCTCACGCATCTCCTATGACCGTAGTCACTTTAAGCATCTCTTCTGGGAGTTGGACATGCCTGGAGGTGCCCAAGATGGCTGAGGCTTGGTGCAGGGTGCTACTGTTCGACTTCCATTAATTCTGGCCAAAGTGACACTACGCCCTTTGGCCTTGTGCACCTTGCATTCGGAGGGGGCTTCGCTGTGAACCCCGTCGGACGGACCGGCCTTGTCAGGCCGATCGAACCAAGCTTCGGCGCAGAGCTCGACCAAAGCATGAGACTTACCTCCGTCAGACCTTGGTGACAACGTCTTCGGGATTGGGACTTCCTGAGACCCAACTCTGATGGTTATGGCTTCGGACTCCCTGACCTCGGCCTCCGCGTGCTCGCACCCTTCGGCTTCACTTTGCATGGTCCGATTCGGAGGCACCACGAACAGTCTGTGGACGATGCCCCCCTCCGTTGCGTCTGTTTTCCCCTGCCATCCATAATACTCCGAAGGAAAACAAGGCATAGTGTTAGGTTGCGGAGGGTACCCTGACCCGGATACGTACGGAGCCCATGGGGTCCCCGCCCTAGTCATACGGTGGAGGCATCGGCGGCTCTAGTGGCCTCGCCCACTGTGAGCCAAACCCGTTACTTGGAGGGGGGTTCGGCCAAGTCGAAGGTATCTCGGACCACACCAGCGAAGGGTCTTGCCAGGCCGGAGGTACGTTCGCCAGTGCGGACTGAAGCCTCCCATCGGAGACGTCCAACACAGTGCAGGGTTCGGCCATTGGGGACCGAAGTTATAGTACGGGGGGTTCGGCCATTGTGGCTTGAAACCACCGTGTGGAGTGTCAGGCCATTGTGGCCCGGAGCCTCCGTGCGGAGGGTTCGGCTGCCTCGGTCCGAAGCTACCCTCTGGGAGTCCCGGACCCTTCAGCTGCTCTAGCTTCTGAGTGTGTGGACCTATCTTTCTGGCCCTTCTTCGATGCTTGTTCAACAGCATGTTATACGTCACCTTCGACCTCTTGTGAGGCTTAGCCGAAGGGGTATTAGTGTTCTGTTTCCACACTCATACCTCGGGATTCTTTGGTACAAGTGTGCGAGTGTGTGGTTCTTCAATAATTACATCTTTCCCTTTAGCCGACTCGGCCTATTCTGGCCGAATCAACACCTTCTTTTTGCCGAGGTCGACGGCGTTGACGGGAAAAGGATCTTTATCTAGCTTCATCTTCGGATCATGGTCTATCTTCAATCGTCCTTCTTCTATGGTCGACTGTATCTGTCATCGAAAAACATTGAAATCATTAGTATTATGCGAATGCGAATCATGCCACTTATAGTATGGATGCTTCTTTAACTCGTCGACAGGTGGAATGACTTGACCCTTAGGTAACCTGAGAAGCTGACTTTTTAAGAGAAAATCAAATATTTTATCACATTTAGTTATATCAAACGAGTACTTGACCTCACTAAGTCGATTCTTTGTGGGGGATGGTCGTAACTCGGAGCAGGTGACAGGTTCATTCTTAGCGTTCCACACCCATTCGACCGCATACATATCGGCCAAATCCTCCTCTTCCGATTCTTCCTCGTCAGAACGTTCCATCATGTGGATCTCAGCCCTAGGATTGCTAAACGTCTTAATAAATTTCTTATCTTTGGCTCGGCCTTCCTGGACCAGAGCCTGCTGTAGAACATGGCCAACTTCTAAAACGTTTTGGTTATCTAACCTCTCTTTAATTTCGGAATGCAATCCGTTAAAAGCTAATTCCGCCAAGTCCCTTTTCCAACATATTAAGGCTAAAACATCAGTTTCTAGTATCCCTAAAATGCTTGATGTACTCAGAGGCGTTCTCATTGTATTTCTGCTTAACCGATGTCAAATGTGAAAGCCTGAGTTCTGTCTCACCCGTGTAGAAATAATCATGGAATTTCTGCTCTAAATCATCCCACGTTTGGATGGAGTTCGGCGGGAGCACCGAAAACCAAGTGAAAGCGGTGCCGGATAGCGAGAGAGAAAATAATCTAACCTTTAGAGCATCTATCCCGCTAACTTCTCCACACTGTGCCAAAAATTGACTAACATGCTCTAGTGTAGTCTTGCTACCCTCGCCATCAAACTTAGTGAATTCAGGGATTCTATAGCCGTGGGGGTAGGGCACTGTATCAAGATGGTCGGGATATGGCTTATGGTAAACCCTAACCCATCCCTTGGGCACGAAGCCGGCACACTCTCTAAATAGTGCGCGGACCCGCTCCTCTATGTCATCTTGGTATGTTGCTTGTGTGCGCCTCTCATGCGGGGACGTGACACGCGGTGGGATATCAGTGTGTCGGCCATGGGCCTCTTCCCTACACGCTATTTGTATGACGTACTCGTGTCCAGGTGTTTGCGCGTGTGGTGTGGGCAGCGCGGGTATTGGTGCAGGTGGTGGTGCGTGGTACACGGTGTTACTTTGACCGTAGGTGTAATGATTGGTCTCGGCCATAAGTGTTGAGGTCAGAGACATGATTGTGCTACTGTTGTCGTTAGTCCTACCGTATACGTGGTTTGTCCGAGGTGCACTAACAATAGGAACTGGGGGTACGGCCTTAGTAAAGCCGAACCTCCTAAGAGTTGCCTCCACTTGGGAGCTGACCGCCGAATCTAAATGGTTGGCTAGCGAAGCGCTAACGGCTTGATCTACTGATGCGGCTATTTTCTGCTCAATTTCTAAAGAAGATAAACGCGGCGACACAGGTGTTACCTGGACCTGAGCGAGGTCAGGGGTGATGATGTCGCGCTTGATGAAGCCCGCGCGTGTCTTGACGTAGCCCCCAAGCATCATGTCTTGGAGCGCCTTTAACTTTGCCTCGATCTCGGCTCGGTCTTCTGCGGGGATGTCTTCAAGTGTAGGTGACAAGATGTTGCGGTTGTCAATGTCCGCGCCCCCCTATTGTGTCCATCGGTGGTGTAGACGTAGTAGTCGACGTAGATGTACCGGTGGCCGATGTAGATGTACTTGTCATGTTGGCGTAGCCTTCCCCAGCGGAGTCGCCAAAAAATGAGTTGACACGGAAACGTGCCCCCGCACTTAGGTCAGTTCGACGATCCAAAAGTGCACGGATACTTAGGAACAAGCCTAAGCGTGACATGGCACCGACGTCGTGTTCCGACTACCCTTAGTCGTGATAAGGGGGGTGGAGTCGCCAGGCAACCAGATTACACAAAATAATCCAATTAGCTGAAAGAGATAGATTAAATAGAATAAAATCAGCAAACCAGTCGGAGCCCGTCTGGTTCGAAGTCTGGTGCGAAGGGGTCGCCGAAGTGTGCCTTCGGCGTCTGCTGCGAAGTACTCCGCCGAAGGGTGCTTCGGCGTTCGGACTGATCTGGCCGAAGATGGACTCCGAACGGATCTGGATGCGATGATAACCTCCGAACAATGGGGTCTGGCGTGAGATCTCCGATACAGCAAACTACATAGTAATGACGCGAGGGCCACGTGCGAGCGCAACTTCGTCCGGTACGGAGTATGGTCATGGCGAAGCCCGTTGTGACGAAGTATGCTGGCGAGGTCTGTTGTTGGAGCCTGTAGTACAGCCGAAGGGTGACCTGATGACCTCCGAAACTGGTCTCCCAGCTCCAGATACCTCCAACGAAGTGGCTCCGAACGTGCGAACCTGCAACAAAGATAATTCGAAGTACCAATTCGGCCTGAAGACCGAATTTTGCTAAGTGTTGCACTAGTAGCGAAGGTAGCAATCTGTTACGCAGATTAGCGAATACTTCACAAGCGAAGTACCAAGGCGATAGCAATCTATTATGTAGATTAACGGATACTTCACAAGCGAAGTAACAAGGGTTACCACTATTCCGAAGTGGCTGCCAGAGGGCTTCCAGGCAAACCCACAAAGATGTACCGGAAAATAAAGGTAAAGTAAATATGATCAAAGCGAAGGGCTTTGGTTTGGTTTGAATTGGGGGGGCCTCTACGCCGGCCTCACCTCTCTATTTATAGGGCTTAATCTCTGATCTAATCTGCTATTAATCTGGCCAGATAGAGATAAAAATTGAGCTAGAAATGCATACAACTCTACCTCTGCCGAAGTGGGCTACGGCCAGGCCCGTCGAGGCCTGCTCCTCGGGCCGAAGCTTCGTTAGCATGGGCCTCCGAAGGCTTCCCGGCCGAAGCCCATGGGCTGGCTAGAGGCTTTTGGAGCCCATAGCTCAATGGACTTCGGCCCTATAGGGCTTCGGACGAACCCTGGACATGTGTATTTTCGGCCCAAATCACCAAAATTGATATTTTGACAATCTAGCCATTAATGTCATTTTTTGCTATCAACAATTCTGCTTGAGAGTTATTCAAAATTCTTCTTGCAATTTCTTTGCTCTATATTTTGAGAATATTTTGGGTGGTTGAGTTGGTTGGTTTTGCTGAAAAATCTTTGAGCACTTGAGTTCATAGCAAACAAAAAAAATTTGTGTTTGTTACTCTTGGAGATTGAGATCTCCTAGATGGCAAGGCGCCGCCCATGAGCAACCAAGGATTGTGGTGTGCCCAGGAAGGTTTGCGAAGGTCTACCTCACCTCCGAAGGGGAAGAGATAACTATAGTAAAACCCCAAGCTTAGCGTCGGTCGAGGCTTAGTGAGGAAAAGAGTTGAAAGAGACCCAACCTATTGAGGTCCCTCAATGAAGATGTAGGATCGGTGGATCCAAACTCTAGTAAATATATACTTATGTTCATTGTGTTCTTTGTGTTCATGAGCTAGTTCATCGTATTCATATATGTTATACCCTGATCTATGTGTTCATACTTGTTTGATTGCAATTGATGAATGTGATATCTTCATAATATCTATTAGAACTTGCAATAACAATTGGTTTGAACTAGAACTCATTATAAGCTACTAGATTTAAAGTTTATCGATTAATTATATTCATTGCTTGTTTTAGCCTGATCTCTAAATCTACCCCATGGATCTAGTTTTCCGTGTATAGACATACTCCAAACAACTTGTTCTAACTTTATATTCATATAAAATTGCTATAAAAATTCATTTTATGTTCTTGGTGTTCTTCATGTTCTTCTTAGTTCATACTTTAATATTGCTAGCAAGGTTGTAGAACATCTTCAATTGTAAAAGTTATAGCCAACATCATTACACACATTTCCATTCATTTACTCTGTTGGCTAAATCAAAATTCATATTCATTGATTTTTTGAGACCATCGGAACTTCCGGTCCAAATTTGAACTTCTGATCAGCTGAAGTTCTGAAAAACATCAGGTGCGCCAGAACTTCTGGTCCCTAACCAGAACTTCCGATCTAGGAGTTTTTCAAACTAACTATTTCCGCAAGAATTTTTTAGGAATGCCTATTCACCCCCCACTAGGCAACATCAATGTCCTTTCACATGGCACTACTGAAGCTATAGTGATGGATGGGGTCACTTTTCACAAGATTAGGATTCCAAGAACTTGTCCATGGAACCCGATTGGCGGGAGAAACTTTGGTATGTTCTAGCGACAAGAGACTCGAACCATGGAACTCGGTTCTCATTGCTATGTCTACAAGGAATCGACCTGTGGGATCGGAATGGCGACTAGAGGGGGGTGAATAGGCGCTTTGGCAACTTCTTTCGTAGTGATGGCCTAAACAAATCACCCAACGCTCCTCTAAAAACACAAATTCATGCTTCAATTCAAACAGTACAAATGTTAAGCTCAAACAGAGTCAAAAGCTCAAAAACAGCTTCGTTTCAAGATCCTAGACAACACCTATATCAAATCACTCATACAAAAAATCAATGAAATGAATCAGCTCAATTTAAAACACTCAAAATTGAGATTCATACAATTCTGAATTTTTCGGACGGTGAATAGTAAAGGTAATTTCAGCAAGGCCTATTTGTTCAAATTTTGATTCAATATGCAGATATTCTTACCACTTTCAATTCAGCTTAGCAAACAAAATTCAGAACATGATAATCAATATGGATTCAGAAAATTCACAACTCTAATCAATCAAATTCAGAATATAGCTTTTCGGACGGTGAACAGTAATCGAAATTTCAGCCAATTGTATTTGTCAAATTATATGTTTCAGATTGCAAGAGATCTTATCAAATTCAATTCAGTTCATAGAGCTTGAAACTGAATTTGTAGCAAACAACTAGAAACTGGTTTCTTCAGCACTTGAATCAGATCAAATCAACTATTCAGCTTTAACAGATTTTCAGATAAAGATTTAGTTCTCAATTCAGTTTAGCACATCTATGTTCAGACTATGGCAAACAAAAAGGAACTGAACAGTACAACTCAGAACATACACAATCAGAATATTTGCTATCAAAAATTGATACTCTGATGAAGGTTAAACAGAATCCAGCAGAACCACCTTCAGAAGTAATTTGCACTGGTTGAAGAAACGAAATAAACACACTAGGACTGAATTACCTAGACAAATATCAGATCAATGCAAAGAGTGAAGAGAACATTAGGTAAGATTGGATCAGAACACAATAATGACAAACAGGCAGAATTAACACCATAAAAATCCAGTGAATATACCCACTGTGACACACATTGTAGCACAATATTTCTCCCTTTACCTGATAATGAACAGTGTTAACAAATCAGAATACTGAACTGACAACTGAACACAATTCAATCACAACCCTATTGAAGAGCAAATGCACAGGAACTCCTTTGGAATACCAATAACAATACCATAATCAATTTAGTCACACAAACATGCTAGACAAGGTGACTAGCAACAATGCATTTCAAATTTGCATCCACAACTTCAAACCTCTGTCAACTGAACAAGACTGTCTTTGACAAGAGAACAGAGGTTTGCATCAAGAAAAACTAAGGCTATACTCAAATCAGAATCAATTCAATGAACAAAGTTAAACTCAGATATCTCAATGAACTTCAGTATAAATCTCACTTGAATCTAGTTCAGATCGACAAGATTTCACATAGAAAATAATATGAGACTAACACAATCTGTCCCTAACAGATAACACCTCTGAAAGATGAACAGTTTTACTGAAGAACACTGTATTGAATCTGAAAAATTCACTTGCTCACAGTAGATTGATCAGAACAACTACAGCAAACTGTGTTCATCTAATGATTGCTGTGACTACCAATTTTCTCAAGAAAACATATCACATAAAACTTCTGTAATCAGGATGCAGCAGAGAAACACAGCATAATTTAGATAAACTTGTTCTTCAAGAAAAACAGTGACTTGTCATGAACTTTCTCTGAATATAAAACCGACTTCAGGGTTGATCACATCAAACAAAGTACATGAAATACAAGCTATGATCAACACAAACACGGGCAGTTTAGATCATCAAAAATCGCAGATAAAAAGATGTAGAACTCATCTGAACAAAATTGGATTCACAAGAATTTCAGCATTAACAATGAAATCAGTTCTGCCAGGAAAAACAGATCCAGATATCTCACTTGGGATCAGCAGAAGAAATACTCAGACATGCAGAAATTTGGAGCAAATACCGAACATGGATCATTCACAATGTGTACTACGAAAATTGTATAGACATTCACATATACTTCTGTAGCAAAATCGCAAGAAAATGGGCTGTCAAAATTTCATCCGGAAAGAGATTTACCTGCGCTGTTCCTGTTCATCGCACGCTGTAGACTTTGTCGCTAACTTCTCTCGCGCAGGGCTTCCGTAGTGAATCCAGCCGATCGGCAAATCTTCTTCATCGCTGTTCACGATCACATATCATCACAGAAAAACAACCTCAGGCGCTGAGCTCCTGTAGTGACAAAACTCCCTCTGTGCTATTCACGGTCACAGCAGAAACATCTCCGGATGAACCACCAACAAGCCACAACTGATTTGGCTTTTAATTTTTTGTGTAGAAAGTTCTGGATAGATGACTCCCAAAAGCTGTGCACAGCCGGCCATGGAGAGGGGGTATTTAACCCACCAACTCCAAAGTTCTAGAAGGCAAAACTACAAATAGCCCCCTAGAATTTTCCTAATTACAAGTCTGAAATCTAGAACTTGAAAATACCCTTTAGCTAAAAAGAAAAATTACATTTGACACCTATTTAATATATTTTCAGAATATATATTCCAAAAATATACTAATTAGTACACACTATGACACTAAAATTTTAGACTAACAATTTGACATGATTTTATTGAAAAAATTAAAAACATTAATGTTCCGACGGTTTTTAGCGAAAACCGACAAAGCCTCTCTTGATCGTCGACGCCCGTCGTCAGTCTGCGATCTCGACCGCCAGCAAGCCTCTCCCGCTCTCGATCCCTCGAGCCGCCTTGTCACTTGCACTGGCTTCCCTTTCGCTGACTCGAACGACACTTCATCTCGATCAATCTCCAACTCGACGTCTTGTTCGACCTCCATGCATACTCCTGAGTACACTCTCGACTTCGACTGACACCCTTGACCATCCGGCATTAGACTCCCCGTCTAACCCTGATCCCGTGCTATCGACAGTTGACAAGTAACTCCACCCTGCACACATGAGACAAACACAGACACACACCCCAACTCCAACACATCCTAACTCAACTCGTGAATCCAACCTGTCAATCACTCATCATTCCTTTGAACAATAGTGACACAACTCACTATGTTCGTCACGACCGAATATTATACCTTTCTTGGTTTAGGTGGAAATGATGAGCGACGATGATGAGACAAAATCTGGTGATGGGCAGCGAAATAGAAGTCAGCGAATCATTGGAATGTGATTAGGACATAGTTGTGTGCAAGAAGAAGACACAGAGAAAACACCAAGACTCACCGGTGTCGACGGAGTGGCATGCAATGTCAAGATGGAGCTTTAGATCTAACTCGATGAAATGGCTTACAAGCTAGAAAATGGGATAGTTGTGTGCTAGGGGCAACGTTCTGAGTCTTGGAAACGAAGGAAGATCATCGGGGGGCGGAAAAGCTTACCGATCAGTGGTGGGATAAGCGACGAGCAACGATGATGATGGAAACTTCGGCTAAGGTGAGTTGGTGGAGATTAATAGAGTCTCGACTGCGCTAGAGTTTTAGATGCCAGCCAAGTATGGAGCAACGGAGATGAGTGCGGCATTTACAGGGGCAAAGAAGCTTCAGGAAAAAGGAGAGGAGCGACAGGATGGCTTGGCGTGATGCGGGGACAAGGTGGCATCACAGTAGGGTGGTTGGTTGAGGAGCCATGCTGAATAGCGTGGGCCTCATGGCTCTAGAAGTGATGAGTCATTGTCAACGATAGTCAAAGAGGACTAAGGAAGAGAAGAGATCTGCTGTTTCATGGGCCGCGTGTGACTCAGGTACACGGGCAGCGAGCGACTGTCGGGCAGAGGAGGCTGCGAAGTCGGGCTGGCCCAATCCGGGTGCATGGGCCAGAAGCAGTAGAAGACCTACTGGGCTGTTGACCAGGACTGACTCAGGTACACGGGCGGTGAGTGATTGCCGGGCTGAGAGAGCTGCGGAGTCGGGCCGGCCCAATCCGGGTACCTGGTGCAAAGCTGGTGGAGGCTTTGTCAGTTTCAGCGTAAAACTGACAACCGTTGATTCTGTATCCGACTGTCCAGAAGAGTAGCTTCCGGATATGTCATCTGTTACTCTAGGCCCACAGTCAGTCAGTTGTGTCTGTAAAAATTCCTAAGGGCAGTAGAGTCTTTTTCTGTATTTTTGAGTCTGTAAAAACCCTAAGGGGCTGGTAGAATATTCCTAGTGTTGGGCTGCCTATAAATAGCACCCCAATCCCTAGGGTTTGGACTACCCTTTTGTGCTGAAATCAAATCCACCCATTGGGTCACTTTTGTCTCCCATTTTCTCTCTCCTGTGTGCGCCGCCAGGGCTTCCCTCTCACTGTGTATGCATTTTTCTTGCTCAAATCTCTTGGATGCGTAAATGCTTTGGTCCCTGGTGAATTTATTGCTTGCATTTAGTTTGGTTTGGGGAGTTATTGCCCTGGCTACGAGCTGGTGAATTTTATTCTTGAGGTGAAGGTTCTTCTGGTGCTTCTGTTCTTCACGAACTGAGTACTAGTTCTTGCTGTTGCAAGTAGTACTGCTTTACTGTAGCTACAGTGTTCTGCAGCAGCTTTTCACCTTCTATTGCCCAGCTTTTTTATCGAAGCTGACAGTCTCTTTTACCTTTTTCTGAGTGTGTTTGGCGAAGCTCGGTTCTGTGCGAAGCCCCTTAACTCCGTGAGGCAGGCTCCGATCGAACATCTTTAAAGGCTTCGCTCAGACTTCGAACCTAAATCTTTGTGTCCTGTGTTGCTAGCTTCAAAGTATTTTATAAACGGATAGCATTGCATACTTCGATCGACAGTGCGAAGGTACTCCGGCCCTAGCTGTTCGAAGTTCACACTTCGATAAGTCTCGGAGTTGTCATCGAAGTTTGCCCTTCCACTTAGCTTCGCATTGATTTCTTGGAAGCCTGTCACCCTTCGTTTCTTTGTTCGAAGCTTGTTTTCTTCGAAGGTAAAGTTGTAGGCTTCGGACTTGTTTTTCTGTCACGTGACAGACTTCGCTTCTTTGTTCGAAGGTTGTCTGTTTGTGTGTTGTGTTCGAAGTTTTTGTGTTCGAAGGTTCAGCTTCGGAGCTTTCGGTTCTAAGTGTGTTCGAAGTTTTGTCTTCAAAGTGCATACTTCGAAGCAGGCTTCGGCACTGGTTTACTTCGCTCCGAAGCTCGTAACTTGAAGTTGTGTTCGAAGTCTTGTCTTCGAAGTGCTTACTTCGAACCAAGCTCCGGCACTGTTTTTACTTCGCTCCGAAGTACACTTCGCTTCTTACCACTTCGAACTAGGCTAGACAGTGACACCTTCGGCACTTCGGACAGACTCCGTCATCAACCTCCGAAGCAGACCTCGACGTGCGAAGGGGGCTTCGCCAAGTTTCGAACAGGAGACAACTTTGGACAGTAACTTCTCTTTTCACTTTATACATACTTAGATCATTTCATTGAGAAGTATAGGCCTGTTACAACTTGTTTATCTGCCTAGTTGCACCACTTTAGTTTTACACTGTTTATCATCAGATGCTTCTAGGTTAGAAACCTTTAGACTTAGGCCTTCTGTTTATTTTCTGCTGCGTAGTATTTTTGAGGTGCGTTGGGTATTGGGAACAGGCCATTGATTCGAAAGAATTTTTAAGGCGCCCATTCACCCCCCCTCTGGTCGCTACTTTCGGTCCTACAAGTGGTATCAGAGCAAGGTTAGGGTTTTTCCATACCTTAACCGGTTCTAAACCCCAGTAGTGACTATGACGTCTCCTGGCAAGGTCCCGTCCTTGGAAGCCTATGGCTATAATTATTGGAAGACTCGCATGCGAGCCTATCTCATGAGCCAGGGTTCGGACATATGGGACATTTGCGTTCACAGCACGTTTGTCATTCTGCCAGTTATTGAGCAAGGTACTGCTGGTATCATTGCTCAGCATCTGAGCAACAGTAAGGCTGTGAACATTTTATTTTCTGGTTTAGGTCCCACTGAATTTGAGCGAGTGAGTCATCTCTCCACTGCGAGAGAGATCTGGGCTACCCTCAAGGCACACCATGAGGGAACAGCACAGGTCAAGACTCGGCTCTATCAGACCTACCGACGTGAATATGAGAATTTCACACAGAAGCCGGGTGAATCTGTTGAAGCCTTGTTTGGTCGCTTTCAGTCGATCATTAACAAGCTTCGGGACAACAAGGCTGAGGGTGCTCAGTTAGTCTCAGATCATGAGCAGGCGCTCAAGGTTCTTCATACCTTGGACCCAAAGATCTAGGAGATCAAGGTATCATCTATCGTTGAGAGTACTTCTTACGATACCTTGACCATTTCTGAGTTGTTTAGCAAGCTGAAGGCCACTGAGGTAGATATCCAGTTGAGATCAAATCTCACTGGCTCTGGATCAAAATCCCTGGCCCTTGCTACACCTTCTGTTGATCCCTCTGCTGTGAGTTGTGCTGGGTTCTCTTTGATGTCTATCACTGAGGACCAGCTTGAGTTGTTAGGAGATGATGATTTATGTCTCTTTAACAACCGGATGCGTCGTGTCTATGATAAAAGAATGTTCAAAAGACACGGCACAAAATCCGGATGCTTTGAATGTGGTGATCCAGGACACTTCATCGCCGACTGCCCCAAGCGCAGTGGATACAAGAAGGGCACCGGCAGCAGCTTCCACGACTCCGGCAAGCACGAGAGCCCCTCCTTCATCAAGGGCAAGCCGAAAACTCGGTTCTTCAAGAAGGCCCTGAAGGATTACCGGCGAGAGAACAAGAAGCGTGACAAGGCCTTCTTCGCCGAGATGGAGAAGAGCTACTCCAAGAGATCCACGTCCTCTTCCTCTTCATCGAGCTCAAGCGATGAGGAGATCTCCATCAAAAAGGGGAAGGACAAGGATGATCCGGCAGGCCTCTGCTTCATGGCTTTCGGAGACAAGCCGAAGAGCCGCTCACACCAGCGCCGAAGACCCCGCAAGAGCTTCTGCTCCATGGCTCTTGGGGATAGAGAAGAGAAGAGCTCCTCCGACGACTCCGACGACGACGATAGCAAGGTATCATCTTATGAGCGCGAAATTGTCGATTTACTTGAGAGCAATCGTCAGGAGTTGAAGTATCGGGAGAAACTGCTTAGGGGGGCTAAGAAAAGGATAGACGAGTTAGAAAGTGAGCTTGCCGTAGCCAACGGTAGAATAGAAAGTCTATCTTCTTCCCCTTGCTTGGGTGATAGCAGTGAGTGCCCAAAGTGTGAGGTGCTTCTGGGTGACCTGTCGACTCTGAAGTCCAGGTACACAGAAAGGGTTGATGAGAGGGACGCTTTGGCCACTGAGCTTGAAAGCGCTCAGCTGGAGCTGAAACATGCTCAAGCCACTGTCGTCGCACCCTGTGTTGATTGCCCATCTCATCTAGCTGCCTTAGCTGAGCTAAAATCCAAGGGCAATGAGCATTTGGGTGATTTAGAGAGGTTGAGAGCTGATCTTGCGCAGACTAGGCTAGAGCTTGAGACATTGTCAGTTCCACCCACTGTCTGTGAGAACTGCCTGTCTCTTAGAATGGAGCTGATTAAGCTAAAAGCCGGGAAGTCTGTCCAAAAAGAGAGTGAGTGTGAGACCTGCTTGTCTCAGGTGGAGGTTCTAGCTTCCTTGAGAGAGGAGCTAGCAGATTCTCAGAATGAGAACTTTTACCTTCGTTCTATCCTGAGTTGGATCAGTGCCAGAGAGCCACAACTCGGCATGATGATCCAGCAGTTCAAGAGGCAGGATGGGTTTGGGGTAGGTTACACCTACACCAAGGCTGACTTTGAGAGTGCCATCAGCCGGGCAGTGGAGTGGAGTAAAATGACTCCAGAGCAGAGATATCCCAAGACTCACTCCACTGAGTCTTCCCAGGCTTGTCAGCCCAAGGATGGAGTGATTCATGAGCCACCTAAAGCTCCACCCAAGAAACCTATCTGGGTTCCTAAGCCCAAAAATCTCCACACTACTCTTGACTCTCTTCCTGGACCCTCTCAGCCCAAGAAGACCACACCAAACACTACCAAGCCCAAGAACCCCAAGCCTCAACCACATCCCAAGAAGCCTACCTATCATTGTGAGTATTGTCAGAGAGACGGGCATCTTGCGGAGTTTTGCTTCAGGAGGAAGCGGGTTGAGAGAGCAGAGAGGGCTCGTAGTGATCAGGAGCAGTTTTACCAGCAGGGTGGTAGACTGCGTGTTCCTCGGCGCGGGGAGAGGCTGGAGGCCAGGCCGCGTCGTGTGGGTGGTGGTAGAGGAGACGGTTTTCTTGCCCGTGCTCCAGTTGGTGGTGTTCGTTCCGACAGAGTTCCAGACCGTGTTGGCTACGGTTCTGAACCTCGTGGCCGCAGGGTTAGGAAGAACCGTGGACCGCGCTTTGAGCCGCGCTTTGGTCCAAACTCTTTTGATGGTTTTCGCTTTCCATCTTTTGAGCAGATGGCTCGACACTGGTTTAGCTCTTTTGCTAAACCTGGTGCCGGACCATTTGCTCCAACTTACAGACATTGATTGTGCAGGACCGGGGACTGGAGGATGTTTGGATCATGGACTCAGGATGCTCTCGCCACATGACGGGACATCGCAGATGGTTCTCCAGTCTCATTCCCCCGAGCTCCAAAGAATATATCACGTTCGGGAACAGCGGTCAAGGGAAAGTAAGTGGCATAGGCTCAATCAGTATCTCAGATCATTTCTCTTTAAAGAATGTTGCTTTGGTTAAAAATCTGAACTTTAATTTAATCTCTGTGTCGCAACTTCTTGAGGATGGTTTGGAAGTGCGTTTTAAGAAGGGAAATTCTTCTGTGGTTGATTCTAGAGGGTCTTTGGTTTGTCAGATTTTACCTTTCGGTAAAGTTTTTCGAATTGACTTCTCTAGTTCTTTTGGCCCTTCTCGCTGTTTGATTGCTGGATCTTCTTCTGAGCTCTGGAAGTGGCATAGGAGGTTAGGTCACTTGAGTTTTGATCTGCTAGTCAGGTTAAGCTCTATGGACCTCATCCGAGGATTGCCCAAGCTTAAGATGGAGAAGGATCTGGTTTGTCATCCCTGTCGTCATGGGAGAATGGTTGCCGCTTCTCACTCACCTGTGACTCAGGTGATGACTTCGTATCCGGGCGAGCTTTTACATTTGGACACTGTAGGTCCAGCTCGGGTACGCTCAGTCGGTGGGAAGTGGTATGCACTTGTGATTGTTGACGACTTTTCTCGTTTCTCGTGGGTTTTCTTTTTGGAGTCTAAGGATGAAACTTTTCAATTTGTCCATGACCTGATTTTGAAGCTGAAGAATGAGAACAATGGTCGGATGCGAGCAATTCGCTCCGACAACGGCTCTGAGTTCAAGAACTCTCAGTTCGTCAGCTTCTGTAGTGATCAGGGTCTGGATCATCAGTTTTCTTCTCCTTACACTCCCCCACAGAACGGCGTTGTGGAACGAAAGAACCGCACGCTAGTTGAGATGGCCAGGACGATGCTCGATGAGCATAGGACTCCTAGGCGTTTTTGGGCTGAAGCCATGAACACGGCTTGCTATCTGGCCAACCGCATTTTTCTTAGAGCTTACATTGGTAAGACATCTTATGAGTTGCGTTTCGGCAGACAGCCCAAGGTGAGCCACTTGCGAGCGTTTGGCTGCAAGTGCTTTGTGCTCAAGAAGGGAGGGCATTTGGACAAGTTTGAGTCTCGTTGCTGGGATGGCATTTTTCTTGGATATGCATTGCATTCTCGAGGCTTCCGTGTTTGGAACCTCGAATCTCAGCTGCTTGTCGAGACATGTGAGGTTTCTTTTGATGAGTCCTTGCCTTCGTTGACTCCTTCTTTTGAGCTTTCGGGTGATGATGAGCTCGGAGAGTCCATCTTCGAGGAAGATGAGGATACTCCAGCTGCTGTTGAGGGTGGGCCTTCTGCATCCCCCGCAGAGCCCACACCTTCTGTGACTTCGACTGATGATGAGGGCGGACCTCTGATCACTTCTTCCACTTCGATCGAGCCCCCTTAGTCGAGTCCAGAGGTGTCAGCTGCTGACTCCGGTGAGGTGACTTCGGATCACTAGGGAACCCGAGCAGTTCAGCGTGATCACCCCTCAGAGCTCATCATTGGTGATTTGACTGAGAGGACTTTGCGTTCTTCTGTCTCTCTTGCTGTGTTTGCTGAATCTGCGTTTGTTGCATCTTTTGAGCCCAGAGACATTTCTCATGCTCTCTCTGATTCTAATTGGATTAATGCTATGCAAGAAGAGCTTGAGAACTTTGTCCGCAATCGGGTTTGGACACTAGTTGAGCCGCCACCAGGATGCAACCCCATAGGCACCAAGTGGGTATTCAAGAACAAACAAGGTGAAGATGGGGTCGTGGTGCGCAACAAGGCTCGACTAGTCGCCCAGGGTTATTGCCAGAAGGAAGGTATTGATTTTGAAGAAACCTTCGCTCATGTTGCCCGTCTTGAGTCCATTCGTATTCTTCTAGCTTTTGCCGTTTCGAAGGGTTTTAAGCTTTTTCAAATGGACGTTAAGAGTGCTTTTCTGAACGGGTTCATAGAGGAGGAGGTTTATGTTAGGCAACCCCCCGGCTTTGAGAACCCTAAGTTTCCTCGACATGTTTTTAAGTTGCACAAAGCTTTATACGGGTTGAAGCAAGCCCCCAGGGCTTGGTATGACCGATTAAAGCAGTTTTTGTTGGGGAAGGGCTTTGTGATGGGTTCTGTGGACAAAACTCTTTTCTTGCTCAGAGATGTTTTAGATTTCTTAGTCGCTCAGATTTATGTGGACGATATTATCTTTGGCGGTACTACTGATTCTCTTGTGTCCAAGTTTTCTGAGCAGATGCACAGTGAGTTTGAGATGAGCCTCATGGGTGAGCTAAAGTACTTTTTAGGGCTCCAGATCAAGCAGACCAAGGACGGCACCTTCATCCACCAAGGTAAGTATACTCGTGACATGCTTAAGAAATTTGACTTTGGTGGTGAATTGAAGCCGCAGATGACCCCGATGGGTACTTCTGGGGGTCTGGACAAGGACGAGAGCGGTGTCAAGGTCAATGAAAGGGAATTTCGAGGGATGATCGGTTCGCTGTTGTACTTAACGGCAACGAGACCGGACATACAGTTCGCCGTGGGACTTTGCGCGCGTTTTTAGTCTTCACCACGCGCGTCTCACTGGCAGGCTGTCAAGCGCATTTTCAGGTATCTCACCTATGCGCCTGATCTTGGTCTTTATTATTCAGCATCATCATCACTTGATTTATCTGGCTTTTCGGACGCCGACTTTGGTGGGTGCCGGTTGGATCGCAAGTCGACCTCCGGTACTTGCCAGTTTCTTGGTTCTTCCCTTGTATCTTGGTCTTCTCAAAAGCAATCTGGAGTTGCTCTTTCGACCACAGAGGCTGAGTACGTAGCTGCTGCTAGCTGCTGCTCACAGATGGTTTGGATGATTTCCACTCTACGAGACTTTGGGTTGCTCTTTCCTACCAGGGTTCCATTGTTTTGCGACAGCACGAGTGCTATTAGTGTAGGGAAAAACCCGTGTCTCCATTCAAAAACCAAACATATTGATGTGCGCTTTCACTTCTTGCGGGATCAATATGAGAAAGGTGTCATTGACCTTGTTCATGTTGATACCCATCATCAGTTGGCTGACATTTTTACCAAACCCCTAGATCAGTCTACATTTGAGCGTTTACGAGGGGATTTGGGTGTTGTGTATCCTTTCTAGGATATTTTGCGTCAGTTTTTCTTTTTATTTACTCTTTTCTTGAATCTTTTTGTGTGTGTTCATATCATACATATTCACATATCACACATTTGAGCCTGCTTCTGTTATATGATTGAACTGCTTTACTTAGTCTAGCTGGTATATGCTTTTGATTACTTGTCAATGATCATACTTTGTTTTAGTTCACTTGATATATCTGATATCTGTCATGTGCATGGCTTTTTACGCTTTCAACTTGAAAAAATGATCACCATTGCTTCTGGTAACTAGCATGTGTAGGCTGAATGCTTTTGCTATTTGTTACATGCCTTGTAGCTAGTTCGTCACATAGATGCAGATATGCAACTTGGACATCTTTATGCTTTAACATGGAAAATGTGCTATCAAAATGATAAAAAATCAAAAATGAATGAAAATTCCATGCCTTTTTATGCTTAAGTTGAAAAGATCCAAGTGGGTTTGCTTTGTCGCATTATATTGTTCTGGATTGCTTACCATAGCACTTTGGTATGAACTTGGACAGTGTAATGTATGCCGAGACCAATGTCTTAAGCTTCTGATGGCTTAGTTCTGGCCTAGGCTTGACTTGGTCGGTTAGCATAAGGTTTGACATGCAAATAACCCTTGGCACAAATGACAAAGGAAAATGAAAAAGCCTGAATTTTAAAAGGATAACAAGTTTGCTGAAGCACTTTGTTTTGAACAATGCTTATCTTGGTAGATATCAGTTAGCTTCTGCATCTCATGCTTTACCTTGCTTGTTTACTAGAGAATGTGGTGATGCTTTTATTTGCAAAACTTGACAAATGCGTGCTAAATGACTTTCTTTAGATATCATCTCTTGCACTGATCATGCCATGTGTCTTAGACAGTATCTCTTTTGCTATCCTTGTTAGATACTGTATTTGCAGTCAATCATATCTGAGAAGCATGCTTTCTACACTCCACCTGCACCCCAGTTGCATTCACTGCATATTTTGAGGGGGAGTTGCATTTCAGGGGGAGTCTGTGTCTCTTTTTGAGTGCTTGATGAGTTCACTTGTCAACAAGGGGGAGAAAATTTGGGATCAGAGTTTAAGGGGGAGTTCTTACTCTGTTGATATCCTTGTTGCTCTGCAATCGCACTCATTTTGAGCTTTTACGTTTTGATTAACCATAATGACCGTTTCTTGCTTTTGGTTGGCTTTTGGTCATTAGGATTAAACTTTTACCTTATTCTTATTTTTTCTTCTTCTTTGTTTTCTTGTATTTTGTTTTCGTGTTTCCACATTTGGTTCACAGGTGCTAAGAGCTGAGAATTGAGAAGTGTTGACAATGCTCTCATCAAGGGGGAGATTGAGGAGCCATGCTAAATAGCGTGGGCCTCATGGCTCTAGAAGTGATGAGTCATTGTCAACGATAGTCAAAGAGGACTAAGGAAGAGAAGAGATCTGTTGTTTCATGGGCCGCGTGTGACTCAGGTACACGGGCAGCGAGCGACTGTCGGGCAGAGGAGGCTGCGAAGTCGGGCTGGCCCAATCCGGGTGCATGGGCCAGAAGCAGTAGAAGACCCACTGGGCTGTTGACCAGGACTGACTCAGGTACACGGGCGGTGAGTGATTGCCGGGCTGAGAGAGCTGCGGAGTCGGGCCGGCCCAATCCGGGTACCTGGTGCAAAGCTGGTGGAGGCTTTGTCAGTTTCAGCGTAAAACTGACAACCGTTGATTCTGTATCCGACTGTCCAGAAGAGTAGCTTCCGGATATGTCATCTGTTACTCTAGGCCCACAGTCAGTCAGTTGTGTCTGTAAAAATTCCTAAGGGCAGTAGAGTCTTTTTTTGTATTTTTGAGTCTGTAAAAACCCTAAGGGGCTGGTAGAATATTCCTAGTGTTGGGCTGCCTATAAATAGCACCCCAATCCCTAGGGTTTGGACTACCCTTTTGTGCTGAAATCAAATCCACCCATTGGGTCACTTTTGTCTCCCGTTTTCTCTCTCCTGTGTGCGCCGCCAGGGCTTCCCTCTCACTGTGTATGCATTTTTCTTGCTCAAATCTCTTGGATGCGTAAATGCTTTGGTCCCTGGTGAATTTATTGCTTGCATTTAGTTTGGTTTGGGGAGTTATTGCCCTGGCTACGAGCTGGTGAATTTTATTCTTGAGGTGAAGGTTCTTCTGGTGCTTCTGTTCTTCACGAACTGAGTACTAGTTCTTGCTGTTGCAAGTAGTACTGCTTTACTGTAGCTACAGTGTTCTGCAGCAGCTTTTCACCTTCTATTGCCCAGCTTTTTTATCGAAGCTGACAGTCTCTTTTACCTTTTTCTGAGTGTGTCTGGCGAAGCTCGGTTCTGTGCGAAGCCCCTTAACTCCGTGAGGCAGGCTCCGATCGAACATCTTTAAAGGCTTCGCTCAGACTTCGAACCTAAATCTTTGTGTCCTGTGTTGCTAGCTTCAAAGTATTTTATAAACGGATAGCATTGCATACTTCGATCGACAGTGCGAAGGTACTCCGGCCCTAGCTGTTCGAAGTTCACACTTCGATAAGTCTCGGAGTTGTCATCGAAGTTTGCCCTTCCACTTAGCTTCGCATTGATTTCTTGGAAGCCTGTCACCCTTCGTTTCTTTGTTCGGAGCTTGTTTTCTTCGAAGGTAAAGCTGTAGGCTTCGGACTTGTTTTTCTGTCACGTGACAGACTTCGCTTCTTGTTCGAAGGTTGTCTGTTTGTGTGTTGTGTTCGAAGTTTTTGTGTTCGAAGGTTCAGCTTCGGAGCTTTCGGTTCTAAGTGTGTTCGAAGTTTTGTCTTCAAAGTGCATACTTCGAAGCAGGCTTCGGCACTGGTTTACTTCGCTCCGAAGCTCGTAACTTGAAGTTGTGTTCGAAGTCTTGTCTTCGAAGTGCTTACTTCGAACCAAGCTCCGGCACTGTTTTTACTTCGCTCCGAAGTACACTTCGCTTCTTACCACTTCGAACTAGGCTAGACAGTGACACCTTCGGCACTTCGGACAGACTCCGTCATCAACCTCCGAAGCAGACCTCGACGTGCGAAGGGGGCTTCGCCAAGTTTCGAACAGGAGACAACTTTGGACAGTAACTTCTCTTTTCACTTTATACATACTTAGATCATTTCATTGAGAAGTATTGGCCTGTTACAACTTGTTTATCTGCCTAGTTGCACCACTTTAGTTTTACACTGTTTATCATCAGATGCTTCTAGGTTAGAAACCTTTAGACTTAGGCCTTCTGTTTATTTTCTGCTGCGTAGTATTTTTGAGGTGCGTTGGGTATTGGGAACAGGCCATTGATTCGAAAGAATTTTTAAGGCGCCCATTCACCCCCCCTCTGGTCGCTACTTTCGGTCCTACATTGGTCGACGCAGGTGAGGGTGCGGGGCCGATGGGACTAGCTTAACTGCTAGGGCCATGACATACATGGAGATTAGCAAGTTCACGCATTTGGCATGAGCTGCCAGAAAATCCGGCACAATCTGAGGGACGTGTTGTGGAATGGGGAAGCTACGCTAGCCAGAAATTTCAAAAATTCACCCTAGACCCCAAGAAGAATGCGCGTGCGAGATCATAGGTCGGTACCTTCTAGCACAAGACGCGGCGGAAGAAGATGTTGAGGAAGCATGTCCTTTCCTGTCCTCACTTCATTCCGGCCATTCCTCGTCAATCCAATCAGTGAAGACGATGTAGTTGTTAATGAGATGAAGTCCACGTGCATCGCTATTGGAGCAATGCCTCCACAGTATCCATACGTACAGGGATGGAGTACTTCCCATGACAGCTTCCTAGCACCGCATGTGAGAACGGGAAATCCTTGATCTCAACTATTGGGATTAAGAAAGGGAGGAGAGGAGTCTTTGGTGGCTAGGTCTAAACTATCAATAAGCTTGTTCTCCAAGACCTCCTCTATTTATATAGGGCAGAGAGCCCTTGGTCGTCCACATCTCGAAACCCACAATTTGTGTTTCAAGGGATCCAATCTATTTTACCCACGTTAGAAGTTCCGATCCTAGATCGGAACTTCCGATAGTGTATTTTCGGCCTCTCAATCCAATATGATACAGTAACAGATCCAATCTATTTTTTCCCACCTCAGAACTTTCGATACACATATCTGAACTTCCGATCAATACAATTTTCCCTAATTCTAAATCAAAAATTTCGCCTCGTTGAAACTTCTGATACCATATCGGAACTTTCAAAGCAACTTTTGCTCTCTGACTCGAATCTAGAAAATAATAGGAACATCCGATTCTAAATCAGAATTTCCAATTCATTTAGTCAATCCAACCATCATAACTTCTGATACCATATCAGAACTTTTGAAGTCGGTTTTGCTCTCTAACTTGGGTACGAAAAATAATCGGAACTTCTAATATACCTATCGGAACTTCCGATCGCCGAAATTTTCTTGGGCATACTTCCTTCAATCTCCCACTTGCACAAGAACGAATTATTTGCATGTTTCTTAATCCATCCCCTTAAGTGTGTGACCCGATAGGTTCATACACCAACGGTTGTTCACTGGAAACCGTTTCCGACTCACTGATCAATAGTGTTACCTAGCAGCACATATTGACCCCCTAGAAGTGTACAAAATCAATTTTCACAAAACCTTTGATATACATAAGCACCAGTCCCTTTACCACACCACATTAGTCCAGCTCAAGGCAAGATTCGTGCCACTCTTGTTGGATAGCTCGACATTTTCACTCGAACAAGTATCGAATTCAAATCATGACTAACTCTTTAGTCATAGTGGCATGGCCATGCACTTTTCCAATCCAATACCTCGGGGGGCCCAGAGATGCCTCTCCCGTTATTAGGAGGTGTAAATTCCATCTTGACCGCTCACATCCCAAGACATGTTTCACAGCACACCTGAAAACAACCTGTATTACTACCCTGTTACGGAATAGTGTTAGAAATCATCTAAGTGTGTCACTACACATTCTGGAATCAAATGACAATATCAGGTCCAAGGACTCTGTAGGTACACCATTTGAGATTACAAATGATGGCACAATACAATAAAAATCCTAATAGTATCTCAAGTGGGTCAATCCAACACCATGTTCACCAACATGTATCGACATAATTGATTTAACATCTCTCTGTCTATGATCTGTGAAACGTGATCATCAATCAGTCAGATGTACTAATCTGTAACACCCCAAATTTTCAAAGGAATAAAAATATTATTTAATCCAATTTCCTGGAATTTATTATTTTGGAAATACCTTTAATGCCCTCCTTACACTTTTTGAACTAGAACCTAGGTGAAATGGCCAAACCAGGAGCTGAAAATTTTTATGTATGATCCTAAGACCAAGATATATTTTTGAGAATTTTTACAAATTTTTATCAACCTTGGAAGTAACCCTAAGATTTTAATCTATTTTCTGTAATTATTTTTATTCAGAAATGTTTTGAAACAGTAACAGGCCCTCCCCTCCCTTTCTCTCTCTCCCGGCTGGCCCGGCCCACTCCTTCCCGCGTGCCCCGTCTAACCGCTAGACCCCACCAGTCAGTGACTCCCTCTCCCTTCGCGCACGCACCCGACAGGCCGACCCCACCTGTCGGCGCCAACCAGCTCACTCCCTCGGCCGAGCCTGACCCCACCTGTCAGTCACCTCGCTCATGCGCTCACGCTCGCTGGCCAGTGGCCCCCACCTGCTGGACCCATCGTCCACCTTGCGCCACTGCCCCCAAATCGCGCAGACCAACGACCTCACCCTCGGATTCGCCTCGCCGGCCCATCCCCCATTAAATTGACGCCATCAATCGGTCCCCCGCGCCACGCCGGCCGTTTCCCCCATTAACCCACGCCATTAATCCACAGGATCAGTGCTCGCGTGCATGGCAGACCTCGTCGGCACCATTGAAAACCCCCTCTTGGCTTTCCTTGTATAAGTCGCCCGTTATCCCTCGCCGGTACTCCTATTTAAGCCCCCTGGCCGTCCGCGTTTGATCCCCCACGCTCACTCGTTGCGAGAACAAACAGAACGCCCTCACTTCGGTTTTTAGCGCACCACCACCGCCCACACTCCAGCCACCACTCGCCATCACCGGAGCCCCTCTCCGTCCATGCCGACCGCACCTCCGTGACTGCTAAGGACATCCCGACCTCGGCCACCCCACCGGATCGCCATTGCCGCCAAGGACCCGAACGCCTTCGCTGCCTCCGCTCGTCGCCGGCCTCGCTCCGTCGACCGTTCGTCACCGCAAGGGTACCCTCATGATCCCCGTAGTGTCCTCTTTCCATTTTAGGCCTTAGGTACGACCACTGTCGCTCACCGTGGCCTCTGGCCCGCTCGCCGTCGCCGGAGAAGACGACCGGCATGGGTCGAGTACCCGTGCCGTGTCAGATCTGATACCGACCGTGCGATCGCGATCGGACGACTCATGTTATATCGCACGTTCGGTTTAATCTGGTTCGTCGGATCACAGTGAAGGGGTACATTCTAATCCGAGCCGTTCGCTAGATTTAAAATCCCGCATCACATCTGGGCCGCACGATGCGTACCGGTTCGATGTTTTAATCTCAGCCATCCACTTCACTTTAAGTCCCCCGCCTCGCCCTCGCTCGTTGGATCTGGATCCAATGATCAATATCGATCCGGCGCACACGCACAGTGCGCGGGTTTATCGTGGGCCTGGCTCACCGTGGACACGAGGCGATTTTAAATTTAAAATAAATTCCAGAAATTGTTTTAAACTTGTAAAATTCATATCTAGCGCATTTTAACTTCAAAAATTACCATTTCAATTTCAAAAAATTTGTAATATTATTCTCTACATGTTCATACAATAAAAACAGTATGTTTACTTTGGACTTTTCATGTTTATTTAAATATGTATTCAAATGCCCTTAGGATAAAAATGTAAATTCAATTATTTAAATTTCTGTAAAGTTTATACTTATTCATTTCCTGTTAATATAGTGAAACCACTAAGTTTTCTCTGAACCTTTTATTTCAAATTAAATAGAAAACTTTAGATGATGTTTTTCACAATTCAAAACCCCTTATAAAAAACAATAATCCCTTTTAGTTTATTTTAAAATTATTTATAAAATAAGTTCCAGAAACTAAACAACTTGGTTTTCTTTAATTTGGACTAATCAAAACCTATGTACTTGTTGTGTGATTTTATATTGTTTAATCATATGTTGTATTTATTTTATTCTACTTTATTTATATTGGAAAGACTACGACGCCGACGAGCAGGCGGAATACTTCCCGGAAGTCCCTCCCTCGCCTTTCGCTGAACAAGGCAAGTCACCAAACAACACTTTTGAGCATATTGAACCCATGTTTTATTAAACTATCGCTAAAACACATAGGCTATACATGCATTAGTCCAATGAAAACCCTTACAATATATTTATTTAGGATCCCCCGACCTTGATGTGTAACCCAAGCCATGCTATCTCGCCTAACCTCTTGTCACCATATGATTAGTATTATTAGCTAGTGTCCAATGTATTAGCACGATCGCTATAGGATAAAAAAATGAGTCGTAGCGAAATGGTTCTACTATATGATCCTCGTTACTTCTTATCCTTGGAATTCTGTCGGTGATGAGTTGTGGTTGTGAGTGAATGCATGGTGGGTTCCGGGTGCAAGCTAGGGCATTGGTCGGTAGCACCCGGGGCACTATAAGGACCGGTCTGCGGGATCCGTTGCAATACACTTCTGTACTAACCACAAGTCTAGTGGGTAAGTCCTAACTAAGGTATGGAGTGTTCCAAACCGAGGCCACCATTTGGAGATGGGTCAAGCAGCACCTGCGAGTGGCTTGTACGGACGTGGCGCAAAAGGGGGTGTGACGTTAGCCAGGATGCGCCCCAGCGCGCCGGCGAGAGCGGGTGGTTATCGCTTGGAGCATTTCATGCCGAGGTTTTGGCACGAGTTCCCGTGGTATGGGTCATCTCGTTACACTTTGGTGTTTGGGATGAGTGCGTGCCTTGTGGGTACAGTAGTACATCTCTGATCAGAGTCATAAATCTTTTTGAAAAGTCGAGCCCATGGTCAAGGGCGGGTTACGTGACATCCCACAGTTAGATTACTTTTGATATGTATGTGCATGATGGTTTGACATGTAAGGACTGTTGTGCGAGGAGGTAAAACGTACTCCTCGAGTTAGATGATACTATGATGTTCATGTTTATTATTCCGTATGATAAAATTTACTACACTAAATGCAATTACTAAAAATGTACTTTTCCACACTTTTAGCCATTATCCTTCCATTGCTATTACCTTGCATTACTATTGCATTTGCGGTGGCTTGTTGAGTACTTTCTGTACTCATACCCATTGAACACCTCAGAGGATGCCTACTACGAAGACGGTCTGGAGTAGCGACCCAGTCAAGTGAAAAGATCTTGAAGAAGGCGTTCGTCATGTATTTCAATTATTTCAATTATTATTTTTATTAAACTCTTGTGTAATAAATATGGTCTGTGTACCATGAATATTGTCGAATGTACGATTGGCGCATGATGAACCTCTTGTATTATTGTTTTTCATATGAAATTCAATAATGTTCCGATTTCGATAAATCGGGGCGCTACAAGATGGTATCAGAGCCGACTTGACTGTAGGAAGCTAAACAGACCTGCCTAGCCAATAGCTGCAGAAAATTATTTCTCGAAAACCTACTTTATAAACTTTGTTCCTCCCCTCACTTTTCTTCAACTTGTTGTTTTGTAGATGCCTGTCTACCAAGTCCACATCTACTGCCGCCACTATGAGGGCTTCGTCAGGGAGCTCCGCATGATGCTCACCTTCCTCGGGTTCCTCTTCGAGCCCGAATTCCACGGGGTGTACCTGGAAGAGTTTGTCGGGCCCTGCGACGCCTCCCTCACCATCCATGGCTTCGGAGAGCACCTGCCGCCCTACACCACCATTCTTGGGGGCCTGACCTTCAACGTCGCGTGCCAACGTGTCGCTCTCCAGGCTCTTATGGAGCTAAGGATGATCTATGATGATCGTCTTCAGAACTCGTCTTTCCGGCTTGTGCCGAAGCGCACTCCCAGCGCCTACCGTAGCATCTACCTCGAAGTTCACTCCATGCGTGATCCGGTCATGGCCCGGCAGTCGCGTCTTCTTCAGGCTATGGACGACCTCCATACTGAGGCGGTGCTCGACGCCGATGAGCACCATGAGGCGGTTGAGTTTCTTCATGAAGAGACGAAGAACTTGATCCAACAAAATGGCGAGCTGCAGCGCAAGATTATGCAGCTGCAGAAGGACATCGCTGAATTGGTTACCCTCCTCCCGAGGAAGAGGAAGCCCATCCGTGAGCCCGCCCCTCGCCCCAAGAGGATCCCGCCACACCCCTCCACCGCCAGACCATCCACCATCAGCGCTCCTGCACCACGCCCCGGCCTCGTCTACGACCCGATCATCGAGAATTTTCTCGAGCCCACCATCCCTCGGGAGCCGCATACTCGTGGTTCCGAGAGCACGGAGACCGCCTCCAGTGGCGAGTAGGCGCTAGTTACCGCTGTTTTAATAAAATAATTTTTGTATGTGGTGCTATCTGCAACAATTTGTGTTGTAGGTAGAATAAGAGCTTGATTGTAATGAACAATTTTTCCCACTTGGTTTATATGCATGAGCCTTATGAGCTATTTATGATTGTATTGTTATTTCATCATCTTTTTGCCTTATAACGTCGTAAATTTAGAAGATGGCCGACCACTAGAACACCGGCTCCAACAACGGGGAAGGAGGAAGCCGTGACGCGCCCGAGGGTGTTGTACGCAGCTGGGGTGCAACGGGCCCACGACAGTCTGGGTCGCCATCCACCAACCATCCCACCTTGGCGGAGATGATGGCGAACCAAAACCAACTAATCAGCGCCCTCCTCACTCAAATGCAGCACCAACAAGCTCAGTTGGACCGTCTGCAAAATGGGGAGCCTGCCCCTCGCGCACCAGCACCCACACCCGCTCCCCAACTCTCGGAGTTCCTGCGTGTGCGCCCGCCCATCTTCTCTAGCACCACCAACCCCATGGAGGCCGGAGATTGGCTTCGCACCATTGGGAAGAAGCTAGACCTCCTCCCCTGCACCGACCGGGAGCGAGTGGCCTTCGCCACTCACCAGCTCTAAGGTCCCGCCGCAGAATGGTGGGACAACTACCGTGAGTCCCAGCCTGAGGACCACGTGGTGACATGGACGGAGTTCACCATCGCCTTTCGCGCCGCCCACGTCCCCGCCGGAGTCATTGCGGTGAAGCAGCAGGAGTTCCGCGACCTGCACTAGGGCAGCCGGACTGTCATGGAGTACCTCCATGAGTTCAACCGTCTGGCTCGCTACGCGCCGGAAGAGGTGCGGACCGACGCCCTCCGCCAGGCTAAGTTCCTCCGGGGACTTAAGGATGAGCTGTCCATCCAACTCGTCGCCACCGACTATGCCGACTTCCAACGGCTAGTAAATAAAGCGCTCATCCAAGAGACTGAGCAAAATAAGTTGGACCTCAAGAAGAGGAAGATGATCGCCTTCAAGCATCAACAGGCGAATTCCCAGAGGCCCCGCTTCGTTCCTCCGCCACCAGCGCCCGCCTACCATCCTCGGCCCGCCTACAGGCCACCTCACGCCGCCGGTGGATCCAACGCTGGGCATCCCCGCCTCGCTCCACCAGCTCCGGCCGCTCAGCCGACGCCCGCCGCCAAGGCCCCGATCTTGAAGGATCGTCAAGGGAGGCCGGTCGTCTGCTTCAACTGCCAGAAGGAAGGGCACTACTCGCACCAGTGTCCTCACCCCAAGCAGCCCCAAGGCGCGGCACCCAACCAGGCGATTTGTGCCCGCGTCAACCACATCAGCACGGAGGAAGCTCAAGAGGCTCCCGAAGTCGTGCTCAGTACGTTTACCGGAAATTCTATACCAGCTATGCTTTTATTTGACTCTGGAGCAACACATTATTTCGTCTCGGAAGACTTTGTGAAAACCCACAACTTGGACGTGCTCCCTCTATCCGTCCCCATGATGATTGCCACTCCAGGCAATAAAACCTTAGCCCACTTATACAATCCTAAGGTTAAGATAGAGATCCAAGGAGTATTATTCCGGGCCGAACCAGTCCTCATAAAATGCACCGGACTCGACCTCATCCTAGGGATGGATTGGTTGATGAAGCACAAGGGAGTGATCGACTGTGCCAACAAGTCCGTCACAGTGACCAACCCCGAAGGCGAAGCCGTCACTTTTCGGATGACAAACCGCAAACCACTTGAAGCGTCCCTCCATTCGCTAGCCCTTGAAGAAGTGCCCATAGTCTAGGAGTTCATGGACGTCTTCCCTGAGGACCTACCAGGAATGCCTCCCAAGAGGGACATCGAATTCAGAATCGAACTTGTCCCTAGGACCACTCCAATCTCCAAGCGTCCATACCAGATGGCCGCCAATGAATTAGCTGAAGTCAAGAGCAACATCGAAGACCTGGAGCAAAAAGGGTACATCCGATCGAGTACCTCAACCTGGGGTGCACTGGTCATCTTCGCTATGAAGAAGGACAAGACCAAAAGGATGTGCGTAGACTATAGAGCCTTGAATGACGTAACCATCAAGAACAAGTACCCATTGCCTCGGATCGACGACTTGTTCGATCAACTGAAGGGATCCTCGGTGTTTTCCAAGATTGACCTCAGGTCAGGTTATCACCAGTTGAGGATTAGAGAAGAGGACATACCCAAGACCGCCTTCACCTCCCGCTATGGACTCTACGAGTATACAGTGATGTCATTCGGACTCACGAATGCCCTGGCCATTTTCATGAACATGATGAACAATGTTTTCATGGAGTTCTTGGATAAGTTCATCGTGGTATTCATCGACGATATCCTCGTCTACTCCAACACCAAGGAAGAGCACGAAACTCACCTCCGTCTGACCCTTGGAAAGCTAAGGGAAGAGCAATTGTATGCCAAATACAGCAAGTGTGAAATTTGGTCGTCTGAGGTAAAGTTCCTCGGCCATGTCATATATACCGGAGGAATAGCAGTGGACTCGATCACCGTGGAAGCAGTGACCAACTGGTTGCATCCCACGACCATGACCGAGATCCGGAGTTTTCTCGGATTGGCCGGATACTACCGCCGGTTCATCGAGATTTTTTCGAAGATCGCCAAGCCTATGACCAGACTGCTACAAAAAGAAGTGAAGTTTGAATGGACCCCATATTGTGAAGAAAGTTTCCAAACTCTCAAGAAGAAGCTCGTATCAGCCCCAATCCTGACCCTGCCAGACATCTAGAAATACTTCCACGTCTACTGCGATGCTTCTCGCCAAGGTTTGGGATGCGTCTTGATGCAAGATGGGAAGGTGATATCCTACGCCTCCCGACAGATGAGACCGCATGAACTGAACTACCCGACCCACGACCTGGAGTTAGCAGTCATGGTCCATGCCTTGAAGATATGGAGACATTACCTTGTGGGAAATCGATGTGAGGTCTTCACCGACCACAAGAGCCTCAAGTACATATTCACCAAACCGGACCTAAACCTCAAACAAAGGAGATGGTTGGAGCTGATCAAGGATTATGACTTGGGCATCCATTATCATCAAGGCAAGGCAAATGTGGTAGCAGACGCCCTTAGTCGAAAAGGGTACTGCAATGCCATCATGATACAGGACCAAGCTCCTTTGCTATACAAGGAAATGGAAAGGCTAAATTTAGGGATCACCACCCGAGCGTACCTCGCTACCTTGGAATCTAGGCCTATGTTGATAGACCAGATCCAAGAAAAGCAGAAGGAAGACCCGTACTTCTTGGAGATCTAGCAGAACATGCGGAAGGGTAAAGCTCCCGGATTTTCTGAGGACGAGCATGGTACCATCTGGTTCGGAAACCGGATATGTGTGCCCGACAAGCCTGAGTTGAAGACCCTCATCCTTCAGGAAGCCCACGATACTCTATACTCCATTCATCCCGGGAGTACAAAGATGTATCAAGACCTGAAAGAGAAATATTGGTGGGTCAGCATGAAGAGGGAAATAGCCGAGTATGTGGCCAAGTGCGACACATGCCGATGAGTCAAGGCAGAGCATCAAAGACCTGCTGGACTATTACAACCTCTCAAGGTCCCCGAATGGAAGTGGGAAGAGATAGGAATGGACTTCATCACGGGACTACCCAGGACCCAAGCTGGTCATGATTCTATCTAGGTGATCGTCGACCTACTCACCAAGGTGGCTCACTTCATCCCCGTTAAGACAACTTACATTGTCGCCAAGTTGGCCGAGTTGTATGTGACCCGGATCATGTGCCTGCACAGAGTTCCTATGAAGATCGTATCTGACCGTGGGAGTCAGTTTACCTCCAAGTTTTGGAAGAACCTTCAAGAGGAACTCGGCACCCGGCTGAACTTTAGCACTGCCTATCATCCATAGACCGACGGTCAAACCGAAAGGGTCAACCAAATACTGGAAGATATGCTTAGAGCTTGCGCTCTAGACTTTGGCGGAATGTGGGACAAGAACTTGCCCTACGCGGAGTTCTCCTACAACAATAGCTATCAAGCCAGCCTACAAATGTCCCCGTTCGAAGCACTTTGTGGGCGTAAGTGCAGAACATTGTTGCTCTATGATCAGACCGGAGAGTCGCAACTGTTTAGGACAGATATATTGAGAGAGGCTGAAGAGAAGGTCAAGATCATCAGAGACAGATTGAAAATAGCCCAGTCCCAACAAAAGAGCTACGCTGATAACCGTCGAAGAGACCTAACCTTTGAGGAGGGTGATTATGTCTATCTCCGAGTCACACCCCTCCGTGGCACTCAAAGGTTCAACATGAAAGGCAAGCTAGCACCCCGCTATGTCGGACCTTTTTTAGATCCTCCGACGGCAAGGAGAAGTGGCATATCAACTTGAGCTGCCTCCATCATTGGCAGGATTTCACGATGTGTTCCACGTCTCTCAGCTGAAGAAGTGTCTTCGTGTGCCCACCGAGCAAGCCGATCTCCAACAGCTCAACGTCCAAGAGGATTTGACCTACATCGAGAAACCCATCAAGATCTTGGAAACCAAGGAAAGGGTAACCAGGAGCCGTGTGGTTCGCTTCTGCAAGGTTCAGTGGAACAACCACCCCGTCGAAGAAGCCACATGGGAAAAGGAAGACGAGCTGAAAGCCCAATACCCTGAGCTATTCGAGTAGCGTTCCAATCTCGAGGACGAGATTCTTTGTAAGGGGGATAGGTTTGTAACACCCAAAATTTTCAAAGGAATAAAAATATTATTTAATCCAATTTCCTGGAATTTATTATTTTGGAAATACCTTTAATGCCCTCCTTACCCTTTTTGAACTAGAACCTAGATGAAATGGCCAAACCAGGAGCTGAAAATTTTTATGTATGATCCTAAGACCAAGATATATTTTTTTAGAATTTTTACAAATTTTTATCAACCTTGGAAGTAACCCTAAGATTTTAATCTATTTTCTGTAATTATTTTTATTTAGAAATGTTTTGAAACAGTAACGGGCCCTCCCCTCCCTTTCTCTCTCTCCCGGCCAGCCCAGCCCACTCCTTCCCACGTGCCCCGTCTGACCGCTGGACCCCACCAGTCAGTGACTCCCTCTCCCTTCGCGCACGCACCCGACAGGCCGACCCCACATGTCGGCGCCAACTAGCTCACTCCCTCGGCCGAGCCTGACCCCACCCGTCAGTCACCTCGCTCATGCGCTCGCGCTCGCTCGCCAGTGGCCCCCACCTGCCGGACCCATCGTCCACCTCGCGCCACTGCCCCCAAATCGTGCGGACCGATGACCTCACCCTCGGATTCGCCTCGCCGGCCCATCCCTCATTAAATTGACGCCATTAATCGGTCCCCCGCGCCGCGCCGGCCGTTTCCCCCGTTAACCCACGCCATTAATCCACGTGATCAGTGCTCGCGTGCATGGCAGACCTCGCCGACGCCATTGAAAACCCCCTCTCGGCTTTCCTTGTATATGTCGCTTGTTATCCCTCGTCGGTACTTCTATTTAAGCCCCCTAGTCGTCCGCGTTTGATCCCCCACGCTCACTCGTTGCGAGAACAAACAGAACGCCCTCACTTCGGTTTTTAGCGCACCACCGCCACCCACACTCCAGCCGCCGCTCGCCGTCACCGGAGCCCCTCTCCGTCCACGCCGACCGCACCTCCGTGACCGCCAAGACCATCCCGAACTCGGTCACCCCTCCGTCGACGCCGAACCCCGCAGGATCGCCGTCGCCGCCAAGGACCCGAACGCCTCCGCTCGTCGCTGGCCTCGCTCCGTCGACCGTTCGTCACCGCAAGGGTACCCTCATGATCCTCGTAGTGTCCTCTTTCCGTTTTATGCCTTAGGTACGACCGTCGTCGCTCGCCGTGGCCTCTGGCCCGCCCGCCGTCACCGGAGAAGACGACCGGCACGGGTCGAGTACCCGTGCCGTGTCGGATCTGATCCCGACCGTGCGATCATGATCAGATGACTCAGGTTATATCGCACGTTCAGTTTAATCTGGTTCGTCGGATCACAGCGAAGGGGTACGTTCTAATTCGAGCCGTTCGCTAGATTTAAAATCCCGCATCGCATCTGGGCCGCACGATGCGTACCGGTTCAATGTTTTAATCTCAGCCGTCCACATCACTTTAACTCCCCCGCCTCGCCCTCGCGCATTGGATCTGGATCCAACGGTCCAGATCGATCTGGCGCACGCGCACAGTGCGCGGGTTCACCCTGGGCCTGGCTCACCGTGGACCCGAGGCGATTTTAAATTTAAAATAAATTCTAGAAACTGTTTGAAACTTGTAAAATTTATATCTGGCGCATTTTAACTTCAAAAATTACCATTTCAATTTCAGAAAATTTGTAATATTATTCTCTACATGTTCATACAATAAAAACAGTATGTTTACTTTGGACTTTTCATGTTTATTTAAATAGGTATTCAAATGCCCTTAGGGTAAAAATGCAAATTTAATTATTTAAATTTCAGTAAAGTTTATATTTATTCATTTCCTGTTAATATAGTGAAACCACTAAGTTTTCTCTGAACCTTTTATTTCAAATTAAATAGAAAACTTTAGATGAGGTTTTTCACAATTCAAAACCCCTTATAAAAAACAATAATCCCTTTTAGTTAATTTTAAAATTATTTATAAAATAAGTTCCAGAAACTAAACAACTTGGTTTTCTTTAATTTGGACCAATCAAAACCTATGTACTTGCTGTGCGATTTTATATTGTTTAATCGTATGTTGTATTTTTCAAGTCTAGTGGGATCCGTTGCAATACACTTCCGTACTAACCACAAGTCTAGTGGGTAAGTCCTAACTAAGGTATGGAGTGTTCCAAACCGAGGGCACCATTTGGAGATGGGTCAAGCAGCACCTGCGGGTGGCTTGTACCGACGTGGTGCAAAAGGGGGTGCGACGTTAGCCGGGATGTGGCCCGGCGCGCCGACGAAACCTAGAGCGGGTGGTTATCTCTTGGAGCATTTCATGCCGAGGTTTTGGCACTAGTTCCTGTGGTATGGGTCATCTCGTTACACTTTGGTGTTTGGGATGAGTGCATGCCTTGTGGGTACAGTAGTACATCTCTGATCAGAGTCATAAATCTTTTTGAAAAGTCGTGCCCACGGTCAAGGGCGGGTTACGTGACATCCCACAGTTAGATTACTTTTGATATGTATGTGCATGATGGTTTGACATGTAAGAACTATTGTGCGAGGAGGTAAAACGTACTCCTCGAGTTAGATGATACTATGATGTTCATGTTTATTATTCTGTATGATAAAATTTACTACACTAAATGCAATTACTAAAAATGTACTTTTCCGCACTTTTAGCCATTATCCTTCCATTGCTATTACCTTGCATTACTATTGCATTTGCGGTGGCTTGTTGAGTACTTTTTGTACTCATACCCGTTGAACACCTCAGAGGATGCCTACTACGAAGACGGTCTGGAGTAGCGACCCAGTCAAGTGAAAAGATCTTGAAGAAGGCGTTCGTCATGCATTTCAATTATTTTTATTATTTTTTTTATTAAACTCTGATGTAATAAATATGGTCTGCGTACCATGAATATTGTCGTATGTACGATTGTCGCATGATGAACCTCTTGTATTATTGTTTTTCATATGAAATTCAATAATGTTCCGATTTCGATAAATTGGGGCGCTACTTAATCTATGTGTCATCACTGTTCCACATGATGACAAGATCAACGATCCTTTTTGAACAATATCGTTATAACACAAACAGTTTCACATAACAAATAATCAACTCGTTAATCAAATGTAAATGACATTTATTTAAGGAACAAGATAACAATTATGCTCACACATTAGCATAGACACTACTAGCATCTTCGACATACACATGACTCACTTATGCAAGTTTCTAATACCCATGCATCTCAGGTGCGTCTCATGCTTGGGCTATGGAAGAGGCTTCATCAACGGATGTGCCATGTTCAAATCCATGTGCACCTTGCAAATCTTCACATCACCTTTCTCAATGATCTCGCGGATCAGGTGATATCACCGAAGTATATGTTTGGACTTCTAGTGTGATCTAGGCTCCTTGGCTTGCGCAATGGCACCACTATTATCACAATAGAGGTCCACTGGACTGGACACACTAGGAACAACACCAAGCTCAGAAACAAACTTTCTGATCCAAACGGCCTCATTCGCAGCTTCTGAAGCGGCGATATACTCAGCTTCTGTTGTAGAATCGACCACCGTCTCTTGCTTGGAACTCTTCCAACTCACTGCGCCTTCATTGAGGCAGAACATAAAACTAGATTGTGATCGAGAATCATCTTTATCGGTCTGAAAGCTAGCATCGGTGTAACAACTTACAACGAGCTCCTCTTCACCACCGTACACTAGGAACATTTCCTTAGTCCTTCTCAAGTACTTGAGGATATTCTTTACTACAACTCAGTGATTTTCACTCAAGTTAGATTGGTACCTGCTCGTATCACTTAGAGCATATGACACATTTGGATGTGTACACAACATAGCATACATGATGGATCTAATTGCGGAGGCATACGAGATCGCACTCATCTTCTCAATCTCATCAGGTGTCACAGCACACAAAGTCTTACTAAGAGAAATATCATGTGATATTGGCAGAAAACCCTTCTTGGAATTCTACATTTTGAACCGTTTCAAAACCTTGTCAATCTCACTCATCTTCTCCATCTCATCAGGTGTCACAGCACACAAAGTCTTACTAAGAGAAATACCATGTGATATTGGCAAAAAACCCTTCTTGGAATTCTGCATTTTGAACCGCTTTGATATATCTCTATAGATATTTATGCTCAAAATGTATGTTGTGTCTCCAAGATCTTTCATCGAGAAACTATTTTTCAGGGAAGTCTTGACAGCATTCAACAAAAGAATTTCATTTCTGATCAATAATATGTCATCCACATATAAGACTAGAAACACAAGTGAGCTCCCACTAGCCTTCTTGTAAACACAAGGCTCTTCTTCGTTCTTGATGAAGCCAAACCCTTTGACTACCTCATCAAAGCGAAGATTCCAACTCCGAGAATCTTGCGTTAGTCCAGAAATGGACTTCTGCAACTTACCAACTTTCCCAGCATTACCCAGATCGTCAAGACCTTCAGGTTGTGTCATGTACACATCCTTACTTAGGTTTCTATTCAGGAAAGTCATCTTGACATCCATTTGCCATATCTCGTAATCATAAAATGTGACAATTGCTAGGATGATCTAAATCGACTTAAGCATGGTGATGGGTGAAAATGTTTCATCGTAATCAACACTTTGAATATGTCTGAAGCCTTTCGCCACCAATCGTGCCTTATAGATGTGAACATTTCCATCAACATTTATCTTTTTCTTGAAGATCCATTTACACTCAATAGTTTTTACACCATCGGGTGGATAACCCAAGTTCCAAACTTGGTTTTCTCGCATGGACTCCAACCCGAATCTAATGGCTCCAAGACATTTCTCAGAGTTTGGTCCCATCACTTCTTCTGCATAGGTCTTGGGCTCGTCATTGTCTAACAACAACACGTTGCGATGCCCGGTGGTCAAGAACATGAACCTCTCTAGCGCATGGCTCACCCTCTCAAACCTTCATGGGGCTGGCGAATGACAATAGGCTCTGCAATACCTTGTGCATCCTGTTGTTGTTCAGTGGGATCTGGAACACCTTCTAGTGGCTCTCGAACCTCTTCGAGATGCATAGTCCTCCCACTAACTCTTTTTGAGAGAAACTCTTTCTCAAGAACACACCATTTCGAGCGACAAAAACTTTGCCCTCTTCTCTATTATAGAAATAGTATCCTTTGGTTTCCCTAGGATACCCCACAAAAATGCACTTGTCAGACTTAGGAGTGAGCTTGTCAGACGTCAAACGTTTGACATACGCCTCTCATCCCCAAATCTTTAGAAAAGACAAACTAGGACGCCTCCGAGACCACATCTCATATGATATCTTCTCTACTGACTTAGATGGAACTCTATTTATCATGAAAATTGTGGTTTCTAGAGCGAGTCCCCAAAAGGATAATAGAAGATCAGCATGACTCATCATAGATTGAACCATGTCCTACAAGGTGTGGTTCCTCCGCTCGGAAACTCCATTCCACTGGGACGTGCCGGGTGGAGACAGATGTGGAACAATTCCACACTACTTCAGATGATCACTAAACTCATGGCTCAAATATTCACCTCCATGATCAGATCATAGAAATTTAATTGTCTTGTCCATATGATTTTGTACTTCATTTTGGATCTCCTTAACTTTTCGAAGGACTCCCACTTATGCCTCGTCAAGTAGACATAACCATATCTACTAAATTCGTTGTTGGGGGAATAAGTTTTCCCTTGAACAGGGGCCAAATGACGTCAGCCTCCGACAGCCTTCGGCCCGAAGCCCAACACTGTCGAGGCATGTTTCTATCTAGAGAAGCTATTTCCAAGTTTCAAGGTCCTCTTCGAAGCCCTCTGGAGCGAGGCCTCCGAACCCCTTCGGAGCCCTCCAGAGCGAAGCCCCCAAGATCCCTTTGAAGTTTGCAAAAGCTAAGTCTCAGACTAGTTTCAGAGTAATCTTCTAAGCTAGCTTCGGAGTTAACCTTCGAGCTCTGTTCGGAGTTAATCTTCGAGCTCCCTTCGGAGCCCCTCAGAGCCAGTCTCCAGACCCTTTCCAGCCAATTCAAAGCTAAGTCTCCGAGAACCCAGTTCGGAGTTCACTTCAGAGTATACTTCGAAACCTTCCTTGCGGCCACCGCCTGAAGAGCTCTAGCCCCTACTCCGAACCAAGAAATATCTGCACCTTGCTACAGTATAGAAGTCATACCAGGGGCCCCTATGCCCCTAGTATGTCATTTAACTGGTCAAGAAGTGACGTTTGTCTGACACGCCTGTAAAGCTGTAAAGCACTTTGTACAGTAGCTAGCTCATTTTTCTCTTTTTGCCCCTATGAGCCTATGACTTATAGAGGGCATTTTGGTCTTTTCCTTTGGCCTGCGTGCCTATAAAAGCAGGGCCAAGCCCTTGTAACAGGTTAACTGCTCCTAGGGCCATGAAACCCTAGAACTCACTATAGTACACCGAGGCATACTATGCCAAATCCACCACAAACTGGTCGTAGGGCTATTATCCCTTAGGGGAGGTCCGAACCAGTATAAATCTTTTCTCTTTCTGAGAGAACGCTTCGAGGTTCATTTTATACACCATATACACACATACAAACCTGTGTTGTAGCTAACACAATTGCTACAACAGTTGGCGCCGTCCGTGGGGACCATAGTCCTAAAAGTTAAGTTCTCTGCCACTGTCTGTAATTAGAAGTGCGCTTGAGGGGGGAGCTTCGAAGTTTTCTTGCTTCGCACACCCTCCAGCAAGGGGCTTCGGGTGCAGTTCGAAGGCCTTCTTCACCTTCCTCTATCCTTAGTGCTTCAGAGCTCACCCTCCAACACGGGGCTTCACTTCCCATGTCGAAGGCCGTCAACGCCCCAGGGGCTACAAGGCAAGTTTCCACCCACTTTACAAGGTATGTACATAGTCTGAAGTACCACTTCGATGTACAATTTTGCAATTACTTTAGTATGAAATCGAAGCCCTACTTCGCCTTAAAAGCAAAGCTTTGCTTCGACTTTAAAGCAAAAATTTGTTCAATCTTATTTAAAAATCGAAGCCTTGCTTCGCTTTACAAAATCCAGAGTACCCCTCCGAAGGCTACACAGTGCCTCTGAGCCCGTAGCAGTGGGCTAAAGGACTCCGGGCCACTGGCCCAATGCGTCCAAGGACTCTAGGCCATCGACCTGATGCGTCCGGGATATGAAGGCCACCGGCTTAACATATCCCAAAATCCCGAGATCCGTTCTTGGTATTCAGAGTCGAAGGTGGCTCAGAGCAAAGGCAGCTCACAATCATAGGTTCGGTGAATCCACACCAATTATCCATTCTTAGTACAGAATCAAGCTCCGAAGCCTTGCTTCACTATCTAAACACACTTCAAAGCCTTGCTTCTCGTGTAAATCTAATTTAAAATTTCAGCATCTCGAAGTCATACTTCATTTAAAATCTAAGTGCATTTCGGAGCTTAGCTCACGCACAACATCTAAATCGAAGCATGCGAAGCATGCTTCGCTTAGTTTCGCTGTGCTGAAGCCTTGCTTCACCCCAAATTAATGCGTTCGAAGCCCAAAAGAGGCCTTCGCCTGATGCGATATAAGCGTCCGAAGCCGCCAAAAAGGCGCACCCCTTCGCATTTTTAATTGCCCACACCAGCAACAACTAAGTCCCTAGCTGCCACGAGCAAGGGGGGTAAGTATGTATGTGAAGTGTCCGAATGTAATGCGCAGTACGAGCGTGACAAGCTGTAGGACCGAAAGTAGCGACCAGAGTGGGGGTGAATGGGCGCCTAAAAAATTCTTTCGAATCAATGGCCTGCTCCCAACACCCAACACACCTCAACAGACTTAGCAAAGAAGAGGTGAACAGATCAACAAAGCCTCAAAGGATCTAGCCTAACAACAACCGGTGTCCTAAACGAAAAGGCACCAACACAGTGCTAATAGGAAGATTAACAAATCATTTAAAGCATGGGCAGATCAAGATCTACTGAAATAAATCATCACATCCAATAATTTGAGTATACATAAAAAGGAGATGAGAGATTACTGTTCAGAATTTGTCTCCTATTCGATACTTGAAGAAGCCTGCTTTGAAGTACGCAGTATCAAAGCATGTGGTGCATGTCCCGAATCCTCTGAAGCCTTCTTCGTGTGAAGCCTAGCTTCGAAGCAAATTACCTCCGAGAGCAGAACGAGTGAAGTACCTTCAAAGATCACTTTAAGCGAAGCCCAGCTTCGAAGTATTTAATCTCCGAAGACAAAATTAGGGAAGTATCTCTGGAACATGCTTCGAAGTCAATAAGCAATTTCAGTGGGGTCCACGTAACAGCATACTTCGAACAATTTTCTCAGAGAGAAAAACTTCGAATGGAAAACCAGAAAACCGGAGGGTGCGCCTCTGAAAACACTGATGATTATCTAAGTCTGCGCCTAATACCAGAGGGTCCCACACAAAAGACTGACACCAGGAGAGATCACACAAAAATTAATTCGAAGTAGATACGTCAAACCCGACTGTTAGCGAAGACTGTTTTGCAGAGCCGAATCACAAAAACCTCCTAAAACTTTCTTGCAATCTTCGAAATGATCAAGGAAACAGAAAGCTTCGGAGACTCAACAGAGGCGAAGTCTGCAGCCTAAAAACCGAAGAGCGAAGCCTACATGCAGCCAGCTGGTGCGATCGAAGCTCAAACGTCTAGGGCTGACTCCGAAACAGTGCACAGAAAGAAACAGCGAAGGTTGCGCTGTGGACTTCGATCACCCCTCGCACGAAGTCTGCTACCTTGCTTCGCTTGGAAAAACCGTGACATTCAATGCACAAGAACCACAGTAAGCAAAAAGAAACCAAGCTCCTGCTACGAAGTCATGCAGCAGAAAAGGTGTGCAAAACGTGTAGAACTGACAACCTTGCTGTGCTAGTAAACTAGCAGCACTAGGCCAAGAAAATGTAGACTGCTGCTACACATATAGGTGCTAGAAGCACAACAAGAGACGACTGCAGCAATAAAAATAGTGCTAGTGTATGATGGCTACTTGACGTAGCTGCTGCCCTCTACCATAGCCTGTTGTTGTGTGCTAGAAGAAATAATTCTGTAAGCAAGGAAATAGTATACGAACAGCAGGCTAGCACACAGCTATTGCAGCGAAAAACAGGATAGACTGAAGGGAGCTACAGTGCAGAACATGATTAGAAAAACAGGTGCCATAGAGACTGTTTGAGGAGACACAAACTAGGAACAAACCAGAGAAAAACTATCAAGGATTAACAACATGTACTGTTCAAAAGATTCCTGCAATCCTTCTCGATGAAACATGAGCCAGATGAATATCAGAAACAACGATGGCTCAAAGACCGAGAACCCGATTGAAATACAGTACCGAGAAATCAAAAACTGATTGGAATACTTCGATATATTCGATCCACGATAGACAGGAATCTCGAGATTACCAGGAAAAACAAAAGACGCTGGCGGCGGCGAAAGAATGAATAGTAAACAGGGAATGAACTCTGATTTTTAGTTAAAGTGAGTTAACCCTAGCCCTAAGGATTGGGGCCTATTTATATGCAGCCCAATAAATGAGGAAAATGCAGAAATACCCCTAGGGTTTTTTATAGACGCTGAAATAAATGGAAAAGACCAAACGGCCCTTAGGATATTTTTACAAACTCGATTGACTGACCGTGGGCCTAGGGACAAAATAGTAAACTCCTATTTACAGATGACTTATCTGGAAGCTAAGCTTTCGTAGCGACTACGGCTTCTCTTCTGGACAGTCCGATGCGAGATCAGCGGTCGTCAATTTTGCGCCGAAACTGACAAAGCCTCCACCGACTTTGCACCAGGTACCCGGATTGGGCCGGCCCGACTCCGCAGCTCTCTCAGCCCGGCAATCGCTTGCCGCCCGTGTACCTAAGTCAATCCTGGTCAACAGCCTAGTGGGTCCTCTGCTGCTCCTAGCCCATGTACCCGGATTGGGCCAGCTCGACTTCGCGGCCCCTCTGCCCGATAGTCGCTCGCTGCCCGTGTACCTGAGTCACACGCGGCCCAGACACAGCAAGTCATCTCTCTTCTTCTGTCCTCTTTGACTATCGTTGACAATGACTCATCATATCTGGAGCCATGAGGCCCACGCTATTCAGCATGGCTCCTCACAAGCTAAAACGTTCGAAGCCATCAAACTATGCGAAGCATGCAGACGAAGTATGCAAATATAACAAAGTCCATTCATTGAATGATAATTGAGAAGTATGTTACAAATACACTTCGAAAACAAAATTATGAGTAATATGTATCTAAGCCTAAGAAAAAGTGAGCTCAAGGCCCCAACCCTCGCTTGCCCTTCTTTCGGCCCGGGCCCCCTCGGCTAGACGAAGCCTCATCGGAGTTTTCTCTCCCACGTCCAGTTCGTCCACGCCCCGAAGCCCGCAGACCTCGTCTTCCACTTTGCAGGTTTGCCCAAGTCTGTGATGCAGGCGTTGCCGTGTCGAAGGAAGAAAAGACTAAGGCTTCGTCGCCTGCTAAGGTAGTTCACAAAGGTTGTACCCCCTCGCTACGTGAGTCTACCGCGAAGTATCTTAAATCTGGCGAGGAGGAAGAACTCCGAAGGGGCTCCATCTTCATGATAGCCAGTAGCTCCTGGGCTACTTCGGGGATGGCTTCACCGTTAGGCCCCCTCGGAAGTTTAAACTGAGGGGGACCTTCGGACCTAGCTACCTCGAGGACCACCCATAATTGGTGAAGTTCTTCAGAGTCCTCAAGCACTTCGAAGTCAACATTCGGAGACTGAGCCTGGGCAGGTATAAAGTACCCCCACATTTATATTAATAAACTGATAAGTTTTTACAAGCCTACAACTAAGAATTACAAAAAGCCTAAGGAGATCTACACCTTCGGAGGCAGAGGTCCCGACGTCGAAGGCTGAGCTGGCGAGGCATGCGCCCTAGCTCGGTGAAGGCGGATGGCCTTCTGAAGTTCGAGGACTGCTTCGCAGCCTTGGGCCTTCCAAGGCTCCTGAAGTCACCACTATGCTCCACGGATGCCGGCCGGAGGCATCACCAGGTGCTGGCCTCCGAAGGCCAACGGAGTCGCCGAGGTTGCTGCTTCGAGTTAGTTGTACCCTGCGTCGTCAAGCATTTGCAACACCACTTGACCCTCCACTTGGCTGGCCATCAAGGTGAAGCCCTTCAAAGATTGCTCCGCCGTCGCAGCCACCACCTTCAAAAATTCGACGCGGTCCCTAATTGGATCCTGGCTGCCGAAGTCTGGAGCCCGACACTCGGTCACTATTTGTTCTAGGACCTCGGTCAGGCTCAGAGTTGCTTCGTCGATGTTGCCAATGACGAAGTTTTCAAGGCAGTGGTCAGCTTGGTGAAGCTTGGAGTTCTCCTCCGCCAGCTGGGCTCTGTCGGTCTCCGAGGCCAAGGCTTCCCTAGCCTTGTCAGCCTCGGCCCTCGCCGCCTCGGCTGAGGCTTCGGCCCACCTTCGCTTCTTGGCTTCCACCGAGACTTCATGTCGGAGGGCGTTCCTCTCCTCCGCCAAGCGCGTCATCCACCTATCCACAGAGGTTAACGCTGTAGCGTTCAGTGCGAAGGCCTGAAAGAGTTCAAGAAAATCATAAGTGTTGATCGAAGACCAAAGTACAACTCGAAGGCTGCATAGGGCTTCGCTCACCTGGATGAGGACTTCGTTTGTGTTGATGAAGAGGTCCATGGGGCTCGAGTAGCTGAGTTGAGCCACCAAGTCGCTTGCCTCCGCAGCTGCGCAGCCCTCATGGAAGTCGTGGATGGCCGCCTCCGTCACGGCCCCCTTCAGCAGCAGAGGCCGGACAATTTCCTCCACCTCAACCTCTTGCACATGCTTCGGTGGAGTTGGGCTTCGGTCCACCACCTCGACATGCTCATCGTCTCGGGGGTCCCCTTCGTCGTGACCGTTGCCTCTGTCTTCTTCAGACGAGGAACTGTCGGACTCCGAACTTTTGCTGCCGCTGCTGCCGAAGGCCTCCATTGGCTTCGGTGCGGTGGGCCTCGCACCGGCATCATCTTCTGCAAAAAAGTTCAAGTCAATATCCACATATAAAAGAGAAATATGTTTAAAGTGTATACCTTCGTCGGAGATGTCTTCGAAGGTAGAGGGGTCAATGTGTAAAATATTGAATTGTGTGGAATTTAATTCAAATCTAATATTTATGTTTGAGCATTCCATAGAATTGGAATATGAGAGCTAATTCCAAAACATGTTTGGTTGATCAAACCATGGAATCAATTCCATTAATACAAGAAAATATTAGCTATAATAAGAAGCTTGATGAAGGAATGCATAGGACAATGATCAATCTTGACAAATATAGGAATTCTAGTCAATTCTTTTTTCTTGAAAAGGAATTGAATAGAACTGTGAATTCTTGATTGAATTCTAGATGAGATTTGATCATTCTAATTTCATAGTGGCCCAAACAGCCCACCTCATGAAATTGAATTACAATTCTTTAATTCTGAAAAACCTAGGATCCAAACAATCCCATAGTGTTTTTAGTTTATGAACACTAATCACTAAGGGTACTTGATTTTGGATGCTTAACTTATACTCTAGTTTAGAGATACTGATACTTGAATTATGGATTTGATTGAGGATTGAAAGGTGTTTGAATGGATAAGAGTGATCTCAAAATTAAGAAAACGCCGTTTTAGGACAATGCACAGAATTTTCAGATTCCAAATAGTGTTTACTATCTGGTTTGGAGAAAAAATATTTTGGCAGTTAAAAACAACCCATGAAATCCAACTTTTAAAATTAAAATTTTATTTCATATGTGTTTTTGACGAACTAATGAAATTGAGATTTCACAAACCTACCCTCTTAATAAAAATCTCAACCCGAGATTTCTAGGCTTAGCGAATAACTAAGGTACTTAGCTTGTAGATGATCCTCTTGTTCCGATGTAGCTTTTTCTTCCGAATGGTTACTCCATTGTACCTGAAAGAACTTGATAACCTTTCGTCTGTTCTAGTGTTGGTCCTCTTCAAGAATACGAAGCGCTTGTTCCTATTAAATTGAATCGTTATGACTACGCCACCTTTTTCTTAACACTATGTAGGGATGGTGTTTGGAGATTTACATGATTTCTAACTTCAACTTGGAATTTTGACGGCGTGACTTACAAAACGATTGCTTTATTAAAGTTGAAAAAGTTAATCATATCTGGAAGGATCTACGCATTATGCTCTCTGGGATCTAGTCTTCTTTTTTGGGGGTTATATGTTAATTCCTTGATTTAAATGATTAATTATTATTACAATTATATGCATTTGCATAACAGTCCATTGATCTTAATATCTTTGTTGAACTTATTTTTTCTGGTCAAGCCTTAATGATTGTACAATATATATTTTGTTGTTGTTAGTGTTCTGAGAGCTTTTAGGATATTTCCATTTTTGGCACTTAGTTAGTTTTTGATTTTCCTTGTTTATTTCGATTTTTATCTATAAGTATGGTATTTCTATATATATAGGTGTATTATTTATTTATTTTTGAATATTTTTAGTTATTTAGCTTTGTTACTTTATTATATGTATATATATATATATATCTTTTTAAACTTTGGGATATTCTATCCATGCTTTTAGATCAGTATTATAATAAGACTTTTAGTGAGTTTCTATGTGGTTACCTAATGCTTTAGGTAATAAGAGTAGCTTGTTCCAATTAAGACATTACATCGATGAGCCATAATTAAGGTACAGATAAAAGTAGTTGGTTCATTATTATATATATTTTTGTAGAGATTCCTTTAATAATAGATCATCAAACTTTTATTATTATTATTAGATAAAGGTATATATCCAAAAGGTACTTGATCTTTAACCTTGTATTCATATATTATTATTATTATTATTATTATTATTATTATTATTATTTTGGTAAAAATTGTATTATACATATATTTCATTATTATGATTTGTCAATTTGTAAAAGGTCTTTTAACTTGGGAAATTTACGGCACATAAGTTTTAATTTTAATAGGAAGGGATATCAACTTGTTGCTATTTTAAATTCGAGAATCTTTCCTAACTTAGTTTCCTGTCGGTTTGGGTAAATAAATATTCTTCATTCTTCTCATCATTATATATATCATACAAATTTCAAATATGAAAGTGTTTATTATTGTGGACAAGGATTTGTGGATTAGATTATGGGTAGAGACATGTGGGTGTAAATGAAAATATTTTGCTCTTCTTTATTATTAGCAAAAATTTTGGATGGTAAAAAAATGAATAGCATTTCGAGTTTTTGTAATTTACTACTGAAATTCATTTTATTTAGAATGGAACTCTAGGTTTTAAGACGGGTCCAGCATTGGTTATTATGAAATTATAGATGAAGATGTATTGCTAAGGAAATTAGAAGCATAAAGTTTGAATAGTCGAAAAGTTGTTTCTCTGGATTAGTAATTGGTGTTTTGAAGATGATATTTAATATTTGTGGATCCTGAATATTAGTTTTCAGTTGGGAATTTTTTTTTTGAAACAGAGTTTTCATATGAGAATTAATGATACAAATTATAATCCTAATAAGGTTCAACCTAATCGGGTTACTTCTATGAAAATTGAATGATTCATATGATTGATGATTTAACATGAGTGTTTTAAATAGTAAAAGAATATTTCTTAACTTAAAATTTCAAAGTTTGATAGAATACGAATAGTGTTGTAGGTTTAGGGGTAATATTTGCAAAAGACATTTTTGAGTTGAAACATTTGGGATTCAAAAATTTAATTACAGAGAATATTACCGGATGGACGCTTTGTAATTTGAATTTTGAAGACCAAACCATGGATTTTAAATAAGAACAGATAAATTCTAATACTATGGTTTCATGAATAGTAGATATCTTTATTATTTCTTCACATTGGATTGGAAGGATTAAATCTATTTTTTAATAGTAAGCGTGTTTACCATTTAATTTATAAATATTCAAATCTCTCTTCTTCTTCTTTTTATACTACTGCATAATTTACAGCGTGGAATGGTTTGAAATTAAAGTTGATACAACAGGAACATTGAAGAGAGAAGAGATATTCTTAGAGTTTGTTATTCTTGGATGGTGTATGCTATTTTCAGACTATGAATAACATTTTTCATTAAAGCATAGTGATTTTTTTATTGTATAAAACTTACTGTTCATAAATATGATATATATATATATATTTCTACGGTTTCCATTTATGTATTTATTTATTTTATTGTTGTTAGCTGATGAGTGAAAAAATAAATTTTACAATTATGGTATTCTTGACGAGGTTTAATTTCAATTCAATGTTATTGTAGTTAGCCAACCACTTTTGTGACTTAATTGTTTGAGTGAACTCTAGTGAGTGGAATTAGATGTATTTATCAAATCCTAATTTTTCAGTTAACGGGATAAATAAGGTTTTTATTCATGTTTGTTCTAGCGATGTGGTCAACTACGAGTAAAAGCTTGAATTTTTTTAACAGCATGAATATGATCTAATAGGTTTAAGGGTTTAACTAAGGAGGGGTTTGAGGTATTTCTAGTTGGGAGTTTTCAGGTTTTAATGGATATTATGGCATTGTTCTCAGCATGAAGCACTTCTACCCATTTACTAGAGAAAAGAATATGATTAGGGTAAGAAATAAATTGTTGGAAACAATATATAAACAGTCTTGTAAAATAGAAATCCAAATAAAATAGGTGAGGTGGTCAAGTCACTTACTTCATAGAGCATATTGAACGCACCTCTGAAAAGATTCAAATCAACAATACAATATACTAAAATATATTACAACTCTAAGGAGTTGGCGCTACTATGGTCAGTTGAATAACTTCAAGCTCTGAGTTGGTGAGGACTCATTTATGCTGCGTTCTTCTTTGTTGACTTTCTTCCTTGTTGAGGCGATGAAGTTGACCGCTTCCATTTAATAAATCTCTGAATAGATAGGAAGTAAGAGACAAGCTTTCATTTGAAAACTTGAGTAGTTAAGATAAGAGCACAAGATGGGTTTAAAGAAAATAACAATTCTTTGTAAGTACATATCCTATAGTCTTTAGGGGTTTTGTTGCTAGCTAGGGCCAAGTTCTGCTCTGATACCACTTTTGTAACGACCCGTCCTGGAATCTAGAAATACCATCGAATCGGAATGAGCCGAGACTTCATCGAAGACAAACGATTATCGCAATTGGCATTATTCTATTCGACAGTAGTACTTTGCAGAAGGATTATTACAATAAATAGTTATTACAAAAGTTACTAAACAGGCATACCTCATAGTAACAATCATTACAAAAGCCCAGTGAAAGCATTACAACACTCAAACATGCACTACTGTCTAAGCTTTACTTGGGGACTAGACCCTAAACCCTAATCTTCCATTCTTCGTTGGCAACATCTTCACATTGGTCTTCAACTGCAATGTCTCCTCTATCCTATTCGTAATCCTTCTCGTATTTCGGCAGATTCATAATCTCTAGGGTGGTGGTGGTGGTAAAAACAAGTGTGCCTACTCAATAGTACTCAACAAGTCTAGGAATTAAATATAGATGCGGGATACAAAGAGCGATCAGGGCTTTCAAAGGAGCATAGTATAAAAATTTGCCAAGTGCTTATTCCCTCAGGTAGTGATACCAACCCGGGATTGCTTTGCAACAAATCCCATATTTATCTTGCCATCATTTTCATCTTATCATAACGAACCATCAATTCTTAATCTCAACATCACCATCTCAACCATTCATCAGTTATCAACGTTCACTGGTACTAACTTGCCATCCATCAGGAAAGAGTTCCCATTAATCATTCACTCATCACATTTCATATTTTACTGCTCAACTAGTTTAATTTCTCACGTCACTCCCTATGAAACCTTTTGGCTTCCCGCTCCACACAGGAACGTGCCAAGTATACTCACCAAAAAACTCTGGTAACACCTTATTCCCACCTATTTAGTAGAATCAAGTCAAAACACTACGCTAGAGAAGGTACATGAAGTCACTTGCTCATATCCGTGGGCACGACTATTCAAACAGATTAATACTTCAGCTGGAGGCGTACACTTTACACTTACGACTCGAACTTACTCCTATACACATCGGTACGGGAGGTTCAAGATAAAGATTTTCCGAAGCGAATATAGGATACTCCACTACCACCTAGGTAGATTGACAGTCAAGGAATTGGTCCTTAATAAACTTAGTATCACACAAAATTTCTTTCCACACAACACAATTGCAAAACATCCCTTCAACATTTCACATACTACATCTACTAGTCATGTTTGTCATAAGTGTGAAAGTGTTTGTGTTGTGCGCCCAATTGACAAGAATCATACTAAAAATAATAAAAGAAAAATAAAGTAACTCATGGATGGATGATACTCCTAAAGCGATAAGGTAAAAGCATGGTAATCAATGACAAGGGGTTAAGTACAAATCTGTAGGATTTCAATTATCGTATTTGCTCAACCAAACGACCCTTTGTGTTTGTGAGTGTTCGCCCTAAACGTACATATATATAGTTTATAAAACATCACAATTTATGCAATAGGTTCAAGGATGGTCAAAGAAGACTTGCCTTGCTTAAGATTATAGTCGGGGTAATCATCGAAGCGGTCTTGAATTTCTTCTGCGTCGATGACTATACAGTAACCATATATGTAATAAATAAAATAATCAAGAAAATACTAAAATTTATTAAAACAGTGCCAAAATAAACTTTGTATTTTTAGAGAGATTTATGTTATGTAATGGAGTGAAATGAAGCTAAAATGAATTTTCTAGAATCATTGGAAGTGTTTTGGATTTTCTGAACGCAAGGAATAGTACTGCACTAGTGCACTGTATGGCTCATTCGGCTGTGATGGGCTGGGATTGTGAGCATGCACGTGGAGATTTACGCCTGCTTTTATTTCCAGAAAATGCAAGGGGGTACTATGTAGATGGGCCACCAGTTCTGGTCCAAACAGGACTGTATGTAGCAGTGCGCCTCAAAGTTTGGATGGTGCGAAGCAGGTAGATGGCTGCGGTGCACATTGGCTGCATAGGTGCACTGACCGGTGGGAACCGATAGATATTATTTTCAGGAAAAGAATTTGGAAGTGTATTGTGTACGAGGGTCGGCCTGCTTCTTTTTGAAAATAAGAAATGTTCTGAATAAATGGGCCGGTTAGGGAAAATATTTCAAGAAAATGTGAAATGACACTATGCTCCCAAGACTGGCCGAATCAGCCTATTTGATCTCAACACAGCGCACTGTGTGCGTGGCACGAGAGGGTTGTATGGCCTAGCGAGCACACTGAGCGGCTGTTGCCGATGCGTGGGCTCATGCACAGGGGCAACACGGCAAGTGGATGTAGGCGCATGCAGTCGGTGTGACTGACCAACCATCTCTAGGATGGCATGGCGGTAGCAGAGCCTGGCTAGCTGGTCCAGTTCGTCAAAGGTGCTAACGGGGGACCTTGGCGCGCTGACAGGCCACAGCCTGCGCACGGGCTCGGTGGTCAACGGCCCTGGGCGGGACAAGACTAGCGTGTGGGTCCCACGGCCCGATGCACAATTGTGGCTGACCGCGAACCCTAGATGTTAGCAATAGAGCAAAAAGGCTCGGCCGGATCGAGGTTGAAGAAGGCTATGGACGGCCTAAACTTTTCCAAGCATAACTTTTGCATTGTAACTCAGATTGCTATGAAATTTAAAACATAGGTTCATGAGAATATGATGAGCATAACCTACAGTCAGATTTCCAATTAGGGCCATGGTTTTCCAAAATCAAAAAGGGGGCGGAACGGTATGCATAGGCATACATGGCACTACATAAGCCGTAGTGATGGATGGGGGATGATGAGGACATCAGTACATCTACACCAGCAGCACCTTCTTCGGCGCCATCTCCTTCTGGGGCAATCACGAGGGCCCGTGCAAGAGAGCTGAACTTCGTCATACTACTAAAGAATGAAGGCCTAGAAGAATAAACGCGGGCCTGCCTAGAGTCGGCCTACCTAGGGGCGCCCCCCTCCTTGGCCGTCCACATCAGGGGCTGCGTCCACCTCTCCCCCTCTATTTAAATAGAGCCTTGACTTTCCCATGGACTCGAGTTTTGATTTACAATTAGCTTTTGCTACTTTCGACACGCGCCAAACAGCGTTGTGCTCGTGTGATTCAGAACTCCACCGTGAGTGATATTCATATTGCTCGCATCTCTTTCTTGTTCGTTCTTCGATTGCGAATAGGAAACGATCTTCGTGATTAGGCTGATCTTGCATCAACAAGGTCGGTAACCACAGGGAGTTGGTTTAGCGATTGCATTGGTGCTTCGGGTTCGCTCGGCGTAGTCGGATCGTGAGGGTCTTCTTCCACCAAATCGAAGTTATCTCCACTCATCGAAAGATCGGGCACTTCAGCTCTATCAAGTGGTATCAGATTTTCCGGGTTGATCGGTGAGTTTATGGAGTGTTTGTCCCTTCCTACAGTCCACAAAAATATATTTCAGGTTAGATCCTTGTCCCAGCACCTTTTTGAGCCTTGCACTATCTTTCAATAATTTGCTTTGTTGAATTTGTGTGCTTACGCGTGTCAATTGTTGCTGGTTACTTGTGCATCTTCATATGCATATCACGCAAACCCCTTGGCCGTGCGCCCCTCTCTTCCCTGCCTTGTGTGTCATTTGGAAAGTTAGAAACAAAAATATAGGTTGCCTCATTCTGCTCAACCTCATTTGAGAATGTTTTGGTTGCCTTCCATACAAAGGGCAGTCAATTATTGCTGGTTGCCTAATATTGATCACACTAATTTGAGAAAGTTTTGGGTTGCCTTCCATACAAAGGGCAGTCAATTATTGCTGGTTGCCTAATATTGATCTCACTTATTTAAGAAAGTTTTGGTCGCCTACCATACAAAGGGCAGATTGCTTCATTTCCGAAATTCTTGATCACCTACCATACAAAGGGCCGTCCATTATTTCTGGTTGCTTAATTTTACTTGCAAGTTTCTCCAGATAAAAAAACAAACGAAAAAAAGGAAAGAAAGGAGAAAAACAGCAAGGAGGCGACCCCCCTAGTCGTGCGCCCCTCCCCCCTTCCATTCCTGCTCACCTCTTCGGTTTCCCTTTTCGTGTGCCACCTTTTACACTCTATTTCCAGCAGCTTTTGGTTACGTATTGGGCACTATAATTCAACCTCGCATTATTGTTTGATTGTGCTAATCCTTGTTTTGAGTGCAGCCTACCTAGAACCCCACATAATTCTACAACGAGCAGATTTTGTTTCTCCAGGCAATCGCTGCTCCAATCTTTCGCCGGTTCCACCTGTTGGTTGCAGGTCACCCATGTGTTCTTGGTAAGAACGGATAAGAATTTGATAACATCACGTCTGTGAGCGACCAATCTACATCCTTGTTGTCGTAGTATTTTGCTTTGTGTTTGCACTAACTATGGCAGGCAACGACGAACCGAAGGATGCACAGCTGCTGGACGTACGGGCACAGGTTGATGGCCTTGCTGCGGACATGGCAATGATGCATGAGCGGTTTGATTCTACGATCACTTCGTCGACCGAGCGGTTTGACCAGATCGAACTCGCTCAGACGGCCATGGTGACCACGGTTGACACCATCATGTCACGACTCGATGCGTTAACTACGTCGCTCACCGAATTACAAAAGGATTATGGCAGTGATACGGAGCAGGACGATGGACCTCGCCACGGTCATGCACGTCGCGTGGTACGTCATTCCCCTCATGATTCATTTGCTAAGATTAAATTTAAAATTCCATCTTTTAATGGCAAATATGATCCTGCTGCTTATCTTGATTGGGAACTAGAGGTCGATCAGAAATTTTCATGCCATGATATTCCTGCTCATTCTCAAGTTAAAGCTGCTATTAGCGAATTTACTGATTTTGCTTTAATATGGTGGCGTGAATATAAACTAACACACCCTACTATCAAACCCATCACTTGGACTCAATTAAAAGCTGCTATGCGACACAGATTTGTTCCTTCATATTTTGCGCGAGATTTGCTAACGAAAATGCAGAGTTTTCGATAAGGACAGCAATCTGTCGAGGACTACTATCAAGAGCTCAAAAAAGGTATGATTCGTTGTGGTTTGTTTGAGACAGATGAAGCTGCGATGGCCCGTTTTCATGGTGGTTTGAACAGAGAAATTCAGGACATCCTTGATTATAAGGAATATTTGGATATGGCCACATTGTTTGCATATGCTTGCAAAGCTGAACGTGAAGTGCAGGGACGCCGCTCGAAGACATATCCTAACTCTTTTGCAGGTAGAGGCGCAGCAATCAATTCAGCGCCTACTCCGCCTACACCATCCACGATCAGCACTCCATCGTGCGAAACGACGGCCAAGCCTACTGCATCCTCGTCCCCAGGCGCTGCTCCTTCCACAGGACGTACACGGGATATTCGGTGCTATCATTGCCACGGACTTGGACACGTGAGTCGGGACTGTCCAAACAAGCGTATTTTACTCATACGTGACAATGGTGAGTACTCATCCGCTAATGATCCCAAGGAAACTCAACATACTATGATTGCCACTGACCATGCAGCTAAAAGGAGGTACATGTCGATCCCGCCGACGCCGATAAGTATGAGAGTCTTGTTTTGCAGCGTGTTCTTAGCACACAGGTCACCACGTCTGAGAAAAACCAACGACACACGCTTTTCCACACCAAAGGTGTTGTACAAGAACGGTCGATTCGCATCATCATCGACAGTGGCAGCTGCAACAACTTGGCAAGCACAACTTTGGTCGAGAAGTTGTCATTGCCCACACGTAAGCACCCAAACCCATATCACATTCAATGGCTTAATTATGGTGGGAAAATTAGAATCACACGTTCGGTACGCGTTCCTTTTTCATTGGGCTCTTATTCTGATTATGCTGATTGTGATGTTGTTCCGATGGAAGCATGCTCCTTGTTACTTGGTAGACCTTGGCAATATGATACTGATAGTGTACATCATGGTCGTTCGAATCACTATTCCTTCCTGTTTAAGGGTCAGAAAATTATTATACATCCAATGACCCCTGACCAAATTCTTAAAGATGATCTTGCTAGGGCTACTAAAGCGGCAAACCCACTTGCACCCCAACCAGCCGCCAATGTTAATTCTGAAATTAAGTTGAATGCGCCTTTCTTGTTTGCAACGCGTGCTGATTTTGATGATTTATACAATGATCTTTTGCCCTGCTATGCACTTGTCTGCTTTAGTATGCTCGCTGCACTTGATGCTCCCCCATCTTTGGATATTCCCCCGCTGTTTCTAACCTTTTGCAGGAGTACGCTGATGTGTTTCCCAAAGACTTACCCTCTGGTCTCCCTCCACTCCGTGGTATTGAGCACCAGATTGACCTCATTCCTGGTGCCCAACTACCTAACCGCGCCCCATACCGTACGAATCCGGATGAGACGAAGGAGATCCAGCGCCAGGTGCAGGTGTTTCTTGATAAGGGGTACATTCGTGAATCTCTTAGCCCTTGCTCGATTCCTGTTTTACTTGTGCCAAAGAAAGATGGGTCATGGCGTATGTGTGTAGACTGTCGCGCTATTAATAACATCACCATTCGTTATCGATATCCTATACCACGCCTTGATGATATGCTAGATGAACTTAGTGGTGCCATGATTTTCACTAAGATTGATTTACGTAGTGGCTACCATCAGATTCGCATGAAATTAGGACATGAATGGAAAACGGCTTTTAAAACGAAATTTGGGTTATATGAATAGTTGGTTATGCCGTTTGGATTGACTAATGCTCCCAGCACCTTTATGCGCTTGATGAATGAAGTTCTTAGACCCTTCATAGGACTGTTTGTTGTTGTCTACTTCGATGATATCCTTATTTACAGCAAGACTATGGAAGAGCAATTAGAACATTTGAGTGATGTTTTTGATGCCTTGCGTGGTGCCCGCTTGTTTGCTAATATGGAAAAATGCATCGTTTGCACACAATGTGTCTCGTTTCTTTATTATGTTGTTACCCCATAGGGCATCGAGGTGGATAGCAGCAAGGTTGATGCAATTCGGGAATGGCCCACGTCGACGATGGTCACACAGATTCGGAGTTTTCTTGGACTTGCAGGTTTTTACCGTAGGTTCGTACGTGATTTTAGCTCCATTGCAGCACCTCTACATGAGCTTACAAAGAAAGGTGTGCCATTTGCTTGGGGCGACTCGCAGGAAGTAGCGTTCAGCACTTTGAAAGATAAGTTAACACATGCCCCCCTCTTGCAATTGCCTGATTTTACTAAAGTATTTGAGCTTGAATGCGATGCTAGCGGGATTGGATTAGGTGCTGTTTTGTTACAAGAGGGGAAACCGGTTGCGTATTTTAGTGAAAAATTGAGCGGTGCTAGCTTGCGATATTCTACTTATGATAAGGAGCTTTATGCTTTAGTCCGCACTTTGCACACATGGCAGCACTACCTTTGGCATCCCGTGTTCATAATTCATTCTGATCATGAGGCTTTGAAACATATTCGTACCCAAACAAATCTGAACCGTCGTCATGCTAGTTGGGTAGAATTCATCCAGTCTTTTCCTTATATTATTAAACACAAGAACGGGAAGGAAAATGTCATTGTTGATGCGTTGTCTCGTAGATATACCATGCTTTCACAGCTCGATTTTCAAATTTTTGGTTTGCAAACTGTGAAGGATCAATATGTCAACGATGCTGATTTTAAAGATGTTCTAACTCATTGCACGCCTGGCAAACCTTGGGGTCAATTCCACCTGCAGGATGGGTTCGTGTTTCGCGCTAACAAGCTGTGTATTCCAGCTAGCTCGGATCATCTTTTGTTGTTACAGGAGGCACATGGTGGTGGTCTCATGGGACATTTTGGTGTCCACAAGACGCACGAGGTGCTGGCCGCACATTTCTTTTGGCCCCGGATGCGCCGTGATGTCAAGCGCCTTGTTGCACACTGCACTACATGTCAAAAAGCTAAGTCCCGGTTGAGCAACCATGGTTTGTATATGCCTTTGCCTGTCCCTACTTCCCCTTGGCTTGATATTTCTATGGACTTTGTTTTGGGATTGCCTAGAACTAAGAAGGGGAGGGATAGCATTTTTGTGGTTGTTGATAGATTTTCCAAAATGACGCATTTTATACCTTGTCATAAAACTAATGAAGCTAGCACTGTTGCTGAATTGTTCTTTCGAGAGATTATTCGTTTGCATGGCATTCCAAATACAATAGTTTCTGATCGTGATGCTAAGTTTCTCAGTCATTTTTGGAGATCTCTGTGGAATAAATTGGAAACTAAATTGCTGTTTAGCACAACTTGTGATCCTCAAACTGATAGGCAAACTGAGGTAGTTAATAGAACCTTGTCAACCATGCTTAGGGCTGTTTTGGATAAAAATTTGCGACGTTGGGAGGATTGCTTGCCTCATATTGAATTTGCTTATAATCATGCCACGCATTCTTCTACAAAGATGTGCCCTTTTCAGATTGTTTATGGTTACATTCCTCGAGCACCTATTGATTTGTTCTCGCTTGATGCCGCGGAACCCCTACATCTCGATGCAGTTGCACATGTTGAACAAATGATTGACTTTCATGCACAAACCAACCAAAACATTGCTGCTGCTAATGTTAAAAATCAGGTTGCTGGTAGTAAAGGATGAAAACCTGTTACATTTGCACCTGGTGATATGGTTTGGTTGCATTTATGAAAGGATCGTTTCCCTAATTTGCGCCGTTCTAAATTGATGCCTCGTGCTGCTGGTCCTTTTAAAGTACTTACCAAGACTAATGATAATGCTTATATCCTTGACCTACCTGCGGAGTTTGGTGTTTCCACTAGTTTTAATGTTGCAGATTTGAGACCATATGCGGGCGAGGATGAGGATTTGCCATCGAGGACGACTTCGATTCTAGAAGGGGAGGATGATGAGGACATCACTACATCTACACCAGCAGCACCTTCTTCGGTGCCATCTCCTTCTAGGGCAATTACGAGGGCCCGTGCAGGTGCAAGAGAGCTGAACTTCGTCATACTACTAAAGAATGAAGGCCCAGAAGAATAAACGCGGGCCTGCCTAGAGTCGGCCTACCTAGGGGCGCCCCCCTCCTAGGCCGTCCATATCAGGGGCTGCGCCCACCTCTCCCCCTCTATTTAAATTGAGCCTTGACTTTCCCATAGAGTCGAGTTTTGATTTACAATTAGCTTTTGCTACTTTCGACACGCGCCAAAACAGCGCTGTCCTCGTGTGATTCAGAACTCCACCTTAAGTGATATTCATATTGCTCGCATCTCTTTCTTGTTCGTTCTTCGATTGCGAACAGGAAACGATCTTCGTGATCAGGCTGATCTTGCATCAACAAGGTCGGTAACCACAGGGAGTTGGTTCAGTGATTGCATTGGTGCTTCGGGTTCGCTCGTCGTAGTCAGATCGTGAGGGTCTTCTTCCACCAAATTGAAGTTATCTCCACTCACCGAAAGATCGGGCACTTCAGCTCTATCATGGGGTCACTTTTCACTAGATTAGGGGGTCTAGCAACTTGTCCATGGAACCCGATCGGTGAGAGAAACTTTGGTATATCCTAGCAACAGGAGACTCGAACCATAGAACTCAGTTATCATTGCCAGCATGTTCTAGTGGGCAATACAATGAGTAATTGGATCGAACATGTAGAACAATTGTGGCATCCCTCCTCGTACAGACCAGGCTATTACGAGGGGAGCGGTCACTTTACAACCGAAGTAATTTCAAAGTGAAATTGATTTATGTTGTCGGTAGTCGTGGCGACACATAGTAGCGGATATATTACAAAAGAGCCGTATGAGACATACCTCGCGGCCAAATGTTCACCACAACAGAGTTCAACAGCAGAAACCAAAACCAGTTATTTAACAACAATCATCTGGTTGGGAACTAGGCCTGGAAACCTAATCTTCACGGTACTCAACTTCCTCGACGCCTTCTTCCTCCGGGATGTATTCCTCCCCTTCAAGGCCTTCATATTCTAATAATGGTGGGGGTGAGTACAAAAAGTACTCAACAAGTTCAAAGTGAAATTGATTTATGTAGAACAATTGTGGCATCCCTCCTCGTACAGACCAGGCTATTACGAGGGGAGCGGTCACTTTACAACCAAAGTAATTTCAAAGTGAAATTGATTTATGTTGTCGGTAGTCGTGGCGACACATAGTAGCGGATATATTACAAAAGAGCCGTATGAGACATACCTCGCGGCCAAATGTTCACCACAACAGAGTTCAACAGCAGAAACCAAAACCAGTTATTTAACAACAATCATCTGGTTGGGAACTAGGCCTGGAAACCTAATCTTCACGGTACTCAACTTCCTCGACGCCTTCTTCCTCCGGGATGTATTCCTCCCCTTCAAGGCCTTCATATTCTAATAATGGTGGGGGTGAGTACAAAAAGTACTCAACAAGTTCCGGAATGTAATATAGATGCATTCGGGATCAAGGAGGGCTTACGGTTTAAGTATGCAGGAAAATTTCTAAGTGCACCTTTGGGATTGAGGTTCTCAACCTCAATCGAGTTTTAAGCAAGAGAAAACTTAATTTGTTCAAACCTTTCCCAAGTGGACCCGACATTTAACTTCTCCCGAAACACCCTTTATCCTCATCATACCGTCACATTGTTTTGCCCGCAGAGCGAGGCTACCCTTCCCGGCATCTCCTCTCGGCTCAACAATGGGCCAACAGTTTACCAAACCCTTCATCACCATAATTCAGACCAATCCCACATCTTAACCCTATGAAGACTTTTGACTTCCTGAACACACACAGGTTCATTGCCAACTACTAAGGCTAGTCGTACACCACGAAGGCGTACTCTGGTAACGCTCCCATCCCTTCAATATTTTTTCTTTCCAAAATCAACCCAAACACTACACAAGGGAAACTTATCAATGCACGCGCCGATGACCGTGGGCACGGCTGTTCGAACAGGTTTACTTCAGCTGAAGGTGTACTCTTTACCCTCACGACACCTGTTATCCCTACTGCCCGTCGACAGCATGATAACCATGACAAGGTTCATCTGAAGCAGACTAAGGATACCGCACTACTGTCAGAACGGGTCTACGACCAAGGATCATTGGTCCACGACCCCCTTTTTCCTTTAGGAATCCGAGGTGCTCTCCACCATCTCTCTTTCTCATGACGCCTCTTCCGGGCACACTCACTTTCCCCTGAGCACCCCTTCATGATTCCACGTCCTCCGCAGGAGCAGTCCATCCCAAGCCTACTAATTCAAAACCAGGGGTAGAGCCATAATACCCATGAGGTTGCACGATAGTGGTGCAAGATGTTGCTCCCCAAGGCTGTCCTTAATGTTATGTGAAATCACGCCACACAGGCCACGCTTCCGCATAACGAAACTTCCATTCACAAACCCCAAGTTTTCCCATTTTTGTTTTCCAACATTTTTGGTACCTTGTACTGCTTTCGAAAACACTTTCTCAAATCCCGATTTTTATTCCCCACACAATCATTACATCATTTCACACATATCGAGCATGAGTATTTGCAAGTATGAAATAATGTTTTAAAAGTGAATATTGATTTCACACAACCTACCATATTACTAGGGTAAGTTTTATTAATCATCAAGGTTATCAAGGCATGCAAGCACAACATCAAGGAAGGCTAGGTGCAACAACTTTTAGGTTTTACTTGACTTAATCAAACAGGCGATGTCGTAATGAAAGGTGTAGGTGTGCGTGAATCCTATTTCGCATATAGCAAATTTTAATTTTTAAATCAATCGGGATTAACATGTTCAAAGGAGAGGAACTTGCCTTGCTCGGGGAAATAGTCGAGGTCGTCGAAGTCGTTTCCTTCCGGAATTTTGGTTTCAACCCCTAATATGAATTTAGAGTCAATAATTAATTAGAGCTTCTATTTATCTTTTAAAAATTAGGAAAATATTATTTTTGTAAAGTTTAGATTTTTACAAACTTATAGAAATTTAACTGAAAATTTTCGGAGTTGAAATGATTTTTCTAAAAATTTTCAAAGTTGAAAACAAATTCTGAATTTGGGAAAAGAGAGAAAATTATTATTCCTAATGGGCCGAACAGGAAATCATTTTTAAAAATAAAAAATGCATTGTTCATCTTTACTAGGCCGGCCTGGTTCTATTTTCCAGAAATTAAACTAGAAAAACAAAAAGGTTATTATTCACAGTGGGCCGGCTAGGAAATTAATTTGAAAATTCAAAAACTGCACTGTTCAGGGCTGTTGGGCTAGCCCAGTTTTATTTCCTGGAATTCATACAATAAAATGAAAAAAAACTAATGTGTGCATTGGGCCAAAAATAGGGCTTGTGCCCAGCCGGTGCATGGCCAAGCCGACGGCAGCAGCATGGCCATGGCCCACCTGGCGGTAGCGGCGGGCAACTGGCTGATGGGGCCCGCCAGGCAGCGACCGTGACTCGGCGAGGGGCTGGCGGCTGGAGGTTGAAGACGACCTCCAATGGCTGAAACTTCTCCAGGGCATAACTCCGCCGTTTTAGCTCCGATTGCCACGAAATTAGCAGTAGCTAGAGTACAGCTAGATGAACATATCCAACGGTTGGATTGGGCATTAGAGCTACGGTTTAGGTTTTAGACCGGCAAACAGTAGGTTCGGTTTGGGATTTTTAATGGTGAAGGCGGAGCTCCAACGAGGCATCGGGGTTCATTTTCACCATCCTCGGGGCATTGCGGAGCTACCAGTGCTCTTGGATTGAGCTACGGTGGCCCGTAGTGACCTGGCGATGGTGACCCGAGAGCACAAAATGGCGAGCTCGTCGCCGGCGAGCTACAGCTACCCTACATACACGACGAGCTAGGGAACATGTTCTACTACTCATGGGGATGCTCTAGCATGAATTAATTGGAACATGGTGGTACCTTGGTCGGAGCTCGACGTACGCTGGCGAAATTGGGGATTCCCGGTGATGGCGAGGTCCGGCGAAATTGAGTGCGGGTTAGGGTGCACCAAGGGTTAGTGATTGCATTCCCAGTCATGTCGCGAGGATAAGACCAATGGGGAGAGGGATTGGGGGGATGAACCGTGGCGGCAGCGATCCGCTTCGGCGAATCCCGGGCGCAGCCGTCCTTGGTTGGCTCCGGCGAGGGCTTGAACGTGAAGAAGAGTGTGTGGGGAGTGTGTGGGTGCACTGAGGTGAGCTGGGGGTCTTCTTGTTTGCGCGGCGGTATGGGCGGTGACGTGAGGCTTGATGGTGATGGCACGGGAGCACGTTCAGGTGTAGGTGAGGGTGGTTAGAGGCGACAACTCGGTGCACGAGAGTCAGTGGGTGAGGTGGCGCTTGGGGTCGGCGACGGACCATCAGTCCGTGCGGTGTTCGACGTACGGCGGCATGACGGTGGCGTGCCGGCGCGTACGGGAGTGGCGCGGCGTCAATGGCGAGGGCGTGGGCGTGTGGCGTGGCTGACAAAGACGGTACGAGCGTGGGCGTGGCGAGGGTGTGGGTGGCGTGAGCGGCGGTACGGCAAGCGCGAGGGCGTGCGGGCGCGGGCATGCGCGGCGGACGGCGTCGGGCATGGCGTGACGCTGCACGACGCGCGCGGCATGACGCGGCGCACAGCCGCGAGCCAGAGCTCGGGCGCACACCACGCGCGGCCGGAGCGGTCGGTAGGGTGTGACAAACCTATCCCCTTAAAGAAATCTCGCCCCGAGATTTGTCCATTCTTGAAAGAATTCGGGGTAAGCTGCCTGAAGGAACTCTTCTTTTTCCCACATGGCTTCTGCCTCGGTATGATTGCTCCATTGCACTTTATAAAATTTTGATATCTTCCTCCTTGTCTGACTTTCCCTTTCTTCTAGTATTCGGAGCGGTACTTCCTCATAGGTCAGGTTGTCTTCCAGGATTACCCCCTCTAAGTTGACTTGCTCTTCGGGGATACGTAGACACTTCTTGAGTTGAGAAACATGGACCACATCATGTATTCCGGACAATGCTGCAGGCCAGCTCAACTGATATGTTACTTCTCCTTTCCTTGCAAGGATAGGATAGGGGCCTATGTACCGAGGGGTTAGTTTTCCGAAAGCACCGAATATGCGGACGCCTCTCATGGGGATACTTTCAAGTATACATGGTCTCCCTCTTCGAACTCAAGATGTCGGCGGTGATGGTATGCATAACTTTTCTGTCGAGTCTGCGCAGCTTGAAGATGATTGTGGATCACTCGCACTTGATCTTCTGTAGACTCAATTACCTCTGGTCCGAATACTTGACTGTTCCCTGAGGTGTCTCAACTGATGGGTGTTCTACACTTTCGCCCATATAGCGCCTCATTGGGCGACATTTGGATGCTGGCCTGATAGCTGTTGTTGTAAGAGAATTCAGCATATGGTAAGTATAGATCCCATGTCCTTTTATATTCCAGCACACAGGCTCTCAACATGTCCTCCAGAATCTGATTAACCCTTTCTGTCTAACCATCTGTCTGAGGATGGTAGGCAGTACTGAATTTTAGGTGGGTGCCTAGGGCTTCATGGACCTTCTCCCAAAATTTAGAGGTGAACTGAGTACCTCTATCGGACACTATCTTTTTGGGTACTCCATGTTGGCACACGATATGGCTCATATACAATTCGGCCAACTGCTTGCCATCGTAGGTTGTTTTAACAGGTAGAAAGTGAGCTACCTTGGTTAACCTGTCTATGATTACCCAAATAGAATCATAACCTCTTGGGGTACGGGGTAGACCAGTGATAAAATCTATGCTGATTTCTTCCCATTTCCATTCAGGCATTTGAAGGGGTTGCAGTAATTCGGCAGGTTTCATATGTTCAGCCTTTACTCTCTAGCAGGTGTCACACCTGGCAATGTAGTCAGCGATATCCTTCTTCATTCCAACCCACCAATAATTTTGCTTCAAGTCTTGTTACATCTTCGTGTTACCTGGGTGGATGGAATAGGCGGACTCATGTGCTTCCCTCAGAATCAATGTTCTTAGGTCCTCATTGGCGGGTACACATATCCTCTTATTTAGCCATAAGGTTCCGTGCTCGTCCACTTTGAAAGGTGAGCCCTCCTCTAATTGCACTTTCTCTTTTAATTTCTTGATTTCCTCATCTCCCTCTTGGATCTCTCGGATCTGAGATTCTAAGGTGGGTTGTACCTCTAGGTTAGCCAATGTTCCTGATGGCACTAAGGAGAGGTGTAATTTTCCAAAGTCTTGGCATAATTGTTCTTGAGTGATAGTAAGAGTTATGGAGTTGCAGTATGACCTTCGGCTTAAAGCGTCTGCGACTACGTTGGCTTTACCAGGATGGTAGTGTATGCCTACATCGTAGTCCTTGATCAGCTCTAGCCATCTCCTCTACATGAGGTTCAAATCAGTCTGAGTGAAGATGTGCATTAGGCTTTTATGGTCTGTGTAGACCTCACATCTGTTCCCCAATAAGTAATGTCTCCAAATTTTTAAGGCATGCACTACGGCAGCTAACTCCAAGTCTTGAGTAGGGTAATTCAGGCTCATGAGGCCTTAATTGCTTGGAGGCATAGGCTACTTGTCACGCCCTGATTTGATAAACCAGGACCTTTATTGAAATTCCATAGAAAATCAGTAAACCAAGACGTTCATCATGCGACCACATACAAATATGAGCAATCATTCATGGTTCGTAGACCGTATTAGTACAAAAGTGAATAAAGATGAAGAGAAACTAATAAAATAAAGGGTCCTAGATGAACGCCTCCTTCCAGTCTCGCCTTGACTGGGTCGCTACTCCAGACCTTCATCCTCCTCGTAGTAGATTGGCTCTGGTGGTGTAAGTCAACGGGGGTGAGTACAAACGTACTCAGCAAGCCACCACATGCAAATATAATGCAAGATAATAACAAGGGAGATAGTGGCTAATTTTGCGGAAGAGCATAATTTGTAGAGCAATTAATTGTGAACAATTTATTAGTACTGAAACGTAAACATGTGTATGCATCATCATCTTCTAACTCGAGGGGTACAGTTAGCCCCACCTCGCTCAACAGTCCTTACATGCCATGAATAACTCAACCATTCAAACAATTGTAAACTAACTGCGAGTAGTTATACAACCCGCCCTTGACCGTGGGCTCGGCTTTTTGAAAAGATTAAATACTTTGATAAGAGATGTACCACTGTACCCACAAGGCACGCACTCATCACTTACACCAAAGTGTAACAAGATGACCCATACCACGGGAACTCATGCCAAAACCTTCCATATGGTCCTCCACCACCCGACAGCACCCTCTTATGGGTTTCGTATCATGTCTCGACGCGTCGAGCCTCACCATACCCCCCTTGAGCCACATCGGTACAAGTCACCCGAAGGTTGCCCCTTGCCCCCTCCACTATGGTGCATCGAGTTGGATTGTTCCATACTTTTAGTTAGGACTTACCCATTAGACTTGTGGTTGGTACGGAAGTGCTTTGCAACAGATCCCGCAGACCGGTCCTTATAGTGCCCCGGGTGCGACCAACCAATTCCCGAGCTTGCACCCGGAACCCACCATACTTATAACATAGCCAACTCCAACAGAGTCCAGAGACGAGAATAACGGGGAAATTCATATAACAGATTCCAACTATCTACGACTCATTCTTTTTATCCTATAGCATTTGTGTCGGTACATTGGACACTAGCTAATATAATATTTGTAAAGTGACAAGGAGTGTAGGCTCAATAAGCATGGCTTGGGTTTGCACACAAGGACGGGGATCTAATAAATATAAATGTAGGGCTTGATATTTGACTAATGCAATAATATCCTATGAGTTATAGTGGTAGTTATGAAAACTGGGCTCAATGATGATCAACTATTTCCACAGGAGGGTTCGATGACTTGCCTTGATTAGCAAATGGTGAAGGTGGAACCTCGGGATAGAACTCCGGATCTTCGACGACGTCGTAGTCTTCTCGATACGGAAAAGTAAACATAACATTCAATAAACAATCCAAAAACCAATCATACAAGCATGCACGTTTTTGTTGGATTAAATAAAGGAGATAGAGTCTTAAATTTTAGGGAATTGTTACTTAAATATTTAAGATTAATTTTTAATGAGATTTCAGAATTTTATAAATTGGTATAAGTATTTTTCTAAGGGGGTTTTTACTTTCCCTTTTTAGAGATGAAAAAAAGGTATATAATAACATTGTTATTTTAATTGTAGTAAAAATAGTGAACTCAAGTTATTAGGTATTCTGAACTTATTATATAAGTTTTCATGATATTTTTGTAAAGTGTTGGGATTTTATTATCAGAATTAATTAATTATCCTATTAAGGCTTTTGCAAGGTTATTCAATAGAATAACATGGGGAAAACGAATATTCTATTTCTATTGTATTAAAACAGTGAAGTGGAGTCAGAACTTAATTTATAAATTATTAAAGGTTTTTCTGAGTTATTTAAATGAAATATGATTTTAATCCTAAAGGGGTCTTTTCTTGATTATTTAGTAAGAATATTTTGTGCCAAATAAACATATTGTTTTTATTGCATAAAAGTGTAGAGAATAAAAAGACAAAATTTCTAGAATTGAAATGGTCAAATTTGGAGTTAATTTGAGCAAGATATGAATTTTTAAAGTTTAAAGTATTTTTCTGAATTTTATTTCAAATAGAAAACAGGCGTGGGTCCACGGTGAGCAGGTCCACCGTGGACCCGCGCACTGTGTGCTGGACCGGTCGAATCCGACGGCCACGATCGCAACCGGCACGGTGGCGGCATGGGGGAGCCAGGAGGCTTCGTCCCCGACTCCGGCTGAGCGGCGGTGAGCTCCGGCGATGGCGTGCGGCGGTCGGCGATGAGAAGAGGCGGAGGAGGCCATCGGGTCCGACGACGGCGAGGTGCTCCGACGGTAGTCCGGCCTAACAGAGGTAGGGCCGGGGACGGGGAGGTGATGCTAGTCCTTCTGGTGTCGTCGGCGGGGGCGGTGGTGGCTCGGTGCGCCGGGGAGGGGTTGTCGCGCCCCGATTTAATAAATAAGGACTTTTATTGAAATTTCCAAAGAAAATCAATAAGACAAGACGTTCATCAAGCGACCACGTACAATACGTGCAATCATTCATGGTTCGTAGACCGCATTAATACAAAAGTGAATAAAAGTGAAGAGAAACTAATAAAATCAAGGGTCCTAGACTGGGTCGCTACTCCAGACCTTCATCCTCCTCGTAGTAGACGGGCTCTGATGGTGTAAGTCAACGGGGTGAGTACAAACGTACTCAGCAATCCACCGAATGCAAATATAATGCAAGATAATCACAAGGGAGATAGTGGCTAATTTTGCGGAAGAGCGAAATTGGTAAAGCAATTAAATGTGAACAATTTATTAGTACTGAAACGTAAACATGTCTATGCATCATCATCTTCTAACTCGAGGGGTACAGTCAGCCCCACCTCGCTCAACGGTCCTTACATGCCATGAACAACTCAACCATTCAAGCAATTGTAAACTAACTGCGAGTAGTCACACAACCCGCCCTTGACCGTGGGCTCGGCTTTTTGAAAAGATTAAATACTCTGATCAGAGATGTACCACTATACCCACAAGGCACGCACTCACCACTTACACCAAAGTGTAACGAGATGACCCATACCACGGGAACTCATGCTAAAACCTTCCATATGGTCCTCCTCCACCCGACAACACCCTCTTATGGGTTTCGTATCGTGTCTCGATGCGTCGAGCCTCACCATACCCCCCTTGAGCCACGTCGGTACAAGTCATCCACAGGTTGCCCCTTGCCCCCTCCACTATGGTGCATCGAGTCGGATTGTTCCATACTTCCAGCTAGGACTTACCCATTAGACTTGTGATTGGTACGGAAGTGCTTTGCAACAGATCCCGCAGACCGGTCCTTATAGTGCCCCGGGTGCGACCAACCAATGCCCTAGCTTGCACCCGGAACCCACCATACTTATAACTTAGCCAACTCCAACAGAGTCCAGAGACAAGAATAACGGGGAAATTCATATAACAGAATCCAACTATCTACGACTCATTCTTTTTATCCTATAGCAGTTGTGCTGGTACATTGGGCACTAGCTAATAATTTTATAGTAGAATGACAAGGAGTTAAGGCTCAATAAGCATGGCTTGGGTTTGCACACAAGGACGGGGATCTAATAAATATAAGTGTAGGGCTTGATATTTGACTAATGCAATATCATCCTATGAGTTATAGCGATAATTTATTAAAACATGGGCTCAATGATGATCAACTATTTCCACAGGAGTGGTCGATGACTTGCCTTGATCAGCAAAGGGTGAAGGTGGAACCTCGGGATAGAATTCCGGCTCCTCGACGAACTCGTAGTCTTCTCGATATGGAAAAATAAATAATACATTCAATAAACAGATAAAAATCCACCAAATAATTAACATACATGTTTATGGGTTTCATTATGTGAAATAAGGTGTTAGTATTCTGAAGTTTGGTGAAAAACAGTAAAACTTATATTTTAAGGTTTTTCCTAATTTATTTCTGAGTTAATAATTTTTAGCCCAAGGGGTTTTTATTCATTTAATCCATAAGATTATTTTGTGCTAAAGTAACATACTGTTTTTATGGCATTAATGTGTAGAGAATAATATACTGAATTTAACAAAATTTGAATGGTGAAATTTGGAGTTAAAATGAGCAAGTTGTGAATTTTCAAAGTTTAAACAATTTTCTGGAATTTTATTTAAACTGAAAAAGGGCTCTGGTCCACGGTGAGCCAGGCCCACAGTGAACTGGGCCACTGTGCGCATGGACTGGATCAACCAGGACCGTCGGATCTGGATCCGGCGATCGGGCGCGAGGCGAGTGGCTTTAAATGAAATTGGACGGCCAGGATTAAAACATACCGAACGGGTACGCGTGGATGCACCAGATTGAGCCAAGCTTTTAAAAACCGATTGACGGCCAGGATTAAAAGATACCGGTTTGACCAGATCTGAGGGCCCGGATTAAATCCCACAAGGATTTAATCGTAGCGCTCCGATCACGATCTGACGCCCATGATGCGGTGCGGCACGGCACGGGCGTAAGGGGGCACGTACCCCCTTCGTCTCCGGCGACGGCGGCCTCGGGTGCGCCGGCGATGGCGGCGGCGATGGCCTAGGGGCCTAGCTCTCGGCGAAAATGGAGAGAGGAGAAGATGGCGGTTATGATGGTACCTCTGACGGTGACGGCGAGCGACTGGTGGTGACCGGCGGCGAAGGTACACGGCGAGGGTCGTTCGGGTGCTTAGCGGCGACGGCGATCCGACGTCGTTCATGTCCAACGAAGGCGTGGCCGAGGTCGGGCGGACATCGGCAGTCTCGACGGTGGCGGTGGCTAGGGCGGAGGGGGTCTGAGGTGGTGGTGAGCGGCGGCCAGAGGTGGAGCAGAGGGTAAATCCCGAAAAGATGGCAGCGGTGCTCTGGAGGGCTTAGGCTAGAGCTTAGGCGTTGTGGGCAGTGGGCGGCGACCTCAGGGGTTTTATAGGCTCACTGGCGGCGAGGATGGAAGGTTAAACCGAGGAAACCCGAAGGTTCCTTTCCATCTCCGGTGAATTTTGCAAACCTTCGGATCTACTACCATAATCATGAATCCGCGTGGGCTATGGATGGAATGGAGTCGCCGGTGTTCAGGGGAGTTGAATCCGGGATCGGATCGGTGGGAACGGGCGGCCGACGGCAGGATTTGGCAAGGGGGGTTGCCGGAAGGAAAGGGGAGTGATCCCCTTCCATCGGAGACGATGGATCTGACGGGTGGCCCCCACCTGTCAGTGCCGAGCGCAAATTCAACAGCGCCGACAGGCGGGCCACGCTGGTCAGAGGGCGAAAATGGGCGCGGGTGGCTGCCATGTGGGGCCGAGGCGGGCGCGGGCGAGAGAGAGAAGCAGGGGAGTGCGCCGACAGGCGGACCCCACTGGTCAGTGACACGCGGCTGGACTGGGCCGGGCTTAGGGTACTTTGGGGGTTGAGGCCCATTAAGGTTTAAAATGGGTTTCTGATTTAAAATAAATCCAGTAATTCATATATTTGATTAAGGGTTGAATCACTATTGATAAAAATTTGTAAAAATTTATAAAATTATGTGTTGGCCTCTAGTTTATCTCATAAAATTTTCATGTCCATAATTTGAATATTTCTCCCTGTTTGGCTTTATTAGGGCTCTTTTAGGATTTTCTTTAATAATAAAATCTAGAAATTTATTTAATAATATTTTTCTTTTATTTTATTTCCTTTTAATTCTGGGGTGTTACAATCCTATCCCCTTATAGAGAATCTCGTCCTCGAGATTCGGATCAATCCTCGAATAGCTCAGGATGCTGTGCCTTGAGTTCCTCCTCTTTTTCCCATGTAGCTTCCTCTACGGGATGATTGCTCCACTGCACTTTGCAGAAGCGGATGACCTGACTCCTGGTGATCCTTTCTTTGACTTCCAAGATCTTGATGGGCTTCTCCACATAGGTCAGATCCTCTTGAACATCCAACTGCTGTAGGTCCACTTGCTCTGTTGGGACTCGGAGACACTTCTTTATTTGGGAAACGTGAAACACGTCATGTACTCCAGCCAATGAGGGTGGCAGTTCCAACTGGTAAGTGACTTCGCCTTGTCGTCGAATAATGGGAAATGGTCCAACATATCGAGGGGCCAACTTTCCTCTCATGTTAAACCGTTGAGTAGCACGGAGAGGTGTAACTCGAAGGTAGACATGGTCTCCTTCTTCAAAGGCTAGGTCTCGGCGTCGATTGTCCGCATAGATCTTCTATCGTGATTGGGCTGTCTTAAGACGGTCTCTGATGATCCGTACCTTCTCTTCAGCTTCTCGAAGGATGTCTGTTCCAAATACTTGGGATTCAACGGTTTGATCCCAAAGTAGAGGCGTCTTGCACTTTCGTCCGTATAGGGCTTCGAACGGGAACATCTGTAAACTGGCTTGATAACTGTTGTTGTACGAAAACTCAGCGTACGGTAAACTCTTGTTCCAAGTGGCTCCAAAATCCAAGACGCATGCTCGAAGCATATCTTCCAATATCTGATTCACTCTTTCTGTTTGACCATCAGTCTGAGGGTGGTAAGCAGTGCTGAAGTTCAGTCTCGTTCCCATCTCTTCTTGAAGGTTCTTCTAAAAACGAGATGTAAACTGACTTCCTCTATCAGACACTATCTTCTTGGGCACTCCATGAAGACACACAATACGGGCCATGTACAACTCTACGAGCTTAGGGCCACTGAAGGTCGTCTTGACTGCTATGAAGTGCGCTACCTTCGTTAATCGGTCAATGATTACCCAAATAGAATCATACCCAAGCTGAGTCTTTGGGAGTCCGTTGATGAAGTCCATTCCGATTTCTTCCCATTTCCATTCAGGCACTTTAAGTGAATGTTACAGTCCTGCAGGTCTCTAATGTTCTACCTTTACTCTTCTACAGGTGTCACATTCTGCGACGAACTGAGCAATCTCTTTCTTCATGCTAACCCACCAATAGCGTTCCTTCAGGTCCTGGTACATCTTAGTACTTCCGGGATGAATGGAGTACAGAGTATCATGGGCCTCCTCTAGAATAAGGGTTTTTATCTCCAGTTTATCTGGCACACATATCCGGGCTCCAAACCATACGGTGCCATTCTCGTCTTCTGAAAATCCTGGGGCTTTTCCTTGTCTCATGTTCTTCTTAATGGCGGCTATATCCGGGTCTTCTAATTGAGCTTCACGGATCTGTTCAAATAGGACGGGTTGAGTCTCCAAGGTGGCTAGGTATGCTCTGGTGGTCAACCCGAGATTCAACTTTTCCATCTCCCTACATAACAAGGGCGCGTGATCCTGAATTATGATGGCGGTGAAATATCCCTTACGGCTTAATGCATCGGCTACCACATTTTCTTTTCCGGGGTGGTAGTGAATACCTAAGTCGTAGTCCTTTATTAATTCCAACCATCGCCTTTGCCTCAGATTGAGGTCTGGCTGCATGAAGATATACTTCAAACTCTTGTGATCCGTAAAGATTTCACAGCGATTTCCGACCAAATAATGCCTCCATATATTAAGGGCGTGCACCACAGTGGCCAATTCCAAATCGTGGGTCGGGTAGTTCAGCTCATGGGGTCTCAACTGACGAGAGGCGTATGAAATAACCTTTCCGTCTTGCATGAGAACACATCCCAATCCTTGGCGAGATGCGTCGCAATAAACATGGAAGTCCTTCCGGATATCTGGTAGGGTCAGTATGGGTGCTGACACCAGACGGGTCTTGAGGGTGCGAAAGCTTTCCTCGCACTCGGGAGTCCATTCAAACTTCTCTCCCTTTTGTAATAACTTGGTCATCGGCTTGGCTATTTTGGAAAAATTCTCGATAAACCTCCAATAATATCCGGCCAAACCTAGAAAACTTCGTATCGCAGATACGTTTGTGGGTGGCAACCAATCTGTAACTGCTTCCACGGTGGCAGGATCAACTGCAATGCCTTGCGCAGAGATAATGTGTCCAAGGAACTTTACTTCCGCCGTCCAAAACTTGCATTTGCTGTACTTGGCGTATAACTGGTGTTCCCTTAGCTTTCCTAAGGTTAACCTGATGAGGACATCACTTCACATGATACACACATGCATCAGCATGATACACAGATGCACCATCAACCTACAATACAATTACAGGGACCAATCATACGCGCCCGTGCCCGTCACTTGAACCATGAGGTTAATTCCTTCCTTAGCAACTATGTTAATATTTGTTTGGACGGGATGCTACTGAATACTAGTGATATTTTGTTGCTTAGGAACATGGGAGATGGAATAGGAGAGTTGGAGTTGAAGACGGAGTCGCACGAATGATTTGAAGTCAAGAATTCGCTGGTTCGGACTACATCAACCACCATGCACCAAAATGGGTGTATTTTCCTCATATGAAGTCCAATTGGCGCGTTCTTGGACTTTTTTGGAAAGCTGAGGAGAAGACAGATCTTTTTCCATTGGTTTCGTCTCATTAGGAGTCTCAAGTCGTCCTGTGTGTTTGAAACAGTCCTGCATGATAGAATTGGGCCGAGTTGGACCTTGTACTGAGTTGGAGGCCGTGTTGGCCCATAGTCCGAGTCTGTACGTCTTCTACAGGCTGCCCACTCCTTATATACTCACGCCAGCCACCTTTAGGGTTAGGTTTTGCTTTGTTTGCATCTACAGTTGTGTGTTTAGATCCCGCTCCTGCACCGGACCGATTGGCTGCTGCATCAGCGTGTGTGAAACCTCTCATCTTCATAGTTTATCTGTGATTTGGCATTCGACTTGTATCCTTCCTGTTCTTGCTTGTGTTCTTGGGTTCGTTTGTAGGAACTAGCCTTCGTGGCGAGGTCAATCGCGCCCTGCGTGGTTGATAACCAACGGAGACGGTGGTGTAGCGATTGCAAGGTTTTGATCCGCCGGACCGGAGCCTTGGATCGTCAACGTCGAGATTCTCCCCCAATCCAAGTTATCCTTTACCTAGTGGAAGATCGGGACCAATCCCCCATTATAACTGGAGGTGAGTCTCGTGCTCCTTCTGATCTTTGGAATAAATGAGGATGTCGTCTATAAAGACCACGACGAATTTGTCCAAATACTCCATGAACACCTTATTCATCATATTCATGAAGAAAGCAGGGGCATTGGTCAATCCAAATGACATAACCGTGCATTCATATAATCCGTAACGGGTGGTGAAAGCCGTCTTGGGTATATCCTCTTCGCAAATCCTTAACTGATGATATCCGGACCGCAAGTCGATCTTAGAAAATACCGTAGCTCCCTTCAGCTGGTCAAAGAGATCATCGATCTGAGGCAACGGGTACTTGTTCTTGATGGTTACTTCATTCAAAGCGCAGTAATCCACACACATACGCTTAGCCTTGTCTTCTTTCTTCTCGACGAAGATGATGGGGGCACCCCACGGTGATGTACTTGGTCTGATGTAGCCTTTCTTCTTGAGATCCTCTAACTGTTGCTTCATCTCAGCTAACTCATTAGCGGCCATCCGGTATGGTCGCTTGTAAATAGGGGTGGTCCCGGGCACCAAATCAATCCGGAACTCGATGTCTCTCTTGGGAGGCATCCCTGGTAAATCCTATGGAAAAACGTCTAGGTACTCACAGAATACCGGTATCTCCTCCAAGGTAATCTGGTGCAGCCTTGGTCTTCCGAACTTCAGGCTTGGCATCTGAAATGTGACGGCAGTCCCTTCTTCACTGGTCACCGTCACTTGCCTCCAGGCACATCTTATCACTCCTTGGTGTTTATTTAACCAATCCATCCCTAGAATGAGGTCCAAGCCTTGGCATTCTATTAGGATGGGGTCGGCCCAAAATATGGTGCCGTCGATATCTATCCATACCTTCGGGCTATAGGATAGGGCTAGAGTTTGCTTCCAAGGGGTGGCTATTAGCACGACTCTCGGTAGTTCATTTATGTTTATGTTGTTCTTTTCCACAAAAGCAGTTGATATGAAGGAGTGCGTAGCTCTGGTGTCAAATAAAACCACTGCAAGTGCTGAATGTACCATGAACTTACCCATCACGATCTCGGGTGTGGTCTGGTCTTCTTCGGCGGTGACGTGGTTGACTCGGGCGTGGATGGCGGGGTTCGTTGCGACGCCTTGTGTACGCTTAGGATGAGGGCACTGGTGAGAGTAATGCCCCTCCTGGCGGCAGTTGAAGCATACCACAGGCTTGCCGTGCTTGTCACGCAGAATCTCCGCCTTCTTGGCCGGGGGGGGGGGGGGCTAGTGCGGTAGGACGGGGCGAGAGTGTACGGCTCCAGCGTTGGCGGCGGGTGGTGCCGGACGATACACCGGGCGGGGGTGGTATTGTGGCGCCGATGAAGGAGGGGTGAAACGAGGCCTCTGTGCCATGCCCTGGTTCTGCCTGAAGGCAATCATCCTCTTCTTCTTCAGGTCGACCTTATTCTGCTGGGTCTCCTGAATGATAGCTTTATTCACCAACGTTTGAAAGTTGGCGTAATCTCTGGAGATGAGTTGAAGGGACAACTCATCCTTCAGTCCCCGGAGGAACTTGGACTTCCTGGCCGTGTCGGTACGGACCTCCTCAGGTGCATACCTGGCCAATCTGTTGAACTCATGCAAATATTCGGTGACAGACCTGCTCCCTTGCTGCAGGTCCCGGAACTCCTGCTGTTTTTGGGCAATTATGCCATCGGGGACATGGGCTGCTCGGAAGGCAGCTGAGAACTCCGCCCAAGTATGGACGTGTCCCTTGGGCAAGGTCTCACGCAGGTTGTCCCACCATTCTGCGGCGGGACCCTGGAGCTGGTGGGCGGCGAAAGCCACCCTCTCCTGCTTAGTGTAGGTCAGGAGGTCGAGCTTCTTCCCGATAGTTCTCAACCAATCCCCAGCCTCCATGGGGTTGGTGGGGCTCGAGAAGGTGGGTGGACGGACTCGGAGGAATTCCAAGAGCTGAGAGGCGGGAGCGGGAGCTAGAGTGGCGGGGCGGGGTAGCTCGGGCTGTTGGCGAAGGTGGAAAAATTGAGCCGGCTGCTCTTGCATCTGCTGCTGCTGCTGTTGCATCTGATTCAGTAGGGCAGACACCAACTGATTCTATGTGGCCATCATCTCAGCCAAGGTGGGATGGTTGGCAACCGGAGCTTGTCTCTGCCCAGTCGCTCCCCACTGGGGCAAGTTACCGTTGTCCCCTCCATTCTTGGGAGCATCGAAGCCTTGAGTGTTCGTCATCCTGAGCTTTCCAAAATAAGCAACATCTTCTTAGGGGAAATATTGCTAAGCTTTATTTCAAAAGGTTGTTCTTGCGATTACATTTATTGTCTTTTATTTAGTTCTTCACTCATGCCTTATATTTGTCATGAGTGGCAATACAATTCAAAACAATAAAAGGAAACAACCAATCGTAAATACTACGTCTATGGCAGCTCAGGGGACGGCTTGATCACGGGCTCGAGGGAGACGGTCGGGGTCATGGAACTGGAGGGTCCGGCGGGTGGAGCACTGCGTGAAATCCTCTTAGGTCTCACGGTGGGGATCCGAAGCGATTTTCGCTTGCGAGGCGGGAGGGGGGCGATCTCCTCGATATCCTTCTTCAGCTCCTCAATCTGATGGCGAAGCTGAGGATTGGTGGTGACGCGCTGCCGTAGGAGCTCATTCTGGTGCTGTAACTCCTCTGCCTCGGCAGCCAATCGGTGTCCCTGCTGGATGCGGTGACGAAGATCTCCGTTCTCGTGGTTCAGATCCTCAGAAGAGTGTCGGTAAAAGTCAATCGTGTCGCGCTGTCCGTTGGCATCCTGCAGTGCCTCATAATGGAGCTCGTCCATCGCCTTCAACAGGCGCACTGTGTGTCCCACCGCAGAGTGTCGCTGGGAGTGCGTGCTGACGTAGTCACTGTGGGGACTCCCTGGAGTACGAAGGGGCACAAAGCGATAATCCGTGTCGTAGAGCTCGCTGTCGTAGATCATCCGGAGCTCGGTGAGAGCTTGGAGGGCGGTGCGCTGGCTGGCAACCAAGAAGGTAGGTCCTTCGCCTCGATAGGTGTGGGCTATATGTGGAGAGGGCTGGATGACGATGGTAACCTCGCAGTAGTTTTCTTCCTCGTCAGGGAAGACTCCATGGTACATCGGCTCGTGCTCGAATCCGAGAAATCCAACTAGCAGGCGTAGCTCACGGATGAAACCGGCCTCGTCGCGAAGGTTCCCATTCAAGGTACGGACAGACATCTACAAAAGAGAGAAGGTTTTTGTGAAAAGCTCGGAAGACGAGAGGTTAAGTAATTTTTGTATGAAAATATGGCTAATATAAGTCCTAAGGTTAGGTCTGTTTGGCTTCCTACAGTCAAGTCGGCTCTGATACCATCTTGTCGCGCCCCGATTTAATAAATCAGGACTTTTATTAAAATTTTCAAAGAAAATCAATAAGACAAGACGTTCATCAAGCGACCACGTACAATACGGGCAATCATTCACGGTTCGTAGACCGCATTAATACAAAAGTGAATAAAGTGAAGAGAAACTAATAAAATCAAGGGTCCTAGATGAACACCTCCTTCTAGTCTCGCCTTGACTGGGTCACTACTCCAGACCTTCATCCTCCTCGTAGTAGACTGGCTCTGATGGTGTAAGTCAACTGGGTGAGTACAAACGTACTCAGCAAGCCACCGAATGCAAATATAATGCAAGATAATCACAAGGGAGATAGTGGCTAATTTTGCGGAAGAGCGTAATTTGTAAAGCAATTAAATGTGAACAATTTATCAGTACTGAAACGTAAACATGTGTATGCATCATCATCTTCTAACTCAAGGGGTACAGTCAGCCCCACCTCGCTCAACAGTCCTTACATGCCATGAATAACTCAACCATTCAAGCAATTGTAAACTAACTGCGAGTAGTCACACAACCCACCCTTGACCGTGGGCTCGACTTTTCGAAAAGAATAAATACTCTGATCAGAGATGTACCACTGTACCCACAAGGCACGCACTCACCACTTACACCAAAGTGTAACGAGATGACCCATACCACGGGAACTCGTGCCAAAACCTTCCATATGGTCCTCCTCGACCCGACAGCACCCTCTTATGGGTTTCGTATCGTGTCTCGACGCGTCGAGCCTCACCATACCCCCCCTTGAGCCACATCGGTACAAGTCACCCGCAGGTTGCCCCTTGCCCCCTCCACTATGGTGCATCGAGTCGGATTGTTCCATACTTCCAGTTAGGACTTACCCATTAGACTTGTTGTTGGTACGGAAGTGCTTTGCAATAGATCCCGCAGACCGGTCCTTATAGTGCCCCGGGTGCGACCAACCAATGCCCTAGCTTGCACCCGGAACCCACCATACTTATAACATAGCCAACTCCAACAGAGTCTAGAGACAAGAATAACGGGGAAATTCATATAACAGAATCCAACTATCTACGACTCATTCTTTTTATCCTATAGCAGTTGTGCCGGTACATTGGGCACTAGCTAATAATTTTATAGTAGAGTGACAAGGAGTTAAGGCTCAATAAGCATGGCTTGGGTTTGCACACAAGGATGGGGATCTAATAAATATAAGTGTAGGGCTTGATATTTGACTAATGCAATATTATCCTATGAGTTATAGCGATAATTTATTAAAACATGGGCTCAATGATGATCAACTATTTCCACAGGAGTGGTCGATGACTTGCCTTGATCAGCAAAGGGTGAAGGTGGAACCTCGGGATAGAATTCCGGCTCCTCGACGAACTCATAGTCTTCTCGATATGGAAAAATAAATAATACATTCAATAAACAGATAAAAATCCACCAAATAATTAACATACATGTTTATGGGTTTCATTATGTGAAATAAGGTGTTAGTATTCTGAAGTTTGGTGAAAAACAGTAAAACTTATATTTTAAGGTTTTTCCTAATTTATTTCTGAGTTGATAATTTTTACCCTAAGGGGTTTTTATTCATTTAATCCATAAGATTATTTTGTGCTAAAGTAACATACTGTTTTTATGGCATTAATGTGTAGAGAATAATATACTGAATTTAACAAAATTTGAATGGTGAAATTTGGAGTTAAAATGAGCAAGTTATGAATTTTCAAAGTTTAAACAATTTTCTGGAATTTTATTTAAACTGAAAAAGGGCTCTGGTCCACGGTGACCAGGCCCACAGTGAACTGGGCCACTGTGCGCATGGACCGGATCAACCAGGACCGTCGGATCTGGATCCAGCGATCGGGCGTGAGGCAGGAGGCTTTAAATGAAATTGGACGGCCAGGATTAAAACATACCGAACGGGTACGCGTGGACGCACCAGATTGAGCCAAGCTTTTAAAAACCGATCGACGGCCAGGATTAAAAGATACCGGTTTGACCAGATCTGAGGGCCGTGATGCGGTCCGACACGGCACAGGCATAAGGGGGAACGTACCCCCTTCGTCTCCGGCGACGGCGGCCTCGGGTGCGGCGGCGATGGCAGAGGGCAAGGGCCTAGGGGCCTAGCTCTCAGCGAAAATGGAGAGAGGGGAAGATGGTGGTTACGATGGTACCTCTGACGGTGACGGCGAGCGACTGGTGGCGACCGGCGGTGAAGGTAGACTGCGAGGGTCGTTCGGGTGCTTAGCGGCGACAGCGATCCGACATCGTTCACGTCCAACGGAGGCGTAGCCGAGGTCGGGCGGACACCGGCGGTCTCGACGGTGGCGGTGGCTAGGGCGGAGGGGGTCCGAGGAGGCGGTGAGCGGCGGCTGGAGGTGGAGCAGAGAGTAAATCCCGAAAAGATGGCAGCAGCGCTCTAGAGGGCTTAGGCTAGAGCTTAGGCATTGTGGGCAGTGGGCGGCGACCTCAGGGGTTTTTATAGGGTCACCGGCGGCGAGGATGGAAGGTTAAATCGAGGAAACCCAAAGGTTCCTTTCCATCTCCGGCGAGGTTTCCAAACCTTCGGATCTACTGCCATATTCATGAATCCGCGTGGGCTATGGATGAATGGAGTCGTCGGTGTTCGGGGGAGTTGAATCCGGGATCAGATCGGTGGGAACGGGTGGCCGGCGGTGGGATTTGGCAAGGGGGGTCACCGGAAGGAAAGGGGAGCGATCCCCTTCCATCGGAGACGATGGATTTGACAGGTGCCCCCCACTTGTTAGTGGTCGAGCGCAAATTCAACAGCGCCGACATGCGGGCCACGCTGGTCAGAGGGCGAAAATGGGCGCGGGTGGCTGCCATGTGGGGCCGAGGCGGGCGCGGGCGAGAGGGAGAAGCGGGGGAGTGCGCTGACAGGCGGACCCCATTGGTCGGTGACACGCGGCTGGACCGGGCCGGGCTCGGGGTACTTTGGGGGTTGAGGCCCATTAAGGTTTAAAATGGTTTTCTGATTTAAAATAAATCCAGTAATTCATATATTTGATTAAGGGTTGAATCACTATTGATAAAAATTTGTAAAAATTTCTAAAATTATGTGTTGGCCTCTAGTTTATCTCATAAAATTTTCAAGTCCAGATTTTGAATATTTCTCCCTATTTGGCTTTATTAGGACTCTTTTAGAATTTTCTTTAATAATAAAATCTAGAAATTTCTTTAATAATATTTTTCTTTTATTTTATTTCCTTTTAATTCTGGGGTGTTACACTGCTGGAGCGAAATCAGAGGAAAAAGCCGAAAAGCGCGGATGGGCAGCTCGGGACGGAGAGGGCTTGGCGGTTTCGGTGTGGAGGGTCGCGGTGAGTGCTGAGGGTTCTTATAGGGGGGTCACCGGTGTGGTTTTGGCATGAAATCGACGGAAACCTGAAGGGATTCCTTGAGTACTCCGGTGAGCTTCCATGTGCTCGGATTTACTTCCATTTCGGCGAAAACGCGTCGGTAGAGCATGGAAGGCGATCGTCGGGGCATGGCAGGTCTCGGCGGGGCTCAATTTAGGCAGTCGGTGGCCGGCGGCGGCAAGTATGGCAGGGGGGGCGCCGGCTTAAAAATGGAAGGGGAGAGATCCCCTTCCAATGAAGAAGAAGGGCCTGACAGGTGGCCCCCACCTATCAGCGGCTGGGTGAAACCAATCAGCGCCGATAGGCGGGCCACCACTGCCAGAGACCAAAGGAGGGGAGGGGTGGCTGACGAGCGGGCCAGGCTTGGTAGCGGCCGAAGGGAGCGCGAGAGGCTGCCAAGTGGGCCAGAGTGAGGCACGGGCGTGAGGGAGTGCTTCGGCGCCGATAAGTGGGCCATTGATGGCAGAGGCAGGGGGCGCACGCGTGAGGCTGGCCAGTGGGCCAGGAATGGCAGCGGTCGAAGGACGTGTGTGTGCGACTGACAAGCGGGGCCGGTTGGGGTGCGGCCTAGAGAGAGGAAGGGGGCGGGCTGGCTAGCGGGCCCGGTTGGACAGAGGCTGAGGGCGTGGGGAAGGAGACTGACACGTGGGGCCGGCCGGGCGCGGGCAGAAGAGAGAGGGAAGGGATGCGCCGACAGGCGGGTCCCACTTGGCAGTGGCCTGGCACTGGACTGGGCCGGGCCTAGGGAGGAAAGGAGGGAGGCGGCCCAAAGGTATTTAAAATTCATTTTTCAATTAAAATAATTCCAGAAAATTAATTATTTGATTAAGGCTTGAAGCACTGTTGCTAAAATTTTGTAAACATTCTCAAAAATATTTCTTGGCCTCTATATTCCACCATAAATTGTTCAGCTACAGATTTGAAATATTTCTTCCTGGTTTTCTTTAATTGAGTTCATTTAGTCTTTTCTTTAATTAAATAAATCCTTTTATTCCAGAAAATTTATTTCCCTCATTTTTATTTTATTTTAATTCTAGGGTTGTTACAATCCTATCCCCCTTACAAAGAATCTCGTCCTCGAGATTCGAAGCGAAACTTGGGAAGACTAGGGGACGGCGTTCTATGGGTGCTCCGGATTAGGAGGTGTTACATCAGGAGTAGGCAAGGTGATCTCTAGAACTGGATTGGTTGAGATCAAATTGGAAGTGTCTTCGGTTGTATCTAGGTTTTCTTGAGCGGAGTTGTGGTGAACTAAGGTATGTCCCTCTGGGTTTGGAATGGAGGATGATGGCTGCTTGGGGTAGGAGCACTTGTTGGAGTAGTGGCCTTCTTGGCGACAGTTGAAGCACACAATTGGGTTGTCGTTCCTGTCCCTCTTGTATCCGGTGGCTTGCGCTGGTGTCCTTCCGGCTGGCGGTGCTTGGGGTGGGATGCCTGTGCTTGGTCCTCCCAGGGTGGTTCATGGCTTGGCAGAGGTTGAGGCTTGAGGTAGAATCACCCTGGTTTCCAGCATAATTTCTTTGTTCACCAATCTCTGAAAGTTGGCGAAGTCCCCGTAGATTAACTGAAGGGAGAGTTCGTGTTGTTGTTGAAGGCGGAAAAACAATGCCTGCTGCTCTTGCAGCTGGTTTTGTTGTTGCTGCATCTGGGTAAGCAGCGTGGCGATCAATTGGTTTTGTTTTGCCATCATCTCCGCAAGTGTGGGATGATAGACAACGGGGGGTCTACTGTTGTCCAGCTGCACCCCACTGAGGCAGATTGCCTGAGGTGTTTCTGTCGCGTGGGCCATCCTGAAGTTGAACGGTTCAAAAAGTAGGTGCCAATAATTAGGGGGAAATTGTTACTGATTTTATTGCCCAAGATGAATAGTTTGACCTAGATGCTTACATATTTTCTTTTAATCTCTTATTAACTTTCACACTCATGCCTTATATTATTTTTAATATAAATGATTTATCATGTATTTTATTCACACAACACTCAAGTTGTAATATATTTTATTTAGAGGTTTAAGATGAAATGATGTTGGTTATATCTTTTTTAATTCCTTGGCGTCAAGATTTCCAGAGAATTTTATGAACGCCATTTAAGGCTTGGAGAATTTTTGGGGAAAAATACTCTAGCTACTTTTTATTTTTAAATAGAATTTTTAAGCTCGTATTTTAGCTTTCCTATTTATCGATTTACACTGATTCATTTTCTTAAAATTCATTTATTAATTACTTTATTTTATTTTTAACGCCTGACGAAAATAAGGGTGTTACAATTCTAACTTCCTTAACAAGAATCTCGTCCTGAGATTCGGAAAGGCTAGAAGTAGAAAGCCATGGATATGCTTTAGCAATGAATTACTTCTCTACACTAGAGGCTTTGAGTAGTCTACTTCTTCCAAGATTGGGCTTGACTTAGTTAGGGCTTTCTTGACAACGTTTCTTGACTTCATGATTGGAGTTGATCTCGCAGAACGGCGGCGAACGAATCATGTTGAGTTGAAGCTGGAGGTAGATTCTTTCCTTCAGATTTGGACTATGACCTAATAGGTATAGGAGGAAGATGGAAATGATACTAAGCTTTATTCCAAAATGTCGTTCTTGCGATTACATTTATTGTCTTTTATTTTAATCTTCACTCATGCCTTATATTTGACATGAGTGACCATACAATCCAAAGCAAGTAAAAGAAAACAATCAATCATAAAAACTACATCTACAGTAGCTCAGGGGACGACTCGACCACGGCTCGATGGAGATGGTCGGGGAGGTGGAACTAGAAGGTCTGGCGGGAGGTGCGCTGCGGGAAATCCTCTTGGGTCTCACGGTGGAGATCCGAAGCGATTTCCACTTGCGGGGCTGAAGGGGTGCGATCTCCTAGATATTCTTCTTCAATTCCTCAATCTGATGGCGAAGTTGAGGATTTTTGGCGACGCGCTGCCGTAGGAGCTCATTCTAGCGTCGTAACTCCTCTGCCTTGGCAGCCAATCGGTGTCCCTGCTGGATGCGGCGATGAAGATCTCCGTTCTCGCGGTTCAGATCCCGAGAGGAGTGTCGGTAAAAGTCGATCGTGTCGCGCTGTCCGTTGGCATCCTGTAGTGCCTCATAGTGGAGCTCATCCATCGCCTTCAATAGGCGCACGGTGTGTCCAACCGCAGAGTGGCGCTGGGAGAGCATGCTGACGTAGTCACCATGTGGACTCCCTGGAGTGCGAAGGGGCACAAAGCGATAGTCCGTGTCATAGAACTCGCTGTCGTAGATCATCCGGAGCTCGGCGAGGGCCTGGAGGGCGGTGCGCTGGCTGGCAACCAAGAAGGTAGGTCCTCCACCTCGATAGGTGTGGGCTATCTACGGAGCGGGCTGGATGACGATGGTGACCTCGTAGTAGCTTTCTTCCTCGTCGGGGAAGACTCCATGGTACATCGGCTCGTGCTCAAATCTGAGGAAACCAACGAGCATGCGTAGCTCGCGGATGAATCCGGCCACGTCGCGAAGGTTCTCGCTCATGGTACGGACCGGCATCTACAAAAGAAAGAAAGTTTTTGTGAAAACCTCGGGAGATGAGAGGGTAAGTAGTTTTGTTAGGAAAATACGTTTAATATAAATCCTAGGGTCAAGTCTGTTTGGCTTCCTACAGTCAAGTCGGCTCTGATACCATCATGTCACGCCCCGATTTAATAAACAAGGACCTTTATTGATTTCAATAAAGGTCCTGGTTTATTAAATCGGGGCGTGACACTACTACTTTCCGGTCTTGCATTAGGACACAGCCCAATCCTCTTCGGGAGGCATCACAGAAAATCTCAAAGTCTTTTCTAACGTCCGGTAGAATTAACACTGGGCGGAGGTAAGCATGGTCTTCAATTCTTGAAAGCTTTCCTCACAGGCTGGGGTCCATTCAAACTTCTTCTCTTTCTTAAGCAATTCCGTCATGGGCTTGGCATTTTTGGAGAATCCCTCGATGAATATGCGGTAATAACAGGCAAGGCCTAAGAAGCTTCGTATCTCCCTGACAGTGGTCGGGGCTTGCCAAGTCATCACAGCTTCAATTTTCTCCGGGTCAACTTCTATTCCCTTGGCATTGATTATTTGACCCAAGAAAGCAACTCGGTCTAGCCAAAAGTCGCATTTCGAGAATTTGGCATACAATCGGTGTTCTTTTAGCCTTCCCAAGACTGCCTTAAGGTGTTTACCATGTTCATCGGTATTCTTGGAATATATCAAGATATCATCTATGAATACTACCACGAACTTATCCACAAAGTCCATGAACACCTTATTCATTAGAGTCATGATAAAGGCGGGGGCCTTAGTGAGTCCAAAAGACATCACCGTATATTCATAGAGCCCATATCTGGTGGAAAAGGCGGTCTTTGGTATATCTTGAGGTCTTATTTTCAGCTGGTGATATCCTGACCTGAGATCAATCTTTGAGAATACTATGGCTCCGGTCAATTGATCGAACAGGTCATCGATACGGGGCAAGGGATATTTATTCTTTATGGTCACCTCATTCAAAGCTCGGTAATCCACGCACATACGTGCAGATCCATCTTTCTTCTTGACTAGGAGCACTGGGGCTCCCCATGGGGATGTGCTAGGACGCACAAAACCCAAATCTTGCAATTCCTCTATCTGCCTTTTTACTTCGGCCAGTTCATTGGGTGCCATCCTATAGGGTCTCTTGGCAATGGGGCGGTTCCAGGGGCAAGCTCAATATAAAATTCTATTTCTCTGTCGGGTGGCATTCCTGGTAGCTCTTTAGGGAAGACTTCCGGGTAATCACATATTATTGGTACCAAGGCCAGAGATGTGGCAGTTACATGGTGAAGGTTGGGTCCAGCTACTTCCGGCATTTCCATGGTCTGCGTGACATCCGACCCGGCTGGGCTTGTCAAGGTTACCGATCGGTCGACACAGTTTATGCGACCATGATGTTGTGCTAGCCAGGTTATTCCCAAAATTAGTCCTATTTCTTGAGCTGGTAGTACTATGGGGTTTACTAGAAATGTAGCCCCTTGAAATTCTAGGGCTAGCTGAGGGCAGATTTTGGTGGCCTGAATAATACCTCCTAGAGTTTGTACTTTCATGGGCGATTTTAGCCCACAAGTTTTCCATTCTTTTGAGTTCACAAGTTTTTCAGAAATAAAGGAATGTGATGCACCAGAATCAAATAGAACAGTAGTTGGGGTCTGGTTGAGTAGGAACGTACCCATGACCACTTCTGGTGCTGCCTGTGCTGATTCCGCTTGGACGTGATTAACGCGTCCTTGGTTGATGTTTGTAGCACGGGAGGTTTGAGCACTAACGGCTGGCGCTGCCCTGGGTGGTCCAGGTTAAGGCATTCTGGCTGTGCTCACATTAGAGCGAGCAGGGGCGACAGGACCTGCGTTTTGGGGGCAGTTGCGGGAGATGTGGCCAAACTGGTGATAGTTGTAGCACTGGATGTTGGGTGAGGGGTTAGGATTTCTGGTATGGGATGCAAGGGAAGAGAGGCTACTTCCCTGCCAGTTGGGGATAAAATGGGATGGAGCATTTTGAGGTGGATGGGCTACAAGTGGAGGGTAACTTGGGTTGGTGGTGCGGTAGTGGGAGACTGCATGGTTAGAAGAGGAATTTTGAGGGGCGGAGGCGAAGCGAGGGCGAGGGTTTCCTCGAGACATGCCTCCTTGGTGCATGCTTCTTTTTTTTTCTGATAATCATCTTCTTCCTTCCAGGCGTTCTCGATTAACACTGCCTTGTTGATGAGGGCTTGGAAATTTGGAAATTCTAGGCCTACGAGCTGAACCTTCAGCCCAGAGTCAACACCCTTCAGGAATCTTCTAACCTTCTTCTTGTCGGTGTCTACCTCTTCGGTAGCATACCGGGCCAATTTGTTGAAGCGCGTGAGGTAGTCCATTATGGAGGAACCACCTCGGCGCAACCGGTCAAATTTTGCTCTCTTTAAATCCATTATACTTTCTGGTATATAAGTAGTCCTGAAAGCTTCGGCGAACTCAGTCCATTCTATAGTGGCAGGGTTTGCATGGGTTGCTCGGTAGTTGTCCCACCAGATGGCAGCTGGTCCACACAGCTGCTGGGTGGCAAAAAGCACCTTCTCAACGGGGTTGCAGTGGATTAGTTCCAGCTTACGCTCCACATCTCTCAACCAATCCTCGGCTTCGGCTGGTTCGGTTACTTGGGTGAATTCTGGTGGACGCGAACGAAGGAACTCTGTCATCTTAGGGCGTCCGTGGGGTTGAAGGCAGTGTTGTCCTAAGTTTTGCTGCATGGTGGCAAAGTTCTGGGCGAGGCCCTGGAGTATTTGAGTCTGCATTATCATGAGTTGGGCTAAGTCGTTGGGAGGGTTTGGCAAATTTGGTGGAGGCTGATGATCTTGCTGTAACTCTTGTGGCAGTGTTTGTTGTGGCTCTTCTTGGGAGACTTCATCTTCTAACGGCTGTTCCTGGGCAACGGGGCCGTTTTCTTCATAACCATAACGCTGCGGTGCACGGGCTTGACGACGCCCTCTCACCATCTAAACAAAGCAGAAAGCAAGAAATGACTACAGAGATACTAGCAAACATAGTCATCACACATTGCATTACATAACATGAATGTTCACAGACATTTCATCCATCATACATGTCATCATAGTACTGGCAGTACATCAATACATCGCAAAATATCATCTCCATGATAGAAACGCGCTACCCGGGGGCTAAACAAATCTAAGATCCCTCAAGTCAAGTGGGGAAGCGCTCCGACTCTCCATCCTCGTAGAACTCGATCTCGGCGGGGTCCTCCTCCTCCTCCAGGTACCATAGACAGGGGAATGATCAACGACTCGGGATGGCGGCAGTGGAGATAATGGGACAACTATGGCTAGGGTGTCATCTAGCTGGACCACTAAAGATGGCAGCTGGGAGGGGTTGAGTGAGGGATCTGGGAGGGGAAAGTAGTCATCTGGGTCAGCCATGGGTGAGGCCATCAGGACAGGGGTATAGTCGGGTGACTCCGGCGTGTAGTCGGGTACATCGTCGTCTGGGTCCTCATCTCCATATGGGGATCTAGACGGGCTCCCAGAGGGTGAGCGTGGTGGAGTGGTGGGTAGCCTGATGTAGCATGCTAGGTACTCAATCTCAGCAGAGGTGGCTCTAGGCGTCAGTGATCCTAGCAAGATGTCGGTGCCTAAGGTGGCGGAAAGGTGGGTGAAGTCCATCTGAGGGCAGTGGTGTGAATAGTGGACCGACAATATGGTGGGCAGGTAGAACTGGTGCAGTGGGTGCGGCGGGTGCAACCGGTGCAGGGGGTGCAGTGCAGGGGGTGCGGCGGGTGCAACTGGTGCAGTGGGTGCGGCGGGTGCAACTGGTGCAGTGGGTGCGGCGGGTGCAACTGGTGTAGTGGGTGCGGCGGGTGCAACTGGTGCAGTGGGTGCGGCGGGTGCAACTGGTGCAGTAGATGCGGCGGGTGCAACTGGTGCAGTGGATGCGGTGGGTGCAACTGGTGCTAGTAGTGACCTGAGATAACCTATCTCTCGGTCTAGGCGGATGTAGGAATGTAACAGGCTCTCGTACATGTGTGTGTGGGCCTAGGTCATCTTGGTAAGGAGAGTCACCGCAGGGTGCTCTGCCTGGCATGCACAAGGGTAAGTCATGGTGTCTACACCGTTGGCTAAGGAGGGTAAGTAGTGGTAGGGTCTAAGGTGGAAGAAGTCTTGGTACCTCTGACGAAGGTGTCCTAGAGTGGAAAGGGCTAAATCCTGCATGACTAATATGTATGTGGGGCGGACTGTAGTGTAACGAAGGAACTCTACGTCAGCTGTGGATGGAAAAAGAAAGATGGTAACGTGGCAGGGGTAGGGTGTGGTGAAGTAAGCGAATCCGACATACTCAGGGGGCGAGTAACCTAAGTAGGCTGCTACCTCACTAAGTAATCGGACAAAACCATCGAATCCCAGTCCCTGTGTAACATGAATGGGTCCTGCAGACATCTATAAAAATAAAAGAAAATATTTGGTAAGTAGTCAAGTAAAAATGTAAGAGGAGTAAGAATAACAATTTTGCATATAGGTATAAAACTTTGTATATATATCGATATATGTGTACGTATATTTGAGTTTATAATAAATTAGCTGTTGGTGGTCGGTTTCCATCCTAGGGCCAACCTTTGCTCTGATACCACCCTGTGACGTCCCTCCTCGTACAGACCAGGCTATTACGAGGGGAGCGGTCACTTTACAACCGAAGTCATTTCAAAGTGAAATTCATTCATATTGTCGGCAGTCGTGGCGACACATAGTAGTGGATTTATTACAAAAGAGTCGTATGAGGCATACCTCGCGGCCAAATGTTCACCACAACAGAGTTCAACAGCGGAAACCAAAACCAATTATTTAACAACAATCATCTAGTTGGGAACTAGGCCTGGAAACCTAATCTTCACGGTACTCAACTTCCTCGATGCCTTCTTCCTTTGGGATGTATTCCTCCCCTTCAAGGCCTTCATATTCTGATTATGGTGGGGGTGAGTACAAAAAGTACTCAACAAGTTCCGGAATGTAATATAGATGCATTCGGGATCAAGGAGGGCTTACGATTTAAGTATGCAGGAAAATTTCTAAGTGCACCTTTGGGATTGAGGTTCTCAACCTCAATCGAGTTTTAAGCAAGAGAAAACTTAATCTGTTCAAACCTTTCCCAAGTGGACCCAACATTTAACTTCTCCCGAAACACCCTTTATCCTCATCATACTGTCATATTGTTTTGCCCGCAGAGCGAGGCTACCCTTCCCGGCATCTCCTCTCGGCTCAACAATGGACAAACAGTTTACCAAACCCTTCATCACCATAATTCAGACCAATCCCACATCTTAACCCTATGAAGCCTTTCGACTTCCCGAACACACACAGATTCATTGCCAACCACTAAGGCTAGCCGTATATCACGAAGGCGTACTTTGGTAACGCTCCCATCCCTTCAACATTTTTGCTTTCCAAAATCAACCCAAACACTACACAAGGGAAACTTATCAATGCATGCGCCCATGACCATGGGCACGGCTGTTCGAACAAGTTTACTTCAGCTGAAGGTGTACTCTTTACCCTCATGACACCTGTTATCCCTACTGCCCGTCGACAGCATGATAACCATGACAAGGTTCATCCGAAGCGGACTAAGGATACCGCACTGCTGTCAGAACGGGTCTACGACCAAGGATCATGGGTCCACGACCCCCTTTTCCTTTAGGAATCCGAGGTGCTCTCCACCATCTCTCTTTCTCATGACGCCTCTTCCGGGCACACTCACTTTCCCCCGAGCACCCCGTCATGATTCCACATCCTCCGCAGGAGCAGTCCATCCCAAGCCTACTAATTCAAAACCAAGGGCAGAGCCATAATACCCATGAGGTTGCACGATAGTGGTGCAATATGTTGCTCCCCAAGGCTGTCCTTAATGTTATGTGAAATCGCGCCACACAGGCCACGCTTCCGCATAACGAAACTACCATTCACAAACCCCAAGTTTTCCCATTTTTGTTTTCCAACATTTTTGGTACCTTGTACCGTTTTCGAAAACACTTTCTCAAATCCCGATTTTTTTCCCCACGCAATCATTCCATCATTTCACACATATCGAGCATGAGTATTTGTAAGTATGAAATAATGTTTTAAAAGTGAATATTGATTTCACACAACCTACCATATTACTACGTAAGTTGTATTCATCATCAAGGTTATCAAGGCATACAAGCACAACATCAAGGAAGACTAGGTGCAATAACTTTTAGGTTTTACTTGACTTAATCGCACATGCAATGTCGTAATGAAAGGTGTAGGTGTTCGTGAGTCCTATTTTGCATATAGCAAATTTTAATTTTTAAATCAATCGGGATTAACATGTTCAAATGAGAGGAACTTGCCTTGCTTGGGGAAATAGTCGGGGTCGTCGAAGTCGTTTCCTTCCGGAATTTCGGTTTCAACCCCTAATACGAATTTAGAGTCAATAATTAATTAGAGCTTCTATTTATCTTTTAAACATTAGGAAAATATTATTTATGTAAAGTTTAGATTTTTACAAACTTATAGAAATTTAAATGAAAATTTTCTGAGTTGAAATGATTTTTCTACAAATTTTCAAAGTTGAAAACATATTCTGAATTTGGGAAAAGAGAGAAAATTATTATTCCTAATGGGCCGAACTGGAAATCATTTTTAAAAAGAAAAATTGCACTGTTCATCTTTACTAGGCTGGCCTGGTTCTATTTTCCGAAAATTAAACCAGAAAAACAAAAAGGTTACTATTCACAGTGGGCCGGTGTAGGATCGATGTACCGACTAAAGGGGGGTGAATAGGCGGTTTTTAAAACTAATTCAATTTAGATTAGCACTAGACAAGGACCTTAGACAAAAATAACAAAGTACTAGATTAAACTAGTGCAACCTAGGATGGCAAAGATAAATTACTCTAAGAAGATAAATTTCCCCAATTTAACTTGCTCAAAGTAAAGGGGACAAGAGACAACCGAATTTTATCTTGAGGTTCGGAAATTTGCCAATTTCCTACGTCCTCGTTGAGGTGAGTTTCACTTGACCGCTCTCTTCACCAAGCCGTGGATTCCTAAAGGAGAAATTGGCTAGAAGATGTGCCACCACCGGAAGTGCAACTCTCGGGCCTTGATCACTATTGGTAGCTCTTCTCCACTCCGGATAGGCGAGCTTCGACCTTCACAACCTCCCGGGTCTCCTCCACAACCTTCTTGGAGAGATCACCGGTTTTTTCTCCGAGCCGTCTAGGAGGTGGCAACCTCCAAGAGTAACAAGTTGCAATCAAATCTAGTAGAAGACGATCAAGTGCCAAAATTCAAATGCATTGCAATCTATTGAATCACTTGATCACCCCTTTTTGCTTCCCAACCACACTAGTGCTCAATTTAGTGCTCAATGGTGGGAGAGACTCTCTTGTGCTCAAGTTTGCTCAAATGAATGCCAAAAGTCTAGCAAAGGAGCTGTAGCAAGGGTTTATATAGCCACACACCCAAAAAGTAGTTGTTACATGAGTTAGGTGGCTCTCTGCGCACTATCGGTCTGACCGCCCATCTTGGGCCTGTCTGACCGACCCTTGCTATAATGGATAGAAAACTAGCATTTTAATGATGTGACAGGGCAACCTGGTCTGACCGGCCATGCTGGCCCGGTTGGACCGGCCCTACCCGGTCTGACCGGCCATCGGCTCGGTCAGACCGATAAGGTCCCCGTCAGCTCTATAATCCAGCAGATTGCAAAACTACCCAACCCGGTTGGACCAACCCCCAGACCGGTCGGCCCGCCCATCACAGGCCGGTCTGACCGGACCCACATAGTCGGTCAGACCGCTAGGGTCAGACACAATCCAAAAGCTGCATTTTTGTAGTTTCAAGAACTTGCCAATATTTGTAACTTTTGCAACAATCACACATGATCAAAAGCTACTATATGCAATGAAAATTGGCACTTGAAAAACAACTCATAACCAAGATGCAACCCCTCTTTATAGTACGACAAAAACAAAATTTAAACCTAGCCTAATTGATCGCTCCAAACACCTCGATCAAATTCTAGGTTTCTTCGAACCTAATCATTTCCTTCACACTTAAGAAAAATATTAGTCCACAAACGCGTGTTTGTCATTAATTACCAAAACTCACATGGGGCCTGTCGCGCCCCGATTTAATAAATCAGGACTTTATTGAAATTCCATAGAAAATCAATAAAACAAGACGTTCATCAAGCGACCACGTACAATACGGGCAATCATTCACGGTTCGTAGACCGCATTAATACAAAAGTGAATAAAGATGAAGAGAAACTAATAAATCAAAGGGTCCTAGATGAACGCCTCCTTCCAGTCTCGCCTTGACTGGGTCGCTACTCCAGACCTTCATCCTCCTCGTAGTAGACGGGCTCTGATGGTGTAAGTCAATGGGGTGAGTACAAACGTACTCAACAATCCACCGAATGCAAATATAATGCAAGATAATCACAAGGGAGATAGTGGCTAATTTTGCGGAAGAGCGTAATTGGTAAAGCAATTAAATGTGAACAATTTATTAGTACGGAAAAGTAAACATGTGAATGCATCATCATCTTCTAACTCGAGGAGTACGTTTCACCTCCTCGCACAACAGTCCTTACATGCCATGAATAACTCAACCATTCAAGCAATTGTAAACTAACTGCGAGTAGTCACACAACCCGCCCTTGACCGTGGGCTCGGCTTTTCGAAAAGATTAAATTTTACTCTGATCAGAGATGTACCACTGTACCCACAAGGCACGCACTCATCACTTACACCGAAGTGTAACGAGATGACCCATTTCACGGGAACTCGTGCCAAAACCTTCCATATGGTCCTCTCCGAATCAACAGCACTCTCTTATAGGTTTCATATGGTGTCCCGACGCGTCGGTGCCCCACCATACCCCCCCTTGAGCCTCCTTTGGTACTAGTCGCCCACAGGCTTGCCCCTTGCCCCCTCCACTATGGTGCCGAGAGACGGAGTGTTCCACACTTCCAGTTAGGACTTACCCATTAGACTTGTGGTTGGTACGGAAGTGCTTTGCAACAGATCCCGCAGACCGGTCCTTATAGTGCCCCGGGTGCGACCAACCAGTTTCCGAGCTTGCACCCGGAACCCACCATACTTATAACATACCCAACTCCAACAGAGTCCAGAGACAAGAATAACGGGGTATTTCATATACCAGAATCCATCTATCTACGACTCATTCTTTATATCCTATAGCAGTTGTGCCGGTACATTGGGCACTAGCTAATACAATATTTGTAGAGTGACAAGGAGTTAAGGCTCAATAAGCATGGCTTGGGTTTGCACACAAGGACGGGGATCTAATAATTATAAGTGTAAGGCTTGACATTTGACTAATGCAATATTAACCTATGAGTTATAGCGATAGTTTATTAAAACATGGGCTCAATGATGATCAACTGTTTCCACAGAAGGGTCGATGATTTGCCTTGCTCAGCAAAGGGTGAAGGAGGAACCTCGGGATAGAACTCCAGATCTTCGACGACGTCATAGTCTTCTCGATACGGAAAAGTAAACACAACATTCAATAAACAATCCAAAATCAAGCATACAAGCATACAAGTTGTTGTTGGATTAAGTAAAGGAGATAGAGTCTTAAATTCTAGGGAATTGTTACTTAAATATTTCAGATTGATTCCTAATGAGATTTCTGAATTTATGACTTGATGTAATTTATTTTTCCTAGGGGTTTTTATTTTCCCTTTTTAGAGATGAACTAAAAAGGTATAAATTAGCCTTGATGTTTTTATGGTATCAAAAAAAATAGTGACTTTGAATTACTAAGTCTTCTGAAGTTTGTTATATAGCTTTTAAGATAATTTCATAAAGCATGGATCTTTACTACATGAATTAATTAAATATCCTAAAAGGGCTTTTGTAATAGGATTTAATAGAACAAGGTGGGCAAAATGGATGTTCTATTTTTATTGTATTACAAATGGTGAACTCAAGTTGTTAGGTTTTCTGAAGTTATTATATAAGTTGTCATGGCATGTTTATAAAGTGTTTAACTTCTATTATCTGAATTACTTAATTACCCTACAAGGCCTTTTGCAATGTTAATTAATAGATTAAAGTGGGCAAAGTGAACATGTTATTTTTATTGCATTAAAACAGTAGAATCAAGTCATTAAGTCCTTTGAATTTATTATGTCATTTTCATGATATTTTTGTAAAGTGTTGTATTTCCATTATATGAATTAATCATTCATTTTTAAGGGTCTTGGAAATGTTTATTTAAGAATCTAAAATGGGCAAAATGACTTATTATATTTTTATTGACTTATAAACAGTGTACTGGATTCAATATATCATCTAAAGTTATTATATAAATTTCTAAGAGTTTTTCTGTATTATTTAAATGGAATATTAATTAAACCCTAGAGGGGTCTTAGGAAGGTTAATTAACAAAATGTCATGGACAACATGGTCCTTCCATTTTTATTGTATTAATAACAGTGAAATAGAGCCATTGTATCTTCTGATATTATTTTATAAATTTTTAAGGGTTTATCTGAATTATTTTATTGAAATATTAATTAATTCCTAAAGGGGATTTTTCTTTATTATTTAATAAGATTATTATGTGCCAAATAAACATATTGTTTTTATTGCATAAAAGTGTAGAGGATAAAAAGACAAATTTTCCAGAATTAAAATGGTGAAATTTGGAGTTAATTTGAGCAAGATATGAATTTTGGAAGTTTAAACTATTTTTCTGAATTATTTTTAAACCAGAAAACAGTCTCTGGTCCGCGGTGAACTGGGTTCACCGTGAACCGTTGACTGCTCGCGTGACCGGGGCGATCAGGACCGCAGGATCAAGATCCAACGGCCAGGGCGCGTGCGGGGCGTTTAAGTGAATCTGGACGGCTGTGATTAAAAGCAATCCAACTGGTACGCATGTACGTCTGAGATCAACCCGGCGTTTTAAATGAAATCCAACGCCCCAGATCAACGAATACCGGTTCAGAGTGATCCGAGGGCCAGGATAGAATCTGGGGCCAGTCTAATCCCAACCGTCCATCCGTGATCACACGGCGGTGATCACGTCCGGCACGCACGCGGAACGGGGAAGACCGAGGTCTTTGTCCCCGGCTCCGGCCAAGCGACGGCGAGCGATGGCCATCGGCGGCGAAGGCCTACGGCCATATTTTCTGGCAAAAATGGATAGAGGGGAGGATGGGGAGCATGTAGGTACCGGCGATGACGGCGAAGGGCGATTGACGGCGACCGGCGATGAGAAGGGGCGGCGGAAACCTTCGGGTCCGACGGCGACGAGGTGCTCCGGCGATCTCCTCGGCCAACAGATAGGAGGCCGATGACGGGCGATGGACGGCGAGCCCGAAGATGCTGACGGCAAGGGTGGCGGAGGCCAGTGGCGCCGGCGAGAGGCGGCCGGAGCCGAAACAGAGGGGCGGGGGAAAAATTGAACGGTGGCGCTCTGGGAGGCGAGGGCTCGGGCTCTAGTGGCGTGGAGGAACGCGGTGAGGCCGGGTCTTTATAAAGGGGCGCCGACGGGTGGAGTTTGGAAGGTTAAACGGGGAAAATCCGAGGGCTTCCTAAATGGCGCCGGCGAGGTTTCCATGAGCTCGGATCATCTTCCATTTAGGCGAAAATGCGTGGGTAATCACGGGAAAGTGATCGCCGGCGGATGGTAGGCTTCGGCCTGGGCCCGATTTGGTGCACGGCAACTGGCGGAGGAGAATTTGGTAGGGGGCGGCGCCGGCTAAAAATGGAAGGGGAGAGATCCCCTTCCGATGAAGAAGAAGGGCCTGACAGGTGGGCTCCACCTGTCAGCGGGCGGGCGTGGGTGAGAGTGAGCCGACACGCGGGCCATGCTTGGCAGCGGCAGAGGGAGCGCGGGCAGAGGCTGGCGCGTGGGGTCGGCCGAGCGTGCGGGAGAGGAGAGAGGGGGAAACGGCGCCGACAAGCGGGTCCCACCCGCTAGTGAGAGAGACCGGGCTGGGCTGGGCCGAAAGCTTTTTAGAGGGGAAAACGGGGTTGCGGCCCAGTAAGTTTTAAAATGTATTTCCCATTAAATTTAATTCCAGAAATTCAAATATTTTCTTAAGGCTTGAAGATCTATTGGAAAAATTTTGTAAAAATTCTCAGAAATATTTCTTGGCCTCTAGTTTATCCCATAAAATTTTCAGGTCCAAATTTTGAATAATTATCTCTGTTTGGCTTTAATAGGGCTCTTTTAGAATTTTTATTAATAACAAAGTACAGAAATTCATTTGATATTATTTTTCCTTTATTTTATTCCCTTTTAATTTTGGGGCTGTTACAATCCTATCCCCCTTACAGAGAATCTCGTCCTCGAGATTCGAAGCGAACCTCGGGAAAACTAAGGGGCTAAGTTCTACTCGTACTCCGGATTAGGAGGAGGAGTTACATCATAAGTAGGCAAGGTGATCTCCGGATCTGGGTTGGTTGAGACCAAATTGGGAGTGTCTTCGGTTGTATCTGGGTTCTCTTTGTGGTGATCTAGAGTATGTTCCTCTGGATTTAGAATGGAGGATGGCGCCTGCTTGGGGTAGGGGCACTTGTTGGCGTAGTGGCCTCCTTGGCGGCAGTTGTAGCACACAATCGGCTTGCCGTTCGTGTCCCTCTTGTACACGGTAGCTTGTGCTGGTGTCTTTCCGGCTGGCGGTGCTTGGGGTGGGATGCCTATGCTTGGTCCTCCCAGGGTGGTTCGTGGCTTGGCAGGGGTTGGGTCTTGAGGTGGAATCACTCTGGTTTCTGGTATAATTGCTTCATTCACCAATCTCTGAAAGTTGGTAAAGTCCCCGTAGATTAACTGAAGGAGAGCTCTTGTTGGTGTTGTTGGAGACGGAACAACTGTGCCTGCTGCTCTTGCATCTGCTTTTGTTGTTGTTGCATCTGGGAAAGCAGTGTGGCGATCAGTTGATTCTGTTTTGCCATCATCTCCGCAAGTGTGGGATGATAGACAACAGGGGTCTGCTGATGTCCAGCTTCACCCCACTGAGGCAGGTTGCCTGAGGTGTCTCCGTCGCGTGGGTCTTCTGATCCTTGGTCATTGGCCATCCTGAAGTTGAGGGGTTCAAAAAGAAGGTGTCGTCATTAAGGGGAAATGGTTACTGATTTTATTGCCTAAGATGGATAATTTGACCTAGATGCTTTATGTTAGTCCCTTATTAACTTTCACTCTCATGCCCTATATCATTTTTAATATAAATGATTTATCATGTATTTTATTCACTCAACATTCGTGTTGTAATATATTTTATTAATTTGTGTTAGAGGTTTAACATGAAGTGATGTTGATTAGGTCTCATTGAATTCCTTGGTGCCAAAATTCCAGAAAAATTTTGGAACACAATTTGATGCTTAGGAGAATTTTTAGGAAAAATACTCTAGCAAATTGTTATTTTTAAATGAAATTTTTAGGCCTGTATTTTAGCTTTCCTCTTTTTTGATTTATGCTAAATCCTTTTCTTGAAATTTATTTATTAATTACTTTATTTTATTCTTAACGCCTGACAAAAATCAAGGTGTTACAATCCTAACCTCCTTAACAAGAATCTCGTCCCGAGATTCGGAAAGGCTAGAAAGTCATGGATATGTTTTAGCTAGGAATCACTTCTTTACACTAGAGGCTTTAAATCTACATCTTCATAGATTGGGTTTGGCTAAGTTAGGGCTTTCCTGATAACGTGTCTTGACTTCACGATTGGAGTTGACCTTGCAGAACGGTGACGAACGAATCTTGCTGAGTTGAGACTTAGAGGTAGATTCTCTCCTTTAGGTTGGGATTATGACCTAGTAGGTATATGAGGAAAAAGGAAATGGGATGAAGTTTTTATTTCAAAATGTATCGTTCTTGCGATTACATTTATTTTCTTTTATTTAATTTCTTCACTCATGTCTTATATTTTACATGAGTGGTCATACAAACAAGTAAAAGAAAACAATCAAGCGTAAAACTACGTCTACGGTAGCTCAGGGGACGACTCGATCACGGGCTCGTGGGAGACGGTCGGGGTCAAGGAATTTGATGGTCCAGCGGGTGGAGCACTACGGGAAATCCTCTTGGGCTTCACTGGGGGAAACCGAAGTGATTTCCGCTGGAGAGGCGGAAGAGGGGCGATCTCCTCGAGATCCTTCTTTAGTTCCTTGAGCTGTTGGCGGAGCTGGGTGTTGACCATGGCGCCCTGACGTAGAAGCTCGTTCTGGCGCCTCAATTCTTCCACCTCGAGGGTCAGCTGGGGGTTCTGCTCAAGCTGTCGACGGAGCTCGACATTCTTGCGGGCCAGGTTCTCCGACGAGTGGTGGTAGAAGTCGATGGTGTCGTGTTGGCTATCTGCGTCGAGGACGGCCTCTGTGTGAAGGTTGTCCATAGCCTCCAAGAGTCTCATGGTGCGGGCGATGGCGGGGTTGTACTGAGGGAGGGAGTTGATGTAGATTCTGCGGTGACTCCCGGGTGTGCGCATGGGCATGAAGCGGTAGATGGTGTCGCGGAGGTGGCAGTCGTAGACCAGTCGAAGCTCGGCGAGGGACTGAAGAGCGGCTCGCTGGCTGGCCACCACGAACGAAGGTCCTCCGACTCCATGGGTGTAGAAGGGTGGCTGTGTGGAGGAGGGGCAGATAACAACCGTGACCTCGCAGTAGCTCTCGCTCGCATCGGGAAAGATCCCATGGAACGCAGGCTCATGGGGAAACCCCAAGAAGTCGACGAGCACGCAAAGCTCGCGGATGAATCCGGCCTCATCACGAAGAGTCCCGCTCATGGTATGGACCGACATCTTCAAAAGAGAGAAATTTTTGTGAAAACTTCAGAAGATGAGAAGGTAAGCAGTTTGTAAGAAAATATGGTTAATATAAGTCCTAGGGTCAGGTCTGTTTGGCTTCCTACAGTCAAGTCGGCTCTGATACCATATTGTCGCACCCCGATTTAATAAATCAGGACTTTATTGAAATTCCATAGAAAATCAATAAAACAAGACGTTCATCAAGCGACCACGTACAATACGGGCAATCATTCACGGTTCGTAGACCGCATTAATACAAAAGTGAATAAAGATGAAGAGAAACTAATAAATCAAAGGGTCCTAGATGAACGCCTCCTTCCAGTCTCGCCTTGACTAGGTCGCTACTCCAGACCTTCATCCTCCTCGTAGTAGACGGGCTCTGATGGTGTAAGTCAACGGGGTGAGTACAGATGTACTCAGCAAGCCACCGAATGCAAATATAATGCAAGATAATAACAAGGGAGATGGTGGCTAGTTTTGCGGAAGCAGCATATTTGTAAAGCATTTAATGTGAGCAATTTATTAGTACGGAAAAGTAAACATGTGAATGCATCATCATCTTCTAACTCGAGGAGTACGTTTCACCTCCTCGCACAACAGTCCTTACATGCCATGAATAACTCAACCATTCAAGCAATTGTAAACTAACTGCGAGTAGTCACACAACCCGCCCTTGACCGTGGGCTCGGCTTTTCGAAAAGATTAAATTTTACTCTGATCAGAGATGTACCACTGTACCCACAAGGCACGAACTCATCACTTACACCGAAGTGTAACGAGATGACCCATTTCACGGGAACTCGTGCCAAAACCTTCCATATGGTCCTCTCCGAATCAACAGCACCCTCTTATAGGTTTCATATGGTGTCCCGACGCGTCGGTGCCCCACCATACCCCCCCTTGAGCCTCCTTTGGTACAAGTCGCCCGCAGGCTTGCCCCTTGCCCCCTCCACTATGGTGCCGAGAGACGGAGTGTTCCACACTTCCAGTTAGGACTTACCCATTAGACTTGTGGTTGGTACGGAAGTGCTTTGCAACAGATCCCGCAGACCGGTCCTTATAGTGCCCCGGGTGCGACCAACCAGTTTCCGAGCTTGCACCCAGAACCCACCATACTTATAACATACCCAACTCCAACAGAGTCCAGAGACAAGAATAACGAGGTATTTCATATACCAGAATCCATCTATCTACGACTCATTCTTTATATCCTATAGCAGTTGTGCCGGTACATTGGGCACTAGCTAATATAATATTTGTAGAGTGACAAGGAGTTAAGGCTCAATAAGCATGGCTTGGGTTTGCACACAAGGACGGAGATCTAATAATTATAAGTGTAAGGCTTGACATTTGACTAATGCAATATTAACCTATGAGTTATAGCGATAGTTTATTAAAACATGGGCTCAATGATGATCAATTGTTTCCACAGAAGGGTCGATGACTTGCCTTGCTTAGCAAAGGGTGAAGGAGGAACCTCGGGATTGAACTCCGGATCTTCGACGACGTCGTAGTCTTCTCGATACGGAAAAGTAAACACAACATTCAATAAACAATCCAAAATCAAGCATACAAGCATACAAGTTGTTGTTGGATTAAGTAAAGGATATATAGTCTTAAATTCTAGGGAATTGTTACTTAAATATTTCAGATTGATTCCTAATGAGATTTCTGAATTTATGACTTGATGTAATTTATTTTTCCTAGGGGTTTTTATTTTCCCTTTTTAGAGATGAACTAAAAAGGTATAAATTAGCCTTGATGTTTTTATGGTATCAAAAAAAATAGTGACTTTGAATTACTAAGTCTTTTGAAGTTTGTTATATAGCTTTTAAGATAATTTCATAAAGCATGGATCTTTACTACATGAATTAATTAAATATCCTAAAAGGGCTTTTGTAATAGGATTTAATAGAACAAGGTGGGCAAAATGGATGTTCTATTTTTATTGTATTACAAATGGTGAACTCAAGTTGTTAGGTTTTCTGAAGTTATTATATAAGTTGTCATGACATGTTTATAAAGTGTTTAACTTCTATTATCTGAATTACTTAATTACCCTACAAGGCCTTTTGCAATGTTAATTAATAGATTAAAGTGGGCAAAGTGAACATGTTATTTTTATTGCATTAAAACAGTAGAATCAAGTCATTAAGTCCTTTGAATTTATTATGTCATTTTCATGATATTTTTGTAAAGTGTTGTATTTCCATTATATGAATTAATCATTCATTTTGAAGGGTCTTGGAAATGTTTATTTAAGAATCTAAAATGGGCAAAATGACTTATTATATTTTTATTGACTTATAAACAGTGTACTGGATTCAATATATCATCTAAATTTATTATATAAATTTCTAAGAGTTTTTTTGTATTATTTAAATGGAAAATTAATTAAACCCTAGAGGGGTCTTAGGAAGGTTAATTAACAAAATGTCATGGACAACATGGTCCTTCCATTTTTATTGTATTAATAACAGTGAAATAGAGCCATTGTATCTTCTGATATTATTTTATAAATTTTTAAGGGTTTATCTGAATTATTTTATTGAAATATTAATTAATTACTATAGGGGGTTTTTCTTTATTATTTAATAAGATTATTATGTGCCAAATAAACATATTGTTTTTATTGCATAAAAGTGTAGAGGATAAAAAGACAAATTTTCCAGAATTAAAATGGTGAAATTTCGAGTTAATTTGAGCAAGATATGAATTTTGGAAGTTTAAACTATTTTTCTGAATTATTTTTAAACCAGAAAACAGTCTCTGGTCCGCGGTGAACTGGGTTCACCGTGAACCGTTGACTGCTCGCGTGAGCCGGGGCGATCAGGACCGCAGGATCAAGATCCAACGGCCAGGGCGCGTGCGGGGCGTTTAAGTGAATCTGGACGGCTGTGATTAAAAGGAATCCAACCGGTACGCGTGTACGTCTGAGATCAACCCGGCGTTTTAAATGAAATCCAACGCCCTAGATCAACGGATACCGGTTCAGAGTGATCCGAGGGTCAGGATTGAATCCGGGGCCAGTCTAATCCCAACCGTCCATCCGTGATCACACGGCGGTGATCACGTCCGACACGCACGCGGCACGGGGAAGACCGAGGTCTTCGTCCCCGGCTCCGGCCGAGCGACGGCGAGCGATGGCCATCGGCGGCGAAGGCCTACGGCCATATTTTCCGGCAAAAATGGATAGAGGGGAGGATGGGGAGCATGTAGGTACCGGCGATGACGGTGAAGGGCGATTGACGGCGACCGGCGATGAGAAGGGGCGGCGGAAACCTTCGGGTCCGACGGCGGCGAGGTGCTCCGGCGATCTCCTCGGCCAACGGATAGGAGGCCGATGACGGGCGATGGACGGCGAGCCCGAAGATGCTGACGGCAAGGGTGGCGGAGGCCGGTGGCGCCGGCGAGAGGCGGCCGGAGCCGATATAGAGGAGAGGGGGAAAAATTGAACGGTGGCGCTCTGGGAGGCGAGGGCTCAGGCTCTAGTGGCGTGGAGGAACGCGGTGAGGCCGGGTCTTTATAAAGGGGCGCCGACGGGTTAGTTTGGAAGGTTAAACGAGGAAAATCCGAGAGCTTCCTAAATGGCGCCGGCGAGGTTTCCATGAGCTCGGATCATCTTCCATTTAGGCGAAAACGCGTGGGGAATCACGGGAAAGTGATCGCCGGCGGATGGTAGCCTTCGGCCTGGGCCCGATTTGTTGCACGACAACTGGCAGAGGAGAATTTGGTAGGGGGTGGCGCCGGCTAAAAATGGAAGGGGAGAGATCCCCTTCCGATGAAGAAGAAGGGCCTGACAGGTGGGCTCCACCTGTCAGCGGGCGGGCGTGGGTGAGAGTGAGCCGACACGCGGGCCATGCTTGGCAGCGGCAGAGGGAGCGCGGGCAGAGGCTGGCGCGTCGGGTCAGCCGAGCGTGCGGGAGAGGAGAGAGAGGGAAACGGCGCCGACAAGCGGGTCCCACCCACCAGTGAGAGAGATCGGGCTGGGCTGGGCCGAAAGCTTTTTAGAGGGGAAAACGGGGTTGCGGCCCAGTAAGTTTTAAAATGTATTTTCCATTAAATTTAATTCCAGAAATTCAAATATTTGCTTAAGGCTTGAAGATCTATTGGAAAAATTTTGTAAAAATTCTCAAAAATATTTCTTGGCCTCTAGTTTATCCCATAAAATTTTCAGGTCCAAATTTTGAATAATTATCTCTGTTTGGCTTTAATAGGGCTCTTTTAGAATTTTTATTAATAACAAAGTACAGAAATTCATTTAATATTATTTTTCCTTTATTTTATTCCCTTTTAATTTTGGGGCTGTTACAGGGCCTAGATCTTCAATCTTCCCTTTTTTGGTAATTGATGACAAACACTCTAGAGATAAAGAGATATTTTAATAACAATATCTACAATTAAGCGCAAAGCTCCCCCTGAAAGAGTGATGGGGTGCAAGTATGTGGAGCAAGATATGAGTTATAAGTATACAAAATGCCAAACACAATTCAAAAGTTCAATAAAGCAAAGCACATAAGAGTTTGTCATAATACGAGCAAATAGTTCAAATTAAGTTCAACATGACATGGGAAGCAAATAGGGTTCTTAATTCAACCAACCATAGATAGATAGATAGTGCAGACTAGATCCTAAGAACTAATCCTAACTACTTCCTGAATACTCCTGCTGACTATATCTTCTTATTCCTTCTTCTCCCCCTTTTGGCATTAAGAACCAAAAAGAGACTAATCCTGGGATGGAGGAGGCTGAGTATCATCAAGGCGACGACGGCGGCGCTGATACTGAATAGGATAGCCTGCAGAAGATGATGAATCTAGTCGATCAACTCGAGAAGAAAGAGTGTCAATCCTAGAGTTGAGATGCTCTTGACCGCTTTGAAGGTCCTGCAAATGGGTGGTGATTGCTTATTGACCCAAAGCCATCTGATCCAACCTTGCATTCAACTGATGGAAACCCGCTGTCACTTGTTGAAGCACTGGATCAAAGAACTGAGCGACATCCATACCAAAATAAGGAGGAGGAGCATAGGCGCCTGATCCAGTATCCTAAGGTGGAGGTGGAGGAGCAAAAGAGCTGCTGGGTATGTCCTGAGGATGAATCTTCCCTGCACCCACATCAGCTGGATCGGCAGCTGGAGCCAAAGGAACAGCCAGGAAATGAGGGTTGTACTGAGAGTGAGATATATCAACGCTCATTCACGTTTCCCACTTTGCTCAAGATCAGTCTCATTATAAAGGGAGCATAGTAGACTCCAAGAGTGAGGCTTCCCTTTGAGAGGTCCATCTCATAGAGCATCAGGTGGATGACATCAAACCTCTTTCCAGTCATCCCTGCGTCCAAGAGAGTCCAAGCAACACCACGAATGGCATCGTTGTTGCCCAGAAGGGGTAAGATGGAGTGTCGCAGGATGCGATGTGCCACACTATGCAGAGTCTTCATTCCAATGACCCCTCCAATCTTGTGAGCAGCAGAAGGGATATAGAATTGTGCCATCTCAGCTTCTGACAAAGGATTATGAGTAAACTCATCATGCAATCTGAGGCCAGAAGAAAACCTTATGTCCCAAGCACTCTGAATTTCTTGCTTTGAAGCAATGCAGAAAATATCTCCCATCATCCATGTGAGAGAGTGACAAGAGGCTGGTATGAACAATGTGGCATAAAACTGACGGATGACATCCCAGTTGAAATCTTGCTTCAAGCTGACTGTCTTGTGAATTCCAACAGTTCCAAATACATTCCTGAGAGCTGCAGCCTCCCCACTAAAATCCCTCCAAGAGATCCACTTATGAGGAGCCAAAGAACGGTTTTCATAAGCAATGTTGTATACCTCCTTTTGAAACTTGGTGTGAAACCGCTGATCTAAGGTGTCTCTAGGTCTGAGAAATTGGTTGTGATGCCGCAAATGAGCAAAGTTCTCTTGATTCCGGGCATCCACTTTGAACTTAAGTGATGCAAATGGATCTTCACTAGCTGCCGGAGGCTGAGGAGCCATTTCCTCCTCATTTTTAGAGCTGTCATCTTCATAGGCTAAGTCCTCATCACTATCAGCTTGAAATTGTCGAGATGATTGACCACGGTCCTCAACATACTTTGAGCGACGCTCATTTCCTTGAGAGCGACCGGCGCGAGGCATGACTGAAGCAAATCAAGGGAATATGAATAAGTGAATCAAGATTAAGCATGATAGGATTATGGATATGATGGTGAGATAGGTTATGAAATTGCTAGAGGGCAAAAGTATCAAGAAGCAAAAATGAACAAAAAGGAGTGCCGAAGCGGGGAGACCGGTCTGACCGAGGCAACTGGGCCGGTCTGACCGCCAGTACATGGCCGGTCTAACCACCCATTGCCAGTCGGTCCGACCGGCCTAGCAACCCGGGCACAAATTCCCTTTTGCACAAAATTTCTCCAATTTCAAATTCGCCATAACAAATTGCATAGAGCCACGAGAAATGGTACCATAAGGTTAAAAAATGAAGTACAAGATGGATTTATCCTAGGCAAGATCACATGCAAGCCCATGAACAAGAACCATAACCCTAACCTCCAAGGGGATGAAATCAAGGGATTCTTCGGAGGAGAGATTCTTACCGGCAAGGGAAAATGAACCCAAGGTCGGACCGGAGAAGAACCACCGGTTGGACCGGAAAGATTACGACGGAACGAATTTTTGAGGAATGGGGCAAGAGAAGAGGAGTAGGGCGCGGTTTGAAAAGAGAAGAATAATAGAGGGGAGAGAAAACTGAATAGAGAGGGGAGTTATATCCCTGCCCAAGCCCCGGTCGGACCGGCCATGGAGGCCCGGTCGGACCGACTCAGGTTGGGTGGTCGGACCGGCCATGCCCACCCGGTCAGACCGACTGCACTAATACCCACTAAATTTATATTACAAGGAAAAGAAGTGGCAAAAGTGGAAAACATAGCAAAATAATTTTGAAAAATTTCAAACTTTGCAGAAACAATGTATAACTCCCAAAGTTTATAAAGCATCAAATTTTCAAATTTTTAAGTTCAAAAACAGGGAAATACTCAAATGTATGCTTTGGTTCAAAATGGTCATTTGGCACTTTTGACCAAAATTCAACTTTAAATATCTTTTTGTAGGATGGTTAAAATTAAAACATTTGAATACGAAAAATGTCCATATGATCCATCTCTACAAGTTTTGTTATGGACTAAAGTTCAAAAGATGTCTTGAAATGAAACTAAGGGAAAAATCCGATTTGACTCAAAAATAGAATCTTTAAGTTACCTTTTGGGTCAAAAATAAAGTTCAAAGCTATAAAGGAGTTTTATTTGGACCAAAATTCTTGGAATACATTTGCAAACATATAGAGATACTTTTCATGAAATTGTTTACAAATTTAGACCCTTTTATGGATAAAATACATTTTGGAGCAAAATGATCATTTTTAACCAAAACTTCCATTTGATGTTGTTTTTAAACACATTAATCAATTTGCAATACATAAGAATAACCACAATACTCCCCCTTAATGTATAGCCTTAGGAAAACATTTAAGATCACATGAAATTCAAATATGGCACTTTAAGCATAAAAGCATACATATATGACACACAAGGATAGAAAAATTTAAAACTCACATATATGCATGATTTCAAGCCACATTTGAGAAATCTATTATATTTAATTCATTCCTAAGTTTACAAAAGCGGGATTCATAAAGCGGTTTGGTAAAGATATCCGCCAATTGATCATCGGTTCTTATGTGGCTAATAACAATGTCGCCTTTGCCAACATGATCTGTTAGAAAGTGATGGCGAATATCAATATGCTTGGTTCTAGAGTGTTGGACGGGATTGTTGGCAATTTTGACGGCGCTATCATTGTCACAAAGGAGAGGGATATTTGAGAATTCTATTCCATAGTCAAGCAAGGTTTGCCTCATCCAAAGTAATTGGGCACAACAACTACCCACGGAGACATATTCCGCCTCGGCCTTGGAAAGGGCAACGGAGTTTTGTTTCTTAGAGGCCCAAGAAACAAGAGACCTCAAAGAAATTGGCAACCCCCAGAAGTGCTTTTTCTATTAACCTTGCAACCGGTATAATCCGAGTCGGAATAGCCAATTATCTCAAATTTAGCACCTTTGGGGTACCACAAGCCTATATGGATAGAATGTTTTAAATATCTTAGAATTCTCTTAACCGCCATCAAATGAAAATCTTTTGGTGCGGCTTGAAATCTAGCACACATGCAAACACTAAACATGATATCAGGCCTAGATGCGGTAAGGTAAAGCAAACTACCAATCATGGACCTATATAATTTTTGATCTACCAGTTTACCTCCCTCATTTAGGTCGAGATGTCCGTTGGTCGCCATAGGTGTCTTGATAGGCTTAGCTTCCATCAACCCGAACCTTTTGAGAAGATCATGAATATACTTCGTTTGACTCACAAATGTTCCATTCTTGAGTTGCTTGACTTGAAGTCCAAGGAAGAAACTCAATTCTCCTATCATGGACATCTCAAATTCCCTAGACATCATATCACCAAAATCCTTGCAAAATTCTTCATTAGTAGAACTGAATATAATATCATTGACATAAATTTTACAAACAATGAAATCATCATTAATTATTTTTGTAAACAAAGTGATTTCGACTTTAACAATTTTAAAACTCTTTGAGAGGAGAAAATCTCTCAATCTTTCATACCAAACTCTATGAGCTTGTTTTAAACCATAGAGAGCTTTTGAGAGTTTATAAACATGATTAGAATTTTTAGGATTTTCAAAGTCGGGTGGTTGTTCAACAAAAACTAGTTCGGATATTTTACCATTTAAGAAAGCACTTTTGACATCCATTTGATATAGTTTAATATCAAAACATGAAGCAAAAGCGAGTAAGATGTGAATAGCCTCTAGTCTAGCAACGGGAGCAAAAGTTTCACCGAAATCCAAACCTTCGACTTGAGTGAATCCTTGTGCTACCAATCTTGCCTTGTTTCTTACAACCAACCCGTATTCACCTTGCTTGTTCCTAAAAACCCACTTTGTTCCAATGACATTGTGCTCCTTGGGTCTCTCCACCAATGTCCAAACCTTGTTTCTTTCAAAATTGTTAAGCTCCTCATGCATAGCATTTACCCAATCCGGGTCATTTAGAGCTTCATCTATATGTTTAGGCTCAATAGAAGAAACAAAAGAGTAATGCTCATAAATAGAAGCAACACAAGATCTAGTTTGAACACCCTTACTAATGTTACCCAAGACTTGATCAAATGGGTGATCTTTTGCGGTGGCATTGTGAACCTTGGATGGAATTGTAGATGATTGATTTTTGACTTCGTCTTCATCAAGTTGAGTCAAATTTTGTGTAGCGGAAGTAGAGGCTTCAACTTGTGTAGAGGATGGAGGTTCATCATCTTCTTTAGGCTTGATATCACAGATGGAAATGTTCTTCATTGCCCTTATCAAGCCTTCATCACCTACATCATCCAAATTTCCGTGCCCTTCTTGGGAGCCATTAGTCTCATCAAATTGAACATCCGAGGTTTCTTCTAAAATACCTTTGCTCTTGTTATACACTCGATATGTCTTGCTATTTGATGTATATCCATGAGAAATCCTTCATCACAACGGCTTTCAAATTTGGTTAGTCTAACACCTTTTCTATAAATATAGAATTTGCAACCGAAAACTCGAAATTAAGCAATATTTGGTTTTCGTCCAATTAAAAGTTCATATGTGGTCTTTTTCATAAGACGATGATGTTGATAGCAGAAAATGGCATTAATGGCTAGATTGTCGAAATATCAATTTTTGATGATTTGGGCCAGAAGTACACATGTCCAGGGTCTGTCCGAAGCCCTACAGGGCCGAAGCCCATCAAGCTATGGGCTCCAAAAGCCTCCAGCTAGCCCATGGGCTTCGGCCAGGAAGCCTTCGGAGGCCCATGCTGCCGAAGCTTCGGAGGCCTTCAGAGGCCCATGATGCCGAAGCTTCGGAAGCCCACGCTGTCGAAACTTTGGCCCAAGGACCAAGCCTCAATGGGCCTAACCGAAGCCCACGCTATCGAAGCTTCGGCCCAAGGACCAAGCCTCAACGGGCCTAACCGAAGCCCACGCTGTCGAAGCTTCGGCCCAAGGACCAAGCCTCAACGGGCCTAGCCGAAGCCCATCTCGACAGGGATAGAGTTGGACGCGTTGCCAGCTCAGTCTTTATCTCTATCTGGCCGGGTTAATAGTAGATTAGATTAGAGTTAAACCTCTATAAATAGAGGGGCCTGGCCGGCGTAGAGGACCCCCCAACACAAACAAAACCAAAGCCAAGCTTTGATCGTACCTTTAATTTTACCTTTACTTTCCTGTACCTCTTCGTGGGTTTTCCTGGAAGCCCTCTGTCCACCACTACGGAATAGTGGTAAGCCTTGGTACTTCACCCGTGAAGTCCCCGTTAATCTACATAACAGATTGCTATCGCCTTGTTACTTCTCCTGTGAAGTATCTGATAATCTGCGTAATAGATTGCGAAGTGTTACACGGGTGGCGAAGGTAGCAATCTATTACGCAGATTAGCAGATACTTCACAGGCGAAGTAACAAGGCGATAGCAATCTGTTACGTAGATTAACGAGGACTTCACGGGCGAAGTACCAAGGCTTACCACTATTCCGTAGTGGTGGACGGAGGGCTTCCAGGCAAACCCACGAAGAGGTACAGGAAAGTAAAGGTAAAAGTAAAGGTACGATCAAAGCTTGGCTTTGGTTTTGTTTGTGTTGGGGGGTCCTCTACGACGGCCAGGCCCCTCTATTTATAGAGGTTTAACTCTAATCAAATCTACTATTAACCAGGCCAGATAGAGATAAAGACTGAGCTGGCAACGCGTCCAACTCTATCCCTGCCGAGATGGGCTTCGGCTAGGCCCGCCGAGGCCTGCTCCTTAGGCCGAAGCTTCGGTAGCATGCGCTTTGGCCAGGCCCGTCGAGGCTTGCTCCTCGGGCCGAAGCTTCGGTAGCGTGAGCTTCGGCCAGGCCCGTTGAGGCTTGGTCCTTGGGCCGAAGCTTCGACAGCATGGGCTTTGGTCTGGCCCATTGAGGCTTGGTCCTTGGGCCGAAGCTTCGACAGCGTGGGATTCCGAAGCTTCGGCATCATGGGCCTCCGAAGGCCTCCGAAGCTTCGGTAGCATTGGCCTCCCAAGGCTTCCTGGCCGAAGCCCATGGGCTAGCTGGAGGCTTTCGGAGCCCATAGCTTGATGGGCTTCGGCCCTGTAGGGCTTCGGACATACCCTGGACATGTGTACTTCTAGCCCAAATCATCAAAAATTGATATTTTGACAATGTAGCCATTAATGCCATTTTCTGCTATCAACAGATGCAAATAAAGACGATTAGAAGCATGGCAAGAAGTGTTTATAGCTTCCGCCCAAAAGGAGTCGGAGACACTATACTCATCAAGCATAGTTCTAGCCATCTCAATTAGGGTCCTATTCTTTCTTTCCACAACACCATTTTGTTGTGGAGAATAGGTGGCGGAAAACTCATGTTTAATGCCGAGATCATCACAATAATCCTCAATATTTGTATTTTTAAACTCGGATCCATTGTCACTCCTTACTTTTATAATAGAAAAATTGAATTCGTTTTGAGACCGTTTTGCAAACTTTTTGAAAATCTCAGAGGTCTTAGCTTTGTCATGCAAAAAGAAAACCCAAGTAAATCTTGAGAAATCATCCACAACTACAAGACAAAAACTATTTCCTCCCATGCTTTTATAAGTTGTTGGACCAAATAAATCTATATGCAAAAGCTCCAATGGTCTAGAGGTAGACATGATGCTTTTGCTAGGATGAGAGCAAGCGACTTGCTTACCCGCTTGACAAGCACTACAAAGTTTATATTTTTCAAATATTATATCTTTTAAACCAACAACCAAATCTCGTTTTGCAAGTTTGTTTAGTTGACTCATTCCCACATGAGCAAACCTTCTATGCCACAGCCAACCCAATGAGGTTTTTGCAACCAAACAAGTTTTTAAATTAGCTTCATTTGAAGAGAGATCCACCAAATAGATATTTCCAAAACGAAAACCTTTAAAAACTAAGGAGTTATCATGGATACTAGTTACAAATACTTCTTGAGGATTAAATGTGCATGAAAGGCCTAAATCACATAGTTGAGCAATAGACAATAAGTTGAAATTCAATGACTCAACTAGTGAAACATTGGAGATGGGGAAATCATTTGAAATAGCAATTTTACCTAGACCCATTACCTTCCCTTTACTATTATCACCGAAGGTCACTCTTTCTTGATCTTTGCAACCAACTTCAAATGATGTGAACATTTTCCTATCACCGGTCATGTGTTGAGTGCACCCGCTATCAAGCACCCAATGTGATCCTCCAGTGTGGTAGTTTACCTACAAAAGAGATCAAGCCTTTTTAGGTACCCAAATCCTTTTGGGTCGTTGTAGGTTAGTTACCAAAGCTTTTGGCACCCAAATGGATATCTTCTTTTCTCCTAAAATAGGAGTGCCTAAAAACTTAGCATAAATGGAGCCATCATTAGCTCTCTTAAGCATGTAATGAGAATCAAATACACCACATTTAGGGGTTTTGTTTATATGACATTCACCTATCATGTGACCAACTTCACGACATTTATTACAAAATTTACCATTGCTCTTAACAAACCTTGGAGCTTGATAAGAAGGCTTTTTGCCCTTCTTGGGAACAAAACCAAGTCCCTCCTTATTGAAGGAGAATCTTTGTTCGCTTAAGATTTTGTGAAGAGTATTTTTGCCTTTGAAGCATCTTTCCAAACTTTTACTTAGCTTGGCAACTTGCTCCTTGAGCTCATGATTCTCAACAACTAATAATGAATTAGATGAAGATGATACATTTGTGGAACATAATGCACTATTGTAGGACCGAAAGTAGCGACCAGAGGGGGGGTGAATAAGCGCCTAAAAAATTCTTTCGAATCAATGGCCTGTTCCCAACACCTAACGCACCTCAACAGACTTAACAGGAAAAGGTAAACAGATCAACAGAACCCAAAAAGATCTAGCCTAAAAACAACCGGTGTCCTAAGCAGGAAGACACCAACACAGTGTTTAAAGGTAGATTAATTTATCATTCAAATCATAAGCAGTTCAAGCATCATAACAGAGTTTTCACATGCAATCAATTCAGGGGCTTATAAAAAGAACAAATATATATAGCTCTGGTTCAAGGCCTGTTCTAAGTCAAAAAACGAAGCATGCTTCGGACACGCACACTTCAAAACCTGCCGGAGTCTACTTCGAAAATGCTACGCTCCGAAACCCACAACCAAAAATAGAAGTCAATTGTTGTTCTCCGAAGTCTGATTTCGTTTTCGAAGTGTACTACGTGACAAAGGTACTTTGAACAAATGAGGCCTCAACGAACTGTCGGAGACCAAACCAACACCGAAGACTGCCAAAGATCCGAAGCCTGTAGCCTTTGCGAAGTCAACATAAAGCAAACCGAAGACGTTGGCACTACTAAGCCTACAAAGCTTCAGAGAAGTCGAAATTCATTCTTCGAAGTTCACCGAGCAAAGAATACAGCTTCGATTTCCGAAGCCCGTGCGCACGGTCAGCAGGAACTCCAACGTCCAAACAGCGAAGGCCACACGCAGTCTACTATTCTGTCTTTGCTAGGTTGCCGACCCCTCAATCAAAAATACTACTCCGAAGAAATATGACAGCCTTCGCTTGACTGAAAAACTTCGAACGAAACGCCAAAACACCTTGAAACAACACGCCAATGAAAACTATTCAAAAACTCCTGCAAACTCTAGCATCTAGGCTGAAACATAGCTGGATGAGATAGCTAATAAAGAACCTACAGCACACACAAGCACATGGCCTAGAAGTCCTAGCTGCTCGGGCTAAGAATAAAAAAAAGCCTGCTGCATGATAGCTAGGAAACTGCAGCATACAACTAGGAATCTACAGCTAATCACAAGAAACGAGAAAAGCTAACAAAGAAAATAGAGCTGCAGGAAACTAAACGTGCTATCTAGAAGATCCTAGGGCTGAAACTGCTGCAGCTATACTGCTAAAAAAATTAGATGCACTCGAAAGATTTCGGCTGGAGCACTTACCAGGAAAGCAGCAAACAAGCAAAAACATAAGCTTCTCCACACGTTCTGCCAGGAAGCAACAATAGCAAAGATTAAAATATGCTATTCGTGAAGCTACGTGCAACACAGCTCAAAGTAATACATGCATCCAGGAAGAGATTTTTGGAGATCTCACGAAGAATAAAAAAAGGAACAGAGTAGAAAACTGCTCACGAAGAAAACAAAACAGATGACAGGAACACACTGTAGCAAAAATCAACAGCTATCGCACACAGATGAACTAGGTACACAAAACGAGGCAATGATTAAAAGACTCCACAACAATGCAGAACGAATAAAGCTGATGGAGAGATTTCTTGACATGTGCGCGATGAAAACAGTGGCGGCGGAGAAGAACCAACACCAGGAAGATCAACAGTAGAACAAAATCGCTGTCGGCGGCAGCAGGTGTGAACAGTAACACACGGGATGAACTCTGATTTTTAATTAAAGTGAGTTAACCCTAACCCTAGGATATTGGGGCCTATTTATAGGCAGCCCAATAAATGGGAAAAATGCATAAATACCACTAGGGTTTTTTACAGACGCTGAAATAAAAGGAAAAGACCAAACTGCCCTTAGGATGTTTTTATAGACTCGACTGACTGACTGTGGGCCTAAGGACAAAAAGGTAAACTCCTATTTACAAATGACTTATCCGGAAGCGGAGATTTCATAGCGGCTACGGCTTCGCCTCTGAACAGTCCGATGTGAGATCAGTGGTTGTCAGTTTTACGCCGAAACTGACAAAGCGTCCACCGACTTTGCTCTAGGTACCCGGATTGGGCGGGCCCGACTCCGTAGCTCTCTCAGCCCAGCAGTCGCTCGCCGCCCATGTACCTGAGTCAATCCTGGTCAACAGCCTAGTGGATCCTCTGCTGCTCCTAGCCCATGTACTTGGATTGGGCCATCCCGACTTCGCAGCCCCTCTGCCCGACAGTCGCTCGCCGCCCGTGTACCTGAGTAACACGCGGCCCAGACGCAGCGGGTCTCCTCTCCTCTTCTGTCCTCTTGGACTACCGTTGACAATGACTCATCACATCTGGAGCCATGAGGCCCACGCTCTTCAGCATGCATGGCTCCTCGACTATCAATAGTGGATGAGCATGGCATAGCAAGTAAATCAACATATGAGGTGGATATGCTAGACTTAGTTGGAATGCAATTTGCAACATTTAGACAAGCATCATTAAAAATATCACATATAACGCCTATATCTATCTTGGGCTTAATGAGTGTAGAGGCAAGGAGAGTTTCATGAGTTTCCTCAAGCTTCTCATGAGAGACCAAAAGCATCTCATGAGAATTCTTTAAGTCCTCATATTTAGCTACTAAAGACTCATGGTCTTTCTTTAGAGCCTTAAACTTGACTCTCTCTTTGTCGTTTAACTCATTGAGCTCCTCAAGCATTTGTGCAAGATCATCATAAGACAATTCATCATCACTATCATCTTTCTCACTAACACAAGTAGATTTTACCTTAGTACTTCCTTTTGCCAATGAGACAAAAAGAAGAGTATAGTGAAGGAGATTCCGTCATTGCGATCATCGCCATGTTCTTCTTTCTTGGATTTGACTCACCACCGGAGTCGGAGCTTGAAGAAGAGTCAGAGCTATCTTCATTTGAGTCCCATTCTCCCACAAATGCTTCATTTCTACCCTTTTTCTTGTTCAACTTCTTGAAGAGCTTTTTCTTCCCACTCTTCTCCTTGTTCTTCTTTTGAGATTTTTCATCTTCACTCTCTTGTTTGTTTAGGCATCTTGACGCAAAATGACCCTTCTCATTGCACTCATAACACCTCACATTCTTTAGACTCCTTTTGGTTGACTTCTTGTCACCATTGTTCTTGAAGGAACTTGAAGAGTTTCCTCTCTTTTTCATGAACCGGTTGAACTTTCTCAAAAAGAGAGCCATCTCTTCATCTTCAGTATCACCATCACAAGAAGTGTCTTCTTCTTCACATTTCTTCTCCACCTTGGCTTTCAAGGCAATGTTCTTCTTCTTGGATGAGGAGTGATCTTCAGAGCTTCCTTCAATTCTCTTGTTCTTGTAAATCTCATTTGTGTTGATAGTCCCCAAAAGTGTTGTGGTAGTGAAACTTGACATGCCCAAGTTAATAAGGAAGGTCACCAATGTGTCATACTTCTCGGGCAATGCTCTTAACAATTTTTGAGCAACTTCCAACTCCTTGTACTTCACTCCAACACCTTTGAGATCATTGACAATCACATTGAGTCTTTCATACATCTCATTTACACTTTCATTTGGCAACATGGTAAATGTTTCATAGTTGATCTTGAGGTAGTGTGACTTGGCATTCTTCACACTTGTCGTTCCATCATGTATATCTTGAAGTGTGGTACAAATATCATGTGCCGTTGAAATATTGCTTTTCCTATTAAATTCTTTGGTACACAAACAATTGAACAAGGCATTTGTAGCTTGAGCATCAAGTTGCATATCTTTCTTGTTTTGATAAGTTAAATTCATCTTGTCTTCAAGTTTAAAACCTAGCTCAACAATACGCCAAATTTCAAAGCTCATGGCTTTGAGGTGAGCGGCCATACGTACTTTCCAAATAGAATAATTTGAGTCTTCAAAGAAAGGACCTTTGCCTACGTTGTGAACCACCTCGTCGGACATCTTCTCTCTAGGCGGTAAAGCCTAAACTGAGAGACCAAGCTCTGATACCACTTGTAGGATCGATGTACCGACTAGAGGGGGGTGAATAGGCGGTTTTTAAAACTAATTCAATTTAGATTAGCACTAGACAAGGACCTTAGACAAAAATAACAAAGTACTAGATTAAACTAGTGCAACCTAAGATGGCAAAGATAAAATTACTCTAAGCAGATAAATTTCCACAATTTAACTTGCTCAAAGTAAAGGGGACAAGAGACAACCGAATTTTATCCCGAGGTTCGGAAATTTGCCAATTTCCTACGTCCTCGTTGAGGCGAGTTTCACTTGACCGCTCTCTTCACCAAGCCGCGGACTCCTCAAGGAGAAATTGGCTAGAAGATGAGCCGGCACTGGAAGTGCAACTCTCGGGCCTCGATCACTATTGGTAGATCTTCTCCACTCCGGATAGGCGAGCTCCGACATTCACAACCACCCGGGTCTCCTCCACAACCTTCTTGGAGAGATCACCAGTTTCTTCTACGAGCCGTCTAGGAGGTGGCAACCTCCAAGAGTAACAAGCTGCAATCAAAGCTAGGAGAAGACGATCAAGTGCCAAAATGCAAAGGCAATGCAATCTATTCAATCACTTGATGACCCCTTTTTGCTTCCCAACCACACTAGTGCTCAATTTAGTGCTCAATGGTGGGAGAGACTCTCTTGTGCTCAAGTTTGCTCAAATGAATGCGAAAAGTCTAGCAAAGGAGCTGTAGCAAGGGTTTATATAGCCACACACCCAAAAAGTAGCTGTTACATGAGTTAGGTGGCTCTCAGCGCACTGTCGGTCTGACCGCCCATCTTGGGCCGGTCTGACTGACCCTTGCTGTAATGGCTAGAAAACTAGACATTTTACTGATGTGATAGGGCAACCCGGTCTGACCGGCCATGCTGGCCCGGTTGGACCGGCCCTACCCGGTCTGACCGGCCATCGGCTCGGTCAGACCGATAAGGTCCTCGTCGGCTCTGTAAACCAGAAGATTGCAAAACTGCCCAACCCGGTTGGACCGCCCCCTGGCTGATCGGACCACCCATCACAGGCCGGTCTGACCGGACCTACATAGTCGGTCAGACCGCCAGGGCCAGACACACTCCAAAAGCTGCATTTTTGTAGTTTCAAGAACTTTCCAATATTTGTAACTTTTGCAACAATCACACATGATCAAAAGCTACTATATGCAATGAAAATTGGCACTTGAAAAACAACTCATAACCGAGATGCATCCCCTCTTTATAGTACGGCAAAAACAAAAGTAAAACCTAGCCTAATTGATCACTCCAAACACCTCGATCAAATTCTAGTTTTCTTTGAACCTTTTGCCGTTGCTCTTTAATACGTCCAGATCTTCGGGTTTTCCATCTTGTGCTCCATTTACGCGGGACCTAATCATTTCCTTCACATTTAAGAAAAATATTAATCCACAAACGCGCGTTTGTCATTAATTACCAAAATTCACATAGGGCCTAGATCTTCAGCAGGCCAGGAAATTAATTTGAAAATTCGAAAACTGCATTGTTCATTGCTGTTGGGTTGGCCCAGTTTTATTTCCTGGAATTCATACAATAAAATGAAAAAAAAAACTACTGTGTGCACTAGGCCAAAAATAGGGCATGTGCCCAGCCGGTGCATGGCCCAGCCGGCGGCAGCAGCATGGCCATGGTCCACCTGGCGGTAGCGGCGGGTGACTGGCTGATGGGGCCCGCCAGGCAGCGACCGTGACGCGGAGAGGGGCTGGCGGCTGGAGGTTGAAGACAACCTCCAATGGCCAAACCTTCTCTAGGGCATAACTCCGGCGTTTTAGCTCCGATTGCCACGAAATTTTAACAGTAGCTAGAGTACAACTAGATGAACATATCCAACGGTTGGATTGGGCATTAGAGCTATGGTTTAGGTTTTAGACCGGCAAACAGTAGGTTCGTTTTGTGATTTTTAATGGCGAAGGCGGAGCTCCGGCAAGGCATCGGGGGTCATTTTCACCATCCTCAAGTCATTGCAGAGCTACCGGTGCTCTTGGATTAAGCTACGGTGGCCCATAGTGCCCTAGTGACGGTGACCCCAGAGCACGAAATAACGAGCTTGTCGCCGGCGAGGTACGGCTACCCTACGTCCACGACGAGCTAGGGAACATGATCTACTACTCATGGGGATGCTCTAGCATGAATTAATTGGAAAATGGTGGTACCTTGGTTGGAGCTCGGCGTACGGTGGCGAAATTGGGGATTCCCGGTGACGGCGAGGTCCGGTGAAATTGACTGCGGGTTAGGGTGCACCAAGGGTTAGTGATCGCGTTCCCACTCATGTCGCGAGGATAAGACCAACGGGGAGATGGATTGGGGGGAACGAATCGTGGCGCCGGCGATCGGCTTCGGCGAATCCCGAGCGCGACCGTCCTTGGTTGGCTCCGGCGAGGGCTTGAACATGAGGAAGAGTGTGTGGGGAGTGTGTGGGTGCACTGAGGCGATCCGGGGGTCTTCTTGTGCACGCGGCGGTATGGGTGGCGACGTGAGGCTTGATGGCAACGGCACGGGAGCACGTTCAGGCGTAGGTGAGGGTGGTTGGAGGTGACAACTCGGTGCATGAGAGTCAACGGGTGAGGCGGCGCTTGGGGTCAGCGACGGATCGTTGGTCCGTGCGGTGTTCGACATACGGCGGCATGGCGGCGGCATGCCGGCGCGTACCGGAGTGGCGCGGCGTCAACGGCGAGGGCGTGGGCGTGCGGTGTGGCTGACGAAGACGGTATGGGCATGGGCGTGGCGAGGGTGTGGGTGGCGTGAGCGGCGGTACGGCGAGTGCCAGGGCATGCAGACGTGGGCGTGCGCGGCGTACAGCATCAGGCGCAGCGTACAGCGTCGGGCGTGGCGTGGCGCGACGCTGCACGACGCGCGCGGCGTGATGCGATGCACAACCATGAGCCGGAGCTCGGGCGCACGCCACGCGCGGCCGGAGCGGTCGGCAGGGCGTGGCAACAATACTCTAGGATGTTATGTCTACAAGGAATCGACTGAATATTATACCTTTCTTGGTTTGTGTGGAAATGATGAGTGGGGACGATGAGGCAAAATCTGGCGATGGGCTGCGAATTAGAAGTCGGTGATTCATCGGAATGTGATCAAGACATAGTTGTGTGGAAAAAGATGACACAGAGAAAACACGAAGACTCACCGGCGTTGACGGAGTGGCGTGCAATGGCAAGACGGAGCTCCGGATCAAACTCGATGAAACGGATAACAAGATAGAAAAATGGAATAGCTATGTTTTAGGGGCAACGTTCTGAGTCTTGGAAACGAAGGAAGATCACTGAAGGGACGAAAAAGCTTACCGAGCAATGGTAGGTTAAGCGACGAGTGACGGTAATGACGCAAATTTTGTCTATGGCGAGTCGGTGGAGATGAATAGAATCTCGGCGGCGCTATGGTTTAGATGACAGCAACGTACAAAGCAACAGAGATGAGTGCGGCATTTATAGGGGCATAGAAGCTTCGGGAAAAAGGAGAGGAGCGACAGGATGGCTTAGTGCGATGCGGGGACAAAGTGGTGTCACAATAGGGTTGTTGGTCAGCAGAGGTGAGGGTGTGGGGCCAGTAGGACTGGCTTGACAGCCAAGGTCGTGGCGTATGTGGAGATCGGCGAGTTCACGCATTTGGCATGAGCTGGCAGAAAATCCGGCACGACGTGGGGGATGGTGGGGTCCCAACGCACGAGCTTAGGCGGTGTGGTGCTCGGTGCACACGGTGCGTAGGCGCGGATGGTCTAAGCGGAACATGGCTTAGCATGTTAGTAACCTAGTCACTCTCAAACTCAACACAAGAATACAACAAATGAAAAGGAAATCTCAGCTCGGAAACCTCAAAAACATGAGTCGCTGGTCTATTCCATCCTTCTGATTTCTTGTCTGTTTGATACAATGTGTGATACTCCCTTTATATAAGTAAAGCTAACTTAACTCTCGAGTATCTACTAATACTAAACTTAACCCTCAAGTTTCCTACTAAACATCTACTAATCTCTACTAACCCCTCTTAGGTGGTCCCTGACATTCCTTCCCCTTGAAAAACTGCCTTGCCCCCAAGCTAGGCTACAAGAATATCAATACTCCTATAATTGCTATTAATTACCTTCTAATTACCAACGAGTTACTAACTAATTACAAACTAATTAACGATACTTCAATTCTTAAATAATGTAATGAATTCCTTCTTTTCTCCTTGAAATCTGGTGAACCGTGTAGTAATAAATTTCTTCTTTTTCCACGTTGGAATCATGTGAGCACTGCAGTAGCAACCTGAGTTGCGTCCTTTTTGGCATGTAGCATGCAGCATGCAGCAAATACTGATAGGCTTTCCTTCCTGCCCAAGCCCTCGGAGCAAACAACCTCACCTGAGAACCAGATATTTTGGCCCAGAGCCAGTTCGGGGGTGGCCACGGCGAAGCTGAAACGATGGCTCAGCTCGTGGGCACGGAAGGCCGATGCAGCATGAGTTGCCGACGGGGTACGGAGGACGATGCGACACTGCAAGCGACCACGACAACGAGGCAGAGAGTGGCGAGGACATGCAAGGCGGTGCAGCTGGTCACGCGGGTGGCGTGCGCAGTGCGCCCATGCGGCGTGGAGGCCCCAACGGTGAAGCGTCATATTTGGCAAGGAAGGTTGTAGTGGACTGCCTCCACATGGAGCAGGGGGTGGCCGAGGAGGAGGCCGGTAACGACGCACTGGCTAGGGACTGTCGTCTTTGATCGGAGTGGGCTTATGCGCGGGGGCAGGCAGCTACAAGCACGATCCGTGCGTCGTGGCTGGGCGTGAGCCCGACTGTCTCGGCCCGTACGGCCAGCCCGACTTGGCTCCATGGCACGGAGGCGAGCGACGAGCACAATGGCACAGATCTGTTGTCGGCGAATGATTCCCTCATAGATCTTGTCGGCGGCAGGGCGGGTCTAGCGGTTGGCAGTGGCGTCGGAGACACAGGCCGGAGACGCGAGCCACGATGCGGATGTGGCGTGGATGGAACGTGTCCATCCGATGTCGTGGATCTGGCATGACGACGGTTGTGCGTTCGGCATGTGCAAGTGAGGAGCATGACACCGTGTGGCGCGCCAGTCATTTGGTGGCCCGGCCGGCTGTGCTGGCCACGTTGGCTCGGGTGTACCGCGGGTGACTACTTGTGGAGAAAGGTAATAGGATCCCCGACAAGGCGCGTCCAGGCCGTGTGTGGCTGCAAGCCCTTGATCGTTTCGTCGTCGGAGTCGGCAGCGGCGTAGAGGCTGACGTTGTTGGCGATCTCCAAGGATGGCGCCATGATAGACGCCGGCAGAGGAGCTAGCGAAGATGGGGTGGCCGGTGCTAACACCGACTCCAACTCACCGTTGTTCTTCTCCTGATGTTCTTCAACTGGTAAACTCTGCTCCTCCTTCTGATCTGGATCTGTCTGATCCGTTTTCATTTTCAGTACTGTGTGCTCCATCATCAACCTCATGGCCTGAAGATCTGGTCGGTTCTTCTTCTCCAATTCTTCAGTGTCTTCATCTTCTTCAACAGCAAATCAAACTTCGCATTTAGTCTGATCTCTCTTTCCATCTCCATTTTGGCACTTAAAAAACCCACGACATCCAACTTTAAAATTAAAATTTTATTTCATATATGTTTTTGACAAACTAATGAAATCGGGATTTCACGCAGTGAAACTTGGAACGTTAAGTATACAATTTAATGCATAATCAACAATATTTTCATTGCTGTGCAGTATAAAAGTAATATCTTTTCTAGGTTGTAATAACATTAACTATAAATATGTCATTAATCAAAATTGTGATCTTTCAGGCCATCACCGCTCGCCTGCCACCTCCACACCATCGAGGTTGGTCGCCTCATGCGTTCATGTTGTTGTCGGTCACCTATCGCTTGTGAGCCGTTGTCGGTCACCTCCTACCTTGCCGCTGCCACTCGCCTAATTTTTATTGCCTCTGTTTTTTAGTCTCTGAGCTCAAGAAAAAGTGGAAAGCTCAACAACATCTACCATAGCAGACACAGAGAAGTGATGATGCAGCTGTTGATAGCAAAAAATGACATTAATGGTTAAGATTGTCAAAATATGAATTTAGGTAATATTGGACCGGAAACGGCGACTAGAGGGGGGGTGAATGGGAGCTTTTAAAATTTCAGACTAAAAATAGCCTTATGTTTTACTTCTGTCTTATGTGGAACAGGCTTCGAACACAGCCTTTGAAGTTCTGGTTCGGAGGTATTTTACAGCTCCGAAAACAGGCTTCGCAAGGAGCAAAAGTTCGAAGCCAAGAAGACTTCGCTCCACCCACAACACCGAAAACTCAGCTTTATTAAGTCAGTGCAGGCTCAGCACACAGGGTGCCTTCGAGCAGGCTTTGCACTTCAACCTTCGTAAGAGCGGACTTCCCTCTGAGGACTTTGATCAGCTTTGCTAAGTCAATGCAGGCTCCGCACACAGGGTGCCTTGAGCAGGCTTCACACTTCACCCTTCGCAAGAGCAGACTTCCCTCTGCGGACTTCGACCAAATACTCAGCGACAACAACTAGTGTTGGGCTTCGTACTTCGAAGGTCTAAATGCACACTGAACACACTTTGCCGAGGACTTCGACAAGGGAAGAAAACGGGCTTCGAAAAGTGCTTCGCTAGTAATCAAAGAGCTCTAGCCTCCAATTTACACAGAGCAAACAGACACTGAAAAACGCACTTCACCCAGACAAACTTCTCACACACCTCTCCAGAAGAACTCACAAGAAGAAGGTGCACAGAGAAATCAAAGCATGCAGTGAAGTACGCATACAAGTTCAAGCAGTAAATGAAAATAGAATCAAAACTTCATTACTTGAACAGGGAACACAAAATGAACTCACAGGATGAATACAGAGAGTGTGGCGGCTAGCACAGGAGTTCTACAACGGCTTCTCAAAGTGTTGATGTGACCTAGCCAGCCTCCACTATTTATAGGCACTATTCAGTCCTGTGAATAGACTACTTTAACCCTAGGGTTTACACTATTTTTGTCTCATCAGAACAGGGGGGTACAACTGGTAGTCTACTTTATTTGGAGGCTTCTTTTGTCAACTTCGTAGAGGGGACAACACCAGCTTTTGCAAAGCAGACGCTGTCAGCCTTTGCAGTTTTGGACCCTTCTGAAGCCCCCCTTCGCACGCGAGGGGTGCGGTAGCTTCGGTGAGAAGCCTTGAGCCTGACGGCCTTCGCTTCACCGAAGTCAGCCTTCGATACAGTGATGGTTTTGAGCTGAAGCCATCAAAGCCCTTAGGCCTTCGCACCAACACCTTCGGAGTGGACCACCACGGCTTCGCAGCTTCTTCCAGCTCGAACTCCATTAGTCCGTGCATCGAAGCCATGCATGGCCGAAGTACCTTAAGTCAACCTCACTCTGGAGTCAGCTTCACTCTGGAGCCAGCCTCACTCCGAAGTCAGCTTTACTATGAAGCCAGCCTCACTCCGAAGCCCCACCTTCGGAGTATCACCCTTCGAAGTCCCTCCTTCGTCCAAGGCCGCCGCATGAAGCATTCCATGAGCACTTCGTCACAGTGTCTCTCCCCGAGCACACTCCTCGACGATCCTCACCCGAACCATGCCTTCGATGCACCTCGACTTCTGAGACCTTCGCCGGGTATACCTTCGAGTGCCTCCCTCCGGAGCACACTTTGAATGCCTTGCCTCATCGCTGAGGACTTCGTCTCGGAGTACTTTCACCCGAAGCCACACTCCGCACTTACTGCCTTCTCCTTGTGCACCTCGACCCGAGGTCCGACCTCGACCCCTTCGCAGCCTTCATGATAAAGATGGCAATGGGTCTATACCCATCGGGTTTGACTATCTCAAATCCATACCCGTTAGAAAAAAAATCTCCCCGTCGGATAACCCATATATACATGCGGGTACAATTTCTCCCCCAAACCCATACCCATGCTGGTAAAATATACCCATCGGGTACCCATACCCATCAATAAACACCACACACAAAATATGCTAACAAATAATAATTGTATATCTATCCCAACAAAAACAATGTTTCACCTAAACAGATCGATCAATCATTCAATCATAAGATCAAAATTACATATATAAATAAACTCTCAAACATAATACATTAATGATTTAATCTACAACAATAGCAACAATGATTTAAACTCCTAAAAATATAACTTATTGGGTGATGGATACCCATCGGGTAACGGGTATGGATATTAGGAAACCATACCCATACCCGCGTACCCGTTGGGTACTATTTTTTTCCCATTAATAGACCCACGGGTGAGCAATTTTACCCGTATATCTACCCTAATAGGGTAAAAACCCATCGGGTTTCGGGTTTCGGGTTTCGGGTACCCATTGCCATCTTTACTTCATGATGGAGCTCCCTGCTCCCCTAGCATCAAGCCTCCCGCTTAACCCAGGTTCACCTGCTATGAATCGTCTGTCACCTCCAAAGTCACCTGCGCACCACAAACAAACAGACAAGTGTATCCAGTACACCGGAGACCTCTCCGGGTAAGCAACCTCCGATACACACTCCGGTGTACCGCCCAAAGTACCGAGACCTTCGGTACGACCCAGTCATCGTGTACTGTCGGACCTCTCCGACAAGCACACTCCGCTGCAACAGCTGCAGCAAACAGACCCACCGAACCCTTCGGTGAAACCACCTCCGAACCCCTTCGGAGAACCAACCTCCGAACCCCTTCGGAGAACCAACCTCCGAACACCTTTGGAGGGACCCCTTCGAATTAGAGGATAAAATCTGACAATCACTCGTCACGGACTCCGAAACCAACCCTTGGTTTCTCAATCTCCCCCTTGATGAGTGCATTGACAACCAAATTCAAGTTCAAGAAAATTGGAAAAATTTCAGCACACAAGTGACCATAAAAATTCAGAAACGATCCAAATCATGTCACTTGACAAAAGAATTTTCCTCCCCCTTTCCAAAAGAGTAAAAGCCCCTTCGGCAAATCTTCCCTTTGCAAGATAAAAACTACCCCTGAGTTATTTTACGGAGAACTCAAAAATTTCTCCCCCTTTGGCAATGCAAGCATCAAGGAGCATAAAGAAAAAATATGCCAACATTAATACCAATTTTTCATGTGCTCAGCTCAATTTAACATTCTCTAAAAACATAATGACAGCATGTGATCTTATCATTTTGAAATAAAAGCATCACCACTCAATCAAGGTAACTAGACAAGTAAAAGCAGGGACTGCGTAAAGCTAGTCAAATTCTACTGTAGATAGACAAGTCCAATTCAAGTAGAGAATAAAAAGCAAACTTGATGATCAATGAATGTGCTGTTCTTTTCATAGTGTCAGGAGTTATTTGTTTGTCTACCTTATACTTTCCACTCAAGCCAAGCCTAGGCATGAAAGCCATCAGAAGCTTAAGGCGGTGATTTTGGCATACACTACACTATCCCAGTTCAGACCAATGTGCAATGGTAAGCAGTCTAGAATAGGGTAGTGCGACAAACAAACCCACCTGGATCTTTTTCGCTTGTAACATGCAAATCATGGATTTTTGAATGTTTAATTAAGTGAACAAATTGGTTAGCACTTGATGAATATCCATGAATACAATTTTTCAAGTTGCAATGTTTAGCATCCAAGGAAAAGGTGTCTTGCTATCAAGCAGATAAAAGATAGCTAAAGTAGCCCTGCCTAAACATGCTAGATTCAAGACTAAGCAGTGAGCATGATTTGATTTTGGAAATAAAAATCATGCACAAAATGTTTCAGACATATTAAATAGAGCTGAGCTGTCATGATTACATGAATTAAAATCAGGCATATAAGTACAAGAGATGTAGATGCAATTTCACAAACAATGAGCATATGCAAGACAATCAAAATCTGCTCCCCATCACAAAATTTCGTAAGGGTGACAAACACCAAGTTCCCCACGCAAGTAGGCAAAACGAGAAGCATCGAGGGGTTTTGTGAAAATATCGGCTAGCTGGTGTTGGGTATCAACATATTGAAGTTCAATATCACCCTTCTCATTATGATCTGTGAGAAAATGATATCGCACATCAATGTGTTTGGTTCTGGAATGCTGAACCGGGCTGTTTGCAATACAAATAGCACTAGTGTTATCACAGAAAAGTGGAACACTCTTATAATCTAACCCGAAATCCCGCAAAGTGGAAACCATCCACAAAATCTGAGAGCAATAGCTAGCTGCAGCAACATATTCGGCCTTAGCCGTCGATTGTGCAACACTAGACTGTTTGCGGGAAGACCAGCAAACCAAAGAAGTACCCAAAAAATGACAAGTACCAGAGGTACTTTTCCTATCAATCCTACACCCAGCAAAGTCCGCATCAGAATAACCTCAAAGACACAAAGAGGAAGACACCAAATACCAAATGCCAAATTCGAGGGTATGTTTGAGATACCTGAGAATGCGCTTTACAGCTTGTTGGTGCGAAGCTCGTGGTGAAGCCTGAAAACGAGCGCACAGACACACTGCAAAGTGTATGTCTGGCCTCGTAGCAGTTAAGTAGAGGAGAGAGTCGATCATTCTTTGGAACTCCTTCTGATCTACGGCTTCTCCATCCTCGTCAGGATCCAATGCTACAGATGTATCCATTGGAGTGGGCGAGTGGCTTCGTAGCAGCCATGTCAAATTTCTTGAGCAGGTCCTTGGTGTACTTCGTCTGATGGACGAAAGTACCTTGTTTGCTTTGCTTGATTTGCAAACCAAGGAAAAAGGTGTAGGACCAAAAGTAGCGACCAGAGAGGGGGTGAATGGGCGCCTTAAAATTCTTTCGAATAAATGGCCTGCTCCCAACACCCAACGCCCCTCAAAAGACTAAGCAACAAAGCGTGAACAGATTGCCTAAGTCTAAAAATATCTAGCCTAGGAAAGTCTGGTGTTCTAGATAGAGAAACACCAATACAATGCTAATCAGGCAGATAAACAGAATGTTCAAATCATGGCAGATAAAACTTCTCAGCAGATGATCTAAGTATACATGAAAGGGTATGAGAAGTTATTGTTCAAATTTGTCTCCTGTTCGAAACTTGACGAAGCCTGCTTCGCTGTGTCGAAGCCTGCTTCACAGTGTTGAAGCCTGCTTCGCTGTGTCGAAGCCTGCTTCGGAGTCCCTTTGTCAAACAAAGCTCGCAGAAAAGCAACCTCCAAAAGAGTAGCGAAGCTAAACACACAGCAGCAAAACAAAATCGAAGCCTACACTCTACCTTCGAAGTTAGCTTGATCGAGGTATGACTACTGAAGTGGTAACCTTCGAACCGAGGACTTACTTCGAATAACAAGCTCCGAACCCACAAGCAATGAACCTCGAAGAAGACAGCAGCAGAAAGATCTCAGATAACACACTTCGAGCGAAGTCTACCAGAGAGACATACTTCGAAGCTAACTTCGAAGCCTATCGAAGTATGTTTTGCAAAAGAGCCGAAGTATGCCAGAACAAAACCTTAGAACTATGCACACTTCGAAGCAAGATTCATAGCTCGAGTTCGGAGTCAAAAGTTCTAGCGAAGCCTTAGAAGATGTCAGGTCGAAGCCTGCCTCACGGAGCTGAGGGACTTCGAACAAAGAAGAGGGCTTCGCCAGAAATAGCCAGAGAAAGGACTTGGCCCTGTCTACTCGATCAAAAAGCTACGCGGGAAAAAGCAAGGCTAGAGTACTAGTGTACTGTTGCTACAGGGAGTAGGTACTACTTGCTACAAGCAAGAACTAGTACTCCTCACGTGAAGAACAGAAGCAACAAAGACACAATCTCTCAGGAATAAAATTGTTGCGTGCGAATGGAAAAACTGTAGAGCTATTAACGAGATGCAGCACACAAACAGCAGGAATAAAATCATCCGGACCAGAGAAAAATTCTGAGATGAACTCACATGAAGCTTCCTGGCGGCGCACGCATGGACAGGAGAGAGAGAACACAGGGAACAAAAATGACCCAATAGATTAAAAAGAGAATTCTGGACGGGGTGACCTAACCCTAGGGATTGGGGCCCTATTTATAGGCTGCCCAATTACTAGGAATATTCCACCAGCCCCTCGGATTTTTTATAGACGCTGAAATAAAAGGAAAAGACTAAACTGCCCTTAGAATATTTTTATAGACTCGACTGACTGACTGTGGGCCTAGGGACAAAATAGTAAACTCCTATTTACAGATGACTTATCCGGAAGCTAAGCTTTCGTAGCGACTACGACTTCTCTTCTGGACAGTCCGATACAAGATCAGCGGTCATCAGTTTTGCACCGAAACTGACAAAGCCTCAACCGACTTTGCACCAGGTACCCGGATTGGGCCGGCCCGACTTCGCAGCTCTCTCAGCCTGGCAATCGCTCACTGCCCATGTACCTGCGTCAATCCTGGTCAACAGCCCAGTGGGTCTTCTGCTGCTCCTAGCCCATGTAACCGGATTGGGCCAGCCCGACTTCGCGGCCCCTCTGCCCGATAGTCGCTCGCTGCTCGTGTACCTGAGTCACACACGACCCACGACGCAGCAGATCTCCTCTCTTCTTCTGTCATCTTTGACTATCGTTGACAATGACTCATCACATCTGGAGCCATGAGACCCATGCTATTCAGCATGGCTCCTCAATCTCCCCCTTGATGAGTGCATTGTCAACACTTTACTTCTTCAGCTCTTCAGTACCTGCGAACACATGTGGAAACACGAAAACAAAGCACAAAAAAACAAAGAAGAAGATAATAAAGTAAAAGTTTAACCCTAATGACCAAAAGACAAACAAAAGCAATAAGTGATCATTATGGTTAACCAGAATGTAAAATCTCAAAATGAGTGCGATCTCAGAAACATCAACAAGGATATCAAAAGAGTAAGGACAACCGGGACAAAAACTCCCCCTTAAACTCTTATCCCGAAATTTCTCCCCCTTGTTGACAAGTGAACTCATCAAGCACTCTAAAAAGACACAGACTCCCCCTGAAACGCAACTCCCCCTCAAAATATGCAATGAATGCAACTGGGGTGCAAGTGGAGTGAAGAAAGCATGCTTCTCAGATATGATTGACTGCAATTACAACATCTAACAAGTATAGCAAAAGACATACTGTCTAAGACACATGGCATGATCAGTGCAACAGATGATATCTAAAGAAAGTCATTTGCACGCATTTTTTCAGTTTTTGCAAACAAAAGCATCACCACATTTTCAGTTAATAAGCAAAGTAAAGCACGAGATGCAGAAGCTAACTGATATCTACCAAGATAAGCATTGTTTAAAACAAAGTACTTCAGCAAACTTGTTATCTTTTTAATGTTCAGACTTTTTCATTGTCCTTCTTTATTTTTGCCAAGGGTTATTTGCATGTCAAACCTTATGCTAACCGACCAAGTCAAGCTTATGCCAGAACTGGACCATCAGAAGCTTAAGACATTGGTCTTGATATACACTACACCGTCCTAGTTCATACCAAAGTGCTATGGTAAGCAGTTCAGAACAATGTAATGTGACAAAGCAAACCCACTTGGATCTTTTCAATTCAAGCATAAAAAGTCATGTAATTTTCATTCATTTTTGATTTTTATCATTTTTATAGAACATTTTCCATGTTAAAGCATAAAGATGTCCAAGTTGCATATCTGCATCTATTGTGAGGAACTAGCTACAAGGCATGTAACAGATAGCAAAAACACTCAGCCTACACATGCTAGTTACCAGAAGCAATGGTGATCATTTTCAAGTTTAAAGCGTAAAAGCCATGCATATGACGTATATCAGACATATCAAGCGAACTGAACCAAGGCATGATCATTGACAAGTAATCAAAAGCATGTACCAGCTAGACTAAGTAAAGCAGTTTAATCATATAACAGAAGCAAGCTCAAAAGTGTGATATGTGAATATGCAAGATATGAACACACACAAAAAGACTCATGAAAAGAGTAAAGACAAAATAAAACTGACGCAAAATATCCCAGAAAGGATACACAACACGCAAATCCCCTCGTAAACGCTCAAAAGTAGACTGATCTAGGGGTTTGGTAAAAATGTCAGCCAACTGATGATGGGTATCAACATGAACAAGGTCAATGACACCTTTCTCATATTGATCCCGCAGAAAATGAAAGCGCAGATCAATATGTTTGGTTTTTGAATGGAGACAAGGGTTTTTCCCTACACTAATTGCACTGGTGCTGTCGCAAAACAAAGGAACTCTGGTAGGAAAGAACAACCCAAAATCTCGCAGAGTGGAAATCATCCAAACCAACTGTGAGCAGCAGCTAGCAACAGTTACATACTCAGCCTCAGTGGTCGAAAGAGCAACTCCAGATTGCTTTCGAGAAGACCAAGAGAGAAGAGAAGAACCAAGAAACTGGCAAGTACCGGAAGTCGACTTGCGATCCAATCGGCACCCACCAAAATCAGCGTCCGAAAAGCCAGATAAATCAAGAGATGATGATGCTGAATAATAAAGACCAAGATCAGGCGCATAAGTGAGATACGTGAAGATGCGCTTGACAGCCTGCCGATGAGACACGCGTGGTGAAGACTGGAAGCGCGCGCAAAGTCCCACGGCGAACTGTAGGTCTAGTCTTGTCGCCGTCAAGTACAGCAGTGAACTGATCATTCCTCGAAACTCTCTCTCGTTGACCTTGACGCCACTCTCGTCCTTGTCCAGGCCTCTAGATGTGCCCATCAGGGTCATCTGTGGCTTCAGCTCACCACCAAAGTCAAATTTTTTCAACATGTCACGAGTGTGCTTACCTTGGTGGATGAAAGTGCCATCCTCGATCTGCTTGATCTGGAGCCCTAGAAAATACTTGAGCTCACCCATGAGGCTCATCTTGAACTCGCTGTGCATCTGCTCAGAAAAATTGGACGCAAGATCATTAGTAGTACCGCCAAAAATAATATCGTCCACGTAAATCTGAGCGACTAAGAAATCTAAAGCATCTCTGAGCAAGAAGAGAGTTTTATCCATAGAACCCATCACAAAGCCCTTCCCCAACAAAAACTGCTTTAACCGGTCATACCAAGCCCTAGGGGCTTGCTTCAACCCTTATAAAGCTTTTTGCAACTTAAAAACATGTCGAGGAAACTTAGGGTTCTTAAAACTGAGAGGTTGCCTAACATAAACTTCTTCCTCTATGTACCCGTTCACAAAAGCACTCTTGACATCCATTTGAAAAAGCTTAAAACCCTTCAAAACGGCAAAAGCTAGAAGAATGCGAATGGACTCAAGACGGGCAACAGGAGCGAAGGTTTCTTCAAAGTCAATACCCTCCTTCTGGCAATAACCCTGGGCAACTAATCGAGCCTTGTTGCGCACCACAACCCCATATTCACCTTGTTTGTTCTTGAACACCCACTTGGTTCCTATGGGGTTGCATCATGGTGGCGGCTCAACTAGTGTCCAAACCCGATTACGGACAAAATTCTCAAGCTCTTCTTGCATAGCATTAATCCAATTAGAATCAGAAAGAGCATGAGAGACATCTCTGGGCTCAAAAGATGCAACAAAAGCAGATTCAGCAAACACAGCAAGAGAAGTACCAAATGAACACAAAGTTCTCTCAAGCAAATCACCGATGAGGAGCTCTGAGGGGTGATCACGCTGAACTGCTCGGGATCCCTGGTGATCTGAAGTCACCTCACCAGAGTCAGCAGCTGGCACCTCTGGACTTGACTTAGGGGGCTCGATCGAAGTAGAAGAAGTGATCAGAGGTCCACCCACATCCTCAGTCGAAGTCTCAGAAGGTGTGGGCTCTGCAGGAGGTGCAGAAGGCCCACCCTCATCAGCAGCTGGAGTATCCTCATCTTCCTCGAAGATGGACTCTCTGAGCTCACCATCACCAGAAGGCTCAAAAGGAGTCAAAGAAGGCAAGGACTCATCAAATGAAACCTCGCAAGACTCGACAGGCTACTGGGATTCGAGGTTCCAAACACGGAAACCTCGAGAATGCAATGCATAACCAAGAAAAATACCATCCCAGCAACGAGACTCAAACTTGTCCAAATGCCCTCCCTTCTTGAGCACAAAGCACTTGCAGCCAAACGCTCGCAAGTGGCTCACCTTGGGTTGTCTGCCAAACCACAATTCGTATGAGGTCTTACCTAGCTAGGTAATCTCTAAGAAAAATACGGTTGGCCAAATAGCAAGCAGTGTTCATAGCTTCAGCCCAAAAATGCCTAGGAGTCCTATGCTCATCGAGCATCGTCCTGGCCATCTCGACTAGCGTGCGGTTCTTTCGTTCCACAATGCCATTCTGTGGGGGAGTGTAAGGAGCAGAAAACTGATGGTCAAGACCCTGATCACTACAGAAGCTGACGAACTGAGAGTTCTTGAACTTAGAGCCATTGTCAGAGCGAATTGCTCGCATCCGACCATTGTTCTCTTTCTTCAGCTTCAAAATCAGGTCATGAACAAACTGAAAAGTTTCATCCTTAGACTCCAAAAAGAAAACCCACGAGAATCGAGAAAAGTCGTCAACAATCACAAGCGCGTACCACTTCCCACCAACTGAGCGTACCGGAGCTGGACCGACAGTGTCCAAATGTAATAGCTCACCCGCATACGAAGTCATTACTTGAGTCACAGGTGAGTGAGAAGCGGCAACCATTTTCCCATGATGACAGGGATGGCAAACTAGATCCTTCTCCATCTTAAGCTTGGGCAATCCTCGGATGAGTTACATAGAGCTTAACCTGACTAGCAGATCAAAACTCAAATGACCTAACCTCCTATGCCACTTCCAGAGCTCAGAAGAAGATCCAGCACTCAAACAGCGAGAAGGGCCAAAACAACTAGAGAAGTCAATTCGAAAAACTTTACCGAATGGTAAGATCTGTCAAATCAAAGACCCTCTAGAATCAAACACAGAAGAATTGCCCTTCTTAAAACGCACCTCCAAACCATCCTCAAGAAGTTGCGAAATAGAAATTAAATTAAAGTTTAAGTTTTTAACCAAGGCAACATTCTTCAAAGAGAAATGGTCTGAAATGGAAATTGAGCCGATGCCACTTACTTTCCCTTGACCACTGTTCCCGAAAGCGATGTACTCTTTGGAGCTCGGGGGAGTGAGACTGGAGAACCATCTGCGATGTCCCGTCATGTGGCGAGAGCATCCTGAGTCCATGATCCAAACGTCCTCCAGTCCCCGATCCTGCACAATCAGTGGTTGTAAGGGGGAGCAAATGGTCCAGCACTGGGTTTAGCAAAAGAGCTAAACCAGTATCGAGCCATCTTCTCAAAAGACGGAAAGCAATAATCACCAGAATAGTTTGGACCAAAACGCGACACAAAGCGCGGTTCTCGGTTTTGCCTAAAGTCTCGGCCACGAGGTCCAGGACCGTAGCCAAAACGACCTAGAGCTCTACCGGAACGAACACCACCATCTGGAGCACGGGCATGAAAGTTGTCTCCTCTACCACCACCTACACAACGTGGCCTGGCCTCTAGCCTCTCCCCGCGTCGAGGAACACGCAGTCTACCACCCTGTTGGTAGAACTGCTCCTGACTACCACGAGCACGCTCTGCTTTCTCAACCCGCTTCCTCCTGAAGCAAAACTCCGCAAGATGCCCGTCTCTGACAGTACTCACAATGATAGGTAGGCTTCTTGGGATGTGGTTGAGGCTTGGGGTTCTTGGGCTTAGTGGTGGTTCGTGTTGTCTTCTTGGGTTAAGAGGGTCCAGGAAGAGAGTCTAGAGCAGTGTGGAGATGTTTGGGCTTTGGAACCCAAATGGGCTTCTTGGGTGGAGCTTTGGGCTGTTCTTGAATTACTCCATCCTTGGGCTGACTAGCCTAGAAAGACTCAGTGGAATGGGTCTTGGGATATCTCTGCTCAGGAGTCATTTTACTCCACTCCACTGCCCGGCTAATGGCACTCTCAAAATCAGCCTTGGTGTAGGTGTAACCTAGCCCAAACCCATCCTGCCTCTTGAACTGCTAGATCATCATGCCGAGCTGTGGCTCTCTGGCACTGATCCAACTCAGGATAGAACAGAGGTAAAAGTTCTCATTCTGAGAATCAGCTAGCTCTTCTCTCAAGGAAGCTAGTACCTCCACCTGAGACAAGCAGGTCTCACACTCGCTATCTACTTGGACAGACTTCTCGACTTTCAGCTTAATCAACTCCAGTCTAAGAGATAGGCAGTTCTCATAGACAGTGGGTGGAACTGATAATGTCTCAAGCTCTAGCCTAGTCTGCGCCAGCTCAACTCTCATTCTCTCCAAATCACCCAAATGCGCATCGCCCTTGGCTTTCAGCTCAGCTAGACTAGCTAGATGGGATGGGCAATCAGCATAGGGCGCGACGACAGTGGCTTGAGCATCTTTCAGCTCCAGCTGAGTGCTTTCAAGCTCAGTGGCCAAAGCGTCCCTCTCATCAACCCTTTATGTGTACCTAGACTTCAGAGTCGATAGGTCACATAGAAGCACCTCACACTTTGGGCACTCACTGCTATCACCGAAGCAAGGGGAAGAAGATAGACTCTCAATTCTGCCGTTGGGCATGACAAGCTCACTCTCTAACTCATCTATCCTCTTCTTAGGCCCCCTAAGCAGTTTTTCCCGATATTTCAACTCCTGACGATTACTTTCAAGTAAATCAACGATTTTGCGTTCATAAGATGATACCTTTTCGTTGTCGTCGTCGTCAGAGTCATCGGAGGAGCCCTTCTCTTCCTTATCCCCAAGAGCCATTAAGCAGAAGCTCTTGCGGGATCTTCGGCGCTGGTGTGAGTGGCTCTTCGGTCTGTCCCCGAAGGCCATGAAGTAAAGACCCGCCGGATCGTCCTTGTCCTTCCCCTTCCTGATGACGATATCCTCGTCGCTTAAGCTCGATGAAGAGGAAGAAGACGTGGAATGCTTGGAGTAGCTCTTCTCCATCTCGGCGAAGAAGGCCTTGTCGTGCTTCTTGTTCTCTTGCCGGTAGTCCTTCAGGGCCTTTCTGAAGAATCTGGTCTTTGGCTTGCCCTTGTTGAAGGAAGAGCTGTCGTGCTTGCCGGAGTCGTGGAAGCCACCACCGGTGCCCTTCTTGTGTCCATTGCGCTTGGGGCAGTCGGCGATGAAGTGTTCTGGGTCACCACACTCAAAGCACCAGGATTTTGTGCCGTGTCTCTTGAACATTCTTTTGTCATAAACACGACGCACCCGGTTGTTAAAAAGACACAGGTCATCATCTCCCAAAGACTCAAGCTGGTCCTCAGTGATAGGCATCAAAGAGAACCCAGCACAGCTCATAGAAGAGGGATCAACGGAAGGTGTAGCAAGGGCCAGAGATTTTTATCCAGAGCCAGTGAGATTTGATCTCAGCTAGATATCAACCTCATTGGCCTTCAGCTTGCTAAACAACTCTGAAATGGTCAAGGTATCATAAGAAGTGCTCTCAATGATAGAGGATACCTTGATCTCCCAGATCTTTGGGTCCAAGGTATGGAGAACCTTGAGCGCCTGCTCGTGATCTGAGACTAACTGAGCACCCTCAGCCTTGTTGTCCCGAAGCTTGTTATGATCAATTGAAAACGACCAAACAACGCTTCAACAGATTCACCCGACTTTTGTGTGAAATTCTCATATTCACACCGGTAGGTCTGATAGAGCCGAGCCTTGACCTGGGTTGTCCCCTCATGGTGTGCCTTGAGGGTAGCCCAGATCTCTCTCGCAGTGGAGAGATGGCTCACACGCTCAAACTCAGTGGGACCTAAACCAGAAAACAAGATATTCACAGCCTTACTATTGTTCAGATGCTGGGCAATGATACCAGGAGCGCCATGCTCAGCAACTAGCAATATAACAAACGTAGCGTGAACACAAATATCCCAGATGTCCGAGCCTTGGCTCATAAGATAGGCTCGCATGCGAGTCTTCCAATAGTTATAGCCATAAGCTTCAAAGGACGGGACTTTTCCAGGAGACGTCAAGATCACTACTGGGGTTTAGAACTGGTTAAGGTATGGAAAAACCCTAACCAGGCTCTGATACCACTTGTAGGACCGAAAGTAGCGACCAGAGGGGGGGTGAATGGGCGCCTAAAAATTCTTTCGAATCAATGGCCTGCTCCCAACACCCAACGCTCCTCAAAAGACTAAGCAACAAAGCGTGAACAGATTGCCTAAGTCTAAAAATATCTAGCCTAGGAAAGTCTGGTGTTCTAGACAGAGAAACACCAATACAGTGCTAATCAGGCAGATAAACAGAATGTTCAAATCATGGCAAATAAAACTTCTCAGCAGATGATCTAAGTGTACATGAAAGGGGATGAGAAGTTACTGTTCAAATTTGTCTCCTGTTCGAAACTTGGCGAAGCCTGCTTCATAGTGTCGAAGCCTGCTTCGCTGTGTCGAAGCCTGCTTCGCTGTGTCGAAGCCTGCTTCGGAGTCCCTTTATCGAAGTCTAGCGAAGGTTGTCAATGAAGTGCCGAAGGTTTGTTGAGTCTATCCTAGTTCGAGTGTGGCAGAGAGCGAAGTATGCTTCGAAGCAAAGTCTGAGAGTATCGAGGCTTGCTTCGAACAGTGTACTTCGAAGCCTAACCTTCGATCAGAAAGCTTCGAACAAAGCTCGCAGAAAAGCAACCTCCAAAAGAGTAGCGAAGCTAAACACACAGCAGCAAAACAAAATCGAAGCCTACACTCTACCTTCGAAGTTAGCTTGATCGAGGAATGACCACCGAAGTGGTAACCTTCGAACCGAGGACTTACTTCGAATAACAAGCTCCGAACCAAGAAGCGATGACCCTCGAAGAAGACAGTAGGAGAAAGATCTCAGAAAACACACTTCGAGCGAAGTCTACCAGAGAGACATACTTCGAAGCTAACTTCGAAGCCTGTCGATGTATGCTTCACAAAAGAGCCGAAGTATGCCAGAACAAAACCTTAGAACTAAGCACACTTCGAAGCAAGATTCATAGCTCGAGTTCGGAGTCAAAAGTTCTAGCAAAGACTTAGAAGATGTCAGGTCGAAGCCTGCCTCACGAAGCTGAGGGACTTCGAACAAAGAAGAGGGCTTCGCCAGAAACAGCCAGAGAAAGGACTTGGCCCTGTCTACTCGATCAAAAAGCTATGGAGGAAAAAGCAAGGCTAGAGTACTAGTGTACTGTTGCTATAGGGAGTAGGTACTACTTGCTACAAGCAAGAACTAGTACTCCTCACGTGAAGAACAGAAGCAACAGAGACACAATCTCTCAGGAATAAACAGCAGCAAGAACTACAGAGCTATTAACTAGATGCAGCACACAAACAGCAGGAATAAAATCATCCGAACCAGAGAAAAATTCTGAGATGAACTCATAGGAAGCGTCCTGGCGGCGCACGCATGGACAGGAGAGAGAGAACGCAGGGAACAAAAATGACCCAATAGATTAAAAAGGGAATTCTGGAAGGGGTGACCTAACCCTAGGGATTGGGGCCCTATTTGTAGGCTACCCAATGACTAGGAATATTCCACCAGCCCCTTAGGGTTTTTTACAGACGCTGAAATAAAAGGAAAAGACTAAACTGCCCTTAGGATATTTTTACAGACTCGACTAACTGACTGTGGGCCTAGGGACAAAATAGTAAACTCCTATTTACAGATGACTTATCCGGAAGCTAAGCTTTCGTAGCGACTACGACTTCTCTTCTGGACAGTCCGATACAAGATCAGTGGTCGTCAGTTTTGCGCCGAAACTGACAAAGCCTCCACCGACTTTGCACCAGGTACCCGGATTGGGCCAGCCCGACTCCGCAGCTCTCTCAGCCCGGCAATCACTCACCGCCCATGTACCTGAGTCAATCCTGGTCAACAGCCCAGTGGGTCTTCTGCTGCTCCTAGCCCATGTACCCAGATTCGGCCAGCCCGACTTCGCGACCCCTCTGCCCGACAGTCGCTCGCTGCCCGTGTACCTGAGTCACACACGGCTTATGACGCAGCAGATCTCCTCTCTTCTTCTGTTCTCTTTGACTATCGTTGACAATGACTCATCACATCTGGAGCCATGAGGCCCATGCTATTCAGCATGGCTCCTCAAAAGGTGAGTTCGCCCATCATGGACATCTCGAACTCCCTGCTCATGACATCTGCAAACTCGGCAACCAAAGCATGAGAAGAGCCACCAAAGATGATATCATCCACATAAATCTGGACTAGGAGGAAATCTTTGCCATGCTTGAGAGTAAACAGGGTTTTATCAACAGATCCCATCAAATACCCCCGCTCAAGTAGAAAAGACTTAAGTCTATCATACCAAGCCCGAGGGGCCTGCTTGAGTCCATAAAGAGCCTTATGAAGTTTAAGGACTTTATGTGGGTATTTGGGGTTTTCAAAACCAGGGGGTTGTTTTACATAAACATCTTCACCTATGAAGCCGTTAAGAAAAGCACTTTTGACATCCATTTGATAGAGTTTGAATCCATAGGATGCCGCAAATGCAAGTAAAATCCTAATGGCCTCAAGACGAGCAACAGGTGCAAAAGTTTCAGTAAAATCAATCCCTTCTAATTGAGAATAACCCTGAGCTACCTGTCTAGCCTTGTTTATAACTACAGTCCCATGCTCCCCTTGTTTGTTTTTGAAAATCCATTTTGTTCAAATAAAATGAACATTTGGTGGAGGATCAACCAAAGTCCAGACTTGGTTTCTCTCAAAATTTTCAAGTTCTTCATGCATGGCATTGATCCAACTAGAATCAGAAAGTGCATGACTAACATCTAAGGGCTCGAAAGAAGCAACAAAAGCTGAATCAATGAAATTAGCATGAGAACATGTTACCCTTTGATCAAGCTCACCAATGATCTGCTCTGGAGGATGCATCCTTTGAACATGGTGTGGAGCCTCACGGCGAGATGTAGTCTCCCCCTCAACTTGTGCGTTGGAGTGGTCCAAGATGACCGATGTCGAGGTAGTTGCTTCGGGACCTTGTGCCGAAGTGGTTGAAGCGGGGTCGGATTCGGGGGTTGATGTCGAGGGTAGTAGGGGTTCATCCTCGAAATCTCCAGGATCTTCTTCTTTGAAGATGGTTTGTTCCTTGTCATGTTCATTTGCCTGTTCAAAGGTAGAACTAACAGAGGGGGTTGATTTATCAAAAGTCACATCACATGACTCAATGACAGTGTTAGTTTCCAAATTATAAACACGATAAGAATGACCATGTGTAGTGTAACCCAAAAAGATCCCGTCAGAAGAACGCGACTCAAATTTGTCCAAATTACCACATTTTAGGATAAAGCAACGACAGCCAAAAACTCAAAGATGAGTAACCTTGGGCTATCTCCCAAAACGTAGCTCATAAGATGTCAAGTTCAAAATTGAGCGCAAGAAGATTCGGTTTGAGATGTAACATGCAGTATTCATGGCCTCAGCCAAGAATTTTCTAAGAGTCCTGTGCTCATTGAGCATCGTCCTAGCCATCTCAACCAAAGTGTGGTTCTTCCTCTCAACAACACCGTTCTGTTGAGGAACCCGCGGAGCAGAGAATTGATGTTCTATGCCATGCTCCATGCAAAAGTCAACAAAGAGATTGTTCTTGAACTCAGTGCCATTATCAATTCGAATGAATTTCAATACACCAGGGAGTTTAGTGAAAAGTCTCAAAGCCAAGCTCCGAAAGTGTGAAAACACTTCATCCTTGCTGGCAAGAAAGAAGACCCAAGAGTAGCGAGAGAAATCGTCGACAATGACTAGCACATACCACTTGTCGCCTAAAGAACTAACCCGAGAAGGACCTATAATGTCCATGTGAAGAAGTTCTCCGGGTTGTCCAGTCATCACTGTGGTGACTGGCGAATGCGAAGCGGCAATCATTTTTCCATGTAGACAAGGAGCGCAAACTAAATTCTTCTCAAACTTGAGCTTGGGCAATCCTCGGATCAGACCTAGGGCACTCAGACGAGCGAGCAACTCAAAGCTCATATGCCCTAGTCTCCTATGCCACTTCCAAAGCTCAGAAGTAGAATGTGCAGCAAGACAATGAGAAGAACCAGATGACTCAGAAAAATCAGCTCCAAAAACTCTCCCAACTCTAAAGATCTTGCAAACCACAACGCCATCAGAATTGAGTACTTGCGAAGTATCGCGATGGAATCGCACTTCGAAGCCCTCATCAAACAATTGAGATACAGAAAGCAAATTGTATCTCAAGTTTTCAACCAAAGCAACATCTTTGAGAGTGAAATTCGAGTTGATTCTTACCACACCTTTACCTTTCTCTCTATTCCTTCGATTGTTGTCGAAGGTGATATGTTCCCTTTGCTTGGTTGTGGTGAGGCTGGAGAACCATGCTGCATCTCCGGTCATATGGCGCGAACAACCGGAGTCCATGATCCACGTGCCCTCCAAGCCTTGGTCCGGTGCCTACACATGATAAGAAAATCTCGATCGCTCAGTGCTGGGGTGAGTGAATATATGACGAGGCATCCATCACTGAGTGATACGAGTAGTAGGCATAGTAAAAGTAGACTGTCTACGCACAGGATAATCAGAATGATGCAAAGTGCGAGGTCTACCTACATGTTGTGACCCAAATGCATGACGAGGTCTCCTACTCTAACGAGGTACAAAGCTACTCGCTTGGGGTCTACCACCATATGGAACATGGTGAACACCTCGAGGAGCAATACCTCTCTGAGAAGTGTGAGGAGCCTCGAAAACAGGACGAGAGTAAAACTCAGACTTATGCATACCTAAAGATGGGTAGTGCATGTTCTGGAACCTCATTGCTTGAGAGCGTCGCTCATCCTTGATGCGACGAAAACAGAACCCAACCAAGTGACCCACCCTCTGACAGTAGGAACAATGAAAAATTCTCCTAGGGGCACTCTCATGGGTTATAGGAGCAGTTCTCACAGGCTCCTTGGTCTTCTGCTGAGTGGTTTTCTTGGGAAGAATTTTCTTGGTAGGAGGAGTTGTTTTCTTTGGAGTTCTGGTAGGCTTTTTGGTTGATGGAGTGTCTAACAGGGCTCTTTCTTTCTCTAAGGTAGTGGGTGAGGTAAAAACAGTTTTGTTCTCACTGTCTGAGGGAGTCCTCTCAAAACCCAATCCTAGAGATAACCCTGCCCTATCAGCACACATCTTGGTCTTGGCCAAGAGCAAATCCATCCTACCCTTTCCCTCATTGTATTTGTTAACCACAGAAAGAAGGTATTCATTTTCAGTCATGAGGTTCTCAGCTCGCTCTCTAATAGTGCCTAGCTGGTCCTTAAGGGTTATGCAAGTGTCACACACAGATTGCACATCCTTAGAACTACCGGCCCTCTCCAATCTAGCCTCTAAGTCATGAACATGCTTATCACGTAAATCAATGCTCTCACGTAGTAAAGAACAGTTCATGCATTCAATTATATCATGAGGACTAGAATCAACCATCACAAGTTGCTTCTGTGCAGTCTCAAGCTCAGATAGAGTTTGAGCATGTACAGAACGCAACTGAGCAAGCATCATTAACCCTAGACTTAAGCATGGCATAATCAGTAGACACAGATAATAGCCTAAGTCTAAGGTCTTTTCTATCTCTAGCGGCTTGCACAAGTAATCTATCCTGACCAAGAACTACTTCATTCAGCTCATCTAGTTTAATTGAAAGCTGGTCATAGGATAGAGGTACCTTAGATGAGTCAAGCTCATCGCCGCTGTGATCGCTGTCGGCCATGAAGCAGAGGCCGGTGAAATCTCGTCCCTTCTTGTCCTTCTTCTTCTCCTCCTTCCCTGGGGACTCCTCCTCATCAGAACTCGACTCCTCAATTGAGGAAGTGTCGATGTCGCTGAGAGCAGCAACAAATGCTCTAGAAGCGGCTTTGGCTACCCTCTTAGCCACCTTGCCGCGCTTGCCCTTCACAAAGGGTTTCCTTTCCTTTTTGTGGTATCTGGGGCGCTCACTCTCATCTCTCTTCTTGAGTTTTGGGCAATTGGCCTTGATGTGAGAAGTGTCGCCACACTCAAAACAACCACTAAAACCACCTCTCCTCTGATCCCATCTCTCATGGTGAAAACGGGTTAACCTTCTGGCAATGAGAGCAAGCTCATCATCATCCAGAGTATGCACCTGCTCCTTAGTGATGGAGACCAGGGAGGACAAAGCAAAACCATCTGCAAAAACACAAGTGCTTGATGTGCTTGGTTCTGCAGTGGAGCCACGGCTAGTGCTAGAAACCAATACCAATGGCTGTGGCAAGGGGTTCCTATGCACTGCAAGAGATGCCTTGGCAATCTTTGTGGACTTCAGCTTGCTGAAGAGCTCATCACAGGTCAATGTGTCATAACCTGCGGACTCCTTAATGCTGGATATCTTCACTTCCCATATGCTACGATCAAGAGCATAGAGAAGCTTGATAGCCCTATCATGATCATTGTAAGCAAGCGTCCCGTTGGACCGCAAGTTACTCACTATTGCATCAAAGCGAGAAAACATGGCATCTATAGATTCACCAGGTGCCTGCACAAAAAGTTGATACTGTTGATTGTATGTGCTTTGGCGCCTGGCCTTAATCTGTGTAGAGCCCTCATGAAAGATAGTGAGTGTAGTCCAAATCTCCCTAGCTGTCCTAAGGTGCTGAACCCTATCAAACTCACTTCTACTCAAACCAATGAACAGTATATTTCTTTCCTTGGAGTTGGCATTATACTGATCCTTCTCTGTTTGAGAGGTGCGAGTTTCAGGGATGGAGTATTGTGAGTCCACAATCTCCCAAATTGCATTTCCTTGGGTTAGCAAGTAAGCCTCCATGTGCACCTTTCAGTATGCAAAATCTGTCCCATTGAACAGAGGTATTTTACTAACTCTATTCATGTCGCTAATAGATCACAACACCGGTTAAGGTCAACTGGTGATCTTAACCTGCTCTGATACCAATTGTTGGACCAGAAATGGTGACTAGAGGGGCGTGAATGGGAGCTTTTAAAATTTCACACTAAAAATAGCCTTCTATTTTACTTCTGTCTTCTGCGGAACAGGTTTCGAACACAACCTTCGAAGTTCTGGTTCGGAGGTATTTTACAGCTCCAAAAACAAGCTTCGTAAGGAGCAAAAGTTCGAAGCCAAGAAGACTTCGCTCCACCCACAACCCCGAAAACTCAGCTCTGTTAAGTCAGTGCAGGCTCCGCACACAGGATGCCTTCGAGCAGACTTCGCACTTCAACCTTCGCAAGAGCGGACTTCCCTCTGAGGACATCGATCAGCTTTGCTAAGTCATTGCAGGCTCCGCACACAGGGTGCCTTTAGCAGGCTTCGCACTTCACCCTTCGCAAGAGCAGACTTCCCTCTGCGGACTTCGACCAAATACTCAGCGACAGCAACTGGTGCTGAGCTTCGTACTTCGAAGGTCTAAACGCACACTGAACACACTTTGCCGAGGACTTCGACAAGGGAAGAAAATGGGTTTCGAACAGTGCTTTGCTAGGGTTTACCCCTAGGATTTACACTGTTTTTGTCTCATCAGAATAGGGGGGTACAACTGGTAGTCTACTTTATTTGGAGGCTTCTTTTGTCAGCTTCGCAGAGGGGACAACACCAGCTTTTGCAGAGCAGACGTTGTCAGCCCTTGTAGTTTTGGACCCTTCTGAAGCCCCCCTTCGCACGCGAGGGGTGTGGTAGCTTCGGTGAGAAGCCTTGAGCCTGACGGCCTTCGCTTCACCGAAGTCAGCCTTCGATACAGTGACGGTTTTGAGCCGAAGCCGTCAAAGCCCTTGGGCCTTCGCACCAACACCTTCGGAGTGGACCACCATGACTTCGCAGCTTCTCCCAGCCCAAACTCCGTTAGTCCATGTACCGTAGCCATGCAAGGCCAAAGTACCTTAAGTCAACCTCACTCCGGAGTCAGCTTCACTCCGGAGCCAGCCTCACTTTGAAGTCAGCTTTACTCCGAAGCTAGCCTCATTCCGAAGCCCCACCTTCGGAGTACCACCCTTCAAAGTCCATCCTTCGTCCAAGGCCTCCTCATGAAGCATTCCATGAGCACATTGTTGCAGTGTCTCTCCCCGAGCACACTCCTCGACGATCCTAACCCGGACCATGCCTTCGATGCACCTCATCTTCTGAGACCTTTGTCGGGTATACCTTCGAGTGCCTCCCTCCGAAGCACATTTCGAATGCCTTGCCTCATCGCTGAGGACTTCGTCTCGGAGTACCTTCACCCGAAGCCACACTCCGCACTTACTGCCTTCTCCTGGTGCACCTCGACCTAAGGTCCGACCTCGACCCCTTCGCAGCCTTCATGACAGAGCTCCCTGCTCCCCTGGCATCAAGCCTCCCGCTTGACCCAGGTTCACCTGCTACGAACTGTCCGTCACCTCCGAAGTCACCTGCGCACCACAGAAAAACAGACAAGTGTATCCAGTACCCTAGAGACCTCTCTGGGTAAGCAACCTCCGATACACACTCTGGTGTACCGCCCAATGTACCGAGACCTTCGGTACGACCCAGTCATCGTGTACTGTCGGACCCCTCCGACAAGCACACTCCGCTGCAACAGCTACAGCAAACAGACCCACCGAACCCTTCGGTGAAACCACCTCCGAACCCCTTCGGAGAACCAACCTCCGAACACCATCGAAGTAACCCCTTCGAATCAGAGGATAAAATCTGTCAATCACTCATCACAGACTCCGAAACCAACCATTGGTTTCTCAGGTAATTTGGGCCAAAAATGCACATGTCCCCGGTTAGGCCGAAGCCCTACAGGGCCGAAGGACCACTGGGCTACGGGCTTCGGAAGCTTCCAGCCATCCCAGAGCCTTCAGCCCGGAGGCCTTCAGAGGCCCACTCCGCTGAAGCTTCGGCCCGAGGAGCAGGCTTCGGCGGGCCTGGCCAAAGGCCCACTTCAGGTAGAGATAGAGTTGGATCCGATTCTGGCCAAGTGTTTATCTCTACGCGTGATTCAGCCGAGTCATAACTGATTAGACTTAGAGATTAGAAGTCTAGCCCCTATAATTATAGGGGTGAGGCCGGTTCAGAACTCCCCCCAATACAAATCAACCACAAAGCCCTAACTTTGAATCGTATTTACTTTATCATTACTTTTCTGTACTCTTTGTGGGTTTGCTTGGAAGCCCTCCGTCGGCCACTTCGGAACAGTGGTAATCCTTGTTACTTTGCTTGTGAAGTATTCGTTAATCTACGTAATAGATTGCTATCGCCTTGTTATTTCACCTGTGAAGTATCCGTTAATCTACGTAATAGATTGCTATCGCCTTGTTACTTCGCCTGTGAAATATCCACTTGAGGAACATAGTGAGGTGTGTCACTACTGTTCAAAGGAATGATGAGTGATTGACAGGTTGAATTCATGAGTTGAGTCTGGATATACTGGAGTTGGTATGTGTCTGTGTTTGTCTCTTGTGTGCAGGCTTGAGTTACTCGTCAACTGTCGATGGCACGAGATCTGGGTTAGACGGGGTGTCTAATGCCAGATGGTCGAGGGTGTCAGTCGAAGTCGAGAGTGGACTCGGATGTACGCATGGAGGTCAAATGGGACATCGAGTTGGAGATCGAGACGAAGCGTCGTTCGAGTTAGCGAAAGGGAAGCCAGTGCAAGTGACAAGGCGGCTCGAGGGATTGAGAGCGGGAGAGACTTGCTGGCAGTCGAGTTCATGGACTGACGATGGGCGTCGATGATCGGGAGAGGCTTTGTCGGTTTTTGCTGAAAATCGTCGAAACTTTAAACATTTTTACTTTTCAATAAAATAGTGTCAAGTTTTAGTTTAAATTTTGTGTTTTAGTGTGTATTTTTGGGATGTATATATTCTGAAAATATACTAAGGCGGGGTCTTTTGTAATTTTCTTTCTAGAATCAAATAGGGTATTTTCAATTTTGATTTTTCAGAATTGTAAATTGAGTCTTTATAGGGGCTAAATGTAAAAGAGGCCTTCTAGAATCTTGGGCAGGTGGGAGATATATATCCCCTGATCTGGCCGAACTGATGTAACCAGAACATTCGAGCTACAAAATTTTTATCCAAATCTGAAAGTTTTCTTCCTGCTACTGCGAACGCATGACGATGAACAGCTATGTCTGATTTTTCCCGGATTGGCTACAGTCTGAAACTTTATTCTGAAATTCATGGTTTAGTCACTCAGTTTATAGTCTGTTCATCAAGACATGTGTATGCTGTACTGTTCTTTCTTATATATCATGTGTATCTATTTGGAATAGTTTGAGTGATTTTATTTGATGAGTTGATTGAATTGGATCACATAAAATTGCACTTGTCTCTTGCTGTTTTAGAAGTTTTAGTGTATCCTTTGTTTGAATTCCTGCTATAACGTGTAACACCAATCTGAATAGTTTTAGTTGATTGATCTTGAACTTCTTCTCTAAATTTCTCTTCATAATCTGTCTAGAATGAAGGTTTAACTATTGAGTTCAATTTGTGTATTGTCTTGTTAATTTGGTAGTCAAAGTTTTTTCTCAAGTGTTTTAGTTTCTCTGGTTCTGTGTTCATCTCAATTTTAGTCAAGATAGATGAAGATTTTTGAGTCTAGTGTGATTAAGAAATAATTTCAGTGGAGTCTTCTTGTTTTGTTCTTGTTGTTTAGTCTTTAGAATCCCTGAAGTACTTTTGTCAATATGCAGTGCATTGCTTACTATTGCTACTCATCTTGTCAAGCAGTTTTGTGTGACCAGATTAATTTTGGTTGTATCAATTCCTTTCAAAGACCAGGTTCTGTTTTTTTGGTTCAGTTAGCAAAGCAGCAAATCTTGACTGAAGTTTTTGTATCTAGATAGTGAGTAGATTGTGTACTGAATAGTGTTCTTCCTGATCTAAATTGTTTGCAGTGGCTATTGTCAGTTTCTGAAATAAGTTTGCTGTTTTAGGTACAGTTCAAGTGTTGTGGTTCCAATCCTGAGTTGCATGTATCAATTGCTCTGAATTGTTGTAACTTTAGTAGAGTTATCTCTATATGTTCAGCTGAGTTTATATCATAACCAGAGAACTCTACTAGAAATGCACATGTGTGGATAAACTGCTGCATGAGAAAATTTCCAGTAATGCTACAGTAACTGCAGTTGTGTATACTCTTCAAAATTCTGAATTCAAATCTGAGTTGAGTTTAAATTGTGTTCCTGATCTACTGATTAAATCTGAATGCTTGAAATGCTTTGATAATGTGTAGTTCATGTTCTGAAATTAGTAGTTTCATTTTGTCGATTCTGCTACAGTAATGGTTTTGTTGAATACAATTCAAGAATTCTGAAATTATTGTGTTTCATGTTGAAAATTCAGATTCCTGCAAGATTGACAAGTTGTGAATCATTGTATGCTATTTTGATACTAAATCGATAACGAAATTTGCTATCTAAAACTAAAAATGACATATGCACGTTATTGAAGTTACCATTACTATTCACCATACGAAAAAATTTCAGAAGTGCATGAAATTCATTTGTGATTGATTTGAGTCAAGCTGATTTGTTACTACAAACTTGAATAGATTGGTTGTGTGAGTAATTTGATATTGGTTGATTAAAAACTTGAAACAAATTTGGTTTTGTGTTTTTGAATCTGTTTGAGCTCAATTTTTGTATTGTTTTGATAGAAACTTGAAATTATGTTTTTAGACGTGCGTTGGGTGATTTGATTAGGCCATCACTGCAAAAAGAAAGTGTCGAGGCGCCTATTCACCCCCCTCTAGTCGCCATTCTGATCCTACAATTGTTATCAGAGCCAGTTTGATCACGAGTTGACCTTTATTGGTTGTGATCCTTGTGGCGACATGGATAAGAACACAAAGATCCCTATGTTTGATGGTCGAGACTATGCCTATTGGAAGGTGTGCATGGAGGCTTTATTTTCATAGCCAAAGAAGTGCAATATGGGACATTGTTGCATCCCAAAATACGATTCCTGAAACACGTACCTCAGAGACCGAGAATGCTCAATATGAATGTAATAGCAAGGCTAAAAACATTCTTTTTATCAGTCTAAGTTGTAACGAGTTCGACAGGGTCCAGCACCTTCGTACTGCTCGAGAGATTTGCTCAACGTTGAGTACCTTTCATGAGGGCACATCACAGATTAAGGTTAGGAGGCAGAGCACGTATAATCAACAATACCAAATGTTCATGCAAGGCCCTAGCGAATCTGTTGATGCTTTGTTTGCTCGCTTTGACGGCATCGTTAGTAACTAGCACTCCACTGGGACGCTAGCTTACTCAGATCATGACCGAGTGATCAAACTTCTCTATGCTCTGGATCGTAGCATATGGGAAGTTAAGATCTCAAGCATTGAAGAGTCTGTGAGCTTTGATACTTTGACATGCGATGAACTTTTCAGTAAGCTTAAGTCCACCGAGATCGCCAAGGCATCTCGTTCTGGGATTGGGAGCTCTTTGCCACAATCCATGGCACTAGTTTCTAGTTTCGGTAGTGGCACCTCATCTGGAGGTAGCATGTCTAGTGTGTGTGCTTTATCTAGGGGATTTGCTTTGTCTTCTTTGGTCTCTATCACAAAGGAGCAAGTGGACACATTAGAAAATGAAGAGCTTGCTCTCATAGTCAAAAAGTTCACTCGATTCTAAAATGATAGAAGATATCAGAGGAGAGGAGGCTCTCGAGGGTGTTTTGAGTGCAGAGATCTATATCACATTAAAGCCAACTGCCCAAAACTAAAAGCCAAAAGTGAACATGAACAAAAGTATCAGAAAAAAGATAAAAAATTGTTCTACAAAGGCAAAAGAGGAAAGGTGGCAAAAAGAATGGCTAGAGCTTTCGTTGCAGCACTTAGCGACATCGACAACACCTCGAGTGAAGATCCCAGTTCTGATGAAGATGAACCAGATAAGAATGATGAGAAGAAAGAAAAGATGAAGGACTTCAATGGCCTCTACTTCATGGCCAACGACAAGCAAAGCAGCGATGAACCCGACATATCTAAGGTTAGTCTATCTCTTGATCAATTACTTATGCAAAACAATGAATTATGTGATGCAATGTTTTCACAAGATAGACTGCTCAAACTTGCTGCTAAAGAAAGAAAATAACAAAAGCTTAAAATTGAATCTCTTTCTATTGAACTTGCTTTATTGAAGTCTAAATCTAAAACTGCTGATTGTGAGTCATGTCTTATTTTGATGGATGAACTTTCTCAATTGCGTCTGATTCATGCTAAAAATATTGAAAAACTTCAAAATGTTCAGAAGCAACTAATGGTGGTGGAGTCTAGTCCTGATGCCATCGATGAATGCTTAAATTGCACCCTTCTGATTGAGACTGTTAGTCTGAGAGATAAACATATCGATGAGCTTAAGGCTAGATTGGAGAGTGCTGAGTGTTCTAAGGATGTACAACCAGCTTGTCTCACCTGCATCACCCTGAAGGACCAACTCAGTTTTGCTAGAGATCAAGTAGAACAACTGAAGTGTGAGAATGATTATCTGCTTTCCATGGTAGATAAATGCACTGAGGGGAAAGGGAAAATGGATTTACTTTTGGATAAAACTAAAATGTGCACTGACAGGGAAGGGTTAGCTCTTGGGTTAGGTTATGAGAGGACTTCATCCAGTACCCCGAGCCAGACGGTGTTCACTCTACCTACTACCCTTGAGAAAGAGAGAGCCTAGTTAGACAACCACAACAAGCCAAAAATCCTACACAACCCTAAAATATAATCATTTCTTCTCTCAAGAAAGACTCCAAGCAAAAACCTAGGAAAACTGTGAGGTTCGCACCAGAAACCTATAAACCTACACCAAAAAAAGTTTTTCATTGCACTTATTGTCATCGTGTAGGACACTTGGTTCGTTTTTGCTATAGACGCATGAAAGATGAACGTCATGCTTATGCTTTACATTTTCATGATCATCCTTCATTTGATATTCATGCATATGATTATAATGCTTATACTGATTATGAGGCTCCATACAGTTATATTAGTGGCTATGCTCATCGGGGTGTATATCATACTTCATATGATGATAGACCACGTAGGCATTTTGGCCCTAATTATTTTAGGAGACCTCAGCGAGTTGCAAGGAGACCACATGTGCAGTATGATTCTCATCCCATACAGTCTCCTGCTTTACCTACCTCTCGGGTAGTTCAACACTAGATACCCAAGCATCTTATCTCTAAACCCAGCGCTGAGTACTTGAGATTTTTATTCTCTACTTAGGGGAGTCATGGGAGGCTGGAGGACAAGTGGATCATTGATTCCGGGTGTTCACGACACATGACCGGGAAATCTTCATGGTTCTCCAGTTTCACCTCAGCCAGGCAGCACGAGAGCATCACATTTGGAAACAATCGCAAAAGCAGAGTGAAGGGCAAAGGTATGATCAAAATTAATGAAAATTTCACTCTCTCTAATGTTGCTTTGGTTGAGGATTTAGGTTACAATCTACTTTCTATTTCACAATTGCTTGATGAGGGTTTTGAGGTTCATTTCAGTCGTGATGCTTCTTTTGTGTGTGATTCTTCTAGAGCTTTTATTTGCAAAATCTTAAGAGTAGGGAGAATTTTTGGGGCTGATTTCACTAAGTCTTTTGGTTCTTCTCATTGTCTTTTAGCTGAACCGTCGTCTGAGCTTTGGATGTGGCATAGGAGACTAGGGCACATGACTTTTGATTTGCTTGTGAGATTGAGTGCCCTAGGACTCATCCGATGATTGCCCGAGCTAAAAATTTAGAAGAACCTCATTTGTGCTCCTTGTCATCTTGGTAAAATGGTTGCTGCCTTGCATTACCCCATAAACATGGTGATGATAGAGCGACCCAGTGAGCTTTTACATATGGATACAGTTGGTCCATCTCGGGTTAGCTCTTTAGGCGGCAAATGGTACGTGCTTGTTGTGGTTGATGACTATTCTCGTTACTCTTGGGTTTTCTTTCTCGTAAGCAAGGATAAAGTGTTCATACAATTTCAGAGCTTAGCGCCGAGGCAATTCAATGAACTCCCAGATGCAATGAAGGCTCTTCGAAGCGATAACGGCACCGAGTTCAAAAATAGCTCTTTTGTAGATTTTTATCTTGAACATGGGATTGAACATCAATTTTCTACACCAAGAGTTCCTCAACAAAATGGTGTGGTTGAGAGGAAGAATCGTACTCTTGTGGAGATGGCTAGGACGATGCTGAATGAGCACAGGACTCCTAGAAAATTTTGTGCTGAAGCCATGAGTACAACATGTTACATCTCCAACAGGATCTTTTTGCGCTCTTTGTTGAATGTGAATTCATATGAACTTCGCTTTGAGAGGAAGCCCAAGGTCACTCACTTCAGAGTGTTTGGATGTCGTTGCTTCATCCTAAAGTGAGGTAATTTGGATAAATTTGAATCGCGCGCATCTGATGGGATCTTTTTAGGCTATTCTTTACATGGACACTCTTATCGTGTTTTCAATCTTGAAACTAACACATTGGTTGAATCTTGTGATGTAAATTTTGATGAAACTTCTCCATGTGTTATCCCTAACTTTGAATTTGCAAGTGAACATGATATGAGTGAAACGCTTTTTGAGGAAGAAGATCCATCAGACGATGAAGATCCTAAGGCTGTGCCACTATCTCCTTCTACGACAACTCCAGAAGCTTCGACTACTTCGACTACAGGACCTGAAGATTCCACTTCTGAGAGTCTGGAGCAAACTTTTGCAAGAGTTGAGGGGGGAGATTCTTTCGTAGAGAGAAGCACCGCTTCGTATTCAAAGAATGCATCCCCCGGAGCAGATCATCGGCGAGCTAAATGAACGAGTAACTTGATCTCACGCTCATTTTGTTGATTCTGCTTTTGTTGCTAATTTTGAACCATTAGATGCTAGTCATGCTTTGTCTAATGCGAGTTGGGTCAACGCCATGCATGAGGAACTTGAAAATTTTTAAAGAAATCAAGTTTGGATTCTCGTTGATCCACCCCCTAACATTGATTTAATTGGTACAAAATGAATTTTCAAAAACAAATAGGGGGAGGAAGGGGCGATAGTGATAAAAAAGCTAGACTAGTGGCGCAAGGGTATACTCAAGTCGAGGGGATTGATTTTGGGGAAAATTTTGCACCAGTAGTTCGACATGAGGCCATTAGGATCTTGCTTGCTTTTGCCTCTTCGCGCGGTTTTAAACTTTTTCAAATGGATGTGAAAAGCGTGTTTTTGAATGGTTTCATAGGAGAGGACATTTATATCAAGCAACCTCTTGGCTTTGAGGATCCCAAGTACCCCCATAAAGTGTTTAAACTTCACAAAGCATTATATGGGCTCAAACAAGCACCGAGGGCCCGGTACGACCGCTTGAGGATGTTCTTCATCGAGCATGGGTACAAGATGGGGTCCGTTGACAAAACGTTGTTCACTCTCATGCATGGCAAAGACTTCGTACTTGTTTAGATATATGTCGATGATATAATATTTGGTGGTTCATATCATACACTTGTTGTTGAGTTTGCAGATTCGATGAGCCGAGAGTTTGAGATGTCAATGATGGGCGAGCTGACCTTCTTCCAGGGTTTGCTGATCAAACAAAGCAAACAAGGAACTTTTGTCCATCAAACAAAATATACGAGAGATTTGATTAAACGATTTGACATGTCTGACGCTAAACCTCTTGCTACCCCAATGGGTACTTCTATTGCTCTTGATCCAGATAAAGACAGAGAAGAGGTGGATCAGAAGGAGCACCGCAGCATGATCGGCTCCCTCCTGTACTTGATGGCTACGAGGCCGGACATACACTTTTATGTGTGTCTGTGCGCTTATTTTCAGGCTTCTCCTAGGGCATCACATTGTCAAGCTGTCAAACACATTTTAAGGTATCTCAAGCATACTCTTGAATTCGGTGTTTGGTATTCTGCATCATCTTCATTATGCTTGTGAGGTTTTTCTGACGCTAACTTTGTCGGTTGCTAGATTGATCGTAAGAGTACTTCTGGGACGTGTCATTTTCTTGGATCTTCTCTTGTGTGTTGGTTTTCTCGCAAACAGTCTAGCGTTGCACAGTTGAGGAGCCATGCTAAAGAGCGTGGGCCTCATGGCTCCAGATGTGATGAGTCATTGTCAACGGAACAAAGAGGACACTGAAGAGAAGAGAAGTCCTGCTGCGTCTGGGCCACGTGTGACTTAGGTACACGGGCAGCAAGCGACTGTATGGCAGAGGGGCCGCGAAGTCGGGCTGGCCCAATCCGGGTACATGGGCTAGGAGCAGCAGAGGATCCACTAGACTATTGACCAGGATTGACTTAGGTACAAGGGCGGCGAGTGATTGCCGGGCTGAGAGAGCTGCGGAATCAGGCTGGCCCAACTCAGGTACCTGGTGCAAAGTCGGTGGAATCTTTGTCAGTTTCGGCGCAAAACTGACGACCGCTGATCTTGGATCGGACCGTCCTGGAGTGAAGCCGTAGTCGCTACGAAAGGTTTCCTTCCAGATAAGTCATCTGTAAATAGGAGTTTACTATTTTGTCCTTAGGCCCACAGTTAGTCAGTCGAGTCTATAAAAATATCCTAAGGGCAGTTTGGTCTTTTCCATTTATTTCAGCGTCTGTAAAAACCCTAAGGGTCTGATGGAATATTCCTAGGCTATTGGGCTGCCTATAAATAGGGCCCCAATCCCTAGGGTTAGGTTACCTTTTCTGAAATCACTTTACTAATCAAGAGATTGGGTCACTTTTTGTTCTTGCTCCTGGTGTCTCTTTCCTCTCAGCCACCGTCACGTTTTTCGTGCGCTCCCAAGAATTTTCGCTTCCTCGGGTTTTAATTTCCTGTGCTCAGCCATCGACATCTAGCGTTTTACTCGTCTAACCGATTGAATCGTGTTGCGTGCCTTGGGATTTTGTCTCTGTGCGAGTGATTTATCTCTGTTTGCCTTGGTTTTTGTGCTGAGAACTAGTCTATTTTAATCTGGGCACTGGTTCCTGAGTTATGGCTGGTTCCTGTTCTGCGCAGTTTGTTTTGCTTTTTAGTGTTGTTCTTCATCATTGCAAAGGCCTCGTGCTTCATGTATAGGCTGAATAGTCTAGCTGTTGTATATGTGCTAGTTTTTCTTGCCTAGCTCCTGTTGGTGTCAGGATAGGATTTTTCCTCTTGGGTTCCACTGTTTCTCTGTAGCTTGTCTGCCAGCGTCATGTTCAAAGTCATGTTATTTGGTCGAAGCTATTATTGTTCGGAGTACAAGCTTCGCAGGGTCTGAGTTTTGAAGCTTCGCACATGTCATTTCTCTGGCTGAACAAAGGCTACTGCTTCAGAGTAGCTGTATGACCTTCGCTGCGCAGCAGACTTCGCTGGTGCTTTTGAGGGTCACGCAGTTCGAGGCATAGCTTCGAATCGTTGCTTGCTTTGGTTCTGTTGTTTTTCGTCTCGTTCGAAGTCCAACACGAAGGTACTTCGAAGCCGAAGCCTTTCCTTGAACCAAGCTCTAACAGACTTCGGCTTCTTCGATGTAGACCTCGACTGGTTCTTCTCTTGCATACTTCGGAAGTTTTCTTGCTGTTACCTAGCCTCGTTTTGCGTATTCCGAAGCCCCCCACGAGGTTCTTGGTTGTTCACCATACATTCGAAGTTTGCGTGTCTAGGCTTCGATTTCATGTGTTAAGCTCGGAATCTTCGAAGTGTTTTTTTTCGAAGTAGGCTTTGACAGCTTTGTGCTTCGCTGCTGCATAGCTTCGCACTAGTCTTCGAACTCTCTTCTACATAGCTTCGATTTCGAAGGTTTCAGAGTATACATCTACAACCTTCGCACGTCAACTTCGAAGCAGACTTCGCCACGTCCACTATAGGCTTCGACACTGAGTACTTCAAAGCCTGCTTCGACAACTACAGGCTTCGCACTACACAGGCTTCGTCAGGTACCGAACAGGAGACAACGTTGAATAGTAAGAGTTCTCTTTTTACGTGAACTCAGATTAATTGTTGTGATGGGTTATCTCTGTGAATCTTGATCTGCCCATGTTTTAAATGCTTTGTTTAATCTGCCTATTAGCACTGTGTTGTTGTTTCTTTGTCTAGGACACCGGTCATTTATAGGCTAGATTATTTTAGTCTTTGACGATCTGTTTACGCTTTCCTGCTAGTTCTTTTCAGGTGCGTTGGGTGTTGGGAGCAGGCCATTGATTCGAAAGAATATTTTTTTAGGCGCCCATTCACCCCCCCTCTCATCGCTACTTTCGGTCCTACAAGTGGTATCAGAGCCTGGTTAGGTTTTTTCCATACCTTAACCGGTTCTAAAACCCAGTAGTGATCATGACGTCTCCTGGAAAGGTCCCATCCTTGGAAGCTCATGGCTACAATTATTGGAAGACTCGCATGCGAGCCTATCTCATGAGCCAAAGCTCGGACATCTCGGACATTTGTGTTCACGCTACTTTCGTAGTGTTACCTGTTACTGAGGGTAATTCTCCTGATATTATCGCCCAACATTAGAACAACAACAAAGCTGTGAACATTTTGTTTTCTGGATTAGGTCCCACTGAATTTGAGCGTGTGAGCCATCTCACCACTGCAAGAGAGATCTATGCTACCCTCCATGCACACCATGAGGGGACAGCCCAGGTCAAGGCTCGGCTCTATCAGACCTACCGGCGTGAATATGAGAATTTCACACAAAAGCCGAGTGAATCTGTTGAAGCGTTGTTTGGTCATTTTCAATCCATCATAAACAAGCTTCGGGCAAACAAGGCTGAGGGTGTTCAGTTAGTCTCAGATCATGAGCAGGCGCTCAAGGTTCTCCATACCTTGCACCCTAAGATCTGGGAAATCAAGGTATCCTCTATCATTGAGAGTACATCTTATGATACCTTGACCATTTTTGAGTTGTTTAGCAAGCTGAAGGCCACTAAGGTTGATACCTAGTTGAGATCAAATCTCACTAGCTCTGGATCAAAGTCCCTGGCCCTTACTACACCATCTGCTGACCCCTGCTCTGTGAGCTGTGCTGGGTTCTCCTTGATGTCTATCACTAAGGACCAGCTCAAGCCATTAGGAGATGATGACCTGTGTCTTTTTAACAACTGGGTGCGTCGTGTTTATGACAAGAGAATGTTCAAAAGACACGGCACAAAGACTGGATGCTTTGAGTGTGGTGACCCAGGACACTTCATCGCTGACTGCCCCAAGCGCATTGGTCTCAAGAAGGGCACCGATGGTGGCTTCCATGACTCCGGCAAGCACGATAGCTCCTCCTTCACCAAGGGAAAGCCAAAGACCAGGTTCTTCAGAAAGGCCCTGAAGGACTACCGACGTGAGAACAAGAAGCACGACAAGGCCTTCTTCGTCGAGATGGAGAAGAGCTACTCCAAGCGGTCCACGTCTTCTTCCTCTTCATCGAGCTCAAGCGATGAGGAGATTGTCATTAGGAAGGGGAAGGACAAGGATGATCCAGCGGGCCTTTGCTTCATGGCTTTCGGGGACCGACCGAAGAGCCGCTCACATCAACGCCGAAAATCCCGCAAGAGCTTCTGCTCAATGGCTCTTGGGGATAAGGAAGAGAAGAGCTCCTTCGATGACTCCGACGATGACAACAATGAAAAGGTATCATCTTATGAACGTGAAATCGTTGATCTACTTGAAAGCAATCGTCTGGAGTTAAAATATTGGGGAAAACTTCTTAGTGGGGCTAAGAATAGGATAAATGATCTGGAGAGTGAGCTTGCCGTGGCCAACAGCAGAATTGAGAGTCTATCTTCTTCCCCTTGCTTGGGTTATAGCAGTGAGTGCCCAAAGTGTGAGGTGCTTCTGTGTGACCTGACGACTCTGAAGTCCAGGTACACAGAAAGGGTTGATGAGATAGACGCTTTGGCCACTAAGCTTGAGAGCGCTCAGCTGGAGCTGAATGATGCTCATGCCACTGTCGTCGTGCCCTATGCTGATTGTCCATCCCATCTAGCCAGACTAGCTGAGCTAAAAGCCAAGGGCGATGAGCATTTGAGCGAGTTGGAGAGAGTTAGAGCTGAACTGGGGCAGACTAGGCTAGAGCTTGAGACACTGTCAGTTCCACCCACTGTCTATGAGAACTGCTTGTCTCTTAGATTGGAATTGATTAAGCTAAAAGCAAAGAAGTCTGTACAGGTTGATAGAGAGTGTGAGACCTGTTTGTCTCAGGTGGAGGTACTAGCTTCTTTGAGAGAGGAGCTAGCTGATGTCCAAAATGAGAACTTTTACCTCCGTTCAATCCTGAGTTGGATCAGTGCCAGAGAGCCACAGCTCGGCATGATGATCCAGCAGTTTAAGAGGCAGGATGGGTTTGGGGTAGCTACACCTACACCAAGGATGACTTTGAGAGTGCCATTAGCCGGGCAGTGGAGTGGAGTAAAATGACTTCTGAGCAGAGATACCCCAAGACTCACTCCACTGAGTCTTTCCTGGCTAGTCAGCCCAAGGATGGAGTGTTCCATGAATAGCCTAAAGCTCCACACAAGAAGCCCATCTGGGTTCCGAAGCCCAAACACCTCTGCACTTCTCTAGCCTCTCTTCTTGCACCCTCTCACACCAAGAAAACAACACCCAACACCACTAAGCCCAAGAACCCCAAGCCTCAACCACATCCCAAGAATCCCACCTACCACTGTGAGTATTGTCAGAGAGACGAGCATCTTGCGGAGTTTTGCTTCAGGAGGAAGCGGGTTGAGAGAGCAGAGAGAGCTCGTGGTAGCCAGGAGCAGTTCTACCAGCAGGGTGGTAGACTGAGAGTTCCTCGACGCGGGGAGAGGCTGGAGGCCAGGCCGCGTCGTGTAGGTGGTGGTAGAGGAGTCGACTTTCATGCTCATGCTCCAGATGGTGGTATTCGCTCCAGCAGAGCTCCAGGTCATTTTGGATACGGTCCTGGACCTCGTGGCCGAGACTTTAGGCAGAACCGAGGATCACGCTTTGAGCCGCATTTTGGTCCAAACTCTTCTGATGGTTTTTGCTTTCCATCGTTTTGAGCAGATGGCTCGACACTGGTTTAGTTCTTTTGCTAAAACTGGTGCCGGACCATTTGCTCCCCCTTACAACCACTGATTGTGCAGGATCGGGGACTGGAGGACGTTTGGATCATGGATTCAGGATGCTCTTGCCACATGACGGGACATCGAAGATGGTTCTCCAGTCTCTCTCCCCCGAGTTCCAAGGAATACATCACATTCGGGAACAGTGGTCAAGGGAAGGTAAACAGTATTGGCTCAATTCGCATCTCTGACCATTTCTCTTTAAAGAATGTTGCTCTAGTTGGAAATTTGAACTTCAATTTGATTTCTGTTTCGCAACTTCTTGAGGATGGTTTGGAGGTCCATTTTAAGAAGGGAAGTTCTTCTGTGGTTGATTCTAGAGGGTCTTTGATTTGCCAGATCTTACCTTTTGGTAAGGTATTTCGGATTGAATTCTCTAGTTCTTTTGGCCAGTCACAATGTTTGATTGTTGGATCCTCCACTGAGCTCTGGAAGTGGCATAGGAGGTTGGGCCATTTGAGTTTTGATCTGCCAATCAGGTTAAGCTCTATGGTCCCGAGGATTGCCCAAGCTTAAAATGGATAAGGATCTAGTTTGCCATCCCTGTCATCATGGGAAAATGGTTGCCGCTTCTCACTCACCTGTGACTCAGGTGATGACTTCGTATCCGGGTGAGCTGTTACACATGGACACTGTTGGTCCAGCTCGGGTACGCTCAGTTGGTGGGAATTGGTACGCGCTTGTGATTGTTGACGATTTTTCTCGATTCTCATGGGTTTTCTTCATGGAGTCTAAGGATGAGAGTTTTCATTTTGTTCATGACCTGATTTTGAAGCTGAAGAATGAGAACAATGGTCGGATGCGAGCGATTCACTCTGACAATGGCTCTGAGTTCAAGAATTCTCAATTCGTCAGCTTCTATAGTGATCAGGGTCTTGACCATCAGTTTTCTGCTCCTTACACTCCCCCACAGAATGGCGTTGTGGAACGAAAGAATCGCACGCTAGTCGAGATGGCCAGGACGATGCTCGATGAGCACAGGACTCCTAGGCGTTTTTGGGCTGAAGCCATGAACACGGCTTGCTATCTGGCCAACCGCATTTTTCTTAGAGCTTACTTAGGTAAGACTTCGTATGAGTTGCGTTTTGGCAGACAACCCAAAGTGAGCCACTTGCGAGCGTTTGGCTGCAAGTGCTTTGTGCTCAAGATGGGAGGGCATTTGGACAAGTTTGAGTCTCGTTGCTAGGACAGAGTTTTTCTTGGCTATGCTTTGCATTCTCGAGGCTTTCGTGTTTGGAACCTCAACTCCCAGCAGCTTGTCGAGACTTGCGAAGTTTCATTTGATGAGTCCTTGCCTTCTTTGAATCCATCTTTTGAGCTTTCTGGAGATGGTGAGCTTGGAGAGTCCATCTTCGAGGAAGATGATGACCCTCCAGCTGCTGATGAGGGTGGGCCTTCTGCACTGCCTGTAGAACCCACACCTTCTGAGACTTCGACTGAGGGCGAGTGTGGACCTCTGATCACTTCTTCCACTTCGATCGAGCCCCCTCAGTCGACTCCAGATGTGCCAGCTGCTGACTCCGGTTAGGTGTCTTCAGATCACCAGAGATCCCGAGCAGTTCAGCGTGATCACCCCTCAGAGCTCATCATCGGTGATTTGTCTGAGAGGACTTTGCATTCGTCTATTGACTCTCTTGCTGTGTTTGCTGAATCTGCTTTTGTTGCATCTTTTGAGACCAGAGACGTTTCTCATGCTCTTTCTAATTCGAACTGGATTAATGCTATGCAAGAAGAGCTTGAGATTTTTGTCCGCAATCGGGTTTGGACACTAGTTGAGCTACCACCTGGATGCAACCCGATAGACATCAAGTGGGTGTTCAAGAACAAGCAAGGTGAAGATGGGGTTGTGGTGCGCAACAAAGCTCGACTAGTTGACTAGGGTTTTTGACAAAAAGAGGGTATTGATTTTGAAGAAACTTTCGCCCCTATTGCCCGTCTTGAGTCCATTCGCATTCTTTTAGCTTTTGCCGCTTCGAAGGGATTTAAGCTTTTTCAAATGGATGTCAAGAGTGCTTTTCTGAACGGGTACATAGAGGAGGAAGTGTATGTTAGGCAGTCCCCCGGTTTTGAGAACCCTAAGTTTCCTCGACATGTTTTTAAGTTGCAAAAAGCTTTATACGGTTTGAAGCAAGCCCCAGGGCTTGATATGACCGGTTGAAGCAATTTTTGTTGGGGAAGGGCTTTGTCATGGTTTCTGTGGATAAAACTCTTTTCTTGCTCAGAGATGCTTCAGATTTCTTAGTCGCTCAGATTTACATGGACGATATTATCTTTGGCGGTACTACTGACGTTCTTGTGTCCATGTTTTCTGAGCAGATGCACAGTGAGTTTGAGATGAGCCTCATGGGTGAGCTCAAGTACTTCCTAGGGCTCCAGATAAAGCAGACCAAGGACGACACCTTCATCCACCAGAGAAAGTACACTCGAGACATGTTGAAGAAGTTCGACTTTGGTGGAGAGCTGAAGCCTCAGATGACCCCAATGGGAACATCTGGGGGCCTGGACAAGGACGAGAGCGACGTCAAGGTCAATGAGAGAGAGTTTCGAGGGATTATCGGTTCGCTGTTGTACTTGACGGCGACGAGGCTAGACATACAGTTCGTCGTGGGACTGTACGCGTGCTACCAGTCTTCACCACGCGCATCTCATCGGCAGGTTGTGAAGCGCATTTTCAGGTATCTTACCTATGCACCTGATCTTGGTCTTTATTACTCAGCATCATCATCTCTTGATTTATTTGGCTTTTTGGACGCTGACTTTGGTGGGTGCCGGTTGGATCGCAAGTCGACTTCCGGTACTTGCCAGTTTCTTGGTTCGTCTCTTGTTTCATGGTCTTCTCAAAAGCAATCTAGAGTTGCACTTTCGACCACTGAGGCTGAGTATGTAGCTGCTGCTAGCTGCTGCTCACAATTAGTTTGGATGATTTCCACTTTGCGAGATTTTGGGTTGTTCTGTCCTACCAGAGTTCCTCTGTTTTGTGATAGCACCAGTGCAATTAGTGTAGGGAAAAACCCTTGTCTCCATTCAAAAACCAAACACATTGATGCACGCTTTCACTTTCTGCGCGATCAATATGAGAAAGGTGTCATTGACCTTGTTCATGTCGATACCCATCATCAGTTAGCTGACATTTTCACCAAACCCCTAGATCAGTCTACCTTTGAGCGTTTACGAGGGGATTTGTGTGTTGTGTATCCTTTTTAGTATATTTTGAGTCAGTTTTATTTCTTCTTTACTCTTTTCTTGAGTCTTTCAGTGTGTGTTCATATCATGCATACTCACATACTCACATAGTCTAGCTGGTACATGCTTTTGATTACTTGTCGATGATCATGCTTTGTTTCAGTTCACTTGATATGTCTGATATCTGTCATATGCATGGCTTTTATGCTTTAAAATTGAAAAATGATCACCATTGCTTATGGTAGCTAGCATGTGTAGGCTGAATGCTTTTGCTATCTGTTACATACTTTGTAGCTAGTTCCTCACATAGATGTAGATATGCAACTTGGACATCTTTATGCTTTAAACATGGAAATATGCTATAAACATGATAAAAATCAAAAATGATAATTCCATGCCTTTTGTGCTTGAATTGAAAAGATCTAGGTGGGTTTGCTTTGTCGCATTGCATTGTTCTGGACTGCTTACCATAGCACCTTGGTATGAACTAGGACAGTGTAATGTATGCCAAGACCAATGTCTTAAGCTTCTGATGGTCCAGTTCTGGCCTAGGCTTGACTTGGTCGGTTAGCACAAGGTTTGACATGCAAATAACCCCTAGCAAAAATGAAAAAGGACAATGAAAAAGCCTAAAAATTAAAAAGATCACAAGTTTGCTGAAGCACTTTGTTTTGGACAATGCTTATCTTGGTAGATATCAGTTAGCTTCTGCATCTCATGCTTTACTTTGCTTTCAACTAGAAAATGTGGTGATGTTTTTGTTTGCAAATATAAAAAAAAATACGTGCTAACGACTTTCTTTAGATATCATCTGTTGCATTGATCATGCCATGTGTCTTAGATAGTATATCTTTTGCTATACCTGTTAGATGTTGAAATTGCAGTCAATCATAACTAAGAAGCATGCTTTCTTCACTCCACCTACACCCCAGTTGCATTCATTGCAAATTTTGAGGGGGAGTTGCATTTTAGGGGGAGTCTCTGTCTCTTTAGAGTGCATTTCGTATCGCTTGATGAGTCCACTTGTCAACAAGGGGGAGAAATTTTGAGAGAAGAGTTTAAGGGGGAGTTTTGGCTTTCTCTGGGATTTGTTTCAGGGAGAGTTTTTGTCCCAATTGTCCTTACTCTTTGGATATCCCTGTTGATAATTCTGAGATTGCACTTGTTTTGGGCTTTTACTTTTGGTTAACCATAATGACCACTTTCTTGCTTTTGTTTGGCTTTTGGTCATTAGGGTTAAACTTGTGTTTTATTTTCTTTCTCTATTTTCTTGTGCTTTATTTTCGTGTTTCCACATGTGCTTGCAGGTACTAGAGAGCTGATGAAGAGAAGTGTTGACAATGTACTCATCAAGGGGAAATTGAGGAGCCATGCTGAAGAGCATGGGCCTCATGGCTCCAGATGTGATGAGTCATTGTCAACGGAAGTCAAAGAGGACACTGAAGAGAAGAGAAGACCTGCTGCGTCTGGGCCGCGTGTGAGTCAAGTACACGGGCAGCGAGCGACTGTCGGGCAAAGGGGTCGCGAAGTCGGGCTGGCCCAATCCGGGTACATGGGCTAGGAGCAACAGAGGATCCACTGGACTGTTGACCAGGATTGACTCAGGTACACGGGCGGTGAGTGATTGTCGGGCTGAGAGAGCTGCGGAATCGGGGCGGCTAAATCCAGGTACCAGGTGCAAAGTCAGTGGACGCTTTGTCAGTTTCAGCGTAAAACTGACGACCGCTGATCTTGGATCGGACCGTCCTGGAGCGAAGCCGTAGTCGCTACAAAACCTCCGCTTCCGGATAAGTCATCTGTAAATAGGAGTTTACTATTTTGTCCTTAGGCCCACAGTCAGTCAGTCGAGTCTGTAAAAATATCCTAAGGGCAGTTTGGTCTTTTCCATTTATTTCATCGTCTGTAAAACCCTAAGTGTCTGATGGAATATTCCTAGGCTATTGGGCTGCCTATAAATTGGGCTGCCTATAAATAGGGCCCCAATCCCTATGGTTAGGTTACCCTTTCTAAAATCACTTTACTAATCAAGAGATTGGGTCACTTTTTGTTCTTGCTCCTGGTGTCGATTTCCTCTCAGCCGTCGTCACATTCTTCGTGCGCTCCCAGGAATTTTTGCTTCCTCAGGTTTTAATTTCCTGTGTTCAGCCATCGGCATCTAGCATTTTACTCGTCTAACCGATCGAATCGTGTTGCATGCCTTGGTATTTCATCTCTATGCGAGTGATTTATCTCTGTTTGCCATGGTTTTTGTGCTGAGAACTAGTATATTTTAATCTGGGCACTAGATCCTGAGTTATGGTTGGTTCTTGTTTTGCGCAGTTTGTTTTGCTTTTTAGTGTTGTTGTTCATCAGTGCAGAGGCCTCGTGCTTCATGTATAGGCTGAACAGTCTAACTGCTGTATAGGTGCTAGTTTTTCTTGCCTAGCTCCTGCTGGTGTCAGGATAGGATTTTTCCTCTTGGGTTCCACTGTTTCTCTGTAGCTTGTCTTCCAGCGTCCTGTTCGAAGTCTTGTTATTTGGTCGAAGCTATTATTTTTCGGAGTACAGGATTCACAGGGTCTGAGTTTCGAAGCTTCGCACATGTCATTTCTCTAGCTGAACAAAGGCTACTTCTTCATAGTAGTTGTATGACCTTCGCTGCGCAGCAGACTTCGCTGGTGCTTTTGAGGGTCACACAGTTCAAGGCATAGCTTCGAATTGTTGCTTGCTTTGCTTCTGTTGTTTTTCATCTCGTTCGAAGTCCAACACGAAGGTACTTCGAAGCCGAAGCCTTTCCTTGAACAAAGCTCTAACAGACTTCAGCTTCTTCGAAGTAGACCTCGACTGGTTCTTCTCTTGCATACTTCGGAAGTTTTCTTGCTGTTACCTAGCCTCGTTTTGCGTATTCCGAAGCCCCCCACGAGGTTCTTGGTTGTTCACCATACATTCGAAGTTTGCATGTCTAGGCTTCGGTTTCATTTGTTAAGCTCCGAATCTTCGAAGTGTGTTCTGTCGAAGTAGGCTTCGACAGCTATGTGCTTCGCTGCTGCATAGCTTCGCACTAGTCTTCGAACTCTCTTCTGCATAGCTTCGATTTTGAAGGGTTTGGAGTATACATCTACAACCTTCGCACGTCAACTTCGAAGCAGACTTCGGCACGTCCACTACAGGCTTCGACAGTGAGTACTTCGAAGCCTGCTTCGACAACTACAGGCTTCGCACTACACAGGCTTCGTCAGGTACTGAACAGGAGAAAACGTTGAACAGTAAGACTTCTCTTTTTACGTGAAGTCAGATTAATTGTTGTGATGGGTTATCTCTGTGAACCTTGATCTGCCCATGTTTTAAATGCTTTGTTTAATCTGCCTATTAGCACTGTGTTGGTGTTTCTTTGTCTATGACACCGGTCGTTTATAGGCTAGATTCTTTTAGGCTTTGACGATCTGTTTACGCTTTCCTGGTAAGTATTTTGAGGTGCGTTGGGTGTTGGGAGCAGGCCATTGATTCGAAAGAATATTTTTTTAGGCGCCCATTCACCCCCCTCTGGTCGCTACTTTCGGTCCTACAACAGCCTATAGCCGAGGCTAAATATGTAGCTGCCGCTAGCTGTTGCGCACAGATTTTGTGGATGGTTTCTACTTTGCGGGACTTTGGGTAGGAGTTTTCACGTTTTCCACTCTTTTGCGATAATACAAGTGCAATCAGTTTAGCAAACAACCCAGTACATCATTCTAGGACCAAACACATTGACGTGCGTTATCACTTTTTGAGAGATCACAATGAAAAAGGTGATATTGAATTGCATTTTGTCGATACTCAAAACCAGCTTGCAAATATTTTCACCAAGCCTCTCGATGCTTCTCGCTTTGCATTTTTGAGGGGAGAGCTTGACATTTGTCATCCTTATGGCATCATGTGAGGGGGAGTTGTGTACATATTGCATATGCTTCTAAAATATGATTAACTGCTTTTACATGTACATGACTTGTTTGTGCACTTTACGATACTGTCCTACTTTCACTGTTTGATTGTGCTTAGAATGAACTCATCAATCTATATGTGTTGAGCATGGCTTTTCATTGCGAAAATTTGAAAAGGGTCACTACCAAGTCTAGTTTCTAGCATGAATAGGCTAGGGTGCTTTAGCTATTCATTTCTTGATAGCTTTGTCCTTGTCACTTGGATGCTCATATGCAACTTGATCATGTTTGCTAAAAATAATAAAAAAAAGCAAAATTGAAAAATCAAAAAAATGAAAATGGATCAAAAGTGCTTAAGTATTGTTAAAAATGAAAAGATCTAGGTGGGTTTGTATAGTTGCACTACTTTGTTCTGAACTGCATTCCACTGCACTTTGGTTTGAACTAGGACATCGAGTGTATACCAAGATCAACACCTTAAGCTTCTGATGGTTTATCCTAGGCTTTGCTTGATCGGTTAGCATAAGGTTGGCTTGCAAATAACCCCTATCATTAAAAAAATGGAATAAAAAGTTTACTTTTCATGCATATCAAGTTTGTTGTAGCTCCTTGTAGTGGGATGTGCTTTTCAAGTTGGTTTGTGACTAGCTTTTGTACTTCTTACCTTACCATGTCTAGTTCACTAGTCTGGGTAGTGATGCTTTTTGTTTGCTTAAACTTCAAACTGCTTCCTCATACGGATATTTAGATTATGGTCATTCAAAGCTTTCCATGCAGTTTAGTTAGGACAGATTGTGAGTAACAAGAAGTACTTGTACTGTAATTGGACTTTTTCAAACTTTATAAGCATTGATGGTCACTTTACTCTCTCGACTCATGGGGCTATCTTGATGTCTGCATTGCCAAAGGGGGCTATCTTGATGGGGCTATCTTGTACTAAATTGCGAATGGAATTTGCAATCTAAATCTAAAAATGACATATGCACGTTATTGAAGTTACCATTACTATTCATCGTATGAAAAAAATTCAGAAGTTCGTGAAATTCATTTGTGATTGATTTGAGTCAAGCTGATTTGTTACTACAAACTTTAATTGATTGGTTGTGTGAGTAATTTGATATTGGTTGATTAAAAACTTGAAAAAAATTTGTTTTGGGTTTTGAATCTGTTTGAGCTCAAATTTTGTACTGTTTTGATAGAAACTTGAAATTGTGTTTTTAGAGGTGCGTTGGGTGATTTGATTAGGCCATCACTGCCAAAAGAAAGTGTCGAGGGGCCTATTCACCCCCCTCTAGTCACCATTCCGATCCCACACCGCTAATCTGCGTAACAGATTGCTACCTTCACTCCTAGTGCAACACATAGCAGAATTCGGTTCTCAGGCCGAATTGGTACTTCAAATCTACTCTTGTTGGCGTAAAATATTATGCTAACAGGTTTCTAGAGATTAGAAACTAACAAACGAAGTGTTTGCGAAGTGAACTATTTCAAGCCTCCGAATTGGATAATAGCTCAAAGCAGTTCGAAGATGTGTATTGAATAACTCAGTATTCCCCCTCATTATAGGGTAAAACGGGGGTATTTATAGGCCAAAATCTTAAGGAAAAGACCTTTTTCCCCTCTATTACAACCGACATAGTGGAAACTATTCGGTACCCTTAATAGGGCTAAAATGGTAAAAGACTAATCTAATGAGAAAGAAGATAAGTCTTCCATTTTAGCTGGCAGGGAGGTTCTCTGAAGAGTCTACATTCGAAGATATACTCCGAACTGGAGTTCACCTTGATCCTTCGAACTTGCGCCAGTACTAAACCGGAGTTACATACTAGAGAGCTTCGGCTTAATAGACTGTCTTCGTCTTGTTACAGTAGTGACCCTGAGGATGAAGTATTTTCCCCCAATAGTAGCCCCTTGAATACGCTTCTCCGTTTGATCTGTAAGGTTAGGAGAGCAGTATACGCAAGAAAAATAATCATGCGTAGGGGTAATCAAATTTTAACAACCTTCTAAATACACGAAGATTCATAACTTCTTACCTTACCATGTCTAGTTCACTAGTCTGGGTAGTGATGCTTTTTGTTTGCTTAAACTTCAAACTGCTTCCTCATACGGATATTTAGATTATGGTCATTCAAAGCTTTCCATGCAGTTTAGTTAGGACAGATTGTGAGTAACAAGAAGTACTTGTACTGTAATTGGACTTTTTCAAACTTTATAAGCATTGATGGTCACTTTACTCTCTCGACTCATGGGGCTATCTTGATGTCTGCATTGCCAAAGGGGGCTATCTTGATGGGGCTATCTTGTACTAAATTGCGAATGGAATTTGCAATCTAAATCTAAAAATGACATATGCACGTTATTGAAGTTACCATTACTATTCATCGTATGAAAAAAATTCAGAAGTTCGTGAAATTCATTTGTGATTGATTTGAGTCAAGCTGATTTGTTACTACAAACTTTAATTGATTGGTTGTGTGAGTAATTTGATATTGGTTGATTAAAAACTTGAAAAAAATTTGTTTTGGGTTTTTGAATCTGTTTGAGCTCAAATTTTGTACTGTTTTGATAGAAACTTGAAATTGTGTTTTTAGAGGTGCGTTGGGTGATTTGATTAGGCCATCACTGCCAAAAGAAAGTGTCGAGGGGCCTATTCACCCCCCTCTAGTGACCATTCCGATCCCACACCGCTAATCTGCGTAACAGATTGCTACCTTCACTCCTAGTGCAACACATAGCAGAATTCGGTTCTCAGGCCGAATTGGTACTTCAAATCTACTCTTGTTGGCGTAAAATATTATGCTAACAGGTTTCTAGAGATTAGAAACTAACAAACGAAGTGTTTGCGAAGTGAACTATTTCAAGCCTCCGAATTGGATAATAGCTCAAAGCAGTTCGAAGATGTGTATTGAATAACTCAGTATTCCCCCTCATTATAGGGTAAAACGGGGGGTATTTATAGGCCAAAATCTTAAGGAAAAGACCTTTTTCCCCTCTATTACAACCGACATAGTGGGAACTATTCGGTACCCTTAATAGGGCTAAAATGGTAAAAGACTAATCTAATGAGAAAGAAGATAAGTCTTCCATTTTAGCTGGCAGGGAGGTTCTCTGAAGAGTCTACATTCGAAGATATACTCCGAACTGGAGTTCACCTTGATCCTTCGAACTTGCGCCAGTACTAAACCGGAGTTACATACTAGAGAGCTTCGGCTTAATAGACTGTCTTCGTCTTGTTACAGTAGTGACCCTGAGGATGAAGTATTTTCCCCCAATAGTAGCCCCTTGAATACGCTTCTCCGTTTGATCTGTAAGGTTAGGAGAGCAGTATACGCAAGAAAAATAATCATGCGTAGGGGTAATCAAATTTTAACAACCTTCTAAATACACGAAGATTCATAACTTCGAATTGATTTCTAAGATAGTTGTTGGTGTAAAAGATTATGCTAACAGGTTTTTGAAGGTTAAAAACTAACAAACGAAGTGTTTGCGAAGGAAACTATTCCAAGCCTCCGAAAGGATAATAACTTAGAATAGTTCGAAAGTGTGTATTGAATAACTTGTATTCGGTCCCTATTATAGGGTAAAACGGGGGTTATTTATAGCCCCAAACATTAAGGAAAAGACCCTTTTACCCGTCTATTACAACCGACATAGTGGAAACTATTCGGTACACATAATAGGGCTAAAATGGTAAAAGACTAATCTAATGAGAAAGAAGATAAGTCTTCCATCTTAGCTGGCAAGGAAGCTCTTGGAAGAGTTCAAGTTCGAAGATATACTCCGAATGGGAGTCCGTCATCATACTTCGAACTTGACTCAATGCATCCCCGGAGTCATATGCTGGAAATTTTGGACTTAATCACCAGCCTTTGTCTTGTTACTGCAATAACCCTGAGGATGGAATATTTTCCCCCAACAGTAGCCCCTCGAATACGCTTCTCCGCTAAATCTGTAAAGTTAGGAGAGCAGTATACGCAAGAAAAATAATCATGCGTAGGGGTTAGCAGATTTTAATCCATCTCCGGAACGCATGGAGATGCAAAACTTCGAATCAATTTCTAAGGCAATTACATTCGAACTATCTTAGAACTAACTCGAGAATCCTGAAAGCCTTTTTAGACTTAGAAAAAATAGTCGTTGGCTTCTTTCTTCTAACGGAAGTTACGCAATGCGTTAATACCGGAACAAAGTAACGGTTAAGAATGCGAAATGGCATAGGCAAACGGTAAAAAATTGGGGTCTGGGCTATAAATAGAGGGCCCAGACCCTTCTTGAGTACCTTTCCACCGCTTTCGTGCAAACAGACCATCAATCAAGCCCTAGCTTCCATTCTTCCTCTGAAGCAATCCGTGAGATATAATGGCGAAAACCAGTTTCAAAGGTCCTGGAGCAGCTTCAACATTGGCTCGGCAGCAGGCTACGGCAGCAGCGGCAGCTGCAACATTGGCAGCGATGACTCCGACACCAGCAATGGCAACAATGGCGACGGCGGCAGGAAATCCCCAAAATCTTGGGCCTCAAGACCTCTTCCCGGCGTCGACAAAGTACACGGACCAGTCTTATCAACTAGGGCCTTCAACCTGCAAAAGGGAATCGCTTGTGGCCGTAGTAGAAGGCAAGATCAGTTCTGGGGTTATGATTCGCAAACCTGGGAAGGAAATAATTCCGTCACCAAGAGCCGGAGAAGTGGTCATCTTCGAAGCCTTTTTCGAAGCTGGCTTGGGGCTTCCGGCGGTGGACTTCTTGACAGAGTTATTGGACTTGTTCCACGTTACTCTCCCCCAACTCTCTCCGAATGCTATAGCACGTCTCGCCATCTTCGAATGGGCGTTGCGAGCTGAAGGTTGTGAAGGAAGAGCGGAGATCTTCGCAGCACTACACAGAGCTTCGTGCCAACCGAAGACCTTCGTAGCCCCCGGAGGTGAGAAGATGGTAGTGGCCTTCGGAAGCATTAATTTCAGACTTCGAGATGAGTATGCTCTCCGGTTTCCTGCTAAAGCTATCAATGCCAGGTGGTATACAGACTGGATCCTGAAATGGTTTTATGCCGAAGTTGGGGCAAGCAGTCGCCTAGCTAGTCCTTTGCAAGATATCAATTTCCGAAAGGAAGCCCTTGTGCATCCGGATCCGGGCCAGCTCGAAGCTCGCCTCAGCTTGCTTCAAAAAATCAGTCGCCGCCTGAGTATGCGGGACTTAGCCGAAGAATTCCTCGGACTTCAAATTCCTCCGCTGATGGCCAACTGGCCGATTACCTTCGAGGAAGATTCGGAGGGCGGTCTTCGCAAAATCTCTTCAACTTCGAGCCCTGCAGGTAACTTCGAAAACAACATATATCATATATATTTATTCGAAGAATTAACCAACTTAACTCATTTTTCAGCCTCTTCAGCCCCTATAACTTCGGAGCAGATTGTATGGGCTTCGGAGAAGATTTTGGGCATCCCAACTCCGACCGAAAAGGAATGGAGAATTAAGCTGGTTGGTACTTGGGAACGGTCCAACCGAGTATGGGGGCTACTCAAAGTTGTTCCGCCCCCTCTTGTGGATTGGGTGCCTTCGGAGAAAGGGCCCAAGAAGAGAAAAGCCGAAGCTGGAGCTTCGAGCTCTGCCAAGACTCCGCTCAAGAAGGTGGCTCAAAAGCCAAGAGTTCCTGCACCTTCGAGCCCAAGAGCATCAGTCTCCGATTCCTTGGAGGACGAAGGCAGAATGCTTGTCGACCTGATTGACAAAGATGTAGCCCAAGAAGATGCACATATTGATGAAGCTGCGAGCATGCCGGAGTCTCAAGAGAACCTTGAGAAAGTGAGGACTCCGGCTGCTCAAGAAGATTTACCTCAAGACGTAGCTCCTGTGGACGAAAGCGGAGTTGAAATTACTGCAGCTTCGATTCCGGGTGAAGTAACAACGGCTGCTCTCGAGGATGCTCCAACAGTCGAAGATTTGACAGCTGATTCTGACGAAGACTTTGGGGTAGCCTTTGACCCACCAAGCAGTCCAATGCTCACCCGTCGCCAGAATGTCGAAGGTAAACTTGGCATAATTCTTTTGTTCTTTTTCCCTGCGAAATTATACAATGTATAATACCTTTGTTTTTACAGGATCCACTTCCGTGGAAAAGGTCCGTCCCGAAGATATAATTCCTGGACCTTCGACAACTTCGGAGCCAATTCCAGGAGCCACTCAAATGGGGCCTGGAAAAGGCAAAGGCAAGATGGACCCCCTCCCTGCTCCGAGCTCAGGATCAACTCCGTCTGAGTCAACAGACGAAAGCCAATCTACTGAGGGGGGCCAGTCTGCCGGAGCTTCAAAAAAGACGGCTCAGTACTTCGGACCTTCGCCAAACGAAGATGACCAACAAGCCTTGAGCATGCTCCCTCTTCTAGCTCCCTTCTTGGAGCGAAGAACTGGGCTTCGGATTTTGCTCGAGCCTTTGGATCGAGCTAGCCGCGAAGTCGGGGAGACGGACTTGGTGGCCATCTTGAGCGAGGCAGAGAGTTCGGAGCTCAACGCTGCCATGGAACGTGCAGCATACCAGGTACGAAGTATCTGCAAAACAACATCTTAGCTATATACAAATAATTTCTAACCTTGGTTTTTTCTCTTCGCAGCAAACAGTCTTGGCTCGGGCTGCGAATATCTCAAATGAACGTGGAAGCGTTCGCCTTCGAGAAGAAAATGCAACTCTTCAACGAAATCTTACTATCTCCAAAGGTCGAGTGGCCCACTTGGACAACATGGTTTCAACGGAGCGCAGGGCCAGACAAGGCTTGGAAGCTATGAACAAAGAGCTCGAAGCAGAAAAAATTGTGCTTCGAGCGGAAATCGAAAAGATGCGGGCGGAGCACGCTACTGCGGGGGCTGAGCTTGTTAGACTCCAAGAAGAAGCTAGCCAGCTACTGAATCAGAAGAATTCTTTAGCTACAGAGGCAGCTAGGCTCTCTGGAGTAGTAAGAGAATTGACTTCGACGAAGGATGCCTTCATTGAAGACAAGCTGAAGTCGGAGAAGGTAGCTGCGGAGGTCATGGACCAATTGCTAGGCATTCTGGAGTACTTCGGTACTACTAGGACGCTTCCTTCAGATGACAACATCTCCCTGTTGCGACGGTTGAAAAGGATCCAAGGAGCAGCGAAGCAAATGAAGACAGCAGGCATTCGGTACGGAGAAATCTCCGGACAAGTGGCTGCTATCGGCATACTTCGTTACTACGAAGATCTGGGCCAATCGATAACTCCGAGCGTAGAGGGGGGTCCCATTACCTTCGATGACGACCAGCTTCTTACTCCTTCCGAAGGTGTGGCCGCTGCTTGGCAAGCCTTTCAAACTTCATGGAGAGCCGAAGGCCGCTCTGCGATCAAGACTTGGATTGACGAAGGGCAACGCCAGAAGCAAGCTCGGTCCCAAGCTTTGAGCAGTCAGCCTTCGCCAAACCCGCAGGTTTAGAATTACCTTAGGATCTTCAACAATGTAAAGCACTGCGCTTTTGTACATTTATGAATGAATATTTGCTTATCATGTTTTTAGGCTTTGCCTTATATGGAAGATGTCGAAGTGTTAGATGTTAACGACGAACTTCGCTTATTATGGGCTACCTTCGATATCTTAAAGCTTCACAAGCGCCCTCTATTTCTAGTTCCTCGGGATAGCTCCAGAGCGATTACGTCCGAAGTAAGCAAAGATATATTATCTTGTATTAAAGAGGAAGAAAAAGAATTTAACTTGGAAACTTCATCTTCCGAAGACGTTCTGTGGTCCAAAGACGAAGATGAAACTCAAGATAAAAAGCCTAAAGAACTTGGAAGATGGGAAAGGAGCCTCGAACGACTTCGAACTTGGGCCGAGCTTCAACAAGAACAAAAGGACTTTAGAGCTTCGAAGGGTGGCAGGAGAGTTAAACGCAAAGTTGTTAGAACTCCCGGCTCTGGAACTAGTCTTCTAACCCTAGCTCTAGAGATCGAAGGGGTCTTCGATTCCTTCTTGGTATAGATACCAACTTTTCATGATGTAATCATATTTGTTCGAATAATAAATATTGATTTAAAATTGTCTCCTTATTTACTAGCCCCTCTTTGAGCGTAAGCAACTTCGAACTGTATTCAAAGATGGTTAGGCGCAAAGAAAAAACTTAGGAGAACAATTTTGGGGGTTCGGAGCCCCTCAGCAATTTAAAGATCGATTAAAATCTTATAAAATGTCTTCGACTATTTGTAGTCTGAAGACTGGTAACTTAATACTTTATGTTTTTGAAAGAAATCTCTTGGGATAACTTTCCGGACACTTTAGTGTCCTAGATGATTTGTCACTTCGGACTTTCTTAACAGACATTCAAAGCTCATGGCTCAAACTTTGTTTTGCATTGGCCTCCTTCAGCTCTTTTTGTGAATTCTGTCAAACTAGTGGTTTGGAGTTCGCAGTGGTCTCTTTGGACTCTTTTTACGGATGCCTACAAGCCGGTGGCTTGGGCTCCGCATCATTTGGTCTCTTTGGACTCTTTTTACAGATGTCTACCAGCCAGTGGCTTGGACTCTGCATCTTGTGGTCTCGGGCTCTTTTACGGATGCCTACAAGCCGGTGGCTTGGACTCTGGATTATGTCAACCCACCACGTCGGAAACTTTGGACCAGTGGCCCGAAGTCCGAAAATATGATTCAAATTAATGACACTTCCCTCTCGGTCAACTCCGCTATTCCAGTGCATCACTCGGAAGTGGGAAGTTTATGAGGGGTAGGCATTATCTGAACCATATGCTTTATTAATTTGGAAAGTGCTTACAAATGATTACAAGGAGCCTTTATGCGAAGTATCGCTTTAGGTGCTCCGCATGCCATGTATGCGCTAACTCTTCACCTTCCAAATTAGCTAATTTCAAAGAACCAGGACACCCTGAGCGAATAATTAAGTATGGACCTTCCCATTTATTTCCTAATTTTCCTGGTGCTATGATACTACGCAAAACGAGATGACCCGGTCTAAGTTCATTAATCTTGACCTTCGGGTCGAACCAAGCCTTTGTCTGCTGCTGATACTTTGACAAATTTGCCATAGCTCGAAGTCTTGTCTCCTCTGTTAAATCCAGCGAAGCTTGTCTTTCTCCTTCTATTTCCGGTTCGGTGTTGTGAAGTGATCCTCCTTTGAGCTCTGTTGGTGTCATAGCTTCATCTCCGAATAATAGTCTAAATGGAGTGAAACCCGTGGACCTCGTTTGAGTGGTCCGAATGGACCATAAAATCTTCGGAAGTTCCTCGGTGCAGAGTCCTTTTGCCAATCCTACTATCCTTCGATTTAGCCCTGACAAAATATTACCATTGGCTCTTTCTACAGCTCCGTTAGACTGAGGGTGTCGCACTGCAGCAAAGCATAGCTGGATGCCTAGATCTTCGCAAAATTTCTTGAAAGGTTCTGCGTCGAATTGTGTTCCATTGTCAACAGTGAGTTGTCTAGGCACTCCGAACCGGCAAATGATATTCTTCCAGAAAAATTTCTGTACATTGTTCGAAGTGATAGCTGTTAGGGCCTCTACTTCGACACACTTTGAAAAGTATTCAATTGCTACCACTGCGAACTTCAAATTTTCTTTTGCTGTTGGGAAGGGACCAATAAGATCCATGCCCCATCTGGCCATGGGCCATACTGGAGCTATGACTTGAAGGGCTGTTGGTGGGCGATGACTCCTTCGTCCCATCCATTGACATCCTTGGCAAGTGCGGACCAGGGTTTCCGCATCAGCTGTTATTGTAGGCCAATAAAGCCCCTACGAAGTGTTTTTCCTGCCAAAGCTCGAGGGGCCAGATGGCTACCGCAAAGTCCTTCATGGATTTCTCGAAGAATTTCTTGACCTTCAGCTTGAGATATACATCGGAGCAGATGGGAACATACTCCGGCCTTGTATAAAATACCGCTGATTATTTGATAATTCCGAGTTCTAAGCTTTAACCTCGAAAGTTGTGGCCCTTCGGACATATTTGCTTCTCCTTGCAACACTTCCATGATTGAGCTTCGCCAATCTATACTTGGAATGGAAAGGACTTCCGCAGCTAGAATTTGTGGCACCATAGGTGTACTGAGTTCTTCATAAAAAGCTTCTTCAGGTATGTCCATGGCTCCGGCTGCAGCTTTTGCTAAGATGTCAGCTTGCATATTTTCTGCTCTGGGTATACTCCGAATGGAAATCCCTTTAAATGCTGCTTCGATCTTCCGGATTTCTTCTAAGTACTTTGCAAGCTGTGGATGTCGGACTTGGAAACTCTTGTCCACGTGCCCTGCTACAATCTGAGAATATGTTTTAATAACAACTCTTGTAGCCCCTAGAGCACGTGCCTTGCGAAGTCCCAATAGAATTCCCTCATACTCCACTGTATTATTGGTAGACTTAAAGTTGAGTCTTGCGGAGTACAATGCTTTTTTCCCTAAAGGCAAAATTATCACAGCTCCGACACCTGCTCCAGATGCTTGAAAAGCTCCATCAGAGTAAATAGTCCAAATTTCTTCACAAGGCTTCTCCGGAGCCCATGCTGCAGGGGGAGTCCACTCTGCTACAAAGTCAGCCAATACTTGCGACTTAATTACTGTTATTGCCAGGAAAGATATGCCGAAGGGTGCTAATTCAACAGCCCACTTCCCAATCCTTCCAGTGGAATCCTTACTTCGGAGCATATCTCCTAAAGGATACGAAGTTGGTATAACAACATTATGTGCCAAAAAATAATGCCTTAGCTCAGAATATCTTGTTTTTGCTCCGGACAATGCTTCGGACACAAAGTAAACTGGATTTTGTACCAACTTCCCGTTGAAATCAACCTCTCTGACAAGAACTACACTGACAGCAGAGCCAGTAGCTGCAAGGTAGAGTAGTAGGGTTTCGTCCGCAACAGGCACCGTGAGTGTAGCAAGGTTACTAAGATAATTTTTAATATCTTCGAAGCTCTTTTGACACTCCGGTGTCCATGCAAAATCTTAGGACCCTTTCAATGCTTTGAAAATAGGCAAACTTCTCTCCGCAGACCTTGCCAAAAATCTGCTAAGTGCTGCTAAACGACCGGTCAGCTTTTGTACTTGCTTTAAATTCTCTGGAGGGGCCATCTTCTGCAACGCAGTTATTTGAGTGGGGCTAGCTTCGATACCTTTGCTTGAAACTAGGTACCCTAACAATTTTCTAGCCCGCACCCCGAAGACACATTTTTCGGGGTTGAGACGGATCCCACATGCCCGAAGGCTATTGAATGTTTTTGCTAAGTCTAGGCTATGTTGGTGCTTTAAGGTACTCTTGATTACTATATCATCCATATAGGCCTCTACATTACGATCTAATTGATGACCTAGAGCCTTAGCAATTAATCGTGAAAATGTAGCCCCGGCATTTCTTAAGCCAAAGGGAATTCTTACATAACAAAAGACTCCTGAAGGAGTTACGAACCTTGTCTTGATTTCATCTTCGCGCTTCAACCAAATTTGATGATAGCCGGAATATGCGTCGAGGAAGCTTAATAACTCTGAACCAGCCGTGGAGTCGACCAACTGATCAATTCGGGGCATGGGGTAGGGGTCGCGGGGGCATGCTTTATTCAGAGATGTAAAATCAATACACATGCACCACTTCCCTGAAGATTTCTTCTTAACGAAGACTGGGTTGGCTAACCACTCCGTATGAGCCACTTCCCTGATAATCCCAGCCTTCAGCAACTTTTCAACTTCGTCTTTAGCAAGGACAGCTCTCTCCGCTGACATCTTCCGGAGTCCTTGCCTAACAGGCCGAGCCTTCGGGTTCACAAGTAGACTGTGTTCAATAATGTCCCGACTAACTCCGGTGATGTCTTTATCAGACCAAGCAAAGACATCCAAATTTTCCTCAACTACTTTTTCTAAGGAGGCAACAACTTCTAAAGGCAAGTCTTTACCAAATTGAAATGAATATTCCTTGCCATCTTTGACAATAACCTTCATTGCAATCTCTCCTTCAGGACTTGGTCTTGGGAAGGATCTTTTTGAGGATTCACTAGGAGCAGAAAAATTCTCCGGATCATCTTGCACACTGTTCACCTGTCTCGGGTCAAGAGGAGGGCCATGACCATACTCTGCTCTTCGTGTGATGGCCTGATCTCCGAAAACAGTGAGCACTCCTGCTTGTGTGGGCATCTTCATACATAAGTAATTATGATGCGCCACAGCTCCAAATTGATTTAACATGCCTCTTCCGAAGATGACATTATATGCATATGGAGCATCTACAACATCAAAGATCACTTCCTCTGTCCTGGACATTGGCCCTTCTCCGAAAGTAACTTCCAGGCCAATTTGGTCGAGGGCATCAAGAGGGGGTCCTGCAAATCCTTGCAAAGGACGAGCTGCTGGGAGAAGATGCTTTCTGGAGATACAGAGTTGATCAAAAGCTTGGACAAAAATAATATCCGCCGAACTCCCTCCATCAACTAGCACTCTCTGAACTTCAGTTCCTGCTATGTCAGCAGTAATGACAAGTGGGTCTGCATGTGGGAATTTAACACCAACTACATCATCTGCGGAGAAAGATATTGGCACATGGGACCATTCGGGCATAGCAGCTGCAGACGAAGAAGTTCCAATATGGCCCACTTCTCTGACATATTCTCTTCTATGCCTCTTGGACATACTTCCTAGGGTCCCTCCTCCAGAGATGGGGAGGACTACTCTTTTTCCTCGATCTTGCCCCTCTTCTTGCTTCGGAGGTGGCATAATATTGACCACCGGAGGGCGTCTTGCCGAATTGAAGTTCTCTATCCGCGCCATAGCCTGGACAGGCTCCAGATGCACTTCAGTTGGAACTCGGTCAGTATTGCCTCAACCCGAAGTTCTTTCCAGATATTCTCCTCTCAGAGCAAGTATAGCCTTGCACGCATCAGTTGCATGGCTCCGGTTTTCACCATGGATACAACAGAAAAAGGTCTGGCCTTTGCCAACCGGTTTCCCTGGCGGCCTCCAGCCGCTGGTCTTGCTTCCTAAGGGTTGCGGAGCTCTTTGGGCAAACTTCTGCGGAGGTGCAATGTTCAGAACTTCCGAACGAGGATGCTTTTGCCCCCTATGCCTGTCATGCTGAACTTCGAAGCTAGGCCCTTGCGGCTGTGCTAAAGTTTTCACTTCCAATTTCACTTCTTGCTGTATCGACGGGTTTGCAGCAGTTCTCCGAAGCCATCCTTCTTCTGACCTTGCATACTCTTCGAAATAAGACATTAACTGAGAAACAGAAGATATGCTTTTCCGGTGAAGTTTATCAAGGAGGCCTGGATGAATAACTCCCTCTCGAGCCGCGTCAACTACTGAAGACGTAGTTAACCCTCGAATTTGCGACTTCGTATGAGCGAAGCGCTTGAAATATTGTCTTAAGGTCTCTCCAGGGAGCTGCTTCACCTGGAAAAGACTTCCTGTTGACATTGGAGGCACGAAGGTGCCCTAAAAATTGCTTACGAACTTCTTCTTCAACTGTCCCCATGAATTAATTGATCCTGGCTTCAAAGACCAGAACCACCGCAATGCCACTCCTTGAAGAGCTAGGGGAAAGCATTTTTCCATAGTGTCCCGTACTCCTCCACTAGCTTCAATTGCTAGAGCATAAGAACGGTCAAATTCTCTAGGATCTTCATCTCCGACATACTTGCAAAGCTTCGAAGTTTTGAACTTAGGGTCGAAGCGTACATTCTGTAACTCAGGATGCAGCGGAGACTCAGTGTCAAAGGAAGGATTCTCCGGGGCTTCGGGATAAATAACCTCGTCATCTTCGGGCACTTCGGGAATGATCGGGGTGGCTTGAGAACGAAGCCTACTCGCGGCTTCTTGCCGCCACCTTGCTACTTCGGCTTGGAGACTGGCCATTTGAGCGGCCATGTCACCAAGACTGTCTTCATCTCCTCTGGAAGGGTCTTCCGGGTCTTGAGAACTGTAGGGATCAGTTCGAAGTGGAACTTGAGGTGGAAGAGGGACTCTGGCTGGCCGAAGTATAGATGGAGCTGGCGGAGGAACTCCGTATGCTCGAGGAAGGGGAATCCCTTCCGGAGTTTGAGGTGGAGGAAACGTCGAAGGTCCTCTGACCTCAACTGTGTCTGAAGATCTTACTCTGGAGGTCCGAGGGGACCTCCGAACGGGATTACCGGCTGCACTCCGCTTAGGAGGCATGGTGTGAGAAGTTGGTAGAGAACGAAGTTTTTTTAACTAGGTTCCCCACGGACGGCGCCAACTGTTGGCGTAAAAGATTACGCTAACAGGTTTCTGAAGGTTAAAAACTAACAAACGAAGTGTTTGCGAAGGAAACTATTCCAAGCCTCCGAAAGGATAATAACTTAGAATAGTTCGAAAGTGTGTATTTAATAACTTGTATTCGGTCCCTATTACAGGGTAAAACGGGGGGTATTTATAGGCCCAAACATTAAGGAAAAGACCCTTTTACCCCTCTATTACAACCGACATAGTGGAAACTATTCGGTACCCATAATAGGGCTAAAATGGTAAAAGACTAATCTAATGAGAAAGAAGATAAGTCTTCCATCTTAGCTGGCAAGGAAGCTCTTGGAAGAGTTCAAGTTCGAAGATATACTCCGAATGGGAGTCTGTCATCATACTTCGAACTTGACTCAATTCATCCCCGGAGTCATATGCTGGAAATTTTGGACTTAATCACCAGCCTTTGTCTTGTTACTGCAATAACCCTGAGGATGGAATATTTTCCCCCAACAATAGTTATATTCGAACAATCCTGGAATCAATTTAAGAAGCTAGAAAGCCTTTTAGACTTAGAAGAAAAAGCCGTTAGCCTTTTCCTTTCGGAAGAAGCTACATGGTGCGTTAACTTCGCAAACAGTAACGGTCAAGAATGCGAAATGGCAAGTGTGAACGGTAAAAAATTGTGAACCTAGGCTATAAATAGAGGACCTAGAAACTTCTCAAACGCCTTTCTCATCGTCTTTGCGTAATCAACCTTTAGCTTCCAAACTCTAGCTTTAAGCGTTCGGTTCGGATCAATGGCGAAAACTAGCTTCAAGGCTCCCGGGGCGACATCGGCCCTAGCTCGACAACAAGCCATGGTGGTGGCAGCAGCAGCGGTAGCGGCGGCGGCGGCACCAGCAGCGGCGGCAGCGCCGGTGGGGAATCCCCAACAGATCGGTCCTCACGACCTCCTCCCGGCTTCTTCGAAGTATCCTGACCAGTCTTACAAACTGGGGCCATCCACCTGCAAGAGGAAGATGATCACAGCGGTGGTCGAGGGGAAGATTAGCTCGGAGATCAACGTCCGCAAACCCGGAAAGGAAGTCATCCCTTCGCTGCGGCCTAGTGAAGTCGTGGTCTTCGAAGCCTTCTTCGAGGCTGGGTTAGGACTCCCGGCGGAGGACTTCCTGTCGGAGGTATTAGATCTATTCCATGTCACCCTTCCTCAATTGTCTCCGGATGAAATAGCACGCCTAGCTATCTTCGAATGGGCGCTCCGAGCTGACGGCTGTGAAGGAAGAGCGGAAATATTCGCAGTGCTGCACAAGGCATCTTGCTAGCCGAAGACTTACCAAGGCTTCGGAGGGGAGAAAATCGTAGTAGCCTTCAGGAGTATAACCTTCAGACTCCGAGATGAATTCCAACTGCAATTTCCAGCGAAGGCCATCAACGCCAGATGGTACATAGATTGGATTCTCTGGTGGTTCTATGCCAAAGTTGGAGCAGGCAGCCGTCTGGCCGGACCCCTGCAAGACATATACTTTCAAAGGGAGGCCGAAGTCCACCCAGATCCTGGCTAGCTCGAAGCTTGCCTTAGCCTTCTCCAAAGAATTAGTCGCCGCATGAGCATGCGGGACTTAGCGGAGGAGTTCATCGGGCTCCAAATTCCACCTCTGATGGCCAACTGGCCTATCACCTTCGAAGAAGATCCGGAGGGTGGACTCCGAAAAATTTCTTCAAACTTGACCCTGCAGATAACTTCGAAAACTACAACATGTTTTATATACGATTGTTGGATGAAATGGCTAATGCAAACTCATCTTTCAGCTTCTCAAGCCCCTATGACTTTGGAGCAAGTTTTTCGAGCTTCAGAGAAGATTCGTGGGGCTCCAATTCCGACCAAAAACGACTGGAGAAAGAAGCTGGTGGGCAGTTGGGAGCGACTTAACCGAGTATGGGGTGTACTCGTAGTTGCAGCCCCCCTCTTCTAGACTGGGTGCCTTCTGAGCAAGGCCCGAAGAGGAGGAAAGCGGATGCTAGGACTTCGGCTTCGGCCAAGACTCCCGTGAAAAAGTTAGCCCGAAAGCCAAAGAATGTGGCTCCTTCAAGGCTTGTGGCTTCGCCCTCTGATTCATCTAAAGATGATGGAGTGAGAGAAATGCAAAGGTTCCTCGTGAACCTAATTACCGAAGATGAAGCGTAGGAAAATGTTGTTGTATACACTGGCGACGTAGCAAGCGTGCCAGTTGCTCCAGGTAGCTCCAAAAAGGCCAGGACCTCGAGTGTCCAGCCTGACTTTGCCGCATCAAGAAGCCCCAGCTACTGAAGGTGGAGTCGAAGTTATAGCTGAACAAGCTTCGATTCCGGACGAAGCGAAAACTGTTGCTCCTAGGGAAGCTCCAACAGTCAACCCTTCGGTTCCAAACCCTGAATCCGATGAAGACTTCGAAGTGGCCTTCGACCCTTCGAGTAGCCCCGTACTCATTCGCCGACAGGACTTCAGAGGTAAACTTCACTTAAACCGCCTTTTTCTTTACCATGCAAAATTATGCAATATATAATACCTTTGTTTTGGCAGGGTCAGCTCCCATGGAGACGACTCCTCCTGCGAAGACTGCTCCTAGGACTTTGACATCTCCAGGGTCGGTTCTAGAAGCTGCACAAATGGGACCTGGAAAAGGTAAAGGCAAAATGGACCCCTTTCCTGCTCCGAACTCGGGATTAACTCCGTCGGAATAGACAGACGGAGGAATATCTACGGAGGGCGGCCAGTCCGCCGAAGTTTCCGAGAATGCGGCGTAGCGCCCCGGCCCTTCACCCAATGAAGATGATCAAAGGGCTTTGTCCATGCTCCCCCTCCTAGCTCCTTTCCTGGAGTGAAGGACAGGACTTCGGGCCCTACTCGAACCTTTGGATCGAGCTAACCGTGAAGTTGTGGGAACAGACTTAGTAGCCATACTTGGGGACTCTGAAGGGTCGGAGCTAAACGCAGCATTGGAACGGGCAGCATACCAGGTACGAAGTATGTGCAAAAACAAGAATAATTTCAACTTAAGAACAATTTCTCACCTTGCTTTTTCTCTTCACAGCAAATTGTCTTGGCTCGAGCTGCAGTTGTTTTGAACGAGCGAGGAAGCATTCGTCTTAAGGAGAGGATTACTGCCCTCCCAAGGAGTCTTGAGGGCTCCGAAATTCGAATCTCTAGCTTGGACGAGATGGTTGCAGTGGAGAGAAGAGCTAGACTTGGTCTGGAGGCCGCAAATCAGAAGCTTGAAGCCGAACAAATCGTGCTTCGGGCTGAAATAGAGAAAATGCGGGCAGAGCACGCAACGGTGGGGGCTGAGCTGTTAAGCTTCAAGAAGAAAAAGCGAAATCCATGGAGGAGGTCAACAACCTACTTAGCCAGAAGAACTCTTTGGCTACGGAGGAAGCTAGACTATCTTCTATGGTAGACGAGCTGTCTTCGTCAAGGGATGCCTTAATTGAAGACAGGGTGAAGTCGGAGAAGGTAGCTGCGGAGGTCATCGATAATCTTTTAGGTGTTTTAGAGTACTTTGGTACTCTTTTGACACTACCTTCGAGTGACAACATCCCCTTACTGCGATGGCTGAAAATGATCCAAGGAGTAGCGAAGATGATGAAGACGGTGGGTATTCGGTATGGAGAACTCTCCGGCCAAGTAGCTGCTCTCGGAGTACTTCTCTACTACGAGGATCTAGGGCTATCAGTAGCACCAGACTTGGGGGTGGCTCCCATTACCTTCGACGACAACCAGCTATTAAACCCTTCCGAAGATGTGGCCGCAGCCTGGCAAGCCTTCCAAGCATCATGGAGAGCCGAAGGTCGAACAGCGATCAAGGCTTGTATCGATGAAGGGCATCGCCAGAAACATGCTCGGTCTCAAGCTTCGAGCAGCCAGCCTCCGCCAGACCCGCGGGTTTAGTTTTGTTTAGGGGTCTGAATATGTAAAAATTATGCTTTCATCTGTTATGAATGAAAACTTATTTGTCATGTTTTTAGGCTTCCCAATCTCGTATGGATGATCTCGAAGTATTAAATGTTACCGAAGAACTTCGCCTGCTATGGGCTACCTTTGATCTTTTAAAACTTCACAAACGACCTCGATTTCTGATTCCTCGAGAAAGCTCCGGTGCAATTGCGCCCGAAATATGTAAAGATATATTATCCTATATTAAAGAGGAAGAAAAAGAAGTTAACTTGGAAACCTCATCCTCTGAAGACGTTGAATGGTTCGAAGAAGAGAGTAATATTGAAGAACAAAGAAAGAAGCCTGAAGAACTTCGAAGCTGGGAGAGAAGCCCCGAGCGACTTCGAAATTTGGCTGAACTTCAACAGGAACAAAAAGATTTTCGAGCTTCGATAGGAGGGAGAAGAATTAAACGTAAAGTTATCAGGACTCCCGGCTCTGGAACTAGTTGTTCCGGCTTTAGTGGTAGCTCTAGAGATCGAAGGGGTCTTCGATTCCTTCTTGGTATAGACACAGATTTTTCATAATGTAATGTAATCTGTTCAAATGATAAAGACTAAGATTTTTAAAATTGTCTCTCTACTTCCCAGCCCCTCTTTGGGCGTAAGCAACTTCGAAGTATAGTCGAAGATGGTTAGGTGCAAAGAAAAAGACTTAGGAGTGTAATTTTGGAGGCTCAGAGCTCCTTAGCAACTTAGAGATTAATTAAAATCTCACAAAATGTCTTCTACTAATTGGAGTCTAAAAACTGGTAACTTAATACCTTTGTTTGAAAGTAGTCACTTCGGACTGATTTTCCGGACACCTTAGCATCCAAAATGATTGGTCACTTTGGACTCTTTTTATAGATATTTGAAGCTTATTATCTCAAATTCTGTTCTGTTTGGTCTCCTTTGGCTCTTTTTGCGAATTCTATCAAACCTGTGGTTTGGAATTCGCAATGGTCTCCTTGGACTCTTTTTACGGATGCTTTCAAGCCGGAGCTTGGAATCAGCATTATTTGGTCTCCTTTGACTCTTTTTACGGATGCTTTCAAGCCGGTGGCTTGGAATCTGTTTTTATTGACTTTCCCACCACGTCGAAAGCTTCGAACTAGTGGTTCGAAGTTCGAAAAATTGGTTCAAATGAATGACACTTCCCTCACAACCAACTTCGTTCTTCCAGTGCGTCCACTAGAAGTAGGAAGTGTTTGAGAGGTAGGCATTATCTGAACCATGAACTTTATTAATTCAGAAGGTGTTTACAAATGATTACAAGGAGCCCCTATGCAAAATATCGCTTTAAGTGCTCCACATGCCAGGCATGGTTTAACTCTCTGCCTTCTAAATTAGCTAACTTAAAAGAACCAGGGCGTCCTGAACGGAGAATAATGTATGGACCTTCCCACTTATTTCCTAATTTCCCTGGTGCTATAATACTTCGCAAAACTAGATGACCCGGCTTAAGTTCGTTAAGCTTAACCTTCGGGTCAAACCAAGTCTTCGTCTGCTGCTGATACTTTGACAAATTGGCGACAGCTCGAAGTCTTGTTTTTTCTGTTAAATAAAGCGAAGTTTGCCTTTCTCCTTCTATTTCCGGTTCGGTGCTGTGAAGCGATCCTCCTTTAAGCTCCATTGGCGTCATAGCTTCGTCTCCGAATAATAGTCTGAAAGGAGTGAAACCTGAGGACCTTGTTTGAGTGGTCCGAATGGACCATAAAAACTTTGAGAGCTCTTCGGTCCACAACCCTTTTGCCAACCCTACTGTTCTTCGATTTAACCCTGACAAGATATTACCATTGGCTCTTTCGACAGCTCTGTTAGACTGAGGATGGCGCACTGCAGCGAAGCATATTTGTATGCCAAGATCTTCGCAAAACTTCCTGAAGGGCTCTGCATCAAATTGTGTCCCATTATCAACTGTGAGCTGCCGAGGTACTCCGAACCGGCATATTATACTTTTCCAGAATATTTTTGTACATTATTCGAAGTGATAGCTGTGAGGGGTTCTGCTTCGACCCACATGGAAAAATACTCAATTGCTACCACTACGAATTTCAAATTTCCTTTTGCTACTGGGAAGGGGCCAATAAGGTCCATGCCCCATCTGGCCATAGGCCACACTAGGGCAATGACTTGAAGAGTTGTTGGTGGACGATGACTTCTTCTTCCCATCCATTGACAACCCTGGCACGTGCGGACTAGACTCTCCACATCAGCTACTATTGTAGGCCAGTAAAGCCCCTGGTGAAGTGTTTTTCCTGCTAGAGCTCGAGGGGCCAGAAGGCTACTACAAAGGCCTTCATGAATTTCTTGGAGAATCTCCTGACCTTCAGCTTGAGATATACATCGGAGCAGAGGGGAACAAACTCCAACCTTGTACAGAATACCGTTGATTATATGATAATTTCGAATTCTCAGCTTTAACCTCGAAAGTTGTGGCCCTTCAGGCAAATTTGCTTCTCCTTGCAACAATTCCATAATTAAACTCCGCCAATCAGTACATGGAATGCAAAGAACTTCCGCAGAAGGGATTTGTGTTACCGAAGGTGAACTGAGCTCTTCGTAAAAAAACTCCTTCTGGAATGTCCATAGCTCCGGCTGCAGCTTTTGCCAAGGTATCAGCTTGCATATTTTCAGCTCTGGGTATACTTCGGATGGAAATTCCTTTAAATGCTACTTCGATCTTATGGATTTCTTCCAAATATTTTGCAAGCTGGGGATGATGGACTTGAGAACTTTTATCAATGTGCCCTGCTATTATTTAAGAATCTTTTTTAATAATAACTCTTGTAGCCCCCAAAGCACGTGCCTTTCGAAGTCCTAACAAAATTCGTTCATACTCTGTTGTATTATTGGTGGACTTAAAGTTGAGCCTTGCGGAGTACATTGCTATTTTCCCTGAAGGCGAAATTATTACCGCTCCGACACCTGCTCCAGATGCTTGGAAAGCTCCATCGGAGTATATGGTCTAAATTCCTTCATTTGGTTTCTTCGGAGCCCATACTGCAGGGGGAGTCCATTCTGCCACAAAGTCTGCCAACACATGTGACTTGATTGTTGTCCTTGCCATGAAGGAGATGCCGAAGGGTGCTAATTCAATGGCCCATTTCCCAATTCTTCCTGTAGAATCCTTACTTCGGACCATATCTCCTAAGGGATACAAAGTTGGTACAATCACATTATGTGCTAGGAAATAATGCCTTAACTTCCTCGAAGCCATTATCAGAGCATAGGTGAACTTCTCAAGCTCAGAATATCTTGTTTTTGCTCCAGACAATGCTTCGAATACAAAATAGACTAGATTTTGTACCAACTTCCCATTGAAATCAACTTCTTTGACAAGGACTGCACTGACAGCGGAGCCAGTAGCCACAAGGTAGAGGAGTAGGGTTTCGTCCGCAACAGGCACCGTGAGTGTAGCGAGGTTACTGAGATAATTCTTAATATCGTCAAAACTCTTTTGACACTCCGGTGTCCATGTAAAATCTTCAAACCCTTTCAATGCTTTGAAAATGGGCAAACTTCTCTCCGCAGACCTTGCTAGGAATATGCTAAGTGCTGCAAGGTGACCAGTTAGCTTTTGCACTTGCTTCAAATTTTCTAGAGGAGCCATCCTTTGTAATGCAGTTATTTGAGTAGGGCTAGCTTCGATCCCTCTGCTTGAAACTAGATACCCTAACAATTTTCCAGCCTGAGCCCCGAAGATACATTTTTCGGGGTTAAGACGGACTCCACATGCCCGAAGGCTATTAAATGTTTCTGCTAAGTCTAGGCTATGTTGGTGCTTTAGAGCAATCTTTATTACAATGTCATCCATATAGGCTTCTACATTGCAGCCTATTTGATGACCTAGAGCCTTAGCAATTAACCTCGAAAAAGTTACCCCGGCATTTCTTAAGCTGAAAGGCATTTTTACATAGAAGAAGACTCCTGAAGGAGTTACAAAGCTTGTTTTGATTTCATCTTCGCGCTTTAACCAGATTTGATGATAGCCAGAATACGCGTCGAGGAAGCTTAATAACTTCGAACCAGCAGTAGAGTCAACCAATTGATCAATTCGGGGCATGGGATAGGGGTCACGGGGGCATGCTTTATTCAAGGATGTAAAGTCAATACACATGCGCCATTTCCCGGAAGATTTCTTCCTGACGAAGACTGGGTTGGCTAGCCACTCCGTATGAGCTACTTCTCTCATTATCCCAGCCTTCAACAACTTTTCCACTTCAGCTTTAGCAAGGATGGCCCTCTCCGCAGATAACTTCCAGAGTCCTTGTCGGACAGGCCGAACCCTCGGGTTCACAAGTAATCTATGCCCAATAATATCCCGATTGACTCCGGTAATGTCCTCACCAGACCATGCAAAGACATCTAAATTTTCTTCAACTACTATTTCTAACGAAGTATCGACTTCTGGAGGCAAATCCTTGCCGAACTGAAATGAATAGTCTTTGCCATCTTTGACAATAACCTTCGTTATAATCTCTCCTTCGGGACTTGGTCTTGGGAAGGACTTCTTCGAAGGTTCACCTGAAGCAGAGATATAATTCGGGTTGCCTTGTACGTTGTTCACTTGTCTCGAGTCTAAGAGGGGGCCATGACCATATTCTGCTCTTCGCACAGTGGTCTGATCTCCGAAAACAGTGAGCACTCCCGCTTGCGTGGGCATCTTCATACACAAATAATTATGATGTGCCATGGCTCCGAACTGATTCAACATGCCCCTCTCGAAGATAACATTATATGCGTACGGGGCATCCACAACATCGAAAATCACCTCCTCCGTCCTAGCCAGTAGCCCCTCTCCGAAAGCGACCTCCAGACCTATTTGGCCGAGGGCATCAAGAGGGGGTCCTGCGAAGCCTTGCAAAGGACGAGCTGCAGGGAGAAGATGCTTCCTGGAGATACATAGCTGATCGAAGGGTTGGACGAAGATAATATCTGTTGAACTTCCTCCATCAATCAGTACTCTTCAAACATCAGTCCTTGCTATGTCGGCAGTGATGACGAGTGGATCTACATGCGGAAACTTTATGCCAGCTGCATCATCTAAGAAGTTACAATATGGCCCACTTCTCAGACATATTCTCTTCTCTGTTTCTTCGACAAACTACGAAGAGTCCCTCCTCCAGAGATAGGGAGGACTACTCTTTTCCTCGATCTTGACCATCTTCCTGCTTCGGAGGTGACATAATATTGACCACTGGAGGTTGCCTTGCAGGGTCGAAGTTGTATATACGTGCCACAGCCTGGACAGGCTCTGGACGCACCTCGGAAGGAACTCGGTTAGTAGTGCCTCGACCCGAGGTTCTTTCAAGGTACTCGCCTCTTAAAGCGAGTATAGACTTGCACGCATCGGTTGAGTGACTTCGATTCTCACCATGGACGCAGCAGAAGAAGGCTTGGGCTTTGCCAGCCGGCTTCCCTGGCGGCCTCCAGCCGCTGGTCTTGCTTCCCGAAGCTTGTGAAGTCTTAGGGGCAAATTTCTGCGGAGGTGCAATGTTCAAGACTTCTGAACGAGGATGCTTTTGCCCCCGACGCCTGTCATGCTGGACATTGAAGTTAGGACCCTACGAAGGTGTTGAAGTCTTCACTTCCAACTTGACTTCTTGCAGGATTTACGAAGTTGAAGCAGTTCTCCGAAGCCACCCTTCTTCTGACCTAGCATACTCTTCAAAATAAGACATCAACTGAGCAATAGAAGATATCTGTTTCTGATGAAGTTTATCAAGGAGGCCCGCATGAGTAACTCCCTCTCGAGCTGCATCAACTACGGAGGACGTAGTCAGCCCTCGAATTTGCGACTTCGTATAGGCGAAGCGCTTGAAAAATTGCCTTAAAGTTACTCCAAGCAGCTGCTTCACCTGGAAAAGACTTCCTATAGACATTGGGGGTACGAAGGTACCCTGAAAGTTGCTTATGAACTTCTTCCTTAATTGCACCAAGTTCTAATTGAGCCTGGCTTCAAGGACCAAAACCACTGTAGAGCCACTCCTTCGAGAGCAAGAGTGAAACACTTGGCCATAGTGTCTCGCACTCCTCCACTGGCCTCAATTGCCAACGCATAAGAACGGGAGAACTCCCCGGGGTCCTCATCTCCAGAATATTTGCAGAGCTTCGAAGTTTTAAACTTAGGATCGAAGCGGACTTTTTGTAGCTCGGGATGCAGCGGAGACTCACTATCGAAGGAAGCGTTCTCCGGGGCTTCAAGATAAGGAAGTTCGTCGTCTTGGGGCACTTCAGGAATGACCGGGGTGGCCTGAGAACGAAGCCTATCTGCGACTTCTTGCCTCAACCTCGCCACTTTAGCTTGGAGACTGGCCATTTGGGCTGCCATGTCACCAAGACCATCTTCATCTCCTTCGGAAGGACATTCCGGGTCTTGAGAACTGTACGTATCAGTTCGAAGCAGAATCTTAGCTGGAAGAGGGACTCTAGTTGGCCGAAGTATAGATGAAGTTGGGGGAAGAACTCCGTATGCTTGAGGAAGGGGAATCCCTTCGGGGGTCTGAGGTGGAGGAATTACCGAAGATCCTCTGACCTCGACTGTGTTCAAAGATCTTACTCCAGAGGTCCGAGGGGAGCTCCGAGTAGGACTACCACCTGAACTCCGCTTGGGAGGCATGGTTTGAGAACTTGGTAGATAATGAAGTTTTTTGGACTAAGCTCCCCACGGACGGCGCCAACTGTTGGCGTAAAATATTATGCTAACAGGTTTCTAGAGATTAGAAACTAACAAACGAAGTGTTTGTGAAGTGAACTATTTCAAGCCTCTGAATTGGATAATAGCTCAAAGCAGTTCGAAGATGTGTATTGAATAACTCAGTATTCCCCCTCATTACAAGGTAAAATGGGGGGTTATTTATAGGCAAAAACATTAAGGAAAAGACCTTTTTGCCCCTCTATTACAACCGTCATAGTGGAAACTATTCGGTACCCTTAATAGGGCTAAAATGGTAAAAGACTAATCTAATGAGAAAGAAGATAAGTCTTCCATCTTAGCTGGCAGGGAGGTTCTCTGAAGAGTCTACATTTGAAGATATACTCCGAACTGGAGTTCGCCTCGATCCTTCGAACATGCTCTAGTACTAAACCAGAGTTAGATACTAGAGAGCTTCGGCTTAATTGACTGTCTTCGTCTTGTTACAGTAGTGACCCTGAGGATGAAGTATTTTCCCCCAACAATTCTTGTGCAGGTTAACTACGTTCGGAGCTACTTCGCCGGAGATGTCCGGAGCTGAGAGATTGGTTTTGGAGGTTGCCAGAACACCCTTCAGCGAGATCCCTGCTTCGACCGCACGCCAATACGCTTCGCCAACACACTTCGTCACGACAGGCTTCACCATGCTCGTACTCCACTCCAGATGATGTCGCACTCACGCGTTGCACCTGAGTCATCACTCTGTATCCTTCTGTATCGGCGACTTCACACCACAGCCTGCTGTTCGGAGGTGATTGTCATGTCTAGATCTGTTCGGAGTTCATCTTCGGCCAGATCAGTACGAATGCTGAAGGTTCCCTTCGGTGGGACGCTTCGCATCAAACACCGAAGGTACACATCGGCAACCCCCTTTGCACCATACTTTGAACATTCGGGCTTCACTCGGTTTTCTAGTTTATTCTGTTTAATATATTTATTTCGACGAATTGGATTATTTTGTGTGATCTGATTACCTGGCGACTCCACCTACATTACCACGGTTAAGGGTAGTCGGAACACGACGTCGGTGCTATGTTACGCTTAGGCTTGTCCCTAAGTATCCGCACACTTTTGGATCGTCGAACTGACCCAAGTGTGGGGGCACGTTTTCGTGTCAACACACTTTTTGGCGACTTCGCTAGGGAGAAGCTACGCCAACAAGACGGGTACGTCTGCATAGGTCACCGGTACATCTATAATGACTACTACGTCTACACCGCCGATGGACACCATAGGAGGCGCGAATATCTACAACCGCAACATCCTAACACCTACTCTTCAAGATATTCCCGCAGAAGACCGAGCAGAGATCGAGGCAAAATGAAGGCGCTCCAAGACATGATGCTTGGGAGCTACGTCAAGACACGCGCGGGCTTCATCAACCATGACATCATCGCCCTTGACCTTGCTCAGATCTAGGTAACACCCGTATCGCCTCGTTTATCTTCTTTAGAGATTGAGCAAAAACTAGTTGCATCAGTAGATCAGGCCGTTAGTGCTTCGCTAGCCAATCGTTTAGATTCGGCAGTTAGGTCCCAAGTAGAGGTGACACTTAGGAGGTTCGACTTTACTAAGGCCGTACCATCAACCCCTATTTCTAGTATACCCCCGGTAGATCATGTGTACAGTAGAACTGACGATAGCACTGGCAAGACCGTTATGTCTCCGGCCTCAACACCCGTGCCCGAGACTAGTCATTATGCTTACAACCAAGCTAGCACCGCGTACCACGCACCACCACCACCTGTGCCGGTACTAGCCCTGCCCGCGCTGCCCGCACCACATGCACAGGTGCCTAGGCTCGAGCACATCGTATAGCTAGCACATAGGGAAGAGGCCCATGACCGACACGCTGATATCCCACCGCGTGTCGCGCCCCCGCATGAGAGATGTGCGCAGGCAGCAGGCCAAGATGTCCTAGAGGAGCAAATCCACGCACTATTTAGGGAATGCGCCGACTTCGTGCCTAGGGGTCGGGCTATGGTTTACCGGAAGCCATATCCTGATCATTTCGATACTATACCCTAGCCCCACGGCTATAGAATCCCCGAATTCACTATGTTTGACGGAGAGGGTAGCAAAACCACACTAGAGCATGTTTGTCAATTTTTAGCATAGTGTGGAGAAGCTAGCGGGTTAGACGCTCTAAAACTTAGACTATTTTCTCTCTCGCTATCCGGCACCGCTTTCACTTGGTTTTCGGTGCTCCCGCCAACTCCGTTCAGACGTGGGATGAATTGGAACAAAAATTCCATGACTACTTTTACACAGGTGAGACAGAACTTAGGCTTTCACACTTGACATCGGTTAGGCAGAAATCTAACGAGAATATCTTTGAGTACATTAAGCGTTTTAGGGATACTAGAAACCGATGTTTCAGCCTTAATATTTTAGATAGGGATTTGGCGGATCTAGCTTTTAATGGGTTATGTTTCGAGATTAAAGAGAGAGTATACAACTAGAACTTCTTAGATGTTAGCCAAGTCTTGCAGCAGGCTCTGGTCCAGGAAGGCTGAGCTAAAGATAAAAAGTTTATTAAGACATTTAACAAGCCTAGGGCTGAAATCGACGTCATGGAACGCTCCGACGAGGAGGAATCAGAAGAAGAGTATTCGACCAACATGTACGCAGCCGAATGGGGTTGGAACGCCAAGAGTAAACCTATCACGTGCTCCGAGTTACGACCATCTCCCACCAAGAGTCAGCCTAGTGAGGTCAAGTACTCATTCGATATAACTAAGTGTGACAAGATATTTGATTTTCTCTTAAAGAACCAGCTTCTCAGGTTGCCTAAAGGCCAAGTCATTCCATCTGCTGATGAGTTGAAGAAACATCCGTACTATAAGTGGCATGATTCACATTCACATAATACTAATGACTGCAATGTTTTTCAGCGGCAGGTTCAATTGGCCATAGAAGAAGGACGATTGAAAATAGACCACAACCCAGAGATGAAGCTGGACAAAGATCCCTTCCCCGTCAACGCCGTCGACCTCGGCGAAAAGAAGGTGTTGATTCAGCTAGAATAGTCCGAGTTGACTAAAGGGAAGGCAGTAATTGTTGGAGAGCCGCACACGCGCACACTCGTACCTAAGAACCAAGAGGTGGGTGTGTGGAAGCAAAACGTTAGGATTCCTTCGGCTAGGGCTCGCAAGAAGCCAAAGGTAACATATAGGATGCTTTTAAACAAGCACCAAAGAAAAGCCAAGGAAATAGGCCCCCGCGCTAAGAAACTAAGTCAGTCGAAGGGCCCAAAGCATCCGGAGGGTGGCTTCGGACATCTTCTCTCTAGGCGGTAAAGCCTAAACTGAGAGACCAAGCTCTGATACCACTTGTAGGATCGATGTACCAACTAGAGGGGGGTGAATAGGCGGTTTTTAAAACTAATTCAATTTAGATTAGCACTAGACAAGGACCTTAGACAAAAATATCAAAGTACTAGATTAAACTAGTGCAACCTAGGATGGCAAAGATAAATTACTCTAAGTATATAAATTTCCACAATTTAACTTGCTCAAAGTAAAGGGGACAAGAGACAACTGAATTTTATCCCGAGGTTCGGAAATTTGCCAAGTTCCTACGTCCTCGTTGAGGCGAGTTTCACTTGACCGCTCTCTTCACCAAGCCGCGGATTCCTCAAGGAGAAATTGGCTAGAAGATGAGCCGGCACCGGAAGTGCAACTCTCGGGCCTCAATCACTATTGGTAGCTCTTCTCCACTCCGGAGAGGCGAGCTCCGACCTTCACAACCTCCTGGGTCTCATCCACAACCTTCTTGGAGAGATCACCGGTTTCTTCTCTGAGCCGTCTAGGAGGTGGCAACCTCCAAGAGTAACAAGCTGCAATCAAAGCTAGGGGAAGACGATCAAGTGCCAAAATGCAAAGGCAATGCAATCTATTCAATCACTTGATCACCCCTTTTTGCTTCCCAACCACACTAGTGCTCAATTTAGTGCTCAATGGTGGGAGAGACTCTCTTGTGCTCAAGTTTGCTCAAATGAATGCCAAAAGTCTAGCAAAGGAGCTGTAGCAAGGGTTTATATAGCCACACACACCAAAAAAGTAGCCGTTACATTAGTTAGGTGGCTCTTTGCGCACTGTCGGTCTTACTGCCCATCTTGGGCCAGTCTGACTGACCCTTGCTGTAATGGCTAGAAAACTAGCTATTTTACTGATGTGACAGGGCAACCCGGTCTGACCGGCCATGCTGGCCCGGTTGGACTGGCCCTACCCGGTCTGACCGGCCATCGGCTCGGTCAGACCGATAAGGTCCTCATCGGCTCTGTAAACCAGCAGATTACAAAACTTCCCAACCCGGTTGGACCGCCCCCCTGGCTGATCGGACCGCCCATCATAGGACGGTCTGACCGGACCCACATAGTCGGTCAGACCGCCAGGGCCAGACATACTCCAAAAGCTGCATTTTTGTAGTTTCAAGAACTTTCCAATATTTGTAACTTTTGCAACAATCACACATGATCAAAAGCTACTATATGCAATGCAAATTGGCACTTGAAAAACAACTCATAACCAATATGCAACCCCTCTTTATAGTACGGCAAAAACAAAATTTAAACCTAGCCTAATTGATCGCTCCAAACACCTCGATCAAATTCTAGTTTTCTTCGAACCTTTTGCCGTTACTCTTTAATACGTCCAGATCTTCAGGTTTTCCATCTTGTGCTCCATTTACGCGGGACCTAATCATTTCCTTCACACTTAAGAAAAATATTAGTCCACAAACGCGTGTTTGTCATTAATTACCAAAACTCACATGGGGCCTAGATCTTCAGTAGGCCAGGAAATTAATTTGAAAATTCGAAAACTGCACTGTTCATTGCTGTTGGGCCGGCCCAGTTTTATTTCCTGGAATTCATGCAATAAAATGAAAAAAACTATTGTGTGCACAGGGCCAAAAATAGGGCATGTGCCCAGCCGGTGCATGGCCCAGCCGGCGGCAGCAGCATGGCCATGGTCCACCTAGTAGTAGCGGCGGGCGACTGGCTGATGGGGCCCGCCAGGCAGCGACCATGACGCGGAGAGGGGCTGGCGGCTGGAGGTTGAAGACGACCTCCAATGGCCGAAACTTCTCCAGGGCATAATTCCACCGTTTTAGCTCCGATTGCCACGAAATTTTAACAGTAGCTAGAGTACAGCTAGATGAACATATCCAACGGTTGGATTGGGCATTAGAGCTACGGTTTAGGTTTTAGACCAGCAAACAGTAGGTTCGTTTTGGGATTTTTAATGGCGAAGGCGGAGCTCCGGCAAGGCATCGGGGGTCATTTTCACCATCCTCAGGGCATTGCGGAGCTACCGGTGCTCTTGGATTGAGCTACGGTGGCCCGTAGTGCCCTAGCGATGGTGACCCGAGAGCACGAAATAACGAGCTTGTCGCCGGCGAGCTATGGCTAACCTACGTCCACGACGAGCTAGGGAACATGTTCTACTACTCATGGGGATGCTCTAGCATGAATTAATTGGAAAATTGTGGTACCTTGGTCGGAGCTCGCCGTACGGTGCCAAAATTGGGGATTCTCGGTGACGGCGAGGTCCGGCGAAATTGACTGCGGGTTAGGGTGCACCAAGGGTTAGTGATCGCGTTCCCACTCATGTTGCGAGGATAAGACCAACGGGGAGAGGGATCGGGGGGACGAATCGTGGCTGCGGCGATCGGCTTCGGCGAATCCCGAGCGCGGCCATCCTTGGTTGGCTCCAGCGAGGGCTTGAACATGAGGAAGAGTGTGTGGGGAGTGTGTGGGTGCACTGAGGCGATCCGGGGGTCTTCTTGTGCGCGCGGAGGTTTGGGCGGCGATGTGAGGCTTGATGGCGACGGCACGGAAGCACGTTTGGGTGTAGGTGAGGGTGGTTGGAGGCGACAACTCGGTGCACGAGAGTCAGCAGGTGAGGTGGCGCTTGGGGTCGGCGACGGATCGTTGGTCCGTGCGGTGTTCGACAAACGGCGGCATGGCGGCGCCGTGCCGGCGCGTACGGGAGTGGCGCGGCGTCAACGGCGAGGGCGTGGGCGTGCGGTGTGGCAACGAAGATGGTACGGGCGTAGGCGTGGCAAGGGTGTGGGTGGCGTGAGCGGCGGTACAGCGAGCGCGAGGGCGTGCGGATGTGGGCGTGCGCGGAGTACAGCGTCGGGTGCGGCGTACAGCGTCGGGCGCGGCGTGGCGCGACACTGCATGACGCGCGCGGTGCGACGTGACGCACAGACACGAGCCGAAGCTCGGGCACACGCCATGCGCGGCCGGAGCGGTCAGCAGGGTGTGACAACAATACTCTAGGATGTTATGTCTACAAGGAATCGACTTAATATTATACTTTTCTTGGTTTGTGTGGAAATGATGAGTGGGGACGATGAGGCGAAATCTGGCGATGGGCTGCGAATTAGAAGTTGGTGATTCATCGGAATGTGATCAGGACATAGTTGTGTGGAAAAAGATGACATAGAGAAAACACGAAGACTCACCGGCGTTGACGGAGTGGCGTGCAATGTCAAGACAGAGCTCCAGATCAAACTCGATGAAACGGATATCAAGATAGAAAAATGGAATAGCTATGTTTTAGGGGCAACGTTCTGAGTCTTGGAAACGAAGGAAGATCACTGAAGGGACGAAAAAGCTTACCGAGCAATGGTAGGTTAAGCGACGAGTGACGGTGATGATGCAAATTTTGTCTATGGCGAGTTGGTGGAGATGAATAGAGTCTCGGCGGTGCTATGGTTTAGATGACAGCAAAGTACAAAGCAACAGAGATGAGTGCGGCATTTATAGGGGCATATAAGCTTTGGGAAAAAGGAGAGGAGCGACAGGATGGCTTAGTGCGATGCGGGGACAAAGTGGTGTCACAATAGGGTTGTTGGTCAGTAGATGTGAGGGTGTGGGGCCAGTAGGACTGGCTTGACTGCCAAGGTCGTGGCGTATGTGGAGATCGGCGAGTTCACGCATTTGGCATGAGCTGGCAGAATCTGACACGACGTGGGGATGGTGGGGTCCCAACGCACGAGCTTAGGCGGTGTGGTGCTCGGTGCACACGGTGCGTAGGCGCGGATGGTCTAAGCGGAACATGGCCTAGCATGTTAGTAACCTAATCACTCTCAAACTCAACACAAGAATACAACAAATGAGAAGTAAATCTCAGCTTGGAAACCTCAAAAACATGAGTCGCCGGTCTATTCCATCCTTCTGATTTCTTGTCTGTTTGATACAATGTGTGATACTCCCTTTATATAAGTAAAGCTAACTTAACTCTCAAGTATCTACTAATACTAAACATAACCCTCAAGTTTCCTACTAAACATCTACTAATCTCTACTAACCCCTCCTAGGTGGTCCCTGACATTCCTTCCCCCTTAAAAACTGCCTTGCCCCCAAACTAGGCTTCAAGAATATCAATACTCCTACAATTGCTATTAATTACCTTCTAATTACCAACGAGTTACTAACTAATTACAAACTAATTAACGATACTTCAATTCTTACATAATGTAATGAATTCCTTCTTTTCTCCTTGAAATCTGGTGAACCGTGCAGTAATAAATTTCTTCTTTTTCCACTTTGGAATCATGTGAGCACTGAAGTAGCAACCTTAGTTGCGTCCTTTTTGGCATGCATCAAATACTGATAGGCTTTCCTTCCTGCCACAAGCCCTCGGAGCAAACAACCTCACTTGAGAACCAGATATTTTGGCCCAGAGCATGTTCGGGGGTGGCCACGGCGAAGCTGAAACGATGGTTCAGCTCGTTGGCACGGAAGGCCGATGCAGCATGAGTGGCCATCGGGGTACGGAGGACGATGCGACACTGCAAGCGACCACGACAATGAGGCAGAGAGTGGCGAGGACATGCAAGGCGGTGCAGCTGGTCACGCGGGTGGCGTGCGCAGTGCGCCCATGCGGCGTGGAGGCCCCAACGGTGAAGCGTCATATTTGGCAAGGAAGGTTGTAGTGGACTGCCTCCACATGGAGAAGGGGGTGGCCGAGGAGGAGGCCGGTGATGATGCACTGGTTAGGGACTGTCGTCTTCGATTGGAGTGGGCTAATGCGCAGGGGCAGGCAGCTACAAGCACGACCCGTGCGTCGTGGCTGGGCGTGAGCCCGACTGTCTCGGTGCGTATGGCCAGCCCGACTTGGCTCCATGGCAGGGAGGCGAGCGACGAGCGCAATGGCATTGATCTGTTGTCGGCGAATGTTTCCCTCATAGATCTTGTCGGCGGCGGGGCGGATCTGGTGGTCGGCAGCGGTGTCGGAGACACAGGCTGGCGACACGAGCCACGATGTGGATGTGGCGTGGATGGAACGTGGCCATCCGACGTCGGGGATTTGGCATGACGACGGTTGTGCGTTCGGCACGTGCAAGTGATGAGCATGACACCGTGTGGCGCGCCAGTCATTTGGTGGCCCGGCTAGCTGCGCTGGCCACGTTGGCTCGAGCGTACCGCGGGTGACTGCTTGTGGAGAAGGGGAATAGGAGCCCCGACGAGGCGCATCCTGGACGTGTGCGACTACAAGCCCTTGTTCGTTTCGTCATCGGAGTCAGCAGCGGCGTAGAGGCTGACGTTGTTGGCGATCTCCAAGGATGGCGCCATGATAGACGCCAGCAGAGGAGCTAGCGAAGATGGGGTGGCCGGTGCTAACACCGACTCCAACTCAACGTTGTTCTTCTCCTGATGTTCTTCAACTGGTAAACTCTGCTACTCCTTCTGATCTGGATCTGTCGTATCCCTTTTCATTTTTAGTACTGTGTGATCCATCGTCAACCTCATGGCCTGAAGATCTGCTCGGTTCTTCTCCAATTCTTCAGTGTCTTCCATCTTCTTCAACAGCAAATCAAACTTCGCATTTAGTTTGATCTCTCTTTCCATCTCCATTTCCATCAACGAAACTCTGATACCAATTTGTTATAATCGCAATCACTCTCAAACTCAACACAAGAACACAGCAAATGAAAAGTAAATCTCAGCTTGGAAACCCCCAAAGCATGAGCCGCCGGTCTATTCTATTTTTCTGATTTCTTGTCTGTTTGATACAATGTGTGATACTCCCTTTATATAAGTGAAGATAACTTGACTCTCAAGTATCTACTAATACTAAACTTAACCCTCAAATTTCCTACTAAACATCTACTAATCTCTACTAACCCCTCTTAGGTGGTCCCTGACATAGCACGACCGGTGCGTCTTGGGTGCGAGGCTACGATGGTGCAGCGGCTGGATGAGGCAGCACTGGCAACAAGGGTGCAACCAGATGGTGGCGTATCGGCACGGCCCCTGGCGCACGCGGCTGTTTGGCACAGCCTGGTGTGGTGTGCTCGTGTGCGCATGGCTTGGCCTGACGCTCGGCCATGCTAGTGCAACTAGCGGCGTGATGAGCATGCGCTTAGCCGGCAGTGCCTGGGCATGGCACAAACGCACTTACGCACCGCAAGCACTAGCCAGGTGCAGAGACAGGGAGAAAAAGCAGGGAGAGACTAGTTGTTTTGGCTAGAATGGATGAGATGCAGTTTGGGTGAACTGGGTGTAGTAAAAACCTCACAACTGTTCAGCTTGGTTCATGGTGTAGCTTCAAGGTGGATGTCGGCAAGGTTTCTTTGGGGATTAGTAGAGAGCTGCTTTAGGGAAAAAGAAGGAAAGGGAGCACTACTGGTTCTGGTGTTTCGCGCAAGAGAAAGGAAGATAACTAGAGCTGTTTTCAGCAGAGCAAGGAGAAAGAGTTGTTTCTGGAAAAGAATTAGAGAGAGTACTTCCTAGGGAGTTTAAAACACATGCCTTGTACTTTGGGTGAAACCTAAATGAGGATTAGGATTAGTGTTTTTAGTTTATGAACACTAATCACTAAGGGTACTTGATTTTGGATGCTTAACTTAAACTCTAGTTTAGATATACTGATACTTGAATTATGGATTTGATTGAGGATTGAGAGGTGCTTGAATGGAAAAGAGTGATTTCAAAATTAAGAAAATGCCATTTTAAGACAATGCAATATCTGGTTTGGAGAAAAAATATTTTGGCACTTAAAAAACACACGACATCCAACTTTAAAATTAAAATTTTATTTCATATATGTTTTTGACAAACTAATGAAATCGGGATTTCACGCAGTGAAACTTGGAACGTCAAGTATACAATTTAATGCATAATCAACAATATTTTCATTGTTGTGCAATATAAAGTAATATCTTTTCTAGGTTGTAATAACATTAACTATAAATATGTCATTAATCAAAATTGTGATCTTTCAGGCCATCACCGCTCGCCTGCCACCTCCACACCGTCGAGGTTGGTCGCCTCATGCGTTCATGTTGCTGTCGGTCACCTATCGCTTGTGTGCCATTGTCGGTCACCTCCTACCTCGCCGCCGCCACTCGCCTAATTTTTATTCCCTCTGTTTTTTAGTCTCTAAGCTCAAGAAAAAGCGGAAAGCTCAACAACATCTGCCATGGCAGACACAGAGAAGTGATGATGCAGCTGTTGATAGCAAAAAATGACATTAATGGTTAAGATTGTCAAAATATGAATTTAGGTAATGTTGGACCGGAAACGGCGACCAGAGGGGGGGTGAATGGAAGCTTTTAAAATTTCAGACTAAAAATAGCCTTCTATTTTACTTTTGTCTTCTGCGGAACAGGCTTCGAACACAGCCTTCGAAGTTCTGGTTTGGAGGTATTTTATAGCTCCGAAAACATGCTTCGCAAGGAGCAAAAGTTCGAAGCCAAGAAGACTTCGCTCTACCCACAACCCCGAAAACTCAGCTCTGTTAAGTCAGTGCAGGCTCTGCACACAGGGTGCCTTCGAGCAGGCTTCGCACTTCAACCTTCGCAAGAGCGGATTTCCCTCTGAGGACTTCGATCAGCTTTGCTAAGTCAGTGCAGGCTCCGTACACAGGGTGCCTTGAGCAGGCTTTGCACTTCACCCTTCGCAAGAGCAGACTTCCCTCTGTGGACTTCGACCAAATACTCAGCGACAGCAACTGGTGCTGGGCTTCGTACTTCGATGGTCTAAACGCACACTGAACACACTTTGCCAAGGACATCGACAAGGGAAGAAAACGGGTTTCGAACAGTGCTTCGCTAGTAATCAGAGAGGTCTAGCCTCCAGTTTACACAAAGCGAACAGACACTGAAAAACACACTTCACCTAGACATACTTCTCACACACCTCTCCAGAAGAACTCACAAGAAGAAGGTGCACAGAGAAATCAAAGCATGCAGTGAAGTACGCATACAAGTTCAAGCAGTAATTGAAAATAGAATCAAAACTTCATTGCTTGAACAGGGAACACAAAATGAACTCACAAGATGAATACAGAGAGTGTGGCGGCTAGCACAGGAGTTCTACAACGGCTGCTCAAAGTGTTGATGTGACCTAGCCAGCCTCCACTATTTATAGGCACTATTCAGTCCTGTGAATAGACTACTTTACCCCTAGGGTTTACACTATTTTTGTCTCATTAGAACAGGGGGGTACAACTGGTAGTCTACTTTATTTGGAGGCTTCTTTTGTCAGCTTCGTAGAGGGGACAACACCAGCTTTTGCAGAGCAGACGCTGTCAGCCTTTGCAGTTTTGGACCCTTCTGAAGCCCCCCTTCGCACGCGAGGGGTGCGGTAGCTTCGGTGAGAAGCCTTGAGCCTGACGGCCTTCACTTCACCGAAGTCAGCCTTCGATACAGTGACGGTTTTGAGCCGAAGCCGTCAGAGCCCTTGTGCCTTTGCACCAACACCTTCGGAGTGGACCACCACGGCTTCGCAACTTCTCCTAGCTCGAACTCCGTCAGTCCGTGTACCGAAGCCATGCATGGCCGAAGTACCTTAAATCAACCTCACTCCGGAGTCAGCTTCACTACAGAGCCAGCCTCACTCCGAAGTTAGCTTTACTCTGAAGCCAGCCTCACTCCGAAGCCCCACCTTCGGAGTACCACCCTTCGAAGTCCCTCCTTCGTCCAAGGCCTCCGCATGAAGCATTCCATGAGCACTTCGTCGCAGTGTCTCTCCCCGAGCACACTCCTCGACGATCCTCACCCGGACCATGCCTTCGATGCACCTCGACTTCTGAGACCTTCGTCGGGTATACCTTCGAGTGCCTCCCTCCGGAGCACACTTCGAATGCCTTGCCTCATCGCTGAGGACTTCGTCTCGGAGTACCTTCACCTGAAGGCACACTCCGCACTTACTGCCTTCTCCTAGCGCACCTCGACCCGAGGTCCGATCTCGACCCATTCGCAGCCTTCGTGACGGAGCTCCCAGTACCCCTAGCATCAAGCCTCCCGCTTAACCTAGGTTCACCTGCTACGAACCGTCCGTCACCTCCGAAGTCACCTACGCACCACAGATAAACAGACAAGTGTATCCAGTACCCCGGAGACCTCTCCGGGTAAGCAACCTCAGATACACACTCCGGTGTACCGCCCAAAGTACTGAGACCTTCGGTACGACCCAGTCATCGTTTACTATCGGACCCCTCCGACAAGCACACTCCACTGCAACAGCTGCAGCAAACAGACCCACCGAACCCTTCGGTGAAACCACCGCCGAACCCCTTCGGAGAACCAACCTCCGAACACCTTTGAAGGGACCCCTTCGAATCAGAGGATAAAATCTGTCAATCACTCATCACAGACTCCGAAACCAACCCTTTGTTTCTCAATCTCCCCCTTGATGAGTGCATTGACAACCAAATTCAAGTTCAAGAAAATTGGAAAAATTTCAGCACACAAGTCACCATAAAAATTCAGAAACGAGCCAAATCTTCCCTTTGCAAGATAAAAACTCCCCTGAGTTATTTTACAGAGAACTCAAAAATTTCTCCCCCTTTGGCAATGCAAGCATCAAGGAGCATTCAGAAGATGCAAAGCTTTGAAATGTGCTGAATTGCAAAGACATATAAAGCAAAAATATGCCAATATTAATACCAATTTTTCATGTGCTCAACTCAATTTAACCTTCTCTAAAAACATAATGACAGCATGTGATCTTATCATTTTGAAATAAAAGCATCACCACTCAATCAAGGTAACTAGACAAGTAAAAGCAGGGACTGCGTAAAGCTAGTCAAATTCTACTCTAGACAGACAAGTCCAATTCGAGTAGAGCATAAAAAGCAAACTTGATGATCAATGAATGTGCTGTTCTTTTCATAGTGCCAGGGGTTATTTGTTTGTCTACCATATACTTTCCAATCAAGCCAAGCCTAGGCATGAAAGCCATCAGAAGCTTAAGGCGGTGATTTTGGCATACACTACACTATCCCAGTTCAGACCAATGTGCAATGGTAAGCAGTCTAGAATAGGGTAGTGCGACAAACAAACCCACCTGGATCTTTTTCGCTTGTATCATGCAAATCATGGATTTTTGAATGTTTAATTAAGTGAACAAATTGGTTAGCACTTGATGAATATCCATGAATACAATTTTTCAAGTTGCAATGTTTAGCATCCAAGGAAAATGTGTCTTGCTATCAAGCAGATAAAAGATAGCTAAAGCAGCCCTGCCTAAACATGCTAGATTCAAGACTAAGTAGTGAGCATGATTTGATTTTGGAAATAAAAATCATGCACAAAATGTTTCAGACATATTAAATAGAGCTGAGCTATCATGATTACATGAATTAAAATTAGGCATGTAAGTGCAAGAGATGTAAATGCAATTTCAAAAACAATGAGCATATGCAAGACAGTCAAAATTTGCTCCCCCTCACAAAATGTCGTAAGGGTGACAAACACCATGTTCCCCACGCAAGTAGGCAAAACGAGAAGCATCGAGGGGTTTTGTGAAAATATCGGCTAGCTAGTGTTGGGTATCAACATATTGAAGTTCAATATCACCCTTCTCATTATGATCTTTGAGAAAATGATATCGCACATCAATGTGTTTGGTTTTGGAATGCTGAACCAGGTTGTTTGCAATACAAATAGCACTAGTGTTATCACACAAAAGTGGAACACTCTTATAATCTAACCCGAAATCCCGCAAAGTGGAAACCATCCACAAAATCTGAGAGCAATAGCTAGCTGCAGCAACATATTCGGCCTCAGCCGTCGATTGTGCAACACTAGACTATTTGCGGGAAGACCAGCAAACCAAAGAAGTACACAAAAAATGACAAGTACCAGAGGTACTTTTCTTATCAATCCTACACCCAGCAAAGTCCGCATCGGAATAACCTCGAAGACACAAAGAGGAAGACGCCGAATACCAAATGCCAAATTTGAGGGTATGTTTGAGATACCTGATAATGCGCTTTACCGCTTGGTGGTCCGAAGCTCGTGGTGAAGCCTGAAAACGAGCACACAGACACACTGCAAAGTGTATGTCTGGCCTCGTAGCAGTTAAGTAGAGGAGAGAGTCGATCATTCTTTGGAACTCCTTCTGACATACGGCTTCTCCATCCTCGTCAGGATCCAATGCTACAGATGTAGCCATTGGAGTGGCGAGTGGCTTCGCAGCAGCCATGTCGAATTTCTTGAGCAGGTCCTTGGTGTACTTTGTCTGATGGATGAAAGTACCTTTTTTCTTTGCTTGATTTGCAAACCAAGGAAAAAGGTGAGTTCGCCCATCATGGACATCTCGAACTCCCTGCTCATGACATCTGCAAACTCGGCAACCAAAGCATGAGAAGAGCCACCAAAGATGATATCATCCACATAAATCTGGACTAGGAGGAAATCTTTGCCATGCTTGAGAGTAAACAGGGTTTTATCAACAGATCCCATCAAATACCCCCGCTCAAGCAGAAAAGACTTAAGTCTATCATACCAAGCCCGAGAGGCCTTCTTGACTCCATAAAGAGCCTTATGAAGTTTAAGGACTTTATGTGGGTATTTGGGGTTTTCAAAACTAGGGGGTTGTTTTACATAAACATCTTCACCTATGAAGCCATTAAGAAAAGCACTTTTGACATCCATTTGATAGAGTTTGAATCCACGAGATGTCGCAAATGCAAGTAAAATCCTAATGGCCTCAAGACGAGCAACAGGTGCAAAAGTTTCAGTAAAATCAATACCTTCTAATTTAGAATAACCCTGAGCTACCAGTCTAGCCTTGTTTCTAACTACAGTCCCATCCACCCCTTGTTTGTTTTTCAAAATCAATTTTGTTCCAATGAAATGAACATTTGGTGGAGGATCAACTAAAGTCCAGACTTGGCTTCTCTCAAAATTTTCAAGTTCTTCATGCATGGCATTGATCCAACTAGAATCAGAAAGTGCATGACTAACATCTAAGGGCTCGAAAGAAGCAACAAATGTTGAATCAATGAAATGAGCATGAGAACGTGTTACCCATTGATCAAGCTCACCAATGATCTGCTCTAGAGGATGCATCCTTTGAACATGGTGTGGAGCCTCGCGACGAGATGCAGTCTCCCCCTCAACTTGTGCGTTGGAGTGGTCCAAGATGACCGATGTCGAGGTAGTTTCTTCGGGACCTTGTGCCGAAGTGGTTGAAGCGGGGTCGGCTTCGGGGTTGATGTCGAGGGTAGTAGGGGTTCATCCTCGAAATCTCCGGGATCTTCTTCTTCGAAGATGGTTTGTTCCATGTCGTGTTCATTTGCCTGTTCAAAGGTAGAACTAACAGAGGGGGTTGATTCATCAAAAGTCACATCACATGACTCAATGACAGTGTTAGTTTCCAAATTATAAACATGATAAGAATGACCATGTGTAGTGTAACCCAAAAAGATCCCGTCAGAAGAACGCGACTCAAATTTGTCCAAATTACCACGTTTTAGGATAAAGCAACGACAGACAAAAACTCGAAGATGAGTAACCTTGGGCTGTCTCCCAAAACGTAGCTCATAAGATGTCAAGTTCGAAATTGAGCGCAAGAAGATTCAGTTTGAGATGTAACATGCAGTATTCATGGCCTCAGCCTAGAATTTTCTAGGAGTCCTGTGCTCATCGAGCATCGTCCTAGCCATCTCAACCAAAGTGTGGTTCTTCCTCTCAACAACACCGTTCTATTGAGGAACCCGCGGAGCAGAGAATTGATGTTCTATGCCATGCTCCATGCAAAAGTCAACAAAGAGACTGTTCTTGAACTCAGTGCCATTATCACTTCGAATGAATTTCAATGCACCAGGGAGTTCAGTGAAAAGTGTCAAAGCCAAGCTCCGAAAGTGTGAAAACACGTCATCCTTTCTGGCAAGAAAGAAGAGCCAAGAGTAGCGAGAGAAATCATCGACAATGACTAGCACATACCACTTGCCGCCTAAAGAACTAACCCAAGAAGGACCTATAGTGTCCATGTGAAGAAGTTCTCCGGGTTGTTCAGTCATCACTGTGGTGACTGGCGAATGCGAAGCGGCAATCATTTTTCCATGTCGACAAGGAGCGCAAACTAAATTCTTCTCAAACTTGAGCTTGGGCAATCCTCGGATCAGACCTAGGGCACTCAGACGAGCGAGCAACTCAAAGCTCATATGCCCTAGTCTCCTATGCCACTTCCAAAGCTCAGAAGTAGAATATGCAACAAGACAATGAGAAGAACCAGATGACTCAGAAAAATCAGCTCCAAAAACTCTCCCAACTCTAAATATCTTGCAAACCACAACGCCATCAGAATTGAGTACTTGCGAAGTATTGCGATGGAATCGCACTTCGAAGCCCTCATCAAGCAATTGAGATACAGAAAGCAAATTGTATCTCAAGTTTTCAACCAAAGCAACATCTTTGAGAGTGAAATTCGAGTTGATTCTTACCACACCTTTACCTTTCACTCTACTCCTTCGATTGTTGCCGAAGGTGATATGTTCCCTTTGCTTGGTTGTGGTGAGGCTGGAGAACCATGCTGCATCTCCGATCATATGGCGCAAACAACCGGAGTCCATGATCCACGTGCCCTCCAAGCCTCGGTCCGGCGCCTACACATGATAAGAAAATCTCGATCGCTCAGTGCTAGGGTGAGTGAATATATGACGAGGTATCCAGCACTGAGTGATACGAGTAGTAGGCACAGTAAAAGTAGACTGTCTATGCACAGGATAATCAGAATGATGCAAAGTGCGAGGTCTACCTACATGTTGTGACCCAAATGCATGACGAGGTCTCCTACTCTAACGAGGAAAAAAGCTATCGCCTGTGGTCTACAACCATATGGAACATGGTGAACACCTCGAGGAGCAAAACCTATCTGAGAAGTGCGAGGAGCCTCGAAAACAGGACGAGAGTAAAACACAGACTCATGCATACCTAAAGATGGGTAGTGCATGTTCTGGAACCTCATCGCCTGAGAGCGTCGCTCATCCTTGATGCGATGAAAATAGAACCCAACCAAGTGACCCACCCTCTAACAGTAGGAACAATGAAAAATTCTCCTAGGGGCACTCTCATGGGTCATAGGAGCAGTTCTCACAGGCTCCTTGGTCTTCTGCTGAGTGGTTTTCTTGGGAGTAATTTTCTTGGTAGGAGGAGTTGTTTTCTTTGGAGTTCGGGTAGGATTTTTGGTTGATGGAGTGTCTAACAGGGCTCTTTCTTTCTCTAAGGTAGTGGGTGAGGTAAAAATAGTTTTGTTCTCACTGTCTGAGGGAGTCCTCTCAAAACCCAATCCTAGAGCTAACCCTGCCCTATCAGCACACATCTTGGTCTTGGCCAAGAGCAAATCCATCCACCCTTTCCCTTAGTGCATTTGTTAACCACAGAAAGAAGGTATTCATTTTCAGTCATTAGGTTCTCATCTCGCTCTCTAACAGTGCCTAGCAGGTCCTTAAGGGTTATGCAAGTGTCACCCACAGATTGCACATCCTTAGAACTACCGGCCCTCTCCAATCTAGCCTCTAAGTCATGAACATGCTTATTACGTAAATCAAAGTTCTCACGTAATAAAGAACAGTTCATGCATTCAATTATATCATGAGGACTAGAATCAACCATCAAAAGTTGCTTTTGTGCAGTCTCAAGCTCAGATAGAGTTTGAGCATGTATAGAACGCAACTGACCAAGCTCACCCATGACAACAGTACAAGATTCACATTCAGCATCATTAACCCTAGACTTAAGCATGGCATAATCAGTAGACACAGATTCTAGCCTAAGTCTAAGGTCTTTTCTATCTCTAGCGGCTTGCACAAGTAATCTATCCTGACCAAAAACTACTTCATTCAGCTCATCTAGTTTAATTGAATGATGGTCATAGGATAGAGGTACCTCAGATGAGTCAAACTCATCGCCGCTGTGATCGCTATCGGCCATGAAGTAGAGGCCGGTGAAATCTCGTCCCTTCTTGTCCTTCTTCTTCTCCTCCTTCCTTGGGGACTCCTCCTCCTCATCAGAGCTCGACTCCTCAATTGAGGAAGTGTCGATGTCGCAGAGAGCAGCAACAAATGCTCTAGAAGCGGCTTTGGCTACCCTCTTAGCCACCTTGCCGCACTTGCCCTTCACAAAGGGTTTCCTTTACTTTTTTTGGTATCTAGGGCGCTCACTCTCATCTCTCTTCTTGAGTTTTGGGTAATTGGCCTTGATGTGAGAAGTGTCGCCACACTCAAAACAACCACTAAAACCACCTCTCCTTTGATCCCGTCTCTCATGGTGAAAACGGGTGAACCTTCTGGCAATAAGAGCAAGCTCATCATCATCCAGAGTATCCACCTACTCCTTAGTGTAACACCCCAAATTTTCAAAACAATAAAAATATTATTAAATTCAATTTCTTGGAATATATATTTCTGAAAATACTTTTAATACTCTTTTATACCCTTTTTAACTACAACATAGAGTAGATGGCCAAACCAGGAGCTGAAAATTTTTGTATAAACTCCCAAAGCCAAGAAATATTTTTGAGGATTTTTATAAATTTTTATCAACCTTGGAAGTAGCCCTAATATTTTAATCTAATTCCTGGAATTATTTTAATTCAGAAATGTATTAAAACAGTAATGGGCTCCCCTCCCTCCATTCTCCCTCTCCCGTCCGGCCCAGCCCACTCCACCCGCGCGCTCAGACTGACGACCGGACCCCACCTGTCGGCGCCGAACCCTTCCCCTCGCGCGCGCACCCGACATCGCGGCCCCACCCGTCAGCCTTCCCGTTCGCTCACTCGCGCCCGCTGACCAGTGGCCCCCATTTGTCAGACCCGTCGTCTAACTCGCGCCGTCGCCCCCAAATCACGCCGGCCGACGACCCCTGCCTCGGATCCGCCTCGCTGGTCCCTCCCGCATTGAATTGGCGCCATTAAACGACTCCCCGCGCCTGGTCGACCGTTTTCCCCCGTTAAACAGCGCCTTTACGCCACGGGATCGCCGCTGCGCGTGCATGGCCGAGCCATCGCCGGCGACTAAAAGCTCTCCCCCGGTTTCCTTGCATGCGAGCCCCCTCCGACGCCTTATTTAAACCCCCCTGCCTCCGCCGCGTTCGGTTCACGCATCCATTCGCACTTAGACCAAGCAGAGCGCCCCGCACGTCGCCTGTTAGCGCCATCCCCCTGTTTCGTCTCAGGCCACCACTCGCCGTCGCCTCGGACCACCTCCGCCCGTGCCTCCGCCACCATCGTAACCGCAAGAACGACCTCGACCTCGGCCACCCCTCCGTCACCGACGAACCCCGCCAGATCGCCGTCGCCACCAAGGACCCGTGACCACCTCGCCGTCTACCTCGTCGCCGGCCATGCCCCGTCGTCCCCGGACCGCCGCCAAGGTACCATCGTGACCGCCGTAGCGTCCCCCTTCCATTTCTAGGCTTAGCTAGGACCGCCGTCGCTCGCCGTGGCCACTGGCCCGCTCGCCGTCGTCGGAGAAGACGACCGGCACGGGTCGAGTACCCGTGCCGTGTCGGATCTGATCCCGACCGTGCGATCGCGATCGAACGACGCGCGTGAGCCCACGTACGCGATCTAATCCGCACCGTCGGATCTGGTCAAAGCGTTTCGTTTTGATCTCACACGTTCGTTTTCATTTAAAACCAGCGTGCGATCTCGAGCGTCCACGTGGTACCCTTTCGCACGTTTTAATCCTGACCGTCCATCGTAACTTACGCGCCCCGCCTCGCCCTCGCGTGTCGGATCTAGATCCGACGGTCCAGATCGACCCGGCGCACGCGCACAGTGCGCGGGTTCACCGTGAGCCTGGCTCACCGTGGACCCGAGGGGTTTAAAATTTGAAAATAAATTCCAGAAAAGGTTTAAAACTTGTAAAATTCATATCTGGCGCATCTGAACTCTAAAAATTGCCATTCCAATTTTAGAAAATTCATAATATTATTCTCTACATGTTTATACAATAAAACCAGTAGGTTTACATTAGACATTTCATGTTTATTTAAATGAATGTTTAAATACCCTTAGGTTAAAATTGTACATTTAATTATTTAAATTTCAGTAGAGTTTGTATTTATTTATTTCATGATGATATGAACAGATCACTAAGTTTTCTATGAAGCTTTCATTTTAAATTTATTAGAGAACTTAAAAATGAGAATAACCCCTTTTAAAAAACCCTTTCTAAAAAGGACTACTTTTTAAATTCCTTTAAAATTTATTGAGGAGATAAACCACAAAACCTTAACAATTGAAATTATTTTATTTATAATCAAACCAACTGTAACTTATGTGCTTATAATGTAATGTTATATTGTTTGATGGAATGTGTTCTTTCTATTTTACTTTATTATATTAAAAAGACTACGACGTCGCCGAGGAGCCGGAGTACTTCCCCGAAGTCCCTCCCTCTCCCTTTGCTGAACAAGGCAAGTCACCAAACCAATCTTTTGAGCATATTGAACCCATGTTTGATTAAACTATCGCTAAAACACATAGGTTATATATGCATTAGTCAAATGAACCCTTACATTATATTTATTTAGGATCCCCCGACCTTGATGTGCGACCCAAGCCATGCTATCTCGCCTAACCTCCTTGTCACCATATGATCAATGATATTAGCTAGTGTCCAATGTATCGACACGATCGCTATAGGATAAAAAATGAGTCGTAGCAAAATGGTTCTATTATATGATCCCCGTTACTTCTTATCCTTGGAAATTCTGTTGGTGATGAGTTATGGTTGTGAGTGTATGCATGGTGGGTTCCGGGTGCAAGCTAGGGCATTGGTAGGTAGCACCCGGGGCACTATAAGGACCGGTCTGAGGGATCCGTTGCAATACACTTACGTACTAACCACAAGTCTAGTGGGTAAGTCCTAACTAAGGTATGGGTTGTTCCAAACCGAGGCCACCATTTGGAGATGGGTCAAGTTGCACCTGCGGGTGACTTGTACCAATGTGGCGCAAAAGTGGGTGCAACGTTAGCCGGGATGCGGCCCGGCGCGCCGGCGAAACCTAGAGCGGGTGGTTATCGCTTGGAACATCTCATATTGAGGTTTTGGCATGAGTTCCCGTGAAATGGGTCATCCCGCTTGGGATGAGTGCGTGCCTTGTGGGTACAATAGTACATCTCTGATCAGAGTCTTAAAATCTTTTCGAAAAGCCGAGCCCACGGTCAAGGGCGGGTTGCGTGACATCCCCCAGTTAGTTTACTTTGAATATGTATGTGCATGATGAATTGACATGTAAGGACCGTTGAGCGAGGTGGGGCTGACTGTACCCCTCGAGTTAGTTGATGTTGATGATGTTCATGTTTACTTTCCTCATGATTAAAATATGATTACACTAAATGCAATAACTGCAACTGTACTTTTCCGCAATGTTAGCCATTATCCTCCCTTGTTTATTATCTTGCATTATTACTTGCACTTGCGGTGGCTTGTTGAGTACTTTTTGTACTCATACCCGTTGGACCCCACAGAGGATGCCTACTACGAAGACGGTCTGGAGTAGCGACCCAGTCGAGAAGAAAGATCCTGAAGAAGATGTTCGTCATGCCGCTGTTTAATTATTTTATTACTGTTTTTACTAAGACTTTGATGTAATAAATATGGTCTGCGTACCATGAATACTGTCGTATGTACGATTGTCGCATGATGAACCTCTTGTATTATTGTTTTTCTTATGAAATTCAATAATGTCTCGAAAATCTACTTCATAAACTTTGTTCCTCTCCTCACTTTTATTCAACTTGCTGTTTTGTAGATGCCTGTCTACCAAGTCCATAGTTACTGCCGCCACTACGAGGGCTTCGTCCGGGAGCTCCGCATGATGCTCACCTTCCTCGGGTTCCTCTTCGAGCCCGAATTTCAAGGAGTGTACCCCGACGAGTTCGTCGGGCCTTGCGACATCTCCCTCACCGTCCACGGCTCTGGAGAACACCTGCCGCCTTACACCACCGCACTTGGAGGCCCGACTTTCGACGTCGCGTGCCAACGAGTTGCCCTCCAGGCCCTCATGGAGCTGAGGATGATCTACGACGATCGTCTTCAGAACTCGTCCTTCCGGCTCGTGCCGAAGCGCACTCCCGGAGCCCACCGTAGCATCTACCTCGGAGTTCACTCCGTGCGTGATCCGGTCGTGGCCCGGCAGTCGCGTCTTCTACAGGCCATGGATGATCTCCACACCGAGGCGGTGCTCGACGCCGACGAGCACCATGAGGCGGTTGAGTTCCTTCGTGAAGAAACGAAGAACTTGATCCAGCAGAATGGCGAGTTGCAGCGCAAGATCATGCAGCTGCAGAAGGATATAGTGGAGACGGTTCCTCTTCTTCCAAGGAAGAAGAAGCCCATCCGTGAGCCCCTCCCTCGCCCCAAGAGGATCCCGCCACGACCCTCCCCCGCCAGGCCCTCCACCAGCGCCCCTACACCACGCCCCGGCCTCGTCTCCGACTCCATCATCGAGAATTTTCTCGAGCCCACCATCTCTCTGGAGCCGCGCACTCGTGGTTCCGAGAGCACGGATACCGCCTCCGGTGGCGAGTAGGCGTTAGGAGACGCTATTTAAATAAAAATCATAATTTTGTATGTGGTGCCGTCTGCAACGAGTTGTGTTGTAGATGGAATAAGATCTTGGATGTAATGAACTATTTATGCCACTCTATATATTTATGTGCTTGGTATTTTTGGTGGTATTATTGTTCGTCATCCTTGCTTTATCATTATGTGTATTCAGAAGATGGCCGATCACCAGAACACCGGCTCCAACAACGGAGCAGGAGGAAGCCGTGATGCGCCCGAGGGTGTTGTACCCAACTGGGGTGCAATGGGCCCACGTCAGTCTGGGTCGCCTTCCGCCAACCACCCCACCTTGGCGGAGATGATGGCGAATCAGAACCACCTGATCACCACCCTCCTCACCCAAATGCAGAACCAACAGGCTCAGTTGGACCGTCTGTAGAACGGGGAACCCGCCCCTCGCGCACCAGCACCCGCGCCCGCTCCGCAACTCTCGGAGTTTCTGCGCGTACGCCCGCCCATCTTCTCGAGCACCACCAACCCGATGGAGGCCGGAGATTGGCTTCGCACCATCGGAAAGAAGCTCGACCTCCTCCCCTGCACCGACCGGGAGCGGGTGGCCTTCGCCACTCACCAGCTCTAGGGTCCCGCCGCGAAATGGTGGGACAACTATCGTGAGTCCCAGCCAGAGGACCACATGGTGACTTGGGCGGAGTTCACCATCGCTTTTCGCGCCGCCCACGTCCCCGCCGGCGTCATCGCGGTAAAACAGCAGGAGTTCCGCGACCTGCAGCAAGGTAACAGGACCGTCATGGAGTACCTCCATGAGTTCAACCGCCTCGCCCGCTACGCACCGGAGGAAGTGCGCACCGACGCCCTCCGCCAAGCCAAGTTCCTCCGGGGACTTAAGGATGAGCTGTCCATCCAGCTCGTCGCCGCCGACTTCGCCGACTTCCAACGGCTAGTCAACAAAGCGCTCATCCAAGAGACTGAGCAGAACAAGCTGGACCTCAAGAAGAGGAAAATGATCGCCTTCAAGCATCAGCAAGCGAAATCTCAGAGGCCCCGCTTCGTCCCTCCGCCACCAGCGCCGGCCTACCATCCTCGGCCCGCCTACAGGCCGCCTCACGCCGCCGGTGGATCCAACGCCGGGCATCCTCGCCCCGCTCCACCAGCTCCGGCCGCTCACCGACACCAGCCGCCAAGGCCCCGATCTTGAAGGATCGCCAAGGAAGGCCGGTCGTCTGCTTCAACTACCGCAAGGAAGGGCACTATGCACACCAGTGTCCCCACCCCAAGCCAGCTCAGGGCGCGGCACCCAACCAGGCGGTTCGTGCCCGCGTCAACCACATCAGCGCGGAGGAAGCTCAGGAGGCTCCTGAAGTCGTGCTCGGTACGTTTACTGTGAATTCCGTACCGGCCGTCATATTATTTGACTCTGGAGCAACCCACTCCTTCATCTCGGAAAATTTTGTGAAAACAAACGAACTGGACGTGCTCCCTCTACCCATTCCCATGGTGATTGCCACCCCCAGCAATAGGACCTCAGCCCGCTTATACAGCCCTAAGGTTCAGATTGACATCCAAGGAATACTATTTCGGGCCGAGCCAGTCCTCATCCAATGCACCGGACTTGACCTCATACTAGGGATGGATTGGTTGATGAAGCACAAGGGAGTGATCGACTGTGCCAACAAGTCCGTCACGGTGACCAACTCTGAAGGCGCAGCCGTCACCTTTCGGATGACCAGTCGCAAACCACTCGGAGCATCCCTTCGCTCGATAGCTCTTGAAGAGGTGCCTATAGTCAAGGAGTTTGCGGATGTCTTCCCTGAAGATCTACCCGGAATGCCTCCCAAGCGGGACATCGAATTCAGAATCGAACTTGTCCCTGGGACCACTCCAATCTCCAAGCGCCCATACCGAATGGCCGCCAATGAACTAGCCGAAGTCAAGAGCAACATCGAAGACCTAGAGCAGAAAGGTTACATCCGACCGAGTACCTCACCCTGGGGTGCACCGGTTATATTTGCCATGAAAAAGGACAAGACCAAGAGGATGTGCGTGGACTATAGAGCCTTGAACGACGTAACCATCAAGAACAAGTACCCATTGCCTCGGATCGACGACCTGTTCGATCAGCTGAAAGGATCCTCGGTGTTTTCCAAGATTGACCTCAGGTCAGGTTATCACCAGTTGAGGATTAGGGAAGAAGACATACCCAAGACTGCCTTCACCTCCCGCTATGGACTCTACGAGTACACCGTGATGTCGTTCGGACTCAAGAATGCCCCGACCTTTTTCATGAACATGATGAACAATGTATTCATGGAGTTCTTGGACAAGTTCATCATGGTATTCATCGACGATATCCTCGTTTACTCCAAGACCAAGGAAGAACACAAGACTCACCTCCGTCTGACCCTCGGAAAGCTAAGGGAGCAGCGATTGTACGCCAAATACAGCAAATGCGAATTTTGGTCGTCTGAGGTGAAGTTCCTCGGCCATGTTACATCTGCCGGAGGAATAGCAGTGGACCCAACCACCGTGGAAGTAGTAACCAACTGGCTGCAGCCCACAACGGTGACCGAGATCCGGATTTTCCTCGGATTGGCCGGATACTACCGCCGGTTCATCGAGAATTTTTCCAAGATCGCCAAACCTATGACCAGACTTTTGCAGAAGGAAGTGAAGTTTGAATGGACCCCCGACTGCGAAGAAAGCTTCCAGACCCTCAAGAAGAAGCTAGTGTCAGCTCCCATTCTGACTCTGCCAGACATCCAGAAAGACTTCCACGTCTACTGTGATGCCTCTCGTCAAGGATTGGGATGCGTCTTAATGCAAGAAGGGAAAGTGATATCCTACGCCTCCCGGCAACTGAGACCGCATGAGCTGAACTATCCAACCCACGACCTGGAACTAGCAGCCGTGGTTCATGCCTTGAAGATATGGAGACATTACCTTGTGGGAAATCGGTGTGAGGTCTTCACCGACCACAAGAGCCTCAAGTACATATTCACCCAACCAGATCTGAATCTCAGGCAAAGGAGATGGTTGGAACTGATCAAGGATTACGACTTGGGCATCCATTATCATCCGGGCAAAGCGAATGTGGTGGCAGACGCCCTTAGTCGAAAAGGGTACTGCAATGCCATCATGATTCAGGACCAAGCTCCTTTACTCTACAAGGAGATGGAAAGGCTAAACCTAGGGATCACCACTCGAGCATACCTCGCTGCCTTGGAGTCTCGGCCTGTCTTAATAGACCAGATCCGAGAAAAGCAGAAGGAAGATCCGGACATCCTGGAGATCCAGCAGAACATGAGGAAGGGTAAAGCCCTTGGATTTTCCGAGGACGAGCATGGTACCATCTGGTTCGGAAACCGAGTATGCGTACCCAACCTACCTGAGTTGAAGACCCTCATCCTTCAAGAAGCCCATGATACATTATACTCCATCCATCCCGGGAGTACGAAGATGTATCAAGACCTAAAGGAAAAATATTGGTGGGTCAGCATGAAGAGAGAAATAGCAGAGTATGTGGCCAAGTGCGACACATGCCGGCGAGTCAAGGCAGAGCATCAGAGGCCTGCCAGACTTCTTCAACCTCTCAAGGTCCCTGAATGGAAGTGGGAAGAGATAGGAATGGACTTCATCACGGGACTGCCCAGTACCCAAGCTGGTCATGATTCTATCTGGGTGATCGTCGACCGACTCACCAAGGTAGCTCACTTTGTTCTGGTCAAGACAACTTACACCGTCGCCAAGTTGGCTGAGTTATATATGACCCGGATCGTGTGTCTTCACGGAGTTCCTAAGAAGATTGTATCTGACCGCGGGAGTCAGTTTACCTCCAAGTTTTGGAAGAACCTTCAAGAGGAACTCGGCACCCGGCTGAACTTTAGCACCGCCTATCATCCACAGACCGACGGTCAGACCGAAAGGTCAACCAGATATTGGAGGATATGCTTAGAGCTTGTGCTCTAGACTTTGGCGGAATGTGGGACAAGAACTTACCTTATGCAGAGTTCTCCTACAACAACAACTATCAAGACAGCCTGCAAATGTCCTCGTTCGAAGCACTCTATGGACGTAAGTGCAGAACGCCGTTGCTCTGGGATCAAACCGGAGAGTCGCAACTGTTTGGGACTGATTTATTAAGAGAAGCTGAAGAGAAGGTGAAGATCATAATGGACCGATTAAAGGCAGCCCAATCTAGGCAGAAGAGCTATGCCGAGAACCGTCGAAGAGACCTAACCTTTGAGGAGGGCGATTATGTATATCTCCGAGTCACTCCCCTCCGTGGCACTAAAAGGTTCAACATGAAAGGCAAACTAGCACCCCGCTACGTCGGACCTTTCTAGATCCTCCGTCGACAAGGGGAAGTGGCATATCAACTTGAACTGCCTCGATCCTTAGCAGGAGTTCATGATGTGTTCCATGTCTCTCAGCTGAAGAAGTGCCTCCGTGTACCCACCGAGCAAGCCGACCTTCAGCAGCTTAATGTCCAAGAAGACTTGACCTACATAGAGAAACCCGTCAAGATCTTGGAAACCAAGGAGAGAGTAACCAAAAGTCGCGTTGTTCGCTTCTGCAAAGTCCAATGGAACAACCATCCCGCCGAAGAAGCCACTTGGGAAAAGGAAGACGAACTGAAAGCCCAATACCCCGAGTTATTCGAGTAACGTTCCAATCTCGAGGACGAGATTCTTGTAAGGGGGATAGGTTTGTAACACCCCAAATTTTCAAAACAATAAAAATATTATTAAATTCAATTTCTTGGAATATATATTTCTGAAAATACTTTTAATACTCTTTTATACCCTTTTTAACTACAACATAGAGTAGATGGCCAAACCAGGAGCTAAAATTTTTGTATAAACTCCCAAAGCCAAGAAATATTTTTGAGGATTTTTATAAATTTTTATCAACCTTGGAAGTAGCCCTAATATTTTAATCTAATTCCTGGAATTATTTTTATTCAGAAATGTATTAAAACAGTAATGGGCTCCCCTCCCTCCATTCTCCCTCTCCCGGCCGGCCCAGCCCACTCCACCCGCGCGCTCAGACTGACGACCGGACCCCACCTGTCGGCGCCGAACCCTTCCCCTCGCGCGCGCACCCGACATCGCGGCCCCACCCGTGAGCCTTCCCGTTCGCTCGCTCGCGCCCGCTGACCAGTGGCAACCATCTGTCAGACCCGTCGTCTACCTCGCGCCGTCGCCCCCAAATCATGCCGGCCGACGACCCCCGCCTCGGATCCGCCTCGCTGGTCCCTCCCGCATTGAATTGGCGCCATTAAACGACTCCCCGCACCTGGCCGACCGTTTTCCCCCGTTAAACAGCGCCTTTACGCCATGGGATCGCCGCTGCACGTGCATGGCCGAGCCATTGCCAGCGAGTAAAAGCTCTCCCCTGGTTTCCTTGCATGCGAGCCCCCTCCGACGCCTTATTTAAACCCCCCTGCCTCCGCCGCGTTCGGTTCACGCATCCATTCGCACTTAGACCAAGCAGAGTGCCCCACACGTCGCCTGTTAGCGCCATCCCCCTGTTTCGTCTCCGGCCACCGCTCGCCGTCGCCTCGGACCACCTCCGCCCGTGCCTCCGCCACCATCGTGACCGCAAGAACGACCCCGACCTCGGCCACCCCTCCGTCACCGACGAACCCCGCCAGATCGCCGTCGCCACCAAGGACCCGTGACCACCTCGCCGTCTACCTCGTCGCTGGCCACGCCCCGTCGTCCCCGGACCGCCGCCAAGGTACCATCGTGACCACCGTAGCGTCCCCCTTCCATTTCTAGGCTTAGCTAGGACCGCCGTCGCTCGCCGTGGCCGCTGGCCCGCTCGCCGTCGTTGGAGAAGACGACCGGCACGGGTCGAGTACCCGTGCCGTGTCGGATCTTATCCCGACCGTGCGATCGTGATCGAACGACGCGCGTGAGCCCACGTACGCGATCTAATCCGCACCGTCGGATCTGGTCAAAGCGTTACGTTTTGATCTCACGCGTTCGTTTTCATTTAAAACCAGCGTGCGATCTCGAGCGTCCACGTGGTACCCTTTCGCACGTTTTAATCCTGACCGTCCATCGTAACTTACGCGCCCCGCCTCGCCCTCGCGCGTCGGATCTGGATCCGACGGTCCAGATCGACCCGGCGCACGCGCACAGTGCGCGGGTTCACCGTGAGCCTGGCTCACCGTGGACCCGAGGGGTTTAAAATTTGAAAATAAATTCCAGAAAAGGTTTAAAACTTGTAAAATTCATATCTGGCGCATCTGAACTCTAAAAATTGCCATTCCAATTTTAGAAAATTCATAATATTATTCTCTACATGTTTATACAATAAAAACAGTAGGTTTACATTAGACATTTCATGTTTATTTAAATGAATGTTTAAGTACCCTTAGGTTAAAATTGTACATTTAATTATTTTAATTTCAGTAGAGTTTGTATTTATTTATTTCATGATGATATGAACAGATCACTAAGTTTTCTATGAAGCTTTCATTTTAAATTTATTAGAGAACTTAAAAATGAGAATAACCCCTTTTAAAAACCCCTTTCTAAAAAGGACTACTTTTTAAATTCCTTTAAAATTTATTGAGGAGATAAACCACAGAACCTTAACAATTGAAATTATTTTATTTTTAATCAAACCAACTGTAACTTATGTGCTTATAATGTAATGTTATATTGTTTGATGGAATGTGTTCTTTCTATTTTACTTTATTATATTAAAAAGACTACGACGTCGCCGAGGAGCCGGAGTACTTCCCCGAAGTCCCTCCCTCTCCCTTTGCTGAACAAGGCAAGTCACCAAACCAATCTTTTGAGCATATTGAACCCATGTTTGATTAAACTATCGCTAAAACACATAGGTTATATATGCATTAGTCAAATGAACCCTTACATTATATTTATTTAGGATCCCCCGACCTTGATGTGCAACCCAAGCCATGCTATCTCGCCTAACCTCCTTGTCACCATATGATCAATGATATTAGCTAGTGTCCAATGTATCGACATGATCGCTATAGGATAAAAAATGAGTCGTAGCAAAATGGTTCTATTATATGATCCCCGTTACTTCTTATCCTTGGAAATTCTGTTGGTGATGAGTTATGGTTGTGAGTGTATGCATGGTAGGTTCCGAGTGCAAGCTAGGGCATTGGTCGGTAGCACCCGGGGCACTATAAGGACCGGTCTGAGGGATCCGTTGCAATACACTTACGTACTAACCACAAGTCTAGTGGGTAAGTCCTAACTAAGGTATGGGTTGTTCCAAACCGAGGCCACCATTTGGAGATGGGTCAAGTTGCACCTGCGGGTGACTTGTACCAATGTGGCGCAAAAGGGGGTGCGACGTTAGCCGGGATGCGGCCCGGCGCGCCAGCGAAACCTAGAGCGGGTGGTTATCGCTTGGAACATCTCATATTGAGGTTTTGTCACGAGTTCCCGTGAAATGGGTCATCCCGCTTGGGATGAGTGCGTGCCTTGTGGGTAAAGTAGTACATCTCTGATCAGAGTCTTAAAATCTTTTCGAAAAGCCGAGCCCACGGTCAAGGGCGGGTTGCGTGACATCCCCCAGTTAGTTTACTTTGAATATGTATGTGCATGATGAATTGACATGTAAGGACCGTTGAGTGAGGTGGGGCTGACTGTACCCCTCGAGTTAGTTGATGTTGATGATGTTCATGTTTACTTTCCGCATGATTAAAATATGATTACACTAAATGCAATAACTGCAACTGTACTTTTCCGCGATGTTAGCCATTATCCTTCCTTGTTTATTATCCTGCATTATTACTTGCATTTGCGGTGGCTTGTTGAGTACTTTTTGTACTCATACCCATTGGACCCCATAGAGGATGCCTACTACGAAGACGGTCTGGAGTAGCGACCCAGTCGAGAAGAAAGATCCTGAAGAAGATGTTCGTCATGCCGCTGTTTAATTATTTTATTACTGTTTTTACTAAGACTTAAATGTAATAAATATGGTCTGCGTACCATGAATACTGTCGTATGTATGACTGTCGCATGATGAACCTCTTGTATTATTGTTTTTCTTATGAAATTCAATAATGTCTCGATTTGTTAAATCGGGGCGCTACACTTAGTGACGGAGACCAGGGAGGACAAAGCAAATCCATCTGCAAAAACACAAGTGCCTGATGTGCTTGGTTCTGCAGTGGAGCCACGGCTAGTGCTACAAACCAATGCCAATGGCTGTGGCAAGGAGTTCCTATGCACTACAAGAGATGCCTTGGCAATCTCTGTGGACTTCAGCTTTCTGAAGAGCTCATCACAGGTCAATGTGTCATAACCTGCGGACTCCTTAATGCTGGATATCTTCACTTCCCATATGCTACGATCAAGAGCATAGAGAAGCTTTATAGCCCTATCATGATCATTGTAAGCAAGCGTCCCGTTGGACCGCAAGTTACTCACTATTGCATCAAAGCGAGAAAACATGGCATCTATAGATTCACCAGGTGCCTACACAAATAGTTGATACTGTTGATTGTATGTGCTTTGGCGCCTAGCCTTAATCTGTGTAGAGCCCTCATGAAAGATAGTGAGTGTAGTCCAAATCTCCCTAGCTGTCCTAAGGTGCTGAACCCTGTCAAACTCACTTCTACTCAAACTAATGAACAGTATATTTCTTGCCTTGGAGTTGGCATTATACTGATCCTTCTCTGTTTGAGAGGTGCGAGTTTCAGGGATGGATTATTGTGAGTCCACAATCTCCCAAATTGCATTTCCTTGGCTTAGCATGTAAGCCTCCATGCGCACCTTTCAGTATGCAAAATTTATCCCATCGAACAGAGGTATTTTACTAACTTTGTCCATGTCGCTAATAGATCACAACACCAGTTAAGGTTAACTGGTGATCTTAACCTGCTCTGATACCAATTGTTGGACCGGAAACGGTGACCAGAGGGGGCATGAATGGGAGCTTTTAAAATTTCACACTAAAAATAGCCTTCTATTTTACTTCTGTCTTCTGCGGAACAGGCTTCGAACACAGCCTTCGAAGTTGTGGTTCGGAGGTATTTTACAGCTCCGAAAACAGGCTTCGCAAGGAGCAAAAGTTTGAAGCCAAGAAGACTTCGCTCCACCGACAACCCCGAAAACTCAGCTCTGTTTAGTCAGTGCAGGCTCCGCACATAGGGTGCCTTCGAGCAGGCTTCACACTTCAACCTTCGCAAGAGCGGACTTCCCTCTGAGGACTTCGATCAACTTTGCTAAGTCAGTGCAGGCTCCGTACACAGGGTGCCTTTAGCAGGCTTCACACTTCACCCTTCGCAAGAGCATACTTCCCTTTGCGGACTTCGACCATACTCAGCGACAACAACTGGTGCTGGGCTTCGTACTTCGAAGGTCTAAACGCACACTGAACACACTTTGCCGAGGACTTCGACAAGGGAAGAAAACGGGCTTCGAACAGTGCTTCGCTAGGGTTTACCCCTAGGGTTTACACTGTTTTTGTTTCATCAGAACAGGGGGGTACAACTGGTAGTCTACTTTATTCGGAGGCTTCTTTTGTTAGCTTCGCAGAGGGGACAGCACCAGCTTTTGCAGAGCAGACGCTGTCAGCCTTTGCAGTTTTGGACCCTTCTAAAGCCCCCATTCGCACGCGAGGGGTGCGGTAGCTTCGGTGAGAACCCATGAGCCTGACGGCCTTCGCTTCACCGAAGTCAGCCTTCGATACAGTGACGGTTTTGAGCCGAAGCCGTCAAAGCCCTTGGGCCTTCGCACCAACACCTTCGGAGTGGACCACCACGGCTTCGCAGCCTCTCCTAGCTCAAACTCCGTCAGTCCGTGTACCGTAGCCATGCATGGCTGAAGTACATTAAGTCAACCTCACTTCGGAGTCAGCTTCACTCTGGAGCCAGCCTCACTCCGAAGTCAGCTTTACTCCGTAGCTAGCCTCATTCCGAAGCCCCACCTTCGGAGTACCACCCTTCAAAGTCCCTCCTTCGTCCAAGGCATCCGCTTGAAGCATTCCATGAGCACTTCGTCGTAGTGTCTCTCCCCGAGCACACTCCTCGATGATCCTCACCCAGACCATGCCTTCGATGCACCTCGACTTCTGAGACCTTCGTCGGGTATACCTTCGAGTGCCTCCCTCCGGAGCACATTTTGAATGCCTTGCCTCATCGCTGAGGACTTCGTCTCGGAGTACCTTCACCCAAAGCCACACTCCGCACTTACTGCCTTCTCCTGGCGCACCTCGACCCCTTCGTAGCCTTCGTGACGGAGCTCCCTGTTCCCCTGGCATCAAGCCTCCCGCTTGACCCAGGTTCACCTGCTACGAACCGTCCGTCACCTCCGAAGTCACCTGCGCACCACAGAAAAACAGACAAGTGTATCCAGTACCATGGAGACCTCTCCGGGTAAGCAACCTTCGATACACACTCCGGTGTACCGCCCAAAGTACTGAGACCTTCGGTACGACCCAGTCATCGTGTACTGTCGGACCCCTCCGACAAGCACACTCCGCTGCAACAGCTGCAGCAAACAGACCCACCAAACCCTTTGGTGAAACCACCTCCGAACCCCTTTGGAGAACCAACCTACGAACACCTTTGGAGGGACCCCTTCGAATCAGAGGATAAAATTTGTCAATCACTCATCACAGACTCTGAAACCAACCCTTGGTTTCTCAGTTAATTTGGGCCAAAAATGCACATGTCCCCGGTTAGGCCGAAGCCCTACAGGGCTGAAGGACCATTGGGCTACAGGCTTCGGAAGCTTCCAGCCAGGCTAGAGCCTTCGGCCCGGAGGCCTTCGGAGGCCCACTCCGCTGAAGCTTCGGCCCGAGGAGCAGGCTTCGACGGGCCTGGCCAAAGGCCCACTTCAGGTAGAGATAGAGTTGGATCCAATTCTGGCCAAGTGTTTATCTCTACGCGTGATTCAGCCAAGTCATAACTGATTAGACTTAGAGATTAGAAGTCTAGCCCCTATAAATATAGGGGTGAGGCCGGTTCAAAACTGCCCCCAATACAAATCAACCACAAAGCCCTAACTTTGAATCATATTTACTTTATCATTACTTTTCTGTACTCTCCGTGGGTTTGCCTGGAAGCCCTCCGACGACCACTTCGGAATAGTGGTAATCCTTGTTACTTTGCTTGTGAAGTATTCGTTAATCTACGTAATAGATTGCTATCGCCTTGTTACTTCACCTGTGAAGTATCCGTTAATCTACGTAATAGATTGCTATCGCCTTGTTACTTCGCCTGTGAAATATCCGCTTGAGGAACATAGTGAGGTGTGTCACTACTGTTCAAAGGAATGATGAGTGATTGACAGGTTGAATTCATGAGTTAAGTCTGGATATACTGGAGTTGGTATGTGTCTTTGTTTGTCTCGTGTGTGCGGGCTTGAGTTACTCGTCAACTGTCGATGGCACGTGATCAGGGTTAGACGGGGTGTCTAATGCCAGATGGTCGAGGGTGTCAGTCGAAGTCGAGAGTGGACTCAGATGTACGCATGGAGGTCAAACGGGACATCGAGTTGGAGATCGAGACGAAGCGTCGTTCGAGTTAGCGAAAGGGAAGCCAGTGCAAGTGACAAGGTGGCTCGAGGGATCGAGAGCGGGAGAGAGTTGCTGGCAGTCGAGTTCGTGGACTGACGACGGGTGTCGATGATTGGGAGAGGCTTTGTCGGTTTTTGCTGACAACCGTCGAAACTTTAAACATTTTTACTTTTCAATAAAATAGTGTCAAATTTTAGTTTAAAATTTGTGTCTTAGTGTGTACTTTTTAGTGTATTTTTGGATGTATATATTCTGAAAATATACTAAGGAGGGTCTTTTGTAATTTTCTTTCTAGAATCAAATAGGGTATTTTCAATTTTGATTTTTCATAATTGTAAATTGAGTCTTTATAGGGGCTAAATGTAAAAGAGGCCTTCTAGAATCTTTGGCAGGTGGGAGATATATATCCCCTGATCTGGCCGAACAGATGTAACCAGAACATTCGAGCTACAAATTTTTTATCCAAATCTGAAAGTTTTCTTCCTGCTACTGCGAACGCATGACGATGAACAGCTATGTCTGATTTTTCCCGGATCGGCTACAGGTCTGCCGACAAGGCTGCTCATCATCTGGTTTCTACAGATTTCAGCGAGGAGACAAAGTAAGTTTCCGTTTGTTGCTCCTGAATTTTTTGATGATATCATTCAGTGTTTAGTATGATTCTTTTTGGATTGATTCTATCCTTTAACCTGTGAAACTTTATTCTGAAATTCATGGTTTAGTCACTCAGTTTATAGTCTGTTCATCAAGACTTGTGTATGCTGTACTGTTCTTTCTTATATATCATGTGTATCTATTTGGAATAGGTTTGAGTGATTTTATTTGATGAGTTGATTGAATTGGATCACATAAAATTGCACGTGTCTCTTGCTGTTTTAGAAGTTTTAGTGTATCCTTTGTTTGAATTCCTGCTATAACGTGTAACACCAATCTGAATAGTTTTAGTTGATTGATCTTGAACTTCTTCTCTAAATTTCTCTTCATAATCTCTCTAGAATGAAGGTTTAACTATTGAGTTCAATTTGTGTATTGTCTTGTTAATTTGGTAGTCAAAGTTTTTTCTCAAGTGTTTTAGTTTCTCTGATTCTGTGTTCATCTCAATTTTAGTCAAGATAGATGAAGATTTTTGAGTCTAGTGTGATTAAGAAATAATTTCAGTGGAGTCTTCTTGTTTTGTTCTTGTTGTTTAGTCTTTAGAATCCCTGAAGTACTTTTGTCAATATGCAGTGCATTGCTTACTATTGCTACTCATCTTGTCAAGCAGTTTTGTGTGACCAGATTAATTTTGGTTGTATCAATTCCTTTCAAAGACCAGGTTCTGTTTTTTTGGTTCAGTTAGCAAAGCAGCAAATCTTGACTGAAGTTTTTGTATCTATAGTGAGTAGATTGTGTACTGAATAGTGTTCTTCCTGATCTAAATTGTTTGCAGTGGCTATTGTCAGTTTTTGAAATAAGTTTGCTGTTTTAGGTACAGTTCAAGTGTTGTGGTTCCAATCCTGAGTTGCATGTATCAATTGCTCTGAATTGTTGTAACTTTAGTAGAGTTATCTCTATATGTTCAGCTGAGTTTATATCATAACCAGATAACTCTACTAGAAATGCATATGTGTGGATAAACTGCTGCATGAGAAACTTTCCAGTAATGCTACAGTAACTGCAGTTGTGTATACTCTTCAAAATTCTGAATTCAAATCTGAGTTGAGTTTAAATTGTGTTCCTGAACTACTGATTAAATCTGAATGCTTGAAATGCTTTGATAATGTGTAGTTCATGTTCTGAAATTAGTAGTTTCATTTTGTCGATTATGCTACAGTAATGGTTTTGTTGAATACAATTCAAGAATTCTGAAATTATTGTGTTTCATGTTGAAAATTCAGAATCCTGCAAGATTGACAAGTTGTGAATCATTGTATGCTATTTTGATACTAAATTGAGAATGAAATTTGCTATCTAAAACTAAAAATGACATATGCACATTATTGAAGTTACCATTACTATTCACCGTACGAAAATTTTTCAAAAGTGCATGAAATTCATTTGTGATTGATTTGAGTCAAGCTGACTTGTTACTACAAACTTGAATAGATTGGTTGTGTGAGTAATTTGATATTGGTTGATTAAAAACTTGAAACAAATTTGGTTTTGGGTTTTTGAATCTGTTTGAGCTCAATTTTTGTACTGTTTTGATAGAAACTTGAAATTATGTTTTTAGAGGTGCGTTGGGTGATTTGATTAGGCCATCACTCCAAAAAGAAAGTGTCGAGGCACCTATTCACCCCCTCTAGTCGCTATTCTGATCCTACAATTGTTATCAAAGCCAGTTTGATCACGAGTTGACCTTTATCGTTTGTGATCCTTGTGGCGACATGGATAAGAACACAAAGATCCCTATGTTTGATGGTCGAGACTATGCCTATTGGAAGGTGTGCATGGAGGCTTTATTTTCATAGCCAAGGAAGTGCAATATGGGACATTGTTGCATCCCAAAATATGATTCCTAAAACACGTACCTCAGAGACCGAGAAGGCTCAATATGAATGTAATAGCAAGGCTAGAAACATTCTTTTTATCAGTCCGAGTCACAACGAGTTCGACAGGGTCTAGCACCTTCGTACTGCTTGAGAGATTTGCTCAACATTGAGTACCTTTCATGAGGGCACATCACAGATTAAGGCTAGGAGGCAGAGCACGTATAATCAACAATACCACATGTTCATGCAAGGCCCTAGCGAATCTGTTGATGCTTTGTTTGCTCGCTTTGACGGCATTGTTAGTAACTAGCACTCCACTGGGACGCTAGCTTACTCAGATCATGACCAAGCGATCAAACTTCTCTATGCTCTGGATCGTAGCATATGGGAAGTTAAGATCTCAAGCATTGAAGAGTCTGCGAGCTTTGATACTTTGACATGCGATGAACTTTTCAGTAAGCTTAAGTCCACCGAGATCGCCAAGACATATCGTTCTGGGATTGGGAGCTCTTTGCCACAATCCATGGCACTAGTTTCTGGTTTCGGTAGTGGCACCTCATCTGGAGGTAGCATGTTTAGTGTGTGTGCTTTATCTAGGGGATTTGCTTTGTCTTCTTTGGTCTCTATCACAAAGGAGCAAGTGGACACATTAGACAATGAAGAGCTTGCTCTCATAGTCAAAAAGTTCACTCGATTCTACAATGATAGAAGATATCAGAGGAGAGGAGGCTCTCGAGGGTGTTTTGAGTGCAGAGATCTAAATCACATTAAAGCCAACTGTCAAAAACTAAAAGCCAAAAGTGAACATGAACAAAAGTATCAGAAAAAAGATAAAAAATTGTTCTACAAAGGCAAAAGAGGAAAGGTGGCAAAAAGAATGGCTAGAGCTTTCGTTGCAGCACTTAGCGACATCGACAACACCTCGAGTGAAGATCCCAGTTCTGATGAAGATGAACCAGATAAGAATGATGAGAAGAAAGAAAAGATGAAGGACTTCAATGGCCTCTACTTCATGGCCAACGACAAGCAAAGCAGCGATGAACCCGACATATCTAAGGTTAGTCTATCTCTTGATCAATTACTTATGCAAAACAATGAATTATGTGATGCAATGTTTTCACAAGATAGACTGCTCAAACTTGCTGCTAAAGAAAGAAAATAACAAAAGCTTAAAATTGAATCTCTTTCTATTGAACTTGCTTTATCGAAGTCTAAATCTGAAACTGCTGATTGTGAGTCATGTCTTATTTTGATGAATAAACTTTCTCAATTGCGTCTGATTCATGCTAAAAATATTGAAAACTTCAAAATGTTCAGAAGCAACTAATGGTGGTGGAGTCTAGTCCTAATGCCATCGATGAATGCTTAAACTGCACCCTTCTGATTGAGACTGTTAGTTTGAGAGATAAACATATCGATGAGCTTAAGGCTAGATTGGAGAGTGTTGAGTGTTCTAAGGATGTACAACCAGCTTGTCTCACCTGCATCACCCTGAAGGACCAACTTAGTTTTGCTAGAGATCAAGTAGAACAGCTGAAGTGTGAGTGATTATCTGATTTCCATGGTAGATAAATGCACTGAGGGGAAAGGGAAAATGGATTTACTTTTGGATAAAACTAAAATGTGCACTGACAGGGAAGGGTTAGCTCTTGGGTTAGGTTATGAGAGGACTTCATCCAGTACCCCGAGCCAGACGGTGTTCACTCTACCTACTACCCTTGAGAAAGAGAGAGCCTAGTTAGACAACCACAAAAAGCCAAAAATACTACCCAACCCAAAAAGATAATCATTTCTTCACTCAAGAAAGACTCCAAACAAAAACCTAGGAAAACTGTGAGGTTCGCACCAGAAACCTATAAACCTACACCAAAGAAAGTTTTTCATTGCACTTATTGTCATCGTATAGGACACTTGGTTGCTTTTTGCTATAGATGCATGAAAGATGAACGTCATGCTTATGCTTTACATTTTCATGATCATCCTTCATTTGATATGCATGCATATGATTATAATGCTTATACTGATTATGAGGCTCCATACAGTTATATTAGTGGCTATGCTCATCGGGGTGTATATCATACTTCGTATGATGATACCATATAGGCATTTTGGCCCTAATTATTTTAGGAGACCACATGTGCAGTATGATTCTCATCCCACACAGTCTCTTGCTTTACCTACCTCTCGGGTAGTTCAGCGCTAGATATCCAAGCATCTTATCTCTAAACCCAGCGCTGAGTACTTGAGATTTTTATTCTCTACTTAGGGGAGTCATGGGAGGCTGGAGGACAAGTGGATCATTGATTCCGGGTGTTCACGACACATGACCGGGAAATCTTCATGGTTCTCCAGTTTCACCTCAACCAGGCAGCGCGAGAGCATCACATTTGGAAACAATCGCAAAAGCAGAGTGAACGGCAAAGGTATGATCAAAATTAATGAAAATTTCACTCTCTCTAATGTTTCTTTGGTTGAGGATTTAGTTTACAATCTACTTTCTATTTCACAATTGCTTGATGAGAGTTTTGAGGTTCATTTCAGTCATGATGCTTCTTTTGTGCGTGATTTTTCTAGAGCTTTTATTTGCAAAATCTTAAGAGTAGGGAGAATTTTTGGGGCTGATTTCACTAAGTCTTTTGGTTCTTCTCATTGTCTTTTAGCTGAACCGTCGTCTGAGCTTTGGATGTGGCATAGGAGACTAGGGCACATGAGTTTTGATTTGCTTGTGAGATTGAGTGCCCTAGGACTCATCCGATGATTGCCCGAGCTAAAAATTTAGAAGAACCTCATTTGTGCTCCTTGTCATCTTGGTAAAATGATTGCTGCCTTGCATTACCCCATAAACATGGTGATGACTGAGCGACCCGGTGAGCTTTTACATATGGATACAGTTGGTCCATCTCGGGTTAGCTCTTTAGGCGGCAAATGGTACGTGCTTGTTGTGGTTGATGACTATTCTCGTTACTCTTGGGTTTTCTTTCTCGTAAGCAAGGATGAAGTGTTCATACACTTTCGGAGCTTAGCGTCGAGGCAATTCAATGAACTCCAAGATGCAATGAAGGCTCTTCGAAGCGATAACGGCACTAAGTTCAAAAATAGCTCTTTTGCAGATTTTTGTCTTGAACATGGGATTTAACATCAATTTTCTACACCAAGAGTTCCTCAACAAAATGGTGTGGTTGAGAGGAAGAATCGTACTCTTGTGGAGATGGCTAGGACGATGCTGAATGAGCACAGGACTCCTAGAAAATTTTGTGCTAAAGCCATGAGTACATCATGTTACATCTCCAACAAGATCTTTTTGCGCTCTTTGTTGAATGTGAATTCATATGAACTTCGCTTTGGGAGGAAGCCCAAGGTCACTCACTTCAGAGTGTTTGGATGTCATTGATTCATCCTGAAGTGAGGTAATTTGGATAAATTTGAATCACGCGCATCTGATGGGATCTTTTTGGGCTATTCTTTACATGGACACTCTTATCGTGTTTTCAATCTTGAAACTAACACATTGGTTGAATCTTGTGATGTAAATTTTGATGAAACTTCTCCATGTGTTATCCCTAACTTTGAATTTGCAAGTGAACACGATATGAGTGAAACGCTTTTCGAGGAAGAAGATCCATCAGACGATGAAGATCCCGAGGCTATGCCACTACCTCCTTCTACGGAAACTCTAGAAGCTTCGACTACTTCGACTACAGGACCTGAAGATTCCACTTCTGAGAGTCTAGAGCAAACTTTTGCAAGAGTTGAGGGTGAGATTCTTAGGTAGAGAGAGGCATCGCTTCGTATTCAAAGAATGCATCCCCCGGAGCAGATCATCGGCGAGCTAAATGAACGAGTAACCTGATCTCACGCTCATTTTGTTGATTCTGCTTTTGTTGCTAATTTTGAACAATTAGATGTTAGTCATGCTTTGTCTGATGCGAGTTGGGTCAACGCCATGCATGAGGAACTTGAAAATTTTGAAAGAAATCAAGTTTGGATTCTCGTTGATCCACCCCCTAACATTCATTTAATTGGTACAAAATGGATTTTCAAAAACAAATAGGGGAGGAAGGGGCGATAGTGATAAACAAAGCTAGACTAGTGGCGCAAGGGTATACTCAAGCTCGACTTGAGGCCATTAGGATCTTGCTTGCTTTTGCCTCTTCGTGCGGTTTTAAACTTTTTCAAATGGATGTGAAAAGCGTGTTTTTGAATGGTTTCATAGGAGAGGACATTTATGTCAAGCAACCTCTTGGCTTTGAGGATCCCAAGTAACCCCATAAAGTGTTTAAACTTCACAAAGCATTATATGGGCTCAAACAAGCACCGAGGGCCTAGTACGACCGCTTGAGGATGTTCTTCATCGAGCATGGGTACAAGATGGGGTCCGTTGACAAAATGTTGTTCACTCTCATGCATGGAAAAGACTTCGTACTTGTTCAGATATATGTCGATGATATAATATTTGGTGGTTCATCTCATACACTTGTTGTTGAGTTTGCAGATTCGATGAGCAGAGAGTTTGAGATGTCAATGATGGGCGAGCTGACCTTCTTCCTAGGATTGCTGATCAAACAAAGCAAACAAGGAACTTTTGTCCATCAAACAAAATACACGAGAGATTTGCTTAAACGATTTGACATGTCTGACGCTAAACCTCTTGCTACCCCAATGGGTACTTCTATTGCTCTTGATCCGGATAAAGACAGAGAAGAGGTGGATCAGAAGGAGCACCGCAGCATTATCGGCTCCCTCCTGTACTTGATGGCTACGAGGCCGGACATACAGTTTGATGTGTGTCTGTGCACTTATTTTTAGGCTTCTCATAGGGCATCACATCGTCAAGCTGTCAAACGCATTTTAAGGTATCTCAAGCATACTCTTGAATTTGGTATTTGGTATTCTGTATCATCTTCATTATGCTTGTGAGGTTTTTCTGACGCTGACTTTGCTGGTTGCGAGATTGATCGTAAGAGTACTTCTAGGACGTGTCATTTTCTTGGATCTTCTCTTGTGTGTTGGTCTTCTCGCAAACAGTCTAGCGTTGCACAGTTGAGGAGCCATGCTGAAGAGCGTGGGCCTCATGGCTCCAGATGTGATGAGTCATTGTCAACGGAACAAAGAGGACACTGAAGAGAAGAGAAGACCTACTGCGTCTGGGCCGCGTGTGACTCAGGTACACGAGCAGCAAGCGATTATCGGGTAGAGGGGCCACGGAGTCGGGCTAGCCCAATCTGGGTACATGGGCTAGGAGCAGCAGAGGATCCACTGGACTGTTGACCAGGATTGACTCAGGTACACGAGCGGCGAGTGATTGCCGGGCTGAGAGAGCTGCGGAATCGGGCTGGCCCAATCCGGGTACCTGGTGCAAAGTTGGTGGACGCTTTGTCAGTTTCAGCGCAAAACTGACGACCGCTGATCTTGGATCAGACCATCCTGGAGCGAAGCCGTAGTCGCTACGAAAGCACCACTTCCGGATTAGTCATCTGTAAATAGGAGTTTACTATTTTGTCCTTAGGCCCACAGTCAGTCAGTCGAGTCTGTAAAAATATCCTAAGGGCAGTTTGGTCTTTTCCATTTATTTCAGCGTTTGTAAAAACCCTAAGGGTCTGATGGAATATTCATAGCCTATTGGGCTGCTTATAAATAGGGCCCCAATCCCTAGGGTTAGGTTACCCTTTCTGAAATCACTTTAAAAATCAAGAGATTGGGTCACTTTTTGTTCTTGCTCCTGGTGTCTCTTTCCTCTCAACCGCCGTCATGTTCTTCGTGCGCTCCCAGGAATTTTTGCTTCCTCAGGTTTTAATTTCCTGTGCTCAGCCATTGACATCTAGCGTTTTACTCGTCTAACTGATTGAATCGTGTTGCGTGCCTTGGGATTTCGTCTCTGTGCGAGTGATTTATCTCTATTTGCCTTGGTTTTTGTGCTTAGAACTAGTCTATTTTAATCTGGGCACTGGTTCCTGAGTTATGGCTAGTTCCTGTTCTGCGCAGTTTGTTTTGCTTTTTAGTGCTGTTCTTCATCAGTGCAAAGGCCTCGTGCTTCATGTATAGGTTGAACAGTCTAGCTGTTGTATAGGTGCTAGTTTTTCTTGCCTAGCTCCTGCTGGTGTCAGGATAGGATTTTTCCTCTTGGGTTCCACTGTTTCTCTGTAGCTTGTCTGCTAGCGTCCTGTTCAAAGTCCTGTTATTTGATCGAAGCTATTATTGTTCGGAGTACAGGCTTCGCAGGGTCTGAGTTTCGAAGCTTCGCACCTGTCATTTCTCTGGCTGAACAAAGTTTACTGCTTAAGAGTAGCTGTATGACTTTCGCTGCGTAGCAGACTTCGCTGGTGCTTTTGAGGGTCACGCAGTTCGAGGCATAGCTTCGAATCGTTGCTTGCTTTGGTTCTGTTTTTTTTCGTCTCGTTCGAAGTCCAACACGAAGGTACTTCGAAGTCGAAGCCTTTCCTTGAACCAAGCTCTAACAGACTTCGGCTTCTTCGAAGTAGACCTCGACCGGTTCTTCTCTTGCATACTTCGGAAGTTTTCTTGCTGTTACCTAGCCTCGTTTTGCGTATTCCGAAGCCCCCCAAGAGGTTCTTGGTTGTTCACCATACATTCGAAGTTTGCGTGTCTAGGCTTCGATTTCATGTGTTAAGCTCCGAATCTTCGAAGTGTGTTCTTTCGAAGTAGGCTTCGACAGCTATGTGCTTCGCTGCTGCATAGCTTTGCACCAGTCTTCGAACTCTCTTCTGCATAGCTTCGATTTCGAAGGGTTCGGAGTATACATCTACAACCTTCGCACATCAACTTCGAAGCAGACTTCAGAACGTCCACTATAGGCTTCGACAGTGAGTACTTCGAAGCCTGCTTCGATAACTACAGGCTTCGCACTACACAGTCTTCGTCAGGTACTGAACAGGATAAAACGTTGAACAGTAAGACTTCTCTTTTTACGTGAACTTAGATTAATTGTTGTGATGGGTTATCTCTGTGAACCTTGATCTGCCCATGTTTTAAATGCTTTGTTTAATCTGCCTATTAGCACTGTGTTGGTGTTTCTTTGTCTATGACACCGGTCGTTTATAGGCTAGATTCTTTTAGGCTTTGACGATCTGTTTACGCTTTCCTGCTAAGTCTTTTGAGGTGCGTTGGGTGTTGGGAGCAGGCCATTGATTAGAAAGAATATTTTTTTAGTCGCCCATTCACCCCCCCTCTGGTCGCTACTTTCGGTCCTACAACAGTCTATAGCCAAGGCTGAATATGTAGCTGCCGCTAGCTGTTGCGCATAGATTTTGTGGATGGTTTCTACTTTGCGGGACTTTGGGTTGGAGTTTTCACGTTTTCCACTCTTTTGCGATAATACAAGTGCAATCAGTTTAGCAAACAACCCAGTAAATCATTCTAGGACCAAACACATTGACGTGAGTTATCACTTTTTGAGAGATCACAATGAAAAAGGTGATATTGAATTGCATTTTGTCGATACTCAAAACCAACTTGCAGATATTTTCACCAAGCCTCTCGATGCTACTCGCTTTGCATTTTTGAGGGGAGAGCTTGACATTTGTCATCCTTATGGCATCATGTGAGGGGGAGTTGTGTACATATTGCATATGCTTCTAAAATATGATTAACTGCTTTTACATGTACATGACTTGTTTGTGCACTTTATGATACTATCCTACTTTCACTGTTTGATTGTGCTTAGAATGAACTCATCAATCTATATGTGTTGAGCATGGCTTTTCATTTGGAAAATTTGAAAAGGGTCACTACCAAGTCTGGTTTCTAGCATGAATAGGCTAGGGTGCTTTAGCTATTCATTTCTTGATAGCTTTGTCCTTGTCACATCGATGCTCATATGCAACTTGATCATGTTTGCTAAAAATAAGAAAAAATGCAAAATTGAAAAATGAAAAAAATGAAAATGGATCAAAAGTGCTTAAGTATTGTTAAAAATGAAAACATCTAGGTGGGTTTGTATAGTCACACTACTTTGTTCTGAACTGCATTCCATTGCTTTTTGGTTTGAACTGGGACATCGAGTGTATACCAAGATCAACACCTTAAGCTTCTGATGGTTTATGCTAGGCTTGGCTTGATCGGTTAGCATAAGGTTGGCTTGCAAATAACCCCTGGCATTAAAAAAATGGAATAAAAAGTTTACTTTTCTTGCATATCAAGTTTGCTGCAACTCCTTGTAGTGGGATGTGCTTTTCGAGTTGGTTTGTGACTAGCTTTTGTACTTCTTACCTTACCATGTCTAGTTCACTAGTCTGGGTAGTGATGCTTTTTGTTTGCTTAAACTTCAAATTGCTTCCTCATACGGATATTTAGATTATGGTCATTCAAAGCTTTCCATACAGTTTAGTTAGGACAGATTGTGAGTCACAAGAAGTACTTGTACTGTAATTGGACTTTTTCAAACTTTAGAAGCATTGCGTGGTCACTTTACTCTCTCGACTCATGGGGCTATCTTGATGTCTGCATTGCCAAAGGGGGCTATTGTAACACCCCAAGAAATAAAAACAAATAAAGTAAAAGAAAATTATTATTTAAAACATTTCTGGATTTTAATATGAAAGGAAATCCTAAAAGAGCCTTATTAAAGCCAAACTGGAAGAAATATTCAAAGTATGAACCTGAAAATATTATGAGATGAACTAGAGACCCAGATATAATTTTAGGAATTTTTACAAATTTTTATCAATAGTGATTCAACCCTTAACCAAATATATGAATTACTGAATTTGTTTTAAATCAGAAAAGAATTAAAAACCTTAATGGGCTTCAACCTTCAAAGTACCCGAGCCCAGCCCAGTCCAAACCGACAGCCACTGACAGGTGGGACCGACCTGTCGGCGCTCGCCTCCCCTCTCTCCTCCCGCCCGCGCCCCGCCTGGCCCCACATGGCAGCCTCTCGCCACCGCTTCCCTCTCTCTGACAGTCGTGGCCCGCCTATCGGCCCTTCCTTTTTGGTTTCGCCCGCTGACAGGTGGGGGCCACCTGTCAGCTTCGTCTTCTCCATGGAAGGGGATCGCCCCCTTCCTTCTCCCCGGCGATCACCTTGGGTTTTTCGCCGCCGGCCGCCTCGATCCGCGGATCCAACCCCGGATCACCTTCCCCGAACACCGCCGCCCCCTTTCCTTCCTTAGCCGACACGTCTTCGCGTTTGTGGAAAGCTACCCGAAGCTTTTGGAAAGCGATCGCCGGAGCTCACGGGAGCCCTCGGTTCCCTGCCATCCAGACGCCGGTGACCCCCTATAAAAACCCTCCACGGCCACCGCCCTCAGCCCACACTCTCACAGCCCTCCTCGTGCGAAAATAGAGCGTCGCCGCCTCCTTTTTGACCTTCGGCTCTGCCTCGCCTCCGGCGAGCCCTCGCCGTCGATCCTGGCCCCCTTAGCCTTAGCCATCGCCACCATCGGATCCGTCATCGCCCTCCCGTCCCCGGCATCCACTAGGTTGGCCACGGACACCGCCGGATCCTCGTCGCCATCGAGCACCCGAAACGCCTCCGCCATCTACGCTCGCCGCCGGTCACCTCCGGGCCCCATCGTCGCCACCGAAGGTACTGTCAGGACCCCCATCACCTCCGCGTTCCATTTCTGGCCCTAGCTAGGCACGTAGGCGCTCGCCGCCACCGCTGCCACCACGCCCGAGGTCTCGCCGTCGCCGGAGACGAAGGGTACGTACCCCTTACGCCCGTGCCGTGCCGGAAGGCATCGTGGCCGTCCGATCACGATCGGAGGGCTACGATTAAATACCTTCGGGATTTAATCAGGGCCCTCAGATCTGGTCAAAGGGGTATCGAGGCCTCTCGGCCGTCGATCACCACGTAAAACCTCCGAGCGATCTGGTGCGTCCACGCGTACCGATTCGGTGCGATTTAATCTAAGCCGTCCGTTTTCACTTAAACGAACCCGCCTCGCGCCTGGCCGCTTGATCTGGATCGGACGATCCAGATCGGTTCGGTCCACGCGCACAGTGGCGCGGTCCACCGTTGTAGGACCGAAAGTAGCGACCAGAGGGGGGGTGAATGGGCGCCTTAAAAATTCTTTCGAATCTATGGCTTGTTCCCAATACCCAACGCACCTCAAAAAATACTATGCATCCGAAAGTAAACAGTAGGTCTGAGTCTAAAGGTTTCCAACCTAGAAGCAACTGAAGATATACAGTGTAAAACTAAAGTGGTGCAACTAGGCAGATAAACAAGTTGTAACAGGCCTATACTTCTCAATGAAATGATCTAAGTATGTGTAAAGTGAAAAGAGAAGTTACTGTCTAAAGTTGTCTCCTGTTCGGGACTTGGCGAAGCCCCCTTCGCACGTCGAGGTATGTTTCGGAGGTTGATGACGGAGTCTGTCCGAAGTGCCGAAGGTGTCACTGTCTAGCCTAGTTCGAAGTGGTAAGAAGCGAAGTGTACTTCGGAGCGAAGTAAAAACAGTGCCGGAGCCTGGTTCGAAGTGTGTACTTCAAGGACAGGACTTCGAACACAGCTTCGAACCAAAAGCTTCGGAGCAAGGTGACAAAAGTTGGAGCCTGCTTCGAAGTGAGGGCTTCGAAGACAAAACTTCGAACACACCTTGAACCGAGAGCTTCGAAGCACAATATTCGAACAGAAAACTTCGAACACACAAAACAGACGGACTACCTTCGAACAAAGAAGCGAAGTCTGTCACGCGACAAAAAAACAAGTCCGAAGCCTACACTCTATCTTCGAACAGGGAAAGCTTCGGAAGGAGAATCGAAGGCTGACACTCCACAAAGAAATACAAGCGAAGTCTATCAGAAAAGACAAACTTCGAACCCAACTTCGAAGCCTAACAAAGCGTGCACTTCGAACAGATAGATTCGGAGTATGCCAGTTCGAAGTATGCGATGCTATCCAATACAGAAAGAACTTCGAAGCTAGCAACTCAGACACAAAAGCCGAAGATCGAAGTCTGAGCGAAGCCTTTACAGTGTTCGAACGAAGCCTGCCTCACAGAGTTGAGGGGCTTCGCACAGAGACATGCTTCACCAGACACACCCAGAAAAAGGTAAAAGAGACTGTCAGCTTCGATCAAAAAGCTGGGCAATAGAAGGTGAAAAGCTGGGAGCAAGTACTGAAGCTACAGTAGCAGTACTACTTGCAACAGCAAGAACTAGTACCCAGTTCGTGAAGAACAGAAACAACAGAAGAAGCTTCTCCCCAAGAAATAAAATCACCAGCTCGTGCACAAGGCATTAACTTCCCAAACCGAACAAGATGCAAGCAATAAATTCACCAGAGACCAAAGATTAAATGCATCCCACAGATTTGAGACAAAATAATGCAAGAACAGAGAGAGGGAAGCCCCTGGCGGCGCACACAGGAGAGAGAAGGGAGACAAAAGTGACCCAATGGGTGGATTTGATTTCAGCACAAAAGGGTAATCCAAACCCTAGGGATTGGGGTGCTATTTATAGGCAGCCCAACACTAGGAATATTCTACCAGCCCCTTAGGGTTTTTACAGACTTAAAAATACAGAAAAAGACTCTACTGCCCTTAGGTATTTTTACAGACACAACTGACTGACTGTGGGCCTAGAGTAACAGATGACATATCCTGAAGCTACTCTTCTGGACAGTCGGATACAGAATCAACGGTTGTCAGTTTTACGCCGAAACTGACAAAGCCTCCACCAGCTTTGCACCAGGTACCCGGATTGGGCCGGCCCGACCCCGCAGCTCTCTCAGCCCGGCAATCGCTCACCGCCCGTGTACCTGAGTCAGTCCTGGTCAACAGCCCAGTGGGTCTTCTACTGCTTCTGGCCCATGCACCCGGATTGGGCCAGCCCGACTTCGCAGCCTCCTCTGCCCGACAGTCGCTCGCTGCCCGTGTACCTGAATCACACACGGCCCATGAAACAGCAGATCTCTTCTCTTCTTCAGTCCTTGTTGACTATCGTTGACAATGACTCATCACCTCTAGAGCCATGAGGCCCACGCTATTCAGCATGGCTCCTCAATCTCCCCCTTGATGAGAGCATTGTCAACACTCCTCAATTCTCAGTTCTTCAGCATCTGCGAACAAATGTGGAAACACGAAAACAAAACACAAGAGAACAAAGAAGAAGAAAAATAAGGTAAAAGTTTAACCCTAATGACCAAAAGCCAAACAAAAGCAAGAACCGGTCATTATGGTTAACCAAAACACAAAAGCTCAAAATGAGTGCGATTTTCAGAACAACAAGGATATCAACAGAGTAAGAACTCCCCCTTAAACTCTGATCCCAAATTTCCTCCCCCTTGTTGACAAGTGAACTCATCAAGCACTCAAAAGAGACACAGACTCCCCCTGAAATGCAACTCCCCCTCAGAATATGCAGTGAATGCAACTGGGGTGCAGGTGGAGTGTAGAAAGCATGCTTCTCAGATATGATTGACTGCAAATACAGTATCTAACAAGTATAGCAAAAGAGATACTGTCTAAGACACATGGCATGATCAGTGCAAGAGATGATATCTAAAGAAAGTCATTTAGCACGCATTTGTCAATTTTTGCAAATAAAAACATCACCACATTTTCTAGTAACCCAGCAAGGTAAAGCATGAGATGCAGAAGCTAACTGATATCTACCAAGATAAGCGTCATTCAAAACAGAGTGCTTCAGTAAACTTGGTATTTTTTTTTAAAGCTCAGGCTTTTTCATTTTCCTTTGTCATTTGTGCCAAGGGTTATTTGCATGTCAAACCTTATGCTAACCGACCAAGTCAAGCCTAGGCCAGAACTGGACCGTCAGAAGCTTAAGACATTGGTCTTGGCAAACACTACAGTGTCCTAGTTCATACCAAAGTGCAATGGTACGCAGTCCAGAACAGTGCAATGCGACAAAGCAAACCCACTTGGATCTTTTCAACTTAAGCATAAAAAGGCATGGAATTTTCATTCATTTTTGATTTTTATCATTTTATAGCACATTTTCCATGTTAAAGCATAAAGATGTCCAAGTTGCATATCTGCATCTATGTGATGAACTGGCTACAAGGCATGTAACAGATAGCAAAAGCACTCAGCCTACACATGCTAGTTACCAGAAGCAATGGTGATCATTTTTCAAGTTGAAAGCGGAAAAGCCATGCACATGACAGATATCAGGTATATCAAGTGAACTGAATCAAAGCATGATCATCGACATGTAATCAAAAGCATGTACCCGCTAGAATAAGTAAAGCAGTTCAATCATATAACAGAAGCATCTCTAAAGTGTGATATGTGAATATGTATGATATGAACACACACAAAAGGACAAGAAGAGAGTAAAAAAGAAAGAAAACTGACGCAAAATATCCTAGAAAGGATACACAACACCCAAATCCCCTCGTAAACGCTCAAATGTAGACTGATCTAGGGGTTTGGTAAAAATGTCAGCCAACTGATGATGGGTATCAACATGAATAAGGTCAATGACACCTTTCTCATATTGATCCCGCAAGAAGTGAAAGCGCACATCAATATGTTTGGTTTTTGAATGGAGACACGGGTTTTTCCCTACACTAATAGCACTCGTGCTGTCGCAAAACAATGGAACCCTGGTAGGAAAAAGCAACCCAAAGTCTCGAAGAGTGGAAATCATCCAAACCATCTGTGAGCAGCAGCTAGCAGCAGCTACGTACTCAGCCTCCGTGGTCGAAAGAGCAACTCCAGATTGCTTTCGAGAAGACCAAGATACAAGGGAAGAACCAAGAAACTGGCAAGTACCGGAAGTCGACTTGCGATCCAACCGGCACCCACCAAAGTCGGCATCCGAAAAGCCAGATAAATCAAGTGATGATGATGCTGAATAATAAAGACCAAGATCAGGCGCATAGGTGAGATACCTAAAAATACGCTTGACAGCCTGTCGGTGAGACGCGCGTGGTGAAGACTGAAAACGCGCGCAAAGTCCCACGGCGAACTGTATGTCTGGTCTTGTTGCCGTTAAGTACAACAGCGAACCGATCATCCCTCGAAACTCTCTCTCATTGACCTTGACACCGCTCTCGTCTTTGTCCAGACCCCCAGAAGTACCCATCGGGGTCATCTGCGGCTTCAATTCACCACCAAAGTCAAATTTCTTAAGCATGTCACGAGTATACTTACCTTGGTGGATGAAGGTGCCGTCCTTGGTCTGCTTGATCTGGAGCCCTAAGAAATACTTGAGCTCACCCATGAGGCTCATCTCAAACTCACTGTGCATCTGCTCAGAAAACTTGGACACAAGAGAATCAGTAGTACCGCCAAAGATAATATCGTCCACATAAATCTGAGCAACTAAGAAATCTGAAGCCTCTCTGAGCAAGAAAAGAGTTTTGTCCACAGAACCCATCACAAAGCCCTTCCCCAACAAAAATTGCTTTAACCGGTCATACCAAGCCCTGGGGGCTTGCTTCAACCCGTATAAAGCTTTGTGCAACTTAAAAACATGTCGAGGAAACTTAGGGTTCTCAAAACCGGGGGGTTGCCTAACAAATACCTCCTCCTCTATGAACCCGTTCAGAAAAGCACTCTTAACGTCCATTTGAAAAAGCTTAAAACCTTTCGAAACGGCAAAAGCTAAAAGAATGCGAATGGACTCAAGACGGGCCACAGGAGCGAAGGTTTCTTCAAAGTCAATACCTTCCTTCTGGCAATAACCCTGGGCAACTAGTCGAGCCTTGTTGCGCACCACAACCCCATCTTCACCTTGTTTGTTCTTGAATACCCACTTGGTGCCTATGGGGTTGCATCCTAGTGGCGGCTCAACTAGTGTCCAAACCCGATTGCGGACAAAATTCTCAAGCTCTTCTTGCATAGCATTAATCCAATTAGAATCAGAAAGAGCATGAGAAATGTCTCTAGGCTCAAAAGATGCAACAAACGCAGATTCAGCAAACACAGCGAGAGAGGCAGAAGAACGCAAAGTTCTCTCAGTCAAATCACCAATGATGAGCTCTGAGGGGTGGTCACGCTGAACTGCTCGGGTTCCCTGGTGATCTGAAGTCACCTCACCGGAGTCAGCAGCTGGCACCTCTGGACTCGACTGAAGGGGCTCGATCGAAGTGGAAGAAGTGATCAGAGGTCCGCCCTCATCATCAGTCGAAGTCTCAGAAGGTGTGCGCTCTGCGGGGGATGCAGAAGGCCCACCCTCATCAGCAGCTGGAGTATCCTCATCTTCTTCAAAGATGGACTCTCCGAGCTCATCATCACCAGAAAGCTCAAACGAAGGAGTCAAAGAAGGCATGGACTCATCAAAAGAAACTTCACAAGTCTCGACAAGCAGCTGGGATTCGAGGTTCCAAACACGAAAACCTCGAGAATGCAAAGCATAACCAAGAAAAACACCATCCCAGCAGCGAGACTCAAACTTGTCCAAATGCCCTCCCTTCTTGAGCACAAAGCACTTGCAGCCAAACGCTCGCAAGTGGCTCACCTTGGGCTGTCTGCCAAACCGCAACTCATATGATGTCTTACCTAGGTAAGCTCTAAGAAAAATGCGGTTGGCCAGATAGCAAGCCGTGTTCATGGCTTCAGCCCAAAAACGCCTAGGAGTCCTGTGCTCATCGAGCATCGTCCTGGCCATCTCGACTAGCGTGCGGTTCTTTCGTTCCACAACGCCGTTCTGTGGGGGAGTGTAAGGAGAGGAAAACTGATGGTCCAGACCCTGATCACTACAGAAGCTGTCAAACTGAGAATTCTTGAACTCAGAACCGTTGTCGGAGCGAATTGCTCGCATCCGGCCATTGTTCTCATTCTTCAGCTTCAAAATCAGGTCATGGACAAATTGAAAAGTTTCATCCTTAGACTCCAAAAAGAAAACCCACGAGAAACGAGAAAAATCGTCAACAATCACAAGTGCATACCACTTCCCACCGACTGAGCGTACCCGAGCTGGACCTACAGTGTCCAAATGTAAAAGCTCGCCTGGATACGAAGTCATCACCTGAGTCACAGGTGAGTGAGAAGCGGCAACCATTTTCCCATGACGACAGGGATGACAAACCAGATCCTTCTCCATCTTAAGCTTGGGCAATCCTCGGATGAGGTCCATAGAGCTTAACCTGACTAGCAGATCAAAACTCAAGTGACCTAACCTCCTATGCCACTTCCAGAGCTCAGAAGAAGATCCAGCAATCAAACAGCGAGAAGGGCCAAAAGAACTAGAGAAGTCAATTCGAAAAACTTTACCGAAGGGTAAAATCTGACAAACCAAAGACCCTCTAGAATCAACCACAGTAGAATTTCCCTTCTTAAAACGCACTTCCAAACCATCCTCAAGAAGTTGCGAAACAGAGATTAAATTAAAGTTCAGATTTTTAACCAAAGCAACATTCTTTAAAGAGAAATGGTCTGAAATGCTAATTGAGCCTATTCCACTTACTTTCCCTTGACCGCTGTTCCCGAATGTAATGTACTCTTTGGAGCTCGGGGGAGTGAGACTGGAGAACCATCTGCGATGTCCCGTCATGTGGCGAGAGCATCCTGAGTCCATGATCCAAACATCCTCCAGTCCCCGGTCCTGCACAATCAATGTCTGTAAGTGGGAGCAAATGGTCCGGCACCAGGTTTAGCAAAAGAGCTAAACCAGTGTCGAGCCATCTGCTCAAAAGATGGAAAGCGAAAACCATCAAAAGAGTTTGGACCAAAACGCGGCTCAAAGCGCGGTCCACGGTTCTTCCTAACCCTACGGCCACGAGGTCCAGAACCGTAGCCAACTCGGTCTGGAACTCTGCCGGAACGAACACCACCAACTGGAGCACGGGCAAGAAAGCTGTCTCCTCTACCACCACCTACACGACGCGGCCTGGCCTCCAGCCTCTCCCCGCGCCGAGGAACATGCAGTCTACCACCCTGCTGGTAGAACTGCACCTGATCACTACGAGCCCTCTCTGCTCTCTCAACCCGCTTCCTCCTGAAGCAAAACTCCGCAAGATGCCCGTCTCTCTGACAGAACTCACAATGATAGGTAGGCTTCTTGGGATGTGGTTGAGGCTTGGGGTTCTTGGGCTTGGTAGCGTTTGGTGTGGTCTTCTTGGGCTGAGAGGGTCCAGGAAGAGAGTCAAGAGAAGTGTGGAGATTTTTGGGCTTTGGAACCCAGATAGGTTTCTTGGGTGGAGCTTTAGGTGGCTCATGAATCACTCCATCCTTGGGCTGACAAGCCTGGGAGGACTCAGTGGAGTGAGTCTTGGGATATCTCTGCTCTGGAGTCATTTTACTCCACTCCACTGCCCGACTGAGGGCACTCTCAAAGTCAGCCTTGGTGTAGGTGTAACCTACTCCAAACCCATCCTTTCTCTTGAACTGCTGGATCATCATGCCAAGCTGTGGCTCTCTGGCACTGATCCAACTCAGGATAGACCGGAGGTAAAACTTCTCATTCTGAGAATCAGCTAGCTCCTCTCTCAAGGAAGCTAGAACCTCCACCTGAGACAAGCAGGTCTCACACTCACTCTCTACTTGGACAGACTTCCCGGCTTTTAGCTTAATTAACTCCATTCTAAGAGACAGGCAGTTCTCACAAACAGTGGGTGGAACTGACAGTGTCTCAAGCTCTAGCCTAGTCTGGGCAAGCTCAGCTCTCAACCTCTCTAAATCACCCAAATGTTCATCGCCCTTGGATTTCAGCTCAGCTAAGGTAGCTAGATGAGATGGGCAATCAACACAGGGTGCGACGACAGTGGCTTGAGAATTTTTCAGCTCCTGCTGAGCGCTTTCAAGCTCAGTGGCCAAAGCGTCCCTCTCATCAACCCTTTCTGTGTACCTGGACTTCAGAGTCGACAGGTCACACAGAAGCACCTCACACTTCGGGCACACACTGCTATCACCCAAGCAAGGGGAAGAGGATAGACTTTCTATTCTACCGTTGGCTACGGCAAGCTCACTCTCTAACTCGTCTATCCTTTTCTTAGCCCCCCTAAGCAGTTTCTCCCGATACTTCAACTCCTGACGATTGCTCTCAAGTAAATCTACAATTTCACGCTCATAAGACGATACCTTGCTATCGTCGTCGTCGGAGTCGTCGGAGGAGCTCTTTTCTTCTCTATCCCCAAGAGCCATGGAGCAGAAGCTCTTGCGGGATCTTCGGCGCTGGTGTGAGCGGCTCTTCGGCTTGTCTCCGAAGGCCATGAAGCAGAGGCCCGCCGGATCATCCTTGTCCTTCCCCTTCTTGATGGCGATCTCCTCATCGCTTGAGCTCGATGAAGAGGAAGAAGACGTGGATCTCTTGGAGTAGCTCTTCTCCATCTCGGCGAAGAAGGCCTTGTCGCGCTTCTTGTTCTCTCGCCGGTAGTCCTTCAGGGCCTTCTTGAACAATCGGGTCTTCGGCTTGCCCTTGGTGAAGGAGGGGCCCTCATGCTTGCTGGAGTCGTGGAAGCTGCTGCCGGTGCCCTTCTTGTATCCACTGCGCTTGGGGCAGTCGGCGATGAAGTGTCCTGGATCACCACATTCAAAGCATCCGGATTTTGTGCCATGTCTTTTGAACATTCTTTTATCATAGACACGACGCACCCGGTTGTTAAAAAGACACAAATCATCATCTCCCAACAACTCAAGCTGATCCTCAGTGATAGACATCAAAGAGAACCCAGCACAGCTCACAGCAGAAGAATCAACTGAAGGTGCAGCAAGGGCCAGGGATTTTGAACCAGAGCCAGTGAGATTTGATCTCAACTGGATATCTACCTCAGTGGCCTTTAGCTTGCTAAATAACTCAGAAATGGTCAAGGTATCGTATGAAGTACTCTCAACAATAGATGATACCTTGATCTCCCAGATCTTTGGGTCCAAGGTATGAAGAACCTTGAGCGCCTGCTCATGATCTGAGACTAACTGAGCACCCTCAGCCTTGTTGTCCCGAAGCTTGTTAATGATCGACTGAAAGCGACCAAACAAGGCTTCAACAGATTCACCCGGCTTCTGTGTGAAATTCTCATATTCACGCCGGTAGGTCTGATAGAGCCGAGCCTTGACCTGTGCTGTTCCCTCATGGTGTGCCTTGAGGGTAGCCCAGATCTCTCTCGCAGTGGAGAGATGACTCACTCGCTCAAATTCAGTGGGACCTAAACCAGAAAATAAAATGTTCACAGCTTTACTGTTGCTCAGATGCTGAGCAATGATACCAGCAGTACCTTGCTCAGTAACTGGCAGAATGACAAATGTGGTGTGAACGCAAATGTCCCATATGTCCGAACCCTGGCTCATGAGATAGGCTCGCATGCGAGTCTTCCAATAATTATAGCCATAGGCTTCCAAGGACGGGACCTTGCCAGGAGACGTCATAGTCACTACTGGGGTTTAGAACCGGTTAAGGTATGGAAAAAACCCTAACCTCGCTCTGATACCACTTGTAGGACCGAAAGTAGCGACCAGAGGGGGGGTGAATGGGCGCCTTAAAAATTCTTTCGAATCTATGGCCTGTTCCCAATACCCAACGCACCTCAAAAAATACTATGCAGCCGAAAGTAAACAGTAGGTCTGAGTCTAAAGGTTTCCAACCTAGAAGCAACTGAAGATATACAGTGTAAAACTAAAGTGGTGCAACTAGGCAGATAAACAAGTTGTAACAGGCCTATACTTCTCAATGAAATGATCTAAGTATGTGTAAAGTGAAAAGAGAAGTTACTGTCTAAAGTTGTCTCCTGTTCGGGACTTGGCGAAGCCCCCTTCGCACGTCGAGGTATGTTTCGGAGGTTGATGACGGAGTCTGTCCGAAGTGCCGAAGGTGTCACTGTCTAGCCTAGTTCGAAGTGGTAAGAAGCGAAGTGTACTTCGGAGCGAAGTAAAAACAGTGCCGGAGCCTGGTTCGAAGTGTGTACTTCAAGGATAGGACTTCGAACACAGCTTCGAACCAAAAGCTTCGGAGCAAGGTGACAAAAGTTGGAGCCTGCTTCGAAGTGAGGGCTTCGAAGACAAAACTTCGAACACACCTTGAACCGAGAGCTTCGAAGCACAATATTCGAACAGAAAACTTCGAACACACAAAACAGACGGACTACCTTCGAACAAAGAAGCGAAGTCTGTCACGCGACAGAAAAACAAGTCCGAAGCCTACACTCTATCTTCGAACAGGGAAAGCTTCGGAAGGAGAATCGAAGGCTGACACTCCACAAAGAAATACAAGCGAAGTCTATCAGAAAAGACAAACTTCGAACCCAACTTCGAAGCCTAACAAAGCGTGCACTTCGAACAGATAGATTCGGAGTATGCCAGTTCGAAGTATGCGATGCTATCCAATACAGAAAGAACTTCGAAGCTAGCAACTCAGACACAAAAGCCGAAGATCGAAGTCTGAGCGAAGCCTTTACAGTGTTCGAACGAAGCCTGCCTCACAGAGTTGAGGGGCTTCGCACAGAGACATGCTTCACCAGACACACCCAGAAAAAGGTAAAAGAGACTGTCAGCTTCGATCAAAAAGCTGGGCAATAGAAGGTGAAAAGCTGGGAGCAAGTACTGAAGCTACAGTAGCAGTACTACTTGCAACAGCAAGAACTAGTACCCAGTTCGTGAAGAACAGAAACAACAGAAGAAGCTTCTCCCCAAGAAATAAAATCACCAGCTCGTGCACAAGGCATTAACTTCCCAAACCAAACAAGATGCAAGCAATAAATTCACCAGAGACCAAAGATTAAATGAATCCCACAGATTTGAGACAAAATAATGCAAGAACAGAGAGAGGGAAGCCCCTGGCGGCGTACACAGGAGAGAGAAGGGAGACAAAAGTGACCCAATGGGTGGATTTGATTTCAGCACAAAAGGGTAATCCAAACCCTAGGGATTGGGGTGCTATTTATAGGCAGCCCAACACTAGGAATATTCTACCAGCCCCTTAGGGTTTTTACAGACTTAAAAATACAGAAAAAGACTCTACTGCCCTTAGGTATTTTTACAGACACAACTGACTGACTGTGGGCCTAGAGTAACAGATGACATATCCTGAAGCTACTCTTCTGGACAGTCGGATACAGAATCAACGGTTGTCAGTTTTACGCCGAAACTGACAAAGCCTCCACCAGCTTTGCACCAGGTACCCGGATTGGGCCGGCCCGACCCCGCAGCTCTCTCAGCCCGGCAATCGCTCACCGCCCGTGTACCTGAGTCAGTCCTGGTCAACAGCCCAGTGGGTCTTCTACTGCTTCTGGCCCATGCACCCGGATTGGGCCAGCCCGACTTCGCAGCCTCCTCTGCCCGACAGTCGCTCGCTGCCCGTGTACCTGAGTCACACGCGGCCCATGAAACAACAGATCTCTTCTCTTCTTCAGTCCTTGTTGACTATCGTTGACAATGACTCATCACCTCTAGAGCCATGAGGCCCACGCTATTCAGCATGGCTCCTCAACCGTGGGCCTGGCTCACCGTGGACCAAAGCCAATTTTCAGTTTAAATAAAATTCCAGAAATTGATTTAAACTTTGAAAATTCATAACTTGCTCTTTTTAACTCCAAATTTCACCATTCAAATTTTGTTAAAACCATAATATTATTGTCTACACATTAATGCCATAAAAACAGTATGTTACTGTTGCCCAAAATAGTTTTAACAAATAAAAGAATAAAAACCCCTTAGGGGTAAATTATTAATTCAGAAAAATAAATTAGAAAAGCCTTGAGAAATATAAGTTTACTGTTTATTCACCAAACATCAGAATAATGAAGCTTTATTCCACATAATAAAACCCACAAATATATATGTTTATTATTTGGTGGATTTTATCTGTTTATTGAATGTGTTGTTTATTTTCCGTATCGAGAAGACTACGAGTTCGTCAAGGAGCTGGAGTTCCACCCCGAGGTTCCTCCATCCCCCTTTGCTGATCAAGGCAAGTCATCGACCACCTCTGTTGAAACAGTTGATCATCATTGAACCCATGTTTTAATAATTTATCGCTATAACCCATAGGTAAATATTGCATTAGTCAAATATTAAAGCCTTACAATTATATTTATTAGATCCTCGTCCTTGTGTGCAAACCCAAGGCATGCTTATTGAGCCCTAACTCCTTGTCACTCTACTATAAAATTATTAGCTAGTGCCCAATGTACCGGCACAACTGCTATAGGATAAAAAGAATGAGTCGTAGATAGCTGGATTCTGATATATGAATTTCCCCGTTATTCTCGTCTCTGGACTCTGTTGGAGTTGGCTAAGCTATAAGTATGGTGGGTTCCGGGTGCAAGCTTGGGTATTGGTATGTCGCACCCGGGGCACTATAAGGACCGGTCTGCGGGATCTGTTGCAAAGCACTTCCGTACCAACCACAAGTCTAATGGGTAAGTCCTAACTGGAAGTGTGGAGCGCTCCGGCTCTCGGCACCATAGTGGAGGGGTCAAGGGGCTAGCCCTCAGGGAGCCTTGTACCAACGATGGCTCAAGGGGGGGGGGTATTGTGGAAACTCGACATGGCGAGACAAGATACGAAACCCATAAGAGGGTGCAGTTGAGTCGGGGAAGACCATATGGAAGGTTTTGGCACGAGTTCCCGTGAAATGGGTCATCTCGTTACACTTCGGTGTAAGTGATGAGTGCGTGCCTTGTGGGTACAGTGGTACATCTCTGATCAAAGTAATTTAATCTTTTCGAAAAGCCGAGCCCACGGTCAAGGGCAGGTTGTGTGACTACTCGCAGTTAGTTTACAATTGTTTGAATGATTGAGTTATTCATGGCATGTAAGGACTGTTGTGCGAGGAGGTAAAACGTACTCCTCGAGTTAGAAGATGATGATGCATATACATGTTTACTTTTCCGTACTAATAAATTGCTCACATTTAATGCTTGTCAATTATGCTGCTTCCGCAAAACTAGCCACGATCTCCCTTGTTATTACCTTGCATTATATTTGCATTCGGTGGCTTGCTGAGTACATCTGTACTCACCCCGTTGACTTACACCATCAGAGCCAGTCTACTACGAGGAGGATGAAGGTCTGGAGTAGTGACCCAGTCAAGGCGAGACTGGAAGGAGGCGTTCATCTAGGACCCTTATTTTATTAGTTTCTCTTCATCTTTATTCACTTTTGTATTAATGCGGTCCACAAACCGTGAATGATTGACCGTTTTGTACGAGGTCGCATGATGAACGTCTTGATTTATTGATTTTCTTTGGAATTTCAATAAAGTCCTGATTTATTAAATCGGGGCGCGACAAGATGGTATCAGAGCCGACTTGACTGTAGGAAGCCAAACAGACCTGACCTTAGGACTTATACTTACTATATTTTCCTACAAACATTACTTATCCTCTCATCTTCCGAGATTTTCACAAAAACTTTCTCTCTTTTGTAGATGCTGGTCCATACCATGAGCGGGACTCTTCGTGACGAGGCCGGATTCATCCGCGAGCTTCGCGTGCTCGTCGACTTGTTGGGGTTTCCCCATGAGCCCGCGTTCCACGGGATCTTTCCCGATGCGAACGAGAGCTACTGTGAGGTCACGGTTGTTATCCGCCCCTCCTCCACGCAGCCACCCTTCTACACCCATGGAGTTGGAGGACCTTCGTTCGTGATGGCCAGCCAGCGAGCTGCTCTTCAGTCCCTCGCCGAGCTTCGACTGGTCTACGACTGCCACCTCCGCGGCACCGTCTACCGCTTCATGCCCATGCGCACACCCGGGAGTCACCGCAGTATCTACATCAGCTCCCTCCCTCAGAACAACTCCGCCATCGCCCGCACCATGAGACTCTTGGAGGCCATGGACAACCTCCACACAAAGGTCGTCCTCGACACAGACAGCCAGCACGACACCATCGACTTCTACCGCCACACTTCGGAGAACCTGACCCGCGAGAATGCAAAGCTCCATCGACAACTTCAGCAGAACCCCCAGTTGACCCTCGAGGTGGAGGAATTGAGGCGTCAGAACGAGCTCCTACGCCAGGGCGCCATGGTCAATACCCAGCTCCGCCAGCAGCTCAAAGACTTAAAGAAGGACATTGAGGAGATCACACCTCTTCCGCCTCGCAAGAAGAAAACCCTTCGGATCCCCACCGTGAGGCCCAAGAGGATCTCCCGCAGTGCACCACCCGCCGGACCATCCAGCTCCTCGACCCCGACCGTCTCCCACGAGCCCGTGATCGAGCCGTCCCCCGAGCTACCATAGACGTAGATTTATGGTTGATTGTTTTCTTTTTACTTGATTGTATTACCATTCATGTCAAAATAAGGCATGAATGAAGATATAAATAAAATGTAACCGCAAGAACGACATTTTTGGAATAAAAACTTAATAATATCCTCTAAGACAATGTTGTCCACTTTGGAAACTTCAGGATGACCAACACTCAGGGCTCCGACGCTCCTTAGAACGAAGGAGACAACGAGAACCTGCCTCAGTGGGGAGCAACTGGGAAGAGGCAAGCCCAGGTTGCCAACCACCCCACTTTGGCCGAGATGATGGCCACCCAGAACCAGCTGGTCTCAGCCCTTTTGAACCAGAGGCAACAGCAGCAGCAGCAGATGCAGGAGCAGCAGGCTCATTTTTTCCGCCTCCATCAACAGCCCGAGCTGCCCCGACCCACCACTCCAGCTCCCGCTCCCGCCTCCCAACTCTCGGAGTTCCTCCGAGTTCGCCCACCAACCTTCTCAAGCACCACCAACCCCATGGAGGCCGGGGATTGGTTAAGGACCATCGAGAAGAAGCTCGATCTCCTTACCTGCACTGAGCAGGAGAAGGTGGCCTTCACCACCCATCAGCTTCATGGTCCCACCGCAGAGTGGTGGGACAATCTTCGCGAGACTCTGCCCGAGGGCCACGCCCATACTTGGGCAGAGTTTTCGGCCGTTTTCCGTGCCGCTCACATCCCCGATGGCATTATAGCGCAGAAACAACAGGAGTTCAGGGACCTGCAGCAGGGGAGCAGGTCCGTAACCGAGTATCTGCACAAGTTCAATCGTCTGGCCCGGTACGCGCCTGAGGAGGTCCGTACATATGCGGCCAGGCAGGCCAAGTTCCTGCGGGGACTAAAGGATGAGCTGTCCCTACAGCTTATCTCTAGAGATTATACCAGCTTCCAAAAGCTGGTGAACAAGGCTATCATGCAGGAGACCCAGCAGAACAAGGTCGACCTGAAAAAGAAGAGAATGATTGCCTTTAGGCAAAATCAAGGAATGGCTCAGAGGCCCCGTTTCACACCTCCTCCTCCAGCACCACAGTACCACCCTCGCCCGGTATATCGTCCGGCGCCACCCGCCACCAACGCCGGGACCGGACAGCCTCGCCCCGCTCCCGCCGCACCAGCTGCACCAACCGCCCCGGTAAAGAAGGCGGAAATCCTGCGCGACAAGCACGGCAAGCCCGTGGTTTGCTTCAACTGCCGCCAGGAAGGGCATTACTCCAATGCGTGCCCTCACCCCAAGCGCGTCCAAGGAGTTGTCGTGAACCCCGCCATCCACGCCCGAGTCAATCACGTCACCGCTGAAGAAGCTCAGGCCACACCAGAGATAGTGATGGGTAAGTTCTTGGTACATTCAGCACTTGTCGTGGTTTTATTTGACACTGGAGCTACGCACTCTTTCATATCAACTGATTTTGTGGAAAAGAACAATCTAAACATAGAAGAACTACCAAGAGCCGTGCAAATAGTCACCCCAGGAAAACAAACCCTAGCTCTAACCTATAGCCCTAAGGTATGGATAGATATCCACGACACCATATTTTGGGCCGATCCCATCCTTATTGAATGCCAAGGCTTGGATCTCATTCTGGGAATGGATTGGCTCAATAAATATCAAGGAATAATAGAGTGTGCCCAGAGAAAAGTGACTGTGACCTGTGAAGAAGGGACTGCCGTCACATTTCAGATGCCAAGCATGAAGATCAGAAGACCAAGACTACATCAGATTACCTTGGAGGAAATACCGGTAGTCAGTGAATACCCGGACGTATTCCTAGAGGATTTACCAGGGATGCCACCCAAGAGGGACATCGAGTTCAGGATCGATTTGGTACCCGGGACTACCCCTATTTACAAGCGACCATACCGGATGGCCGCTAATGAGTTAGCTGAGATGAAGCAGCAATTGGAGGATCTCGAGAGGAAAGGCTACATCAGGCCAAGTACATCACCATGGGGTGCCCCGTCATCTTCGTCGAGAAGAAAGAAGACAAGGCCAAGCGTATGTGTGTGGATTACCGCGCTTTAAATGAAGTAACCATGAAGAATAAGTACCTGTTGCCTCGGATCGACGATCTCTTCGACCAGCTAAAGGGAGCTACGATATTCTCAAAGATCGACCTGCGGTCTTGTTATCATCAGTTAAGGATCCGAGAAGAGGATATACCCAAGACAACTTTTACCACCCGCTACGGATTATATGAGTGTACGGTTATGTCCTTTGGATTGACCAACGCCCCTGCATTCTTCATGAACATGATGAATAAGGTATTCATGGAGTATTTGGACAAATTTATCGTGGTCTTTATAGACGACATCCTCATTTATTCCAAGGATCAGAAAGAGCATGAGACTCATCTCCGGTTAACCTTAGGCAAGCTAAGGGAACACCAGTTATATGCCAAGTACAACAAGTGTAAATTCTGGACGGCAGAAGTGAAGTTCCTTGGACACATTATCTCTGCACAAGGCATTGCAGTAGATCTTGCCACCGTGGAAGCAGTTACAGATTGGTTGCCACCCACAAACGTATCTGAGATACGAAGTTTTATGGGTTTGGCCGGATATTATCGGAGATTCATTGAGAATTTTTCCAAGATAGTCAAGCCTATGACTAAGTTATTGCTGAAAGGAGAAAAGTTTGAATGGACTCCTGAATGCGAGGAAAGTTTCCGCACTCTCAAGACCCGTCTGGTGTCAGCACCATACTTACCCTACCTGATATCAGGAAAGACTTCCATGTCTATTGTGACGCATCTCGCCAAGGATTGGGATGTGTTCTTATGCAAGATGGAAAAGTTATCTCTTATGCCTCTCGTCAGTTGAGACCTCATGAGTTGAACTACCCAACCCATGACTTGGAATTAGCTGCAGTTGTACACGCCCTTAAGATTTGGAGGCATTATTTGGTCGGAAATCGCTGTGAGATCTTTACGGATCGCAAGAGTCTGAAGTACATCTTCGCACAGCCAGACCTCAATCTGAGGCAAAGACGATGGTTGGAATTAATAAAGGACTATGACTTAGGTATCCACTACCACCCTGGAAAAGCAAATGTGGTAGCTGATGCATTAATTCGCAAGGAATATTGCATAGCCATGATGGTTCAGGAGCATGCACCCTTGTTATGTGAAGAGATGGAGAAGTTAAATCTTGGGTTGACCACCGGAGCATACCTAGCAACCTTGGAGACCCAGCCAGTTCTATTTGAGCAAATCCAAGAAGCTCAGTTGGAAGACCCAGATATAGCTGCCATAAAGAAAAACATGAGACAAGGTAAAGCCCCAGGATTTTCAGAGGACGAGAATGGCACCATATGGTTTGGAACCCGGATATGTGTGCCAGATAAGCCGGAGATAAAAACCCTTATCCTGAGAGAAGCCCATGAGATGATGTACTCCATTCATCCCGGCAGTACCAAGATGTACCAGGACCTGAAGGAACGTTATTGGTGGGTTAGCATGAAGAGGGAGATTGCACAGTTCGTCGCCGAATGTGACACCTGTAGAAGAGTAAAAGCTGAACATCAGAGACATGCAGGGCTGTAACAGCCACTTAAAGTGCCTGAATGGAAATGGGAAGAGATCGGAATGGATTTCATCACCGGACTTCCAAAGACCCAACTTGGATATGATTCTATTTGGGTGATCATCGACCGGCTTACGAAAGTAGCGCATTTCATAGCCGTCAAGATGACCTTTAGTGGCCCTAAGCTTGCAGAACTATACATGGCCCGCATTGTGTGTCTTCATGGAGTGCCCAAGAAGATAGTGTCTGATAGAGGAAGTCAGTTCACCTCTCGTTTTTGGAAGAACCTTCAAGAGGAGATGGGCACGAGATTGAACTTCAGTACTGCCTACCACCCTCAGACGGATGGACAAACAGAGAGGGTAAATCAGATATTGGAGGATATGTTACGGGCATGTGTCTTAGATTTTGGAGCCACTTGGGACAAGAGCTTACCATACGCTGAGTTTTCGTACAACAACAGCTATCAAGCCAGTCTTCAAATGTCACCTTTTGAAGCCTTATATGGACGTAAGTGCAGAACGCCCCTACTTTGGGACCAAACTGGTGAATCCCAAGTGTTTGGAATGGACATTCTTCGTGAAGCTGAAGAGAAGGTACGGGTCATCAGAGACCGACTCAAGACAGCCCAATCACGACAGAAGAGCTACGCGGACAATCATCGCCGATACCTAGCCTTTGAAGGAGATCATGTCTACCTTCGAGTTACGCCTCTCCGTGGCACTCAACAGTTTAACATGAGAGGAAAGTTGGCCCCTCGATATGTTGGACCATTTCCCATTATTCGACGTCAATGTGAAGTTGCTTATCAGTTGGAATTGCCGCCCTCATTGGCTAGAGTACTTGACGTATTTCACGTATCCCAACTCAAGAAGTGTCTTCACGTCCCGACAGATCAAGTGGATCTACAGCAGTTAGATGTTCAAGAGGACCTGACCTATGTGGAAAATCCTGTCAAGATATTGGAGGTCAAAGAAAGGATCACCAGGAGTCGGGTCATCCGTTTCTGCAAAGTGCAGTGGAGCAATCATCCGGTAGAGGAAGCTACATGGGAAAAAGAAGATGAACTCAAGACACAGCATCCTAAGCTATTCGAGGATTGATCCGAATCTCGAGGACGAGATTCTCTGTAAGGGGGATAGGATTGTAACACCCCAAGAAATAAAAACCAAAAAAGTAAAAGAAAATTATTATTTAAAACATTTCTGGATTTTAATATGAAAGGAAATCCTAAAAGAGCCTTATTAAAGCCAAACTGGAAGAAATATTCAAAGTATGAACCTGAAAATTTTATGAGATGAACTAGAGACCCAGATATAATTTTAGGAATTTTTACAAATTTTTATCAATAGTGATTCAACCCTTAACCAAATATATGAATTACTGAATTTATTTTAAATCAGAAAAGAATTAAAAACCTTAATGGGCTTCAACCTTCAAAGTACCCGAGCCCAGCCCAGTCCAAACCGACAGCCACTGACAGGTGGGACCGACCTGTCGGTGCTCGCGTCCCCTCTCTCCTCCCGCCCGCGCCCCGCCTGGCCCCACATGGCAGCATCTCGCCTCCGCTTCCCCCTCTCTGACAGTCGTGGCCCCCTGTCGGCCCTTCCTTTTTGGTTTCGCCCGCTGACAGGTGGGGGCCACCTGTCAGCTTCGTCTTCTCCATGGAAGGGGATCGCCCCCTTCCTTCTCCCCGGCGATCACCTTGGGTTTTTCGCCGCCGGCCGCCTCGATCCGCCGATCCAACCCCGGATCACCTTCCCCGAACACCGCCGCCCCCTTTCCTTCCTTAGCTGACACGTCTTCGCGTTTATGGAAAGCTAACCGAAGCTTTTGGAAAGGGATCGCCGGAGCTCACGGGAGCCTTCGGTTCCCTGCCATCCAGACGCCAGCGACCCCCTAGAAAAACCCTCCACGGCCACCGCCCTAAGCCCACACTCTCACAGCCCTCCTCGTGCGAAAACAGAGCGCCGCCACCTCCTTTTTGACCTTCGGCTCTGCCTCGCCTCCGGCGAGCCCTCGCCGTCGATCCCGGCCCCCTTAGCCTTAGCCATCGCCACCGTCGGATCCGTCATCGCCCTCCCGTCCCCGGCATCCACTCGGTTGGCCGCGGACACCGCCGGATCCTCGTCGCCGTTGAGCACCCGAAACCCCTCCACCATCTACGCTCGCCGCCGGTCACCTCTGGGCCCCATCGTCGCCACCGAAGGTACTGTCAGGACCCCCATCACCTCCGCGTTCCATTTCTGGCCCTAGCTAGGCACGTAGGTGCTCGCCGCCACCGTTGCCACCTCGCCCGAGGTCTCGCTGTCGCCGGAGATGAAGGGTACGTACCCCTTACGCCCATGCCATGCCGGAAGGCATCGTGGCCGTCCGATCACGATCGGAGGGCTACGATTAAATCCCTTCGGGATTTAATCAGGGCCCTCAGATCTGGTCAAAGGGGTATCGAGGCCTCTCGGCTGTCGATCGCCACGTAAAACCTCCGAGCGATCTGGTGCGTCCACGCGTACCAATTCGGTGCGATTTAATCTGAGCCGTTCGTTTTCACTTAAACGAACCCGCCTCGCGCCTGGCCGCTTGATCTGGATCGGACGATCCAGATCGGTTCGGTCCACGTGCATAGTGGCGCGGTCCACCGTGGGCCTGGCTCACCGTGGACCAAAGCCAATTTTCAGTTTAAATAAAATTCCAGAAATTGATTTAAACTTTGAAAATTCATAACTTGCTCTTTTTAACTCCAAATTTCACCATTCAAATTTTGTTAAAACCAGAATATTATTCTCTACACATTAATGCCATAAAAACAGTATGTTACTGTTACCCAAAATAGTTTTAACAAATAAAAGAATAAAAACCCCTTAGGGGTAAATTATTAATTCAGAAAAATAAATTAGAAAAGCCTTGAGAAATATAAGTTTACTGTTTATTCACCAAACATCAGAATAATGAAGCTTTATTCCACATAATAAAACCCACAAATATATATGTTTATTATTTGGTGGATTTTATCTGTTTATTGAATGTGTTGTTTATTTTCCGTATCGAGAAGACTACGAGTTCGTCGAGGAGCCGGAGTTCCACCACGAGGTTCCTCCATCCCCCTTTGCTGATCAAGGCAAGTCATCGACCACCTCTGTTGAAACAGTTGATCATCATTGAACCCATGTTTTAATAATTTATCGCTATAACCCATAGGTAAATATTGCATTAGTCAAATATCAAAGCCTTACAATTATATTTATTAGATCCCCGTCCTTGTGTGCAAACCCAAGCCATGCTTATTGAGCCCTAACTTCTTGTCACTCTACTATAAAATTATTAGCTAGTGCCCAATGTACCAGCACAACTGCTATAGGATAAAAAGAATGAGTCGTAGATAGCTGGATTCTGATATATGAATTTGCCCGTTATTCTCGTCTCTGGACTCTGTTGGAGTTGGCTAAGCTATAAGTATGGTGGGTTCCGGGTGCAAGCTCGGGTATTGGTATGTCGCACCCGGGGCACTATAAGGACCGGTCTGCGGGATCTGTTGCAGAGCACTTCCGTACCAACCACAAGTCTAATGGGTAAGTCCTAACTGGAAGTGTGGAGCGCTCCGGCTCTCTTCACCACAGTGGAGGGGTCAAGGGGCTAGCCCTCAGGGCGCCTTGCACCGACGATGGCTCAAGGGGGTGTATTGTGGAAACTCGACATGGCGAGACACGATACGAAACCCATAAGAGGGTGTTGTTGAGTCGGGGAAGACCATATGGAAGGTTTTGGCACGAGTTCCCGTGAAATGGGTCATCTCGTTACACTTCGGTTTAAGTGATGAGTGCGTGCCTTGTGGGTACATTGGTACATCTCTGATCAGAGTAATTTAATCTTTTCGAAAAGCCGAGCCCACGGTCAGTAATTTAATGCTTGTCAATTATGCTGCTTCCGCAAAACTAGCCACGATCTCCCTTGTTATTACCTTGCATTATATTTGCATTTGGTGGCTTGCTGAGTACATCTGTACTCACCCCGTTGACTTACACCATCAGAGCCAGTCTACTACGAGGAGGATGAAGGTCTGGAGTAGTGACCCAGTCAAGACGAGACTGGAAGGAGACGTTCATCTAGGACCCTTATTTTATTAGTTTCTCTTCATCTTTATTCACTTTTGTATTAATGCGGTCTACGAACCGTGAATGATTGACCGTTTTGTACGAGGTCGCATGATGAACGTCTTGATTTATTGATTTTCTTTGGAATTTCAATAAAGTCCTGATTTATTAAATCGGGGCGCGACAGCTATCTTGATGGGGCTATCTTGTACTAAATTGCGAATGGAATTTGCAATCTAAAACTAAAAATGACATATGCATGTTATTGAAGTTACCATTACTATTCATCGTATGAAAAAATTTCAGAAGTTCGTGAAATTCATTTGTGATTGATTTGAGTCAAGCTGATTTGTTACTACAAACATTAATTGATTGGTTGTGTGAGTAATTTGATATTGGTTGATTAAAAACATGAAAAAATCTGTTTTGGGTTTTTGAATCTGTTTGAGCTCAAATTTTGTACTGTTTTGATAGAAACTTGAAATTGTGTTTTTAGAGGTGCGTTGGGTTATTTGATTCGGCCATCACTGCAAAAAGAAAGTGTCGAGGCGCCTATTCACCCCCCTCTAGTCACCATTCCGATCCCACAACGCTAATCTGCGTAACAGATTGCTACCTTCACTCCTAGTGCAACACTTAGCAGAATTCGGTCCTCAGGCCGAATTGGTACATCAAATCTACTCTTGTTGGCGTAAAATATTATGCTAACAGGTTTCTAGAGATTAGAAACTAACAAATGAAGTGTTTGTGAAGTGAACTATTTCAAGCCTCCGAATTGGATAATAGCTCAAAGCAGTTCGAAGATGTGTATTGAATAACTCAGTATTCCCCCCTCATTATAGGGTAAAACGAGGGGTATTTATAGGCCAAAACCTTAAGGAAAAGACCTTTTTGCCCCTCTATTACAACCGACATAGTGGAAACTATTCGGTACCCTTAATAGGTCTAAAATGGTAAAAGACTAATCTAATGAGAAAGAAGATAAGTCTTCCATCTTAGCTGGCAGGGAGGTTCTCTGAAGAGTCTACATTCAAAGATATACTCCGAACTGCAGTTCACCTCGATCCTTCGAACTTGCGCCAGTACCCCTGCAAGACATATACTTTCAAAGGGAGGCCGAAGTCCACCCAGATCCTGGCCAGCTCGAAGCTTGCCTTAGCCTGCTCCAAAGAATTAGTCGCCGCATGAGCATGCGGGACTTAGCGGAGGAGTTCATCGGGCTCCAAATTCCACCTCTGATGGCCAACTGGCCTATCACCTTCGAAGAAGATCCGGAGGGTGGACTCCGAAAAATTTCTTCAAACTTGACCCTGCAGATAACTTCGAAAACTACAACATGTTTTATATACGATTGTTGGATGAAATGGCTAATGCAAACTCATCTTTCAGCTTCTCAAGCCCCTATGACTTTGGAGCAAGTTGTTCGAGCTTTAGAGAAGATTCTTGGGGCTCCAACTCTGACCGAAAAGGACTGGAGAAAGAAGCTGGTGGGCAGTTAGGAGCGACTTAACCGAGTATGGGGCGTACTCGTAGTTGCAGCCCCCCTCTTCTAGACTGGGTGCCTTCTGAGCAAGGCCCGAAGAGGAGGAAAGCGGATGCTAGGACTTCGGCTCCGGCCAAGACTCCCGTGAAAAAGTTAGCCCAAAAGCCAAATAATGTGGCTCCTTCAAGGCTTGTGGCTTCGCCCTCCGATTCATCTGAAGATGATGGAGTGAGAGAAATGCAAAGGTTCCTCGTGAACCTAATTACCGAAGATGAAGCGTAGGCAAATGTTGTTGTATACACTGGCGACGTAGAAAGCGTGCCAGTTGCTCCAGGTAGCTCTGAAAAGGCCAGGACCTCGAGTGTCCAGCCTGACTTGCCGCATCAAGAAGCCCCTGCTACTGAAGGTGGAGTCGAAGTTATAGCTGAACAAGCTTCGATTCCGGACGAAGCGAAAATTGTTGCTCCTAGGGAAGCTCCAACAGTCAACCCATCGGTTCTAGACCCTGAATCCGATGAAGACTTTGAAGTGGCCTTCGACCCTCCGAGTAGCCCCGTACTCATTCGCCGACAGGACTTCGGAGGTAAACTTCACTTAAACCGCCTTTTTCTTTACCCTACAAAATTATGCAATATATAATACCTTTGTTTTGGCAGGGTCTGCTCCCATGGAGATGACTCCTCCTGCGAAGACTGCTCCTAGGACTTCGACATCTCCGGGGTCGGTTCCAGAATCTCCACAAATGGGACCTGGAAAAGGTAAAGGCAAAATGGACCCCTTTCCTGCTCCGAACTCGGGATTAACTCCATCGGAATCGACAGACGGAGGAATATCTACGGAGGGAGGCCAGTCCGCCGAAGTTTCCGAGGATGCGGCGTAGCGCTCTGGCCCTTCACCCAATGAAGACGATCAAAGGGCTTTGTCCATGCTCCCCCTCCTAGCTCCTTTCCTGGAGCGAAGGACCGGACTTCAGGCCCTACTCGAACCTTTGGATCTAGCTAACCGTGAAGTTGGGGGAACAGACTTAGTAGCCATACTTGGGGACGCTGAAGGGTCGGAGCTGAACGCAGCATTGGAACCGGCAGCATACCAGGTACGAAGTATGTGCAAAATCAAGATTAATTTCAACTTAAGAACAATTTCTCACCTTGCTTTTTCTCTTCACAGCAAATAGTCTTGGCTCGAGCTACAGCTGTTTTGAACGAGCGAGGAAGCATTCGTCTTAAGGAGAGGATTATTGCCCTCCCAAGGAGTCTTGAGGGCTCCGAAATTTGAATCTCTAGCTTGGACGAGATGGTTGAAGTGGAGAGAAGAGCTAGACTTGGTCTGGAGGCCGCAAATCAGAAGCTCAAAGCCGAACAAATCATGCTTCGGGCTAAAATAGAGAGAATGCGAGCAGAGCACGCAACGGCGGCGGCTGAGCTGGTTAAGCTTCAAGAAGAAAAAGCGAAATCCATGGAGGAGGCCAACAACCTACTTAGCCAGAAGAACTCTTTGGCTACGGAGGCAGCTAGACTATCTTCTGTGGTAGACGAGCTGTCTTCGTCAAGGGATGCCTTAATTGAAGACAGGGTGAAGTCGGAGAAGGTAGCTGCGGAGGTCATCGATAATCTGTTAAGTGTTTTAGAGTACTTCGGTACTCTTTGGACACTACCTTCGAGTGACAACGTCCCCTTACTGCGATGGCTGAAAATGATCCAAGGAGCAGCGAAGATGATGAAGTCAGTGGGTATTCGGTATGGAGAACTCTCCGTCCAAGTAGCTGCTCTCGGAGTACTTCTCTACTACGAGGATCTAGGGCTATCAGTAGCACCAGACTTGGGGGTGGCTCCCATTACCTTCGACGACAACCAGCTGTTAAACCCTCTCGAAGATGTGGCCGTAGCCTGGCAAGCCTTCCAAGCATCATGGAGAGCCGAAGGTCGAACAGCGATCAAGGCTTGGATCAATGAAGGGCATCGCCAGAAATAAGCTCGGTCTCAAGCTTCGAGCAGCAAGCCTCCGCCAGACCCGTGGGTTTAGTTTTGTTTAGGGGTCCGAATATGTAAAAATTATGCTTTCATCTGTTATGAATGAAAACTTATTTGTCATGTTTTTAGGCTTCCCAACCTCGTATGGATGATCTCGAAGTATTAAATGTTACCGAAGAACTTCGCCTGCTATGGGCTACCTTCGATCTTTTAAAACTTCACAAACGACCTCGATTTCTGATTCCTCGAGAAAGCTCCGGTGCAATTGCGCCCAAAATACATAAAGATATATTATCTTATATTAAAGAGGAAGAAAAAGAAGTTAACTTGGAAACCTCATCCTTTGAAGACGTTGAATGGTCCGAAGAAGAGAGTACTGCTGAAGAACAAAGAAAGAAGCCTGAAGAACTTCGAAGCTGGGAGAGAAGCCCCAAGCGACTTCGAACTTGGGCTGAACTTCAACAGGAACAAAAAGATTTTCGAGCTTCGACGGGAGGGAGAAGAATTAAACGTAAAGTTATCAGGACTCCTGGCTCTGGAACTAGTCGTTCCGGCTTTAGTGGTAGCTCTAGAGATCAAAGGGGTCTTCGATTCCATCTTGGTATAGACACAGATTTTTCGTAATGTAATGTAATTTTTTCAAATGATAAAGATTAAGATTTTTAAAATTGTCTCTCTACTTCCTAGCCCCTCTTTGGGCGTAAGCAACTTCGAAGTATAGTCGAAGATGGTTAGGTGCAAAGAAAAAGACTTAGGAGTACAATTTTGGAGGCTTAGAGCTCCTTAGCAACTTAGAGATTAATTAAAATCTCACAAAATGTCTTCGACTACTTGGAGTCTGAAAACTGGTAACTTAATACCTTTGTTTGAAAGTAGTCACTTCGGACTGATTTTCCGGACACCTTAGCATCCAAAATGATTGGTCACTTTGGACTCTTTTTATAGATATTTGAAGCTTATCAGCTCAAATTCTGTTCTGTTTGGCCTCCTTTGGCTCTTTTTGCGAATGCTATCAAACCTGTGGTTTGGAATTCGCAATGGTCTCCTTGGACTCTTTTTACGGATGCTTTCAAGCCGGAGCTTGGAATCGGCATTATTTGGTCTCCTTTGACTCTTTTTACGAATGCTTTCAAGCCGGTGGCTTGGAATCTATTTTTAGTGACTTTCCCACCTCGTCGGAAGCTTCGAACTAGTGGTTCAAAGTTCGAAAAATTGGTTCAAATGATTGACACTTCCCTCACAACCAACTTCGTTCTTACAGTGCGTCCACTAGAAGTAGGAAGTGTTTGAGAGGTAGGCATTATCTGAACCATGAACTTTATTAATTCAGAAGGTGTTTACAAATGATTACAAGGAGCCCCTATACAAAATATCGCTTTAAGTGCTTCGCATGCCAGGCATGGTTTAACTCTCTGCCTTCTAAATTAGCTAACTTAAAAGAACCAGGGCGTCCTAAACGGAGAATAATGTATGGACCTTCCCACTTATTTCCTAATTTCCCTGGTGCTATAATACTTCGCAAAACTAGATGACCCAGCTTAAGTTCGTTAAGCTTAACCTTTGGGTCAAACCAAGTCTTCGTCTGCTGCTGATACTTTGACAAATTGGCGACAGCTCGAAGTCTTGTTTCTTCTGTTAAATCAAGCGAAGTTTGCCTTTCTCCTTCTATTTTCGGTTCGGTGCTGCGAAGCGATCCTCCTTTAAGCTCCGTTGGCGTCATAGCTTCGTCTCCGAATAATAGTCTGAAAGGAGTGAAACCTGAGGACCTTGTTTGAGTGGTCCGAATGGACCATAAAATCTTTGAGAGCTCTTCGGTCCACAGCCCTTTTGCCAACCCTACTATTCTTCGATTTAACCCTGACAAGATATTAGCATTGGCTATTTTGACAGCTCTGTTAGACTGAGGATGGCGCACTACAGCGAAGCATATTTGTATGCCAAGATCTTCGCAAAACTTCCTGAAGGGCTCTGCATCAAACTGTGTCCCATTATCAACTGTGAGCTGCCAAGGTACTCCGAACCAGCATATTATACTTTTCCAGAATATTTTTGTACATTATTCAAAGTGATAGCTGTGAGGGGTTCTGCTTCGACCCACTTGGAAAAATACTCAATTGCTACCACTACGAATTTCAAATTTCCTTTTGCTAATGGGAAGGGGCCAATAAGGTCCATGCCCCATCTGGCCATTGGCCACACTAGGCAATGACTTGAAGAGTTGTTGGTGGACGATGACTTCTTCTTCTCATCCATTGACAACCCTGGCACGTGCGGACTAGACTCTCCACATCAGCTACTATTGTAGGCCAGTAAAGCCCCTGGCGAAGTGTTTTTCCTGCCAGAGCTCGAGGGGCCAGAAGGCTACTACAAAGGTCTTCATGAATTTCTTGGAGAATCTCCTGACCTTCAGCTCGAGATATACATCGGAGTAGAGGGGAACAAACTCTGACCTTGTATAGAATATCGTTGATTATATGATAATTTCGAATTCTGAGCTTTAACCTCGAAAGTTGTGGCCCTTCAGGCAAATTTGCTTCTCCTTGCAACAATTACATAATTAAACTCCGCCAATCAGTACTTGGACTGCAAAGAACTTCCGCAGAAGGGATTTGTGTTACCGAAGGTGAACTGAGCTCTTCGTAAAAAACTCCTTCTGGAATGTCCATAGCTCCGGCTGCAGCTTTTGCCAAGGTATCAGCTTGCATATTTTCAGCTCTGGGTATACTTCGGATGGAAATCCCTTTAAATGCTACTTCGATCTTACGGATCTCTTCCAAATATTTTGCAAGCTGGGGATGATGGACTTGAGAACTTTTATCAACGTGCCCTGCTATTATTTGAGAATCTGTTTTAATAACAACTCTTGTAGCCCCTAAAGCACGTGCCTTTCGAAGTCCTAACAAAAGTCCATCATACTCTGCTGTATTAATTGTGGACTTAAAGTTGAGCCTTGCGGAGTACATTGCTATTTTCCCTGAAGGCGAAATTATTACCGCTCCGACACCTACTCCAGATGGTTGGAAAGCTCCATCGGAGTATATGGTCCAAATTCCTTCATTTGGTTTCTTTGGAGCCCATACTACAGGGGGAGTCCATTCTACCACAAAGTCTGCCAACACCTGTGACTTGATTGCTGCCCTTGCCATGATGGAGATGTCGAAGGGTGCTAATTCAATGGCCCATTTCCCAATTCTTCCTGTAGAATCCTTACTTCGGAGCATATCTCCTAAGGGATACAAAGTCGGTACAATCACATTATTTGCTAAGAAATAATGCCTTAACTTCCTCGAAGCCATTATCAGAGCATGGGTGAACTTCTCAAGCTCAGAATATCTTGTTTTTGCTCCAGACAATGCTTCAGATACAAAATAGACTAGATTTTGTACCAACTTCCCATTGAAAACAACTTCTTTGACAAGGACTACACTAATAGCGGAGCTAGTAGCCGCAAGGCAGAGGAGTAGGTTTTCGTCCGCAACAGGCACCATGAGTGTAGCGAGGTTACTGAGATAATTCTTAATATCGTCAAAACTCTTTTGACACTTCGGTGTCCATGTAAAATCTTCGAACCCTTTCAATGCTTTGAAAATGGGCAAACTTCTCTCCGCAGACCTTGCTAGGAATCTACTAAGTGCTGCAAGGCGACCAGTTAGCTTTTGCACTTGCTTCAAATTTTCTGGAGGAGCCATCCTTTGTAATGCAGTTATTTGAGTAGGGCAAGCTTCGATCCGTCTGCTTGAAACTAGATACCCTAACAATTTTCTAGCCTGAGCCCCGAAGATACATTTTTCGGGGTTAAGACGGACTCCACATGCCCGAAGGCTATTAAACGTTTCTGCTAAGCCTAGGCTATGTTGGTGCTTTAGAGCACTCTTTATTACAATGTCATCCATATAGGCTTCTACATTGCGGCCTATTTGATGACCTAGAGCCTTGTCGGACAGATAACTTCCAAAGTCCTTGTCAGACAGGCTGAACCCTCGTGTTCAGAAGTAAGCTATGCTCAATAATATCCCGACTGACTCTGGTAATGTCCTCATCAGACCATGCAAAGACATCTAAATTTTCTTCAACTACTTTTTCTAACGAAGTAGCGACTTCTGGAGGCAAATCCTTGCCGAACTGAAATGAATAGTCTTTGTCATCTTTGACAATAACCTTCGTTATAATCTCTCCTTCGGGACTTGGTCTTGGGAAGGACTTCTTCGAAGGTTCACCTGAAGCAGAGATATCCTCCGGGTTGCCTTGTACGTTGTTCACTTGTCTCGAGTCAAGAGGGGGCCATGACCATATTCTGCTCTTCGCATAGTGGCCCGATCTCTGAAAAAAGTGAGCACTCCCGCTTGCGTGGGCATCTTCATACACAAATAATTATGATGTGCCATGGCTCCGAACTGATTCAACATGCCCCTCCCGAAGATAACATTATATGCGTACGGGGCATCCACAACATAGAAAATCACCTCCTCCGTCCTGGCCAGTAGCCCCTCTCCGAAAGCGACCTCCAGACCTATTTGGCCGAGGGCATCAAGAGAGGGTCTTGCGAAGCCTTGCAAAGGACGAGCTGCAGGGAGAAGATGCTTCCTGGAGATACAGAGCTGATCGAAGGGTTGGACGAAGATAATATCCGCTGAACTCCCTCCGTCAATCAGTACTCTTCGGACTTCAGTCCCTGCTATGTCGGCAGTGATGACGAGTGGATCTGCATGTGGAAACTTTATGCCAGCTACATCATCTATGGAAAAAGATATCGACACATGGGACCATTCAGGCATGGTAGTTGCGGATGAAGAAGTTCCAATATGGCCCACTTCTCAGACATATTCTCTTCTCTGTCTCTTCGACAAACTACCAAGAGTCCCTCCTCCGGAGATGGGGAGGACTACTATTTTTCCTCGATCTTGACCATCTTCCTGCTTTGGAGGTGACATAATATTGACCACCGGAGGTTGCCTTGCAGGGTCGAAGTTGTATATACGTGCCACAGCCTGGACAAGCTCCTGACACACCTCGGAAGGAACTCGGTCAGTAGTGCCTTGACCCGAGGTTCTTTTAAGGTACTCGCCTCTTAAAGCGAGTATAGACTTGCATGCATCGGTTGCGTGACTTCGATTCTCATCATGGATGCAGCAGAAGAAGGCTTGGGCTTTGCCAGCCGGCTTCCCTGGCGGCCTCCAGCCGCTGGTCTTGCTTCCCGAAGCTTGTGAAGTCTTAGGGCCAAATTTCTGCGGAGGTGCAATGTTCAAGACTTCTGAACGAGGATGCTTTTGCCCCCGACGCCTGTCATGGTGGACTTTGAAGTTAGGCCCCTGCGAAGGTGTTGAAGTCTTCACTTCCAACTTGACTTCTTGCAGGATTTACAATGTTGAAGCATTTCTCCGAAGCCACCCTTCTTCTGACCTAGCATACTCTTCAAAATAAGACATCAACTGAGCAACATAAGATATCTGTTTCTGATGAAGTTTATCAAGGAGGCTCGCATGAGTAACTCCCTCTCGAGCAGCATCAACTATGGAGGATGTAGTCAGCCCTCGAATTTGCGACTTCGTATGGGCGAAGCGCTTGAAAAATTGCCTTAAAGTTTCTCCAGGCAGCTGCTTCACCTGGAAAAGACTTCCTGTAGACATTGGGGGTACGAAGGTACCCTGAAAGTTGCTTATGAACTTCTTCCTTAATTGCACCAAGTTCTAATTGAGCCTGGCTTCTAGGACCAAAACAACCGCAGAGCCACTCCTCCGAGAGCAAGAGGGAAACACTTGGCCATAGTGTCTCGCACTCCTCCACTGGCCTCAATTGCCAACGCATAAGAACGGGAGAACTCCCCGGGGTCCTCGTCTCTAGAATATTTGCAGAGCTTCGAAGTTTTAAACTTAGGATCGAAGCGCACTTTTTGTAGCTCGGGATGCAGCGGAGACTCGCTATCGAAGGAAGCGTTCTCCGGGGCTTCGAGATAAGGAAGTTCGTCGTCTTGGGGCACTTCAGGAATGACCGGGGTGGCCTGAGAACGAAGCCTATCTGCGGCTTCTTGCCTCCACCTCGCCACTTTAGCTTGGAGACTGGCCATTTGGGCTGCCATGTTGCCAAGACCATCTTCATCTCCTTCGGAAGGACCTTCCGGGTCTTGAGAACTGTACGTATCAGTTCGAAGCGGAATCTTAGCTGGAAGAGGGACTCCAGCTGGCCGAAGTATAGATGGAGTTGGGGGAAGAACTCTGTATGCTCGAGAAAGGGGAATCCCTTCGGGGGTCTGAGGTGGAGGAATTACCGAAGATCCTCTTACCTCGACTGTGTTCGAAGATCTTACTCCGGCGGTCCGAGGGGACCTCCGAGTAGGACTACCACCTGAACTCCGCTTGGGAGGCATGGTTTGAGAACTTGGTAGAGAATGAAGTTTTTTGGACTAAGCTACCGACGGACGGCGCCAACTGTTGGCGTAAAATATTACGCTAACAGGTTTCTAGAGATTAGAAACTAACAAACGAAGTGTTTGTGAAGTGAACTATTTCAAGCCTCCGAATTGGATAATAACTCAAAGCAGTTCGAAGATGTGTATTGAATAACTCAGTATTCCCCCTCATTACAAGGTAAAACGGGGGGGTATTTATAGGCAAAAACCTTAAGGAAAAGACCTTTTTGCCCCTCTATTACAACCAACATAGTGGAAACTATTCGGTACCCTTAATAGGGCTAAAATGGTAAAATACTAATGTAATGAGAAAGAAGATAAGTCTTCCATCTTAACTGGCAGGGAGGTTCTCTGAAGAGTCTACATTCGAAGATATACTCCGAACTGGAGTTTGCCTCGATCCTTCGAACTTGCACTAGTACTAAACCAGAGTTAGATACTAGAGAGCTTCGGCTTAATAGACTATCTTCGTCTTGTTACAGTAGTGACCCTGAGGATGAAGTATTTTCCCCCAACAATTATATTGCAGGTTACCTACGTTCGGAGCTACTTCGCTGGAGGTGTCCGGAGCTGAGAGATTGGTTTCGGAGGTTGCCAGAACACCCTTCAGCGAGATCCCTGCTTCGACCGCACGCCAATACACTTCACCAACACACTTCGTCACGACAGGCTTCGCCACGCTCGTACTCCACTCCAGATGAACTCGCACTCGCGCGTTGCACCTGAGTCATCACTCTGTATCCTGTTGTATCGGCGACTTCACACCACAGCCCGCTGTTCGGAGGTGATTGTCATGTCCAGATCTGTTCGGAGTTCATCTTCGGCCAGATCAGTACGAATGCTGAAGGTTCCCTTCTGCGGGACGCTTCGCATCAGACACCGAATGTACACTTCGGCAACCCCCTTCGCACCATACTTCGAACATTCAGGCTTCGCTCGGTTTTCTAGTTTATTCTGTTTAATATATTTATTTCGGCTAATTGGTTTATTTTGTGTGATCTGATTACCTGGCGACTCCACCTACCTTACCACGGTTAAGGGTAGTCGGAACGCGACGTCGGTGCTATGTTACGCTTAGGCTTGTCCCTAAGTATCCGCACACTTTTGGATCGTCGAACTGACCCAAGTGTGGGGCACGTTTTCGTGTCAACACACTTTTTGGTGACTTCGCTGGGGAGAAGCTACGCCAACATGATGGGTACATCTGCATCGGTCACCGGTACATCTATAATGACTACTATGTCTACACCGCTGATGGACACCATAGGAGGCGTGAATATCGACAACCGCAACATCCTAACACCTACTCTCGAAGATATTCCCGCAGAAGACCGAGCAGAGATCGAGCCAAAGTTGAAGGTGCTCCAAGACATGATGCTTGGGAGCTACGTCAAGACACGCGCGGGCTTCATCAAGCGCGACATCATCACCCCTAACCTTGCTCGGATCCAGGTAACACCCGTATCGCCTCGTTTATCTTCTTTAGAGATTGAGCAAAAACTAGCTGCATCAGTAGATCAGGCCGTTAGCGCTTCGCTAGCCAACCGTTTAGATTCGGCAGTTAGCTCCCAAGTACAGGTGACACTTAGGAGGTTCGACTTTACTAAGGCCATACCATCAGCCCCTATTTCTAGTATACCCCCGGTAAATCATGTGTATAGTAGAACTGACGGTAGCACTGGCAAGACCGTTACGTCTCCAGCCTCAACACCCGTGGCCGAGACTAGTCAACACCCATGACCGACACGCCGATATCCTGTCGCGTGTCGCACCCCCGCATGAGAGACGTGCGCAGGCAGCAGGCCAAGATGTCCTAGAGGAGCAAATCCGCGCACTATTTAAGGAATGCGCCGGCTTCGTGCCTAGGGGTCGGGCTAGGATTTACCGGAAGCCATATCCTGATCATTTCGATACAATACCCTACCCCCACGGCTATAGAATCCCCGAATTCACTATGTTTGACGGTGAGGGTAGCAAAACCACACTAGAGCATGTTAGTCAATTTTTAGCACAGTGTAGAGAAGCTAGCGGGTTATACGCTCTAAAACTTAGACTGTTTTCTCTCTCGCTATCCGGCACCGCTTTCACTTGGTTTTCGGTGCTCCCGCCAACTCTGTTCAGACGTGGGATGAATTGGAACAAAAATTCCATGACTACTTTTACACAAGTGGGACAGAACATACGCTTTCACACTTGACATCGGTTAGGCAGAAATCTAATGAGAATGTCTCTGAGTACATTAAGGGTGTGTTTGGTTCTGCTTTTCAAATCTACTTCTGCTGTGAAAAAGCAGAAGCTGAACCAAACGGGTTTACCAAAACTGCTTCTGCTGTGAAAAAACAGCTTTTTTCTAGTACAAATTTGGAAGCAGCCTAGACCCTGCTTTTCTGCTTTTGCTTTTCTGATTTTTAGTTCAGATTAAAAAGTATGAATTCAAGGTGTCTTAATTGATTTAACATTATTATGGTTTGTATTGCTTTGCACAATTTCATGAGATAATATGTGTTTTTTGGATACTTTATAAAATAAACTATGCACTTTTTTATTTATCTAATATATTTTTTAGTTATTCAGTTGCATCAATGTTGAGTGTTTCCTATTTATATATATGTATAGAATATTATAATGATGAAAATTACGTAAGTTATAAAACACAGTCAGCTCACAACAGTTTTTTCACAGCAGCTTCAACCAAACGACTTTTAGCTTTTTCACAGCAGGCAGCTCACAGCAGCTTTTTCACAACAGGCAACTCACAGCAGCTTTTTCATAGCTCACAGCAGAACCAAACACACCCTAAGCATTTTAGGGATACTAGAAACCGATGTTTCAGCCTTAATATTTTAGATAGGGATTTGGCGGATCTAGCTTTTAATGGGTTATGTTTCGGGATTAAAGAGAGAGTAGACAACTAGAACTTCTTAGATGTTAGCCCAGTCTTGCAGCAGGCTCTGGTCCAGGAAGTTTGAGCTAAAGATAAAAAGTTTATTAAGACATTTAACAAGCCTAGGGCTGAAATCCATGTCATGGAACGCTCCGACGAGGAGGAATCAGAAGAAGAGTATTCGATCGACATGTACGCAGCCGAATGGGGTTGCAACACCAAGAGTAAACCTATCACGTGCTCCGAGTTACGACCATCTCCCACCAAGAGTCGGCCTAGTGAGGTCAAGTACTCATTCGATATAACTAAGTGTGATAAGATATTTGATTTTCTCTTAAAGAACCAGCTTCTTAGGTTGCCTAAAGGCCAAGTCGTTTTATCTGCTGATGAGTTGAAGAAACATCCGTACTATAAGTGGCATGATTCACATTCACATAATACTAATGACTGCAATGTTTTTCAGTGGTAGGTTCAATCGGCCATAGAAGAAGGACGATTGAAAATAGACCACAACCCAAAGATGAAGCTGGACAAAGATCCCTTCCCCGTCAACGCCGTCGATCTCGGTGAAAAGAAGGTGTTGATTCAGCTAGAACAGGCCGAGTTGACTAAAGGGAATGCAGTAATTGGTGGAGAGCCGCACACGCACACACTCGTACATAAGAACCCAGAGGTGGGTGTGTGGAAGAAAAATGTTAGCATTCCTTCGGCTAGGGCTCGCAAGAAGCCAAAGGTAACATATAGGATGCTTTTAAAAAAGAACCAAAGAAAAGCCAAGGAAACAGGCCCCCACGCTAAGAAACTAAGTCAGCCGAAGGGCCCAAAGCATCCGGAGGGTGGCTTCGGACCGCAATGGCCGAGCCCTCCTCATGATGTCTTCGGACTACAATGGCTGAACCCTCTGCATGGTGACTTCGGGCCACAGTGGTCTAATGCTTCGTATAGTGGCTTCGGACCTCGGTGGCCGAACCCCCAGTATAGTAACTTCAGACCCCAGTGGCCGAACCCCATGCGGAGTGAGTTCGGCCCCCAATGGTCGAATCCCGCACCACTCTGGATGAACCCTTCGACAGGAGGCTTCAGCCCACACTGGCCGAACGTACCTCCGGCTTGACACGACCCCTCACTGATATGGTCCGAGACACCGTCGACTCTGCCGAACCCCCCTCTGGGTAACGAGTTCGGCTCACAGTGGGCGAGGCCACTAGAGCCGTGATGCCTCCACCGTACAACTGGGCGGGAACTCCATGGGCTCCATATGTATCGCAGCTAGAGTACCCTCCGCAACTTAGCGCTATGCCTTGTTTTCCTTCGAAGTATTATGAATGGCAGGGACAAATAGAAGCAACGAAGGGAGGCATCGTCCATTGGCTGTCCGTAGTACCTTCAAGTCGGCTCAGCGAAGTCTAAGGGTACAAGCGCGAAGGAGCAAAGGACAGGGAGTCCGAAGCTATCACAGTCAGAGTAAGGTCTCAGAAAGTCCCAATCCTGAAGGACCCATCGCCAAAGTCTGACGTAGGTAAGTCCCCTGCTTCATCCGATTGCTGGGGGTCTGTAGCGAAGGCTCCTCCGAATACAGAGTGTGCGAGGCCGAGGTAGGCAGTACCACTTCGGATAGAGTTGACAGGAACTAGGCAGTGGCACCTGGCACCAAGCCACGACCATCTTGGGCACCTCCAGGCATGTCCAAATCACAAAAGAGGCATCTACAATGACTACGGGCAAAGGAGATGCGCGAGAAGAAGGCCGAGGATTAGCGCGACGCTATTTTTGAATAAATCCATCCTCGACCAACTACAAGACAAATATGGATAATTAAGTCGATTGGGATAACCAATCCGGCTCCTAGTCTGAGCGACAATGAGGAAGACATGCTCGACAATGACTACTCACCAGTCTCTGAGGGGCCCGCACCCCAGGCAATGGACATCAACGTCATCATGCTGCCCGCCGAGTTTGCCCTACCGCAGGATGAGGCTGAGGTCGCTCAGTTGAACCTCGGCCCACTTATTGCTATTTTTGAGAAGCCCGAGGACTCGACTCGCCATCTGAAACCTCTCTACGTCAGGGGTCACATTGATAGAAAGCCGATTTCCTAGATGCTTGTTGACGGTGGCACCACTGTTAACCTAATGCCCTACTCGTTGTTGAAGAAACTTGGCAGGGATGAGGATGATCTGAAGAAGACCAACCTTGTTCTCAATGGCTTCAACGATGAGAGTTGTGAGGCCAAGGGCATTTTCTCCAAGGAGTTGACAGTAGGCAACAAGACATTGCCAACAACATTCTTCGTCGTCGATGTACAAGGTAACTACAACGTGCTGCTTCGGCGCGACTGGATTCACGCAAATTGATGCATTCCTTCTACTCTGCATTAGTGCCTAATTCAGTGGGACAACGATGAAATAGAAGTCATACCCGCAGACACTTTGGCCCAAGTGGCATTGGCCGATGTGTCAGTTGACGCCATTCACAACAAGTAGAGTGTCTATCAGGTAGAGATCTTTCGGATTACGATTTTGTCAGCATGTCCGGAGGATGTTTTGTACTAGTGTCTATAAAGTCGGCTAGTGTAGCACAACTGTTTTTATATTAGTAGTCATGTCTAGCAAGAGTAATATGGATTGGCCAAAGTCTCCTGTAGAGTAGTATCGGTCTACTAAAGACGGTATCACCGAAGCCATCGAGGACTTTAGTGAAGTAGAGGAATTAGGACAAGGTTTTGCATCGGCCGATCCCTTAGAAGAAGTTGACATAGGTGATGGTAGCATCCTGAGGCCGATTTTTGTAAACCAACATTTACAACCTAATGAAAAGGTCGAAGTAATAAGTTGCTTCAGTCGTATATCGATTGCTTTGCATGTGAGAATAGCGAGATGTCAGGACTAAGCCGCGAGCTTGTAGAGCATTTGCTACCTATCAAGTCTGGATTTAGGCCTTATAAATAGCCTCCTCGTCGCTTTAACTCGGCCATCTATGACTGAGTTAAAGAAGAAGTATAGCGATTGCTCAAAGCTAAATTTATTAGGCTATGCAGGTACGCAGAATAGGTTGCTAACATTGTGCCTATAGAGAAGAAAGGGAGCCGCAAGATACGAGTATGTATTGATTTCAGGAATCTAAACAAGGCCACTCCGAACGACGAGTATCCAATGCCGATAGCTGACATGCTAATCAACGATGCTTCAGGACACAAGGTACTAAGTTTTCTTGATGGCAATGCTGGTTATAATCAAATCTTTATGGCCGAAGAGGACGTCTACAAGACATCCTTTCGATGCCATGGTTTTCTCGGTTTATTTGAGTGGGTCGTTATGAATTTTGGTTTAAAGAATAGCTGGCGCCACATATCAGCATGCTATGAACTTAATCTTTCATGACTTCCTAGGAGTTATGTTAGAAGTTTACATAACTGTATTTTCCAAGTGTGTGGCAAACAACTTAAAAGATGTCGAAAGGCTGATATGGAAGGTATCATCTTTAGCCCATTGTTCTTTTAGTTCACTTAGTTCACTAAAAGGTAGGAGGGCATGTGCTGATAGAAAAAAATGGCATTAATGGTTAAGATTGTCAAAATATCAATTTTGGTAATTTGGGCCAAAAATGCACTTGTCTCGGGTTAGGCCGAAGCCCTATAGGGTCGAAGGACCACTAGGCTACGGGCTTCGGAAGCTTCCAGCCAGCCCACACCCTTCGGCCAGAGGCCGTTGGAGGCCCACTCCACTGAAGCTTCGGCCCGAGGAGCAGACTTCGGTGGGCCTAACCAAAGGCCCACTTCGGGCAGAGATAGAGTTGGATCTGATTCTGGCTAAGTGTTTATCTCTACGCGTGATTCAACCGAATCATAACAGATTAGACTTAGAGATTAGAAGCTAGCCCCTATAAATATAGGGGTGAGGCCGGTTCAGAACCCCCCCAACACAAATCAACCACAAAGCCCTAGCTTTCAATCCTATTTAATTTATCTTTACTTTTCTTTACTCTTTGTGGGTTTGCCTGGAAGCCCTCCGACGGCTACATCGGAACAGTGGTAATCCTTGTTACTTCAGTTGTGAAGTATCCGTTAATCTACGTAATAGATTGCTATCGCCTTGTTACTTCGCCTGTGAAGTATCCGTTAATCTACGTAATAGTTTGCTATCGCCTTGTTACTTCGCCTGTGAAGTATTCGCTAATCTGCGTAACAGATTGCTACCTTCGCTCCTAGTGCAACACTTAGCAGAATTCGGTCCTCAAGCCAAATTGGTACTTCGAATCTACTCTGTTGCAGGTTACCTACGTTCGGAGGTACTCTGCCGAAGGTGTCCGGAGCTGAGAGATTGGTTTCGGAGGTTGCTAGAACACCCTTCAGCAAGATCCTTGCATTGACCGTATGCCAATACGCTTCGCCGACAGACTTCGCCACGATAGGCTTCACCACGCTCGTACTCCACTCCGGACGAAGTCACGCTCGCGCGTTGCGCTTGAGTCATCACTCTGTATCCTACTATATCAGAGACTTCACACCGAACCTCGCTGTTCGGAGGTGATTGTCGCGTCCAGATCTGTTCGGAGTTCATCTTTGGCCAGATCAGTCTGAACGCTGAAGGTTCCCTTCGGCGGGACGCTTCACATCTGACGCCGAAGGTACACTTCGGCGACCCCCTTCGCACCATACATCGAACATTCGGGCTTTACTCGGTTTGTTGGTTTGTTCTGTTTAATATATTTCTTTCGGCTAATTGGATTATTTTGTGTGATCTTATTACCTAGCGACTCCACCCCCCTTACCACGATTAAGGATAGTCGGAACACGACGTCAGTGCTGTGTTACGCTTAGGCTTGTCCCTAAGTATCCACACACTTTTGGATCCTCCAACTGACCCAAGTGCGGGGGCACGTTTTTGTGTCAACAGCAGCTAAGCGCCATCCTATACAATCTCAAAAGGTATTTTATCCCCATAGTTTCCCAAGTTTACTTTGGTTAGATCTTTTGACATATCATCCATCCATGTTATCTTAAGTTCAAATTCAACAAAAGAGTAAGCAAGAATCTAAGCAATTTAGATCAACTGTTGAATGAGCACGAATAAAAAAAATGACTATCCTTGGATAAGATGTCATATATGTGATGAGGTCTATACTAATCGCGGTGTTGTTCTCCCACATAAGGAGATCAAATCAAGCATTCTAAAGCGTGAGATTGTCATGTGAGCTAACACATTGTGTGTTATGGTACACAATTTCTTTTACTACTGTAATTTTATACTTATGAGCCTTCCAAGGTGTTGACCATGTTTTCACATTACTATATTGCTTGTCAATGAGAATTTGGGTACCATCATTATTCTTGGGTGATTGTTATCGCTCTGCTTGAGTCTGTGAGTCTTGTTTCTCTTATCTCTTGTTATCGCTCTGCTATAAATGCGGATGAAAAGAAAAAAAAGTGTTTCAGAAGGTAAATTTGGATGCACTTCATTTGGACCATGTGATTCTACCAGTCTTTGAAGTTTATTTAAGGTGTTTGCATGAGTGATCTATCTAACAATGTTTCTTCTGGGTGACTCTTCAGCTCCAGCTACAATGGAGAACCATACATGTTTATTTTCACTATGTTTATTAACTATGCATATGATTGTACCAAAAGGCTAATAGTGAAAATAAACTTAAAAAATCATTTGTCCATTTGTTTGTTGTTTAGGTTAAATTGTGGTGTGACCACCCTTTTTGGCCTAATGATTGAATGTGTTGGCTTAGGGATTGTATTGTCTGTGAGTTCCTATATAATGAATTTCCTAACCAATTCAAGAAAACTTACATTGGCCTTTCTTTAGATAATATGATCTATTAGTTAGGAAGGAAAACCACAGGCTACTATTTATAGAATCATTGAATATTTAATTCACACGTAACTCTAAATTGAAAGTTAAATTAATTAACTAAAATTTTTTCTTTCAAGTTCAGCACAATTATTGTTTTTTTATTTTTACCGTTGCGTAGCACATGCACAGTACTAGTAGAATACAGTAGTGTATCGACATGAATCAAAACAATCTGAGTGATCATGAACACGTATTTAATTGAGATCTATAATGTCTCAAAAGAGAGGTTAAATGGTTTGACCACTTTATGAAATGAAAAATGATTGTTAGATGGCATTAATATTAACACCATCATCAGTGACTTCACATTAATGAATGTTAGAAGAAATATTTGAGATAATTTAATATGTACATATTATTCTACATGAATATTATTTTTGGGTGTATTTTAATTATATATTGGCATGATTTCACATATATACATATATCAGTATCGCTGATATAAGGACCTCTTAATTTTAGTTTAGAATGGTCTTCTAAAATCATAGAATGTGCATAGTACAGTACATAGATTAGAAACATTAGTCAAGACTTAACTGAAAACAGTTTGTAGAGAACTTTATTGTGATTGTCGATGAGGCTTCTAGAGAGTTTGATATAACTTAGCTTGTTGTGGTCATGGCCTTCTAGGAGCATTGTATTTATATTTATACCCTTTGTTCTTGTTCTAGTAGTACATGTAAGATAAACTAAAAATCATTAGCGGTGGTTCTATAGGGTGGTTGAGGTGGTCGTGGACCACACTATATTTTGGATCAGTATACATTACCAGCCAATTTGTTTTCATAATCTAGGTCACAGAGCTTGGAGAACAGAGGTCTCCCTCATCTTTCCATGCCTCCTTCGCTTGCGCATGATCCACACCTACCCTACATGACGCCTGCACCCAACCCCCGCTCGCCGCCGCCGCCTCTACCTAGCTCTCATGTGACATTGTTGCCTCGGCCTAGCCCCCACGTGATGCCTTCACCTAGCTCACACGATATGCAACTGTCTCCACCTAGCCCCAACGCAACACTACCCCTCCACCCCTCCATTGGCCCCACATCTTGTCGGATGCCTCTATAGTGCCACCCTTAGCCTCATGAACCGATGGGTGTCGACTACCTCCACCATTGCGCAGCTGGGCCGATGCCCTGCTGGCCACCTTTGCCACCTCCTATGCCTCGCCATCCGCCTTTGTCTCCCTCCTATAACCATGGGTCACCTACGCCTCCTCTTGTGCCTTAGCTTCAAGATTACTTGTTTCTATCTATAATTTGGATGGCATCATCTAGGCTCTCGGCTTGTAATAGAGAACACGATAAATATTTTTAACTTAGTTTGGTTTTAATTGTTGTGATAAATTGTATGGTTTGGTTCCTAATTCTTCATGTTGTTGTGTTATATCTATTATAGTATTAAAACCAATAGAAATTGACTCCATAAATTCTTGTGTGGAGCTATGAATTAAAATATTTTTGAAGAACATATTCATAAATATGAAAGAATGATCAATTTAAATTTTGTTTGCTAATATTTTGCTCAAAGCGTGAGACATATATTCTAAATGTGATTAATGTCATTTCTAATTTAAGTTGCATTTAACAATTTTTTGATTGAATTGTGTGAGACTTTTTATGTTGTAATCTTGAAAATTTATGGACATAGATGTTAGTTTTAGTTGATTTATGATGTTATGAGATGGAAATGCTATATTTATGTCATATATTGAAAAAAATCGTATTATGCATTAAATTTATGGCAATATGAAATTTTAGAGTATGGAATAGGAATACCCCAAGAAAAATTTCTAGAGCCACCGTTGAATATCATTTCATCCTTTTCTAGTAGATCTTCATGCCTTGTCATATTTGGTGTTCTTATTATGTTTGGACTCTTTTGAGAATGTATCTGATATTTAGTATTATTGATAAGTTTCCTTTTTAAGTTTAATGGCACACCCTTCCTCATCGTGTGAAAATAACCCCCTTCCCCAAAATGGGACTTAAAATATTTTTCTATCCTACTATATAATTAGTTAGTTGTTTAATTGTCGTTGCGTGGGAACGGCAAGCCTACAGGGGTACCTGTAGTGTGATTTGTGTAGGCAGAAAGAAGGAGTCACGGCTATGGATTCGATGGTTACCCCGGTTGAGAGGGCCAAGTAAGGGGTAAAAACAATGAGGAGACGGACACGAGAGAGTTTTAGACAGGTTCGGGCCTCCTAGAGGAAAACAACCCTACTCCTATATGTATATGGATGAAATGGGGGGGTGTTTGACGATATGTGTCCTACGTGTCTCTTGTGTGTCCTACGGTCTTGTCTTGTGTGTTCGGCATGCCCCTAGCTTAGGGCCTCCCCTAATACTTTTATATGAGAAGTACTAGGGAGTTACAAAAATTAACCATAACATTGATAGCATGTGGAAACAGCTGCATAACTACCAGCATAATTGCCTTTAATTGGCACTAATGAATGTCATTGAGGTGTTGGCGTTGATTGAAGATAACCATTAGGCAGATTGCCCTTGGCCGACCTATGGCATCTCACCAGCCGGGCACATCCACTCCTGAGTGAGACGCCTAGCGGGCGAGAAGTCCATCATGGGCTGGCCTAGCCAGCAGTCGGCGATCCGAACTAAACCACTTGGTGGGGTACCCTAGATCATATCCATGACAGCAGTCCCCAAGAGTCCAAGCCTACAAGGGGTACCCATTATGTGATTTGTGTAGGCAGATAGGAGGAGTCGTGACTATGGATTCGATGGTTACCCTGGTCGAGAGGGGCAAGAAAGGGGTAAAAACAATGTTGAGACGTACACGAGAGAGTTTTAGACAGGTTGGAGCCTCTCGGAGGATAACAACTCTACTCCTGTGTATGTATGGATGAAATGGGGGGTGTCTGATTATATGTGTCTTACGTGTCTCTTGTGTGTCCTGCGGTCTTGCCTTGTGTGTTCGGCCTGCCCCTAGCTTAGGGCCTCCCTTAATTCTTTTATATGAGAAGGATTGGGGAGTTATAAAAATTAACCATAAAATTGATAGCATGAGGAAACAACTACATAACTTCCTTTAATTGGCGCTAATGACTATCATTGAGACGTTGGCATTGATTGGAGATAACCGTTGGGCAGATGGCCCTGGGTCGACCGTTGGCATCTCACCACTCGAGCGCATCCGCTCCCAAGTGGGAGGCCTGGCGGTCGAGAAGTCCTTCATGGGCTGGCCTAGCCAGTAGTCGGCGATCTGAGCTAAATCGATCGGTGGGGTAGCCTAGATCATATCCCCGACAGCAGTCCCCAAGCTCTTTTTGGTGTGGCCATGCTCGGATCGGGCGAGAAGAGCTCCAAGTAAATTTGATGTAGTCATGTCTTCGATCGGTGCACCGCCAAGGTGCACCTACCAGTGTAGCCCCCGAGGCTGACATTCCTTCGAAGAATGAGATTCAATCTCAAAACATCTTCTTTGGGGAATTTACCGTTGACGTAGTTAATCTTGAAACCGTGCGGCCTCCCTGCTGGCGGAAGTTACCGTGTGAGGAGACGGTAGTTAGCATTGTCTCTTCACTTGCTTTTTTCTTGCTTCATTTTCTGGAGCACGGTTCTGGACCCTCTGAGCGATCCCTGTGAACCGCGCTGGTGCGATTGATGGCGAAAAGTGCTTTTTCAAACCGCTTGCTTTGGTAGTTGTGACACTTCCGGATGGGGAACCACCAGGAGGAAAGTTGTAAGTAACCTTCCTGTGCAATTTGAAGTAGTATTCCATCCGATCTCCTAGCACCTCGCAAAATTTCTCGGCACTGCAACTGCGTGGTTTGCTACCGCAAAGCCAAGTAGTTGTTCAATCTGAAGGCTTTGGCGAGGGTCTCTAGGACTTCAATGGAGACAAACACTTCTCGGAAGCCGGTGGATCGCCTGGAAGAGTTCCGCGTCTCCACCATGGGGGAAGCGGCGGTGTAGGCGCTAGAGGATTAGGGAGATATCCCACTAAAGGATATCTCATTGTGGCAAGCGTCCGACAGCAAGACATTTCCATCCTTCGACACCCACGAGATCGTGGTCTTTGATTCCTTTTTTCTTCGTGGTTTCGGGTTGCCGGTGCATCCTTTTCTTCGTGGTATTCTTCGTCATTATGACATCTCTATCTGCAATCTGAATCCCAACTCTATTCTTCACCTTTCCATCTTCATCGAGTTGTGTGATTCTTTCCTAGGGATTGATCCCCATTTCAATCTTTTTCGCAACTTCTTCTTCTTGCAATCTCTTCGGAGCAAAGTGGTCAGAGGATGTGAGCTTTAGCTTTGTGATGGGAAGGTGGCAGAGTACATCTCTATCCCACTTCCCACTCCAAACAAGGGGTGGCACTTAGGTTGGTTTTATGTGGCCAACCACGAGTTATCCCTATCTCCGGAGATTGACTAAGACCCGCTGGCATCTGCCACCTGGACCGACCGGTGCTCGGTCGAGGAGCTAGGGCAAGTTGATGAGTTTGTGGCCTTGATCCGTCGACTTCGAGAAAGGAACTGCATGAGCTTCTAGGTCATGGTCATCTTCTTGCTCCATCAAGTTGTGCCATTGAAGCAGCGGCTCCACCCCGGGTATGAGTTCTCAGGGCCCGACGATCCAACTACGGAGTTGGCTGAGGCCTTGTCGTTGGAGGAGGCGGGGGCGAGGGCATGGAGCGTATTCAACAACAACATTGTGTTGATAGCGAAAAATGGCATTAATGGTTAAGATTGTCAAAATATCAATTTTGGTAATTTGGGCCAAAAATACACATGTCCCGGGTTGGGCCGAAGCCCTACAGGGTCGAAGGTCCACCAGGCTATGGGCTTCGGAAACTTCTAGTCGTCCCCACAGCCTTCGGCCCGAAGCCCTTCGGAGGCCCACTCCACCAAAGCTTTTGCCCGAGGAGCAGGCTTTGACGGGCCTGGCCAAAGGCCCACATCGGGCAGAGTTAGAGATTGAGTCTGATTTTGACTAAGTCTTTTCATGCGTGATTAAACCGAATCCTACTAGATTAGACTTAGAGATTAGAAGTCTAGCCCTTATAAAAATAGGGTGAGGCCGGTTCGTTAACCCCTCCCCCCCCACAAAAATCAGCACAAAGCCCTGGCTTTGAACCGTACTTTACTTTACCTTTATTTTCTTTATTCTTCGTGGGTTTTCCTCGAAGCCCACCGACGACCACTTCGGAATAGTGGTAAGCCTTGTTACTTCGCCTGTGAAGTGTCCGTTAATCTAAGTAATAGATTGCTATCGCCTTGTTACTTCGCCTATGAAGTATCCGCTAATCTGCGTAACAGATTGCTACCTTCGCTCCTAGTGCAACCTTTAGTAGAATTCGGTCCTCACGCTGAATTGGTACTTCGAATCTACTCTGTTGTAGGTTTCCGTGTTTGGCGCTACTTTGCCGAAGGTGTCCGGAGCTCAGAGATCAGTTTCGGAGGTTGCCAAATCAATCTTCAGCGAGATCGCTGCTTCGACCGACCGTGTCGTACCGTCACGCTGATGTCGGTTTGACTAAGTCTACATGCCAACACGCTTCACCAATAGACTTCGTCACGACAGGCTTCGCCACGCTCGTACTCCACTTTGGACGAAGTCACGCTTGCACGTTGCTTCTAAGTCATTATTCTATACCTTACTGTATTGGAGACTTCACACCAAGCCCCGCTGTTTGGATGTGGTTGTCGCATCTAGATCCATTCGAAGTCCATCTCCGACCAGATCAGTCCGAACGCCGAAGACACCCTTCGGCGGAACACTCCGCACCAGACATCGAAGGTACACTTCGGTGACACCCTTCACAACATATTTCGAATCAGTCAGGCTTCGCTCAGATGTCGACTTGTTCTGTTTAATACATTTCTTTCGGCTAATTGTATTATTTCTATGTGATCTTATTACCTAGCGACTCCACCCCCTTACCATGGCTAAGGTTAGTCAGAACGTGATGTCGGTGTGGTGTTACGCTTAGGCTTGTCCCTAAGTATCCGCACACTGTTGGATCGTCGAACTGACCCAAGTGTGGGGGCACATTTCTGTGCCAACACACTTTTTGGTGACTCCGCTGGGAAGAAAGCTACGCCAACAAGACAAGTACATCTACATCGGCCGCCGGTACATCTACAACGACTACTATGTCTATGCCACTGATGGATGCCGTGGGAGGAGCGTATATCGACAACCGCAACATCCTAACACCTACTCTTGAAGATAGTCCCGTAGAAGACCGAATAGAGACTGAGGCAAAGATGAAGGCGCTCCAAGACATGATGCTTGGGAGCTACGTCAAGATGCGCGCGAGCTTAATCAAGCACAACATCATCATCACCGACCTTGCTCGGATCCAGGAAACACCTGTATCGCCTCGTTTATCTTCTTTCGAGATTGAGAAAAAGATAGCCGCATCAGTAGATCAAGCCGGTAGCGCTTCGCTAGCCAACCATTTAGATTCGGCAGTTAGCTCCCAAGTGGAGGTGATGTTTAGAAGGTTCGGCTTTACTAAGGCCATACCATCAGCCCCTATTTCTAGTATGCCTCCGATAAATCATGTTTACAGCAGAACTAACGGTAGTACTAGCAAAACCGTTACGTCTTCGGCCTCAACATCCATGGCCGAGACTAGTCATTATGCTAACTGCCAAGATAGCACCACATACCATGCGCCGCCCCCAGCTGCGTCGATGCTAGCCTTGCCCACACTGCCCGCACCACATGCACAGGCGCCTAGGCTTGAGCACATCATACAGTTAGCGCATGGGGAGGAGGCCCATGGCCGACATGCCGGTATCCCGCCGCGTGTCGTTCCCCCGCATGAGAGATGTGCGCAGGCAGTTGGCCAAGATGACCTTGAGGAGTGAATCTACGCACTGTTTAGGGAATGTGCCAGCTTTATGCCTAGGGGTCGGGCTAGGGTTTACCGGAAGCCATATCCCAACCATTTTGATACAATACCAAACCCTCGCGGCTATAGAATTCCTGAATTCACTAATTTCGACGGCGATTGTAACAAAACCACACTAGAGCATGTTAGTCAATTTTTAGCATAGTGTGGAGAGGCTAGTGGGTCGAACGCTCTAAAACTTAGATTATTTTCTCTCTCACTATCCGGCACCGCTTTCACTTGGTTTTTAGCGCTCCCGCCAAACTCCGTTCAAATGTGGGATGAATTAGAACAAAAATTCCATGACTACTTTTACACAGGTGAGATAGAACTTAGCCTTTCACACTTGACATCGGTTAGGCAGAAATCTAACGAGAGCGTCTATGAGTATATCAAGCGTTTTAGGGATACTAGGAACCAATGTTTCAGCCTTAATATTTTAGAAAGGGATTTGACGGATCTATCTTTAGTGGATTGCGTTCCGAGATTAAAGAGAGACTAGACAACCAGAACTTTTTAGAGGTTAGCCAAGTGTTGCAGCAGGCTCTGGTCTAGGAAGGCCGGGCTAAAGATAAAAAAGTTTATTAAGACATTTAACAATCCTAGGGCTGAAATCCACATCATGGAACGCTCCGACGACGAGGAATCAGAAGAAGAGGATTCGACCGACATGTACACAGCCGAATGGGTTTGGAATGCCAAGAGTAAACCTATCACGTGCTCTGAGTTACGGCCATCGCCCACAAAGAGTCGGCCTAGTGATGTCAAGTACTCATTCGATATAACTAAGTGTGATAAGATATTTGATTTTCTCTTGAAGAACCAGCTTCTCAGATTGCCCAAAGGTCAAGTCATTCCATCTGCCAACGAGTTGAAGAAACATACATATTGTAAGTGGCATGATTCGCATTCACATAATACTAATGACTGCAATGTTTTTCGATGGCAGGTTCAATCGGCCATAGAGGAAGGATGATTGAAAATAGACCATAATCCAAAGATGAAGCTAGACAAAGATCCCTTCCCCGTCAACACCGTCGACCTCGATGAGAAGAAGGTGTTGATTCGGCCAGAACAGGCTGAGTCGGCTAAAGGGAAGGCAGTAATTCTTGGAGAACCGCACACACGCACACTCATACCTAAAAATCCCGAAATAGGAGTGTGGATGCATAATGTTAGTAGTCCCCGCACCAAAGAAAAGCCAAGGAAACAGGCCCTGCACCAAAAAACTAAGTCAGCCGAAAGGCACAAGGCATTCGGAGGGTGGCTTCAGACCACAGTGTCCGAGCCCTCTGCATGGCGGCTTCGGACCGTAGTGGCCGAACCCCCCGCACGCTGACTCTGGGCCATAGTGGCCTAACACCCCCTATGGCGGCTTCGGACCTCAGTGGCTGAACCCCTAGCACAGAGGCTTCGGACACCAGTGGTCGAGCCCCGCGCAGAGCGAGTTCAGCCCTTAGTGGCTGAACCCTGCACCACACTGGACGAGCCCTCCGATAGGAGGCTTCGGCCCACACTAACCGAGCGTACCTCCGGCCTAGCAGGATCCCTCATTGATATGGTCCGAGACACCGTCGACTCTACTGAACCCTTCTCCGGGTAACAGGTTCGGCTCACAGTGGGGCAAAGCCACTAGAGCCGCCGATGCCCCCGCCGTACAACTGGGAAGGAAGTTCGTGGGCCCCATATGTATCACAACTGGAGTACCCTCTACAACCTAACGCTATTCCTTGTTTTCCTTCGGAGTATTATGAATGGCAGGGACATGCAGACGTAGAGGTGGGAGGCATCGTCCACAGGCTGTTTGTGGTACCTCCGAATCGACTCGTGCAGAACGGAGTCAAAGAACAGGGAGTCCAAAGCTATCATAGTTAGAGTAGGGTCTCAGGAAGTCCCAATCCCGAAGGCCCCTTCACCGAAGTCTGACAGGGGAAAGTCCCCTACTCCAGCCGAAGCTCGCGTCGGAGCTTGGTCCGATCGGCCGAACAAGGCTGGTTTGACTGCTGGGGTCCACAGAGGGCTCCTCCGAATACAGAGTGCAAGAGGCTGAGATGGACAGTACCACTTCAGCCAGAGTTAACAAGAACCAAGCAGTGGCACCTAGCACCATGCCATAGCCATATTTGGAACCTCCAGGCATGTCCAAATCACAAAAGAGGTGTCTACAATGACTAAGGGCATAGGAGATGCGCGAGAAGAAGGCCGAGGATGAGCGAGACACTATGTTTGAAGAAATCCGCCCTCGACCAACTAGAAGACAGATATGGAAAGTTAAGCCGATTGAGATGACCAATCCGGCCCCTAGTCCGAGTGATGACGACGATGACATGCTCGACGACGACTACTAGCCCATCTCCGAGGGGCCCAAACCCCAAGCGATGGACATCAACATCATCATACTTCCCGCCGAATTCGCCCTACCACAAGACGAGGCCGAGGTCACTCAATTGAACCTCGGCCGTGCAATGCTATCTTTGAGAAACTTGAGGACTCGGCTCGCCATCTAAAGCCTCTCTACGTCAAGGGTCACATTGATGGAAAGCCGATCTCTCGGATGTTTTTTGATGATGGTGCCACGATTAACTTAATGCCTTACTCGCTGTTGAAGTAACTTGGCAGGGACGAGGATGATCTGAAGAAGACAAACTTGATGCTCAACGGCTTCAACGGCGAGAGTTCTGAGGCCAAAGGAATGCTCTCCATGGAGTTGATAGTGGGCAACAAGACATTGCCAACAACATTTTTAGTCGTCGATGTGCAAGGTAACTATAGTGTGCTGCTTGGGCACGACTGGATTCACGCAAATTGCTGCATTCCTTCTACTTTGCACCAGTGCCTAATTCAGTGGGACGACGATGAAGTAGAGGTCATACCCATAGACACTTCGTCCCAAGTGGCATTGGCCGATGTGTCAGTTGACGCCATTCACAACAAGGTAGAATGTCTATCAGGTAGAGATCTTTCGGATTATGATTTCGTTAGCGTGTCTAGAGGACGTTTTGTACCATTGTCTGTAAAGCCGGCTGGTGTAGCACGACTGTTTTTATATTAGTAGCCATGTCTAGCAAGAGTATTCTAGATTGGCTAAAGTCTCGTGTAGAGCAGTATCAGTCTACTAAAGATGGTATTGCTGAAGCCATCGAGGACTTTAGCGATGTAGAGAAATTAGGACAAGGTTTTGCGTCGGCCGATCCCTTAGAAGAAGTTGACATAGGCGATGGTACCATCCCGAGGCCGACTTTTGTAAACCAACATTTACAGCTTAATAAAAAGGCCGAAGTAATAAAGTTGCTTCGGTCGTATGTCGATTGTTTCACATGGGAGTATAGCGAGATGCCGGCACTAAGCCACGAGCTCATGGAGCATCGGCTACCCATCAAGTCAGGATTGAGGCCTTATAAACAGCATCCTCGTCGCTTTAATTTGTCCGTCTATGACCGGGTTAAAGAAGAAGTGGAGCGCTGCTCAAAGCTGAATTTATTAGGCCGTACAGGTACGCTGAATGGGTCGCTAACATTGTGCCTGTAAAGAAGAAAGGGAGTGGAAAAATACGAGTTTGTATTGATTTCAGGGATTTGAACAAGGCCACTCTATAACAGCCCAAATTTAAAAATAAAATAAAAAGCAGGGAAATAAATTTTCTGAAAGGAAAATGAATTATTTATTTAGAGTAATGGTTAAAAGAAACCAATTAAAGCAAAACAGGGAGAAATATTTCAAATTTGAACATGAAAAATTTATGGTGGAATCTAGAAGCCAAGAAATATTTTTAGGAATTTTTACAAAATTTTAGCACCTATGATTCAAGATCTCAACAAATAAACTAATTTCTAGAATTATTTTAATTAAAAAAGGAATTATAAATACATTTGGGCCAGATCCCTTGATTTTGCCTTGGCCCAGCCCAACCCGCAGCCGCACCCTTTGACCTGTGGCCACCGCATGTTGGCACCACTCCCCTTCTCTCTCCTCCACAACCGCGCCCGCCTGGGCCCACTAGCAGCCGCACCAGCCTGGCCCTCAGCCACTGACGGGTGGACCCGCTGGTCGGTGCCCCGCCCCCTCTATCCTGCATGCGCGCACGTCCGTCGACCCCACCCATCAGCCTCACTTGTGAGGGCCTTTGCCACTGCCTTCCCGGGCCCGGTGGTCAGCCCATTTCCCCTTGCACTCGGTCTATGACAGGTGGGACCCACCTGTCATATCCATCTTCTTCGATGGAAGGGGATCCCCCCTTCCATACCAGCCACCGCCAATCACCAGACCGAGGCCAGGATCCCCTCCCCCTCTCACCGGTGGTCACTTTCCCCCTTTTCCCCGCGCGTTTCCCCCCCGGATGGTAGGTCACCGTGCTATTGGAAGCTTGCTGGAAAACATTTGAAACCCTCTCGGGTTCCCTCATTTAGCCTACCAAATCACCGCCGCCGACCCCTATAAGAACCATAGCGTGCACCGCAATCTGCCCACACTGAAATCGCCCAAGCCCTCACCGTACCAAGCCACCACTCCACATTTTTCGGTTTTTCCCCTGCCTCAGCTCCGGCCGCCCCTCGCCGGCACCACAAGGCTCCGCTGCCCTCATCGTCGACATCCCCGGAACCATCGTCACCCGGGCATCCTCGGCCTTACCTCTATTTTGGTCTCCCGCCACTGGATCGGTGCCGCCACCGCCAACCCGAAGGGTCACACCACCTCTCCTCACCACCGGTCGCCATTAGCCCCTCGTCGTCACCGCCTCCAGTACGGATGCACTCCCCTCCCTCCCCTCTATCCATTTTCGCCGACGCCTAGGGCATTAGGCCACCGCTCGTCATCGTCGTGGCTCGCCGCCACTCGGTCAGATTCAGGGACGAAGCCCCCTGGCTCCCCCGTGCCATCGCCGTGCCAGTTTTGATCGTGGCCTGTTGGATATCACACGGATGGCTGTGATTAGAACCCGAAATCAGGGGCCCAGATTGCCTTGACCGGAGTTGACCGGTATTGGCCGATCTGAGCCCTCCGATTTCTTTAAAATCCCCACCCCACTCACAGCCGCACGATCTGGATCCTGTAGTCCAGATCATCTCGGTTCACGCCAATAGTGCCTGGTGCACGGTGGGTTCGGTCCACCGTGGACCAGAGACTATTTTTAGTTTACATAAAACTTCAGAAAACTGTTTAAACTTTAAAAATTTAGAACTTGCTCAATTTAACTCCAAAATTTACCATTCAAATTTTGTTAAATCTGCCTTTTTATTCTCTACACTTTTATGCAATAAAAACAGTATGTTTATTTTGCACTAAATACACTTATTAAATAATAAAGTGAAAACCCCTTTACGATTAAATTCCCATTTTATTAAATAATTCAGAAAAACCCTTAAAAATTATGTATTAATTTCAGAAGACATAATAACTTCATTTCACTATTTTAATGCAATAAAAACAGTAGGGTTGTCTTGTACACTTTAATTCACCTTTAAATGGGAAAATAAAACCCCTTGGGGTAAATACTTATTCTAAAAATTATAAAATTCAGAAATCCCCTTAAAAAATAATCTTAAGCACTCAGGCAATAATTTCATAAAATTTAAGGCTTTACTTCTTTTATTTAATCTAACAAAAACATGAATGCTAGTATTGTTGATTTTTGGATTGTTTAATTGAATGTCTGTATTTACTTTTTCGTATCGAGAAGACTACGACACTGTCAAAGATCCAGAGTTTTACCCCGAGGTTCCACCTTCACCGTTTGCGGATCAAGGCAAGTCACAACCCCCATTTTGATCATCATTGAGCCCATGTTTTAATAAATTATCGCTATAACTCATAGGATAATATTGCATTAGTCCAATCTCAAGCCCTAAGTTATATTTATTAGATCCCCATCCTTGTGTGTAAACCCAAGCCATTCTTATTGAGCCTAAACTCCTTGTCTCTCTACAATATTATATTAGCTAGTGTCCAATGTATCGACACAACTGCTATAAGATAAATGAATGAGTCGTAGATAGATGGATTCTGCTATATGATTTTCCCCGTTATTCTCATCTCTGGATTTCTGTTGGAGTTGGCTAAGTTATAAGTATGGTGGGTTCCGGGTGCAAGCTAGGGCATTGGTTGGTCGCACCCGGGGCACTATAAGGGCCGGTCTGCAGGATCTGTTGCAAAGCACTTCCATACTAACCACAAGTCTAGTGGGTAAGTCCTAATTGGAGGTATGGATCATACCAACTTGAAGCACTGTAGTGGAGGGGGCAAGGGGCAACCTGCAGGTGACTTGTACCGACGAGGCTCAAGTGGGGGTATGGTGGTTGCCCGAAGTGATTGGGAAACCATATGAAACCTATAAGAGGGTGTTATCGAATTGGTGCATTCCATGCTGAAGGTTTTGGCACAAATTTCTCGTGATAGGAGTCATTTAACACAATGCGCTGTGCGGGAAACAAGTGTCTTGTGGGTATAGTAGTACACCTCTGATCAGAGTTTAAATCTTTTCGAAAAGTCGAGCCCACGGTCAAGGGCAGGTTGTGTGACTTCTCGCAGTTAGTTTACTTTGTATGAATGTTTGTGTTATTCATGGCATGTAAGGACTGTAGAGCTAGGGTGGGCTGACTGTACCCCTCGAGTTAGAAGATGATGCATACACATGTTTAAATTTTTGAACTAATAACTTGTTCACTTTAACTGCAAAGTTAGCCACTACCTTCCTTGTTATTACTCTACATTATATTTGCATCCAGTGGCTTGCTGAGTACGATTGTACTCAGCCCCATTGACTTACATCACTAGAGGCAGTCTACTACGAGGAGGGTGACGGTCTGGAGTAGAGACCCAGTCAAGGCACATGATTCGAAGAAGGCGTTCATCTAGGAACTTTGTTTTACTAGTTTCTCTTTGTTTTAACTCTTTTGTAATAATATGGTCTATGAACCATGATTGATTGGCGTATTGTACGCAGTCGTGTAATGAACGTCTTGTATTTATTGATTTTCTATTGAAATTCAATAAATTCCCGGTTTTATTAAATCGGGGCGTGACACACTCCAAAAGATGAGTATCCAATGCCGATAGCCGACATGCTAATCAACGATGCTTCAGGACACAAGATACTAAGTTTTCTTGATGGCAATGCTGGTTATATTCAAATCTTTATGGCCGAAGAGGACGTCTACAATACGGCCTTTCGATTCCCCGGTTTTGTCGGTTTATTTGAGTAGGTCGTTATGACTTTTGGTTTAAAGAATGCTGGCGCTACGTATCAACATGCCATGAACTTGATCTTTCATGACTTGCTAGGAGTTATGATAGAAGTGTACATTGATGATGCTGTAGTCAAATTGGATGCTATAGGAAACCATTTATTCAATTTGAAAGTTGCTTTTGATAGGATGCGACAGTATGGCTTAAAAATGAAGCCACTCAAATGTGCTTTCGGTGTGTCGGCAGGCAAGTTCTTAGGTTTCATGATTCAGGAAAGGGTCATAGAGATTAATCCTAAGAGGCTTGAGAAAATAAGAAACGTTGCGGCACCGACATGCAAGAAAGATGTGCAGAAGTTGCTAGGCAAGATGAATTATTTGTGTCACTTTATATCTAACTTGTCCGGCAAGATTGATACCTTCGTCCCCATACTCTGGTTAAAGAACGAGGCCGAGTTCACTTGGGGGCAAGTCAACAAAGCGCCGAAGGAAAAATCAGGGAATGCTTGTCATCACCGCCCGTGGTGAGAGCACCCAAAGCCAGGATTCTGTTTCGGCTGTACATCACTGCTGAAGATAGCGTGATCGGGGCCGTGCTAACCAAAGAGGTAGAAGGAAAAGAGTGCATCATCACGTTCTTGACTGCAGCCTGCTGGACGCCGAGACCAGGTACACGTTTGTGGAATGTTTATGTTTATCACTTTACTATGGATGTACCAAATTGCGCCACTATCTTCTCCCTACTACATGTGTTGTCATTTGCCAAACTGATGTTATAAAGAACATGTTACAAAAGCCAATTGTAAGTAGAAGAATCGAAAAGTTGGCTTACGCTTTGATTGAGTATGATTTGGCCTATGAACCCTTAAGAGCGATGAAGGGCCATATTGTAGCAATCTTTATAGTTGATCACCACATAGATGTCAGTTGGAGCAACAGTGTTGCTTTAATTGAGGTGGTACCGTGTAAACTTTACTTTGATGGTTCAGCTTGCAAAAAAGGCCAAGGTATTGGAGTGGTTCTCATATCACCTACTAGAGCGCACTTTGAAACCTCTGCTCGTTTAGAATTTTCCTCTACTAATAACCAAGCTAAATATGAGGCTTTACTGCTAGGGCTTGAATTGTTGGAATCCATGGGTGTTAAACTGTTAGTGGTGCAACAAGTAGCTAAGAGTCCTCAATGTTTTAATGGCTTGCTAAACAGCTACTTGGATAGGTGCCTAGACATAGTCGCTACTTTTGATGACTTCAAAATTTCTCATGTGTCAAGAGAGGCCAATTCAGTTGCAAATGACTTGGCTCAGCAAGCATCTAGCTACCAAGTCAGGAGAGGAAAATTTTCTATATGAGAAAAGTCGATGTTTTGTCTCACTACCGAAGCTAGTGACTTCGAACAGGCGCATTCTCCTGGTCGAACCCCTCCGGCTGCCGGATACTACCGTGCGCCGAGGCCCCGTTGTCGGAGTACTCCACCCACCAAAGGGTCTGGCATGCCAGAGCCCATGAGCCAAAGTCCCCAGCTTCATGCAGCCAGTCCCAGCAGGCTTCGGCAGAAGCAAGAAAGGCTCGGGGGGCACTCTGAAATCAGTAGCTTAGACATTGTTCTAGGGAGTGAGCTAGCAAAACTCTTAGAAGTCCATAAGGGTAATTGGAGAACTCCAATCGTCCAGTATTTGAGAGACCCTAGCCAAAGGGTTGATCAGAAAATTTGGCGGCAAGTGGTTAAATTTGTGTTGCTAGATGATACACTATATCGCCGAACTGTTGATGGAGTATTGTTGAAGTGTTTAGAAAATGAACGAGCCCAAGTGGCTACAGGAGAAGTCCACGAAGGGCTTTGTGGTACTCATCAGTCGGCCCAGAAAATGAGTTGGATGCTCAAGAGAGCGGGTTTCTACTGACCGACTATGATTGATGATTGTTTGAAGTATTATAGAGGGTGTGAAGCATGTCAGAAATTTGGCAATATTCAATTAGCTCCTGCTTCACTACTTAACCCCATTGTCAAGCCGTGGCCATTCCGAGGTTGGGGTCTAGACTTCATCGGCCAAATCCACCCTTTCCTCAAAAGGGCATCAGCTCGTGTTGATGGCGACAGAATACTTCACAAAATGGACCGAAGCCGTGCCTCTCAAGAACATGACTTACAACGAGGTACTCGATTTTATCTTAAAGCACATTATAAATAGATTCGGTATTCCTCAAACCCTCACTACAGATCAAGGCATTTCGTTTGTTTATAAGGAAGTGAGGGACTTTGCCGAATTTTATAGTATTAAGTTAATAAACTCTTCACCTTACTATGCTCAGGCCAATGGTCAGGCCGAGTCTAGTAATAAAACTGTGATTAAGCTCATTAAGAAGAAGATTGAAGAATTCCATAAGAGGTGGCATGAAGTGCTTTCCGAGGCACTATGGGCTTGTAGAGTTGCAAAGCACGGTGCTACCAAAGTTAGTCCATAAGAATTGGTATATGGACAAGAAGTCGTTCTACCCGTAGAAGTAGATCTTGGCTCTTTAAGAGTTCTGAAGCAAGATGGATTATCGGTCGACGAATATGAAACCCTTTTAAAAGATAGTCTAGAAGAAGTGACTGATAAGAGGTTGAGGGCTTTAGAAGCCATAGAAGTGGACAGGAGGAGAGTAGCTAAAGCCTACAACAAGAAGGTTAAACCAAAATCATTTCAAGTAGGTGACTTGGTTTGGAAGACGATTTTACCCTTAGGCACTAAAAGTCCCAAATTTGGTAAATGGTCGCATAGTTGGGAAGGTCCTTTCAAAATAGCCGAAATCGCTCCTAGCAATGCATATGTGTTAGAATCTCTGCATGGAGAGTGATTTTGAAGAACTTTGAATGGTAGATACTTGAAAAGGTATTTCCCAAGTGTGTGGCAAACAACTTGAAAGATGTTGAAACGCTGATATGGAAGGTATCATCTTTAGCATGTTATGCTTTTAGTTCACTTAGTTCACTAAAAGGCAGGGGGCATGTGTTGATAGCGAAAAATGGCATTAATGGTTAAGATTGTCAAAATATCAATTTTAGTAATTTGGGTCGAAAATACACATGTCCTGGGTTGGGCCGAAGCCCTATAGGGTCGAAGGTCCACCAGGCTATGGGCTTTGGAAACTTCCAGCCGGCCCCGCAGCCTTCGGCCCAAAGGCATTCGGAGGCCCACTCCGCCGAAGCTTTGGCCCGATGAGAAGGCTTCGGTGGGTCTGGCCGAAGGCCCACTTCGGGCAAAGTTAGAGATTGAGTCTGATTTTGACTAAGTCTTTTCACGCGTGATCAAACCGAATCCTACCAGATTAAGCTTAGAGATTAGAAGTCTAGCCCCTATAAATATAGGGGTTAGCCGGTTCATTAACCCCCCCTAACAAAAATTAACACAAAGCCCTTGCTTTGAAGCGTACTTTACTTTACCTTTATTTTCTGTATTCTTTGTAGTTTTGCCTGGAAGCCCTGCGACGGCCACTTCGGAATAGTGGTAAGCCTTGTTACTTCGCTTGTGGAGTATCCGTTAATCTACGTAATTGATTGCTATCGCCTTGTTACTTCGCCTATGAAATATCTGCTAATCTGCGTAATAGATTGCTACCTTCACTCCTAGTGCAACCTTTAGCATAATTCAGTCCTCAGGCCGAATTGGTACTTCAAATCTACTCTGTTGCAGGTTTCCGTGTTCGGAGCTACTTTGCCAAAGGTGTCCGGAGCTGAGAGATTGGTTTCAAAGGTTGCCAGAGCACTCTTCAACGAGATCGCTTCTTCAACCGACCGTGTCGGACCGTCACACTATTGTCGGTTTGACCAAGTGCACACGCCAGCACGCTTTGCCAACAGACTTCATCACGATAGGCTTCGCCACGCTCGTACTCCGCTTCGGATGAAGTCACGCTCGCGCGTTGCACCTAAGTCATTATTCTGTACCTTACTGTATCAGAGACTTCACGCTGAGCCCCTCTATTCGGAGGTGTTTGTCGCGTCTAGATCTGTTCAGATTCCATCTCTGGCCAGATCAGTCCGAACACCGAAGACACCCTTCGGCGGAACACTCCGCACCAGACGTCAAAAGTACACTTTGGCGACACCCTTTGGACCATACTCCGAATCAGTCAGGCTTCGCTCAACTGTCAACATGTTCTGTTTAATACATTTCTTTTGGGTAATAGGATTATTTCTGTGTGATCTGATTACCTCACGACTCCACCCCCTTACCATGGCTAAGGGTAGTCGGAACGCGACGTTGGTGTTGTGTTACGCTTAGGCTTGTCACTAAGTATCCGCACACTTTTGGATCGTCGAACTGACCCAAGTGCAGGGGCACATTTCTGTGTCAACACATTGAAGCCCAATGTTCAACCGACTGCCACCCCTTTCGTCTTGATTTTCCTCGACCAGAGGTAATGTTGTTTCCTCTCGTTCTTCACCGAGGTTTTGGCAGAACTCGTGATCAATCTTCAGGTCTTGAATGTGAGCTTGTGCAGGGTTGGGCCGCCTTCATCTCTCTAGCTCCACTGGCAGAGCACCCTGGCACCGTCGAGCAGAATTGCACTAGGCTGGATGGCGGCGCACCCAGCAAGAAGAGGAAGAGCAACGAGGGTTGCTCCCCCTCGGTGAACAAGGCGAAGATACAGGAGCTGAATCCGCCCAACCATCGTGTGACTCAGAGCGCTGACCAATTAGAGGCAAAGCAGAGGGAGGCTAAGGGGCCTCCAAAGATCCCTTTGTCTCTAGGTGCCGACTCGGATGCCTTCGAGAGGGCATCTGCACTGGACGAGGCTACAACGTCATCATTCTCGATTTCCACCCCGCCTCCTTCACCGCTTCGCTCGGCTCCACCATCCAGCTTTGCTTCTGGTGCAGGACCCAGCTCATGGATGAGGAAGGTAGTGTTCTGGTGATCGACGTGCTGAGGACAATTGTCAATGTAGTCGATCTTCTTGGATAATTCTTCATGATCATCACTAGAACTTTTTCTTGATAGGATTGGAGGATCACCATTGCTCGACCCGAGCCCGATCGAGGTGACCAGTGCCATTGTGCCGACCACCGCCATTGTAGGCTTCACGGCATCATCAAGATCACCTGAGTACAAGCCACCTTTGGCGGGTGACGTGGTGGGGATCCCACCTTCTACGCCAAGAAGGTCGAAGGATCTGTCGTTGACTAGGTTGAGGCCACAACAGATCCCACCATGCCTGGAGAGGAGCGCTCCAGTCCTCTTGTTATGGTCGGGTTAATGCCACCGCCTTCTATACTTACTCCCGTTCAGCGATGGTCGGTGGCCATGGCCGGGTGCTTGAAGTCGTTCGAGTTCCATAGCCAGAAGACGATGGTAAGTTTTCCTGCAAAAAAGGTTTTCATACCTTGGCTTATAGATTAATCTGGGTATCCGCGCAGGATGTGGCTCTTGAAATAATAGAGCAGCTAGTCACCAGGACACCGAGCTGTCCCAGAAGGACGATCAGCTACGGCGGCTAGAGACGGAGAACCATGGTCTCTAGGAGCAGCTTCATGATCTTCACGAGCAGCTTGACCTCCAGACCCTCGGTATGTCTTAGTATCGTCAGTATTTCCACTTGCAGATCCAGAGCGTAAATCTTCTTCATTTTCTCATACACTTGTTGGCTTCCTATGAGTGTTTGGAGGCAGCCGTCAGCCAGGCACAACGTTTAGCAGATGATGCGACATCCGAGAGGGAAACCGCTCTGGCCAAGCTAGAGGAGGCGAAGAAGCAACTCGCTAAAAGAGATGCTGCCTCCACCGAGCAAGAGAAGTTGAAGAAGCAGCTCACCAAGTCTAAGTCTTTGGCCCAGAAATGGCATGGTGAGTATAAAAGTAGGAACTTCTTCTGAGCACTTTTTTCTTTTAGGGCGAACTTCATCAATTTATATCCTGAAAACTCTGTTTTGGTCTATAGTGGTCCACCATCGGGTGACCGCTCAGTTTGAAGACCTGGATCGACGTATGGCGAGCACCTAGAGGCATATGGATGGCTATCAGTCATGCGCAGAGGCAATGATCTACATGGTTGATTATGAGCCCCCGAGCACTCATTGGTTGGCGGAAGAGTCATTTGCTCGGCTGGTCAGTGCTAAAAGACGGCTGAAGTGGTTGTATTGAGACTTCACGAAGACAATGGCCACTGATGCGCTAGGGGTCGTCTAAGCATTATACACGACCATCCGACTAGATCTCATCCAGGCGGGGTGGCCAACGCATTTAAGCGAGGCCAACGCCCAACGAGTTTACGCCGAAGTCGAGGAGTCGGTTGACACCTTGACTGTTGATATAGAATATTATCCTCGTGCTCCTCCTGCACCTACCAAGTGACAAAAATATGTGTGACATATTTGCATGACATGTAAAATAATGTTGCTTGGTCACTTTATATTTTTGTATGCAATCCGACTGGTTGTGATCATTTGGCCATAGTGCAGGCTCGCTAGCATAGGGATAACACACGTCACATACACACTTTTTTGAATCTTAAGCACTTTTATAGACCGCATGAACCATTGGGAACCAGTCGGTAGAGGCACTCGTCCGGAATCCGATCGATCCGACTCAGCCAGAGTTGATCGTGGATATAGATTGAGCGATCACGAAATTCTATAGAGGAGATTGCCAAAAGGAGGTTGTCGTTAAGCATACTAGGAAAGGGTCTTCACTAACTCAGCTGGAGCTGATCGTGGATACAGAGTAGGAAGACCGCGGCAGGTCCCAAGGGCAATGCTTAAGAGCCACAAACTTGTTAAGCATTCAGAAGTAGAGGGGCCTTCCAATGACTCAGCCAGAATGGATCGTGGATAAAGAGTGGGAAAAATCTACTACTGCTGCGATATTCATGCTTATATGGGAATAAATTCCAAATTTGAGTGATGTATCAAATTGAAATTTAAAGTATAGATAATTCGAGACTTATCTTGGTGGCCCCGGGCCAACGGTGGTGGTGGGATTGTTAAATCCCACAAATTTCATTTGGCGGAGTCCGGTGGAGAAAATCATGGCGAAGCCATAAATGGCGCTGAAGTGACGGGCGCGTCAAGCGGCGAATCCCTTCTGCATGGTACGGGATTTTGACAATCACAATACGACGACTTGCGGAGTGATTCTGCTTAGGCCTATAAATAGCAGAGTTTCTTCAACATCTCAGCATATGTCATCTTCTTTGCCTTGACTTTTTTCTTCATTAGAAGGCGTTACACTCTACGTGGCTTGGTGCGATGATTTCTTGAAGGGTTATTGTTGGGGGAAAATACTTCATCCACTTGATCCTCCAAGATTCCAACAAAATACATCATACGACGAAGATGAAGGCAAGTCTTAATCTCGAAGCCTAAGACTTGCCTCCGGGTTGAATGGCTCGAAGCCGAAGGGTTCATCTAGGTTCCGGTCTAAAGGGACCCTCCGAAAGGCTTCCCCTTCGGAGTGGAAAACAATCAGAAGGATGAGACGTCTCCTTCATCGACATCCTTCAGGCATGTTTTACCATACTTACCCTATAAGGGATAACGAAATAGTATCCACTATGTTGGTTGTAATTAAGGGGTAAAAAGATCTTTTCCCTAGAGGTTTTACCTATAAATACTCCCTTTTCACACTGTAATGGGCATGGAATATTCAGATATTCAATACACACTTCCAACTATTCTGAGCTATTATCCTATTCGGAGGCTTGAGATAGTCTGCATTCACAAACACTTCGTTTGTCAGTTCTTAATTTTATAGAACCTGTTAGCGTAATCCGTTGCGCCAACAGTTGGCATCATATGTGGGGAACGTAGTACTAAAAGCTAGTTCTCTACCACTTCTTGTATTTCGAAGAGTGTTTGCGAAGGGAGTTTAGAAGTCCCAGGATTCGGCGCACCATTCGACAAGGGGCTTCAAATAGAGTTTGAAGGCCTTTTTTCACCTTCTTCAATCGTCCGAAGCTCCTGGTCTTTGGACCTTGCTTAGCTTCGTAAGTCATGCCTCCCAAGCAGAGTTTAGCCACCGGTCCCCTCCAAAGGTCCTCTCGGACCTCCGGTGCAGGACCTTCAGACGTTCCTCAAACTACTGAAGTAGTCAATAGGCCTCGAGCAGACAGAGTTCCTCGGGTAGCTCCGTCCATGCTTCGAACTGACTATGTCAGTTCTCAAGACCCAAAGGATCCCTCCAGAGGAAGTGAAGACCTCCCCGAAGATGTGGCCGCTCAGGTAGCGTGGCTTCAGGAGAAGGTAGAAATATGGAGCTAGGAGGCCGCAGACAGGCTTCACCCTCAAACCATCCCTCCTACTTTGAAGGTGCATCAAGATGATGACCTCGATGATTATCCAAAAGCCCCTCAAGTCATAGAAAATGCAGAGAACACCTCCTTCGATAATGAATCCACGCTGCATCCGTACTTGCAAAAGGTGCGCTTCGATCCCATGTTTCGAGCCTCAAAGCTGCACAAGTACTCCGGAGGGTCTGATCCCGGAGAATTTTCTCGCTCTTACGCCCTTGCAATAGAAGCTAGTGGAGGGGTCCGAAATACAATGGCAAAGTGTTTCCCCCTCGCGTTGGAAGGTGTAGCCCTTCGTTGGTTCTGGTCTCTAAAGCCAGGATCAATTAAGTCATGGGAGCAGTTGAAGAAGAAATTCGTGAGCAATTTCTATGGGACTTTTGTAGCCCGATGTCTATTGGAAGCCTTTTTCAGGTGAAGCAACAGGCATGAGAAACTCTTAGAAAATACTTCACGCGCTTTGCCCACACCAAGTCCCAGATAAAAGGGTTGTCCACATCGTCTGTGGTGGTGTTGATAGCAAAAAATGGCATTGATGGCCGAGATTGTCAGAATATCAATTTTGGTAATTTGGGCCAAAAATACACATGTCCAGGGTCAGGCCGAAGCCCTACAGGGCTGAAAGTCCATTGGGCTATGGGCCCCGAAAGCCTCTAGCCAGCCCACGGCCTTCAGCCAGGAAGCCTTCGGAGGCCCATGCCACCGAAGCTTCGGCCCAAGGAGCAGGCTTCGATGGGCCTGGCCGAAGCCCACTTCGGCAGAGATAGAGTTGGATGCAATTCTGGCTAAGTTTTATCTCTATCCAAGTTGAAATATAGTAGATTAGATGTGAAGTTTGGCCCCTATAAATAAAGAGGCGAGGCCAGCTTAGAGACCCCCCAAACACAAACCAAACCAAAGCCCTAGCTTTGATCGCATTTATTTACCTTTACTTTTCTATACCTCTTTGTGGGTTTGCCTAGAAGCCCTCCGCCGGCCACTTCGGAATAGTGGTAACCCTTGTTACTTCGCTTGTGAAGTATCCGTTAATCTACATAATAGATTGCTATCGCCTTGTTACTTCGCCTGTGAAGTATCCATTAATCTGCATAACAGATTGCTACCTTCTCTACTAGTGCAACACTTAGCAGAATTCGGTCCTCAGGCCGAATTGGTACTTCGAACTCTCTTTGTTGTAGGTTCCCATGTTCGGAGCTACTTCGTCGGAGGTGTCTGGAGCTGAGAGATCGGTTTCAGATGTTGTCAAGACACCCTTCGGAGAGATTACAGGCTTCGCTAGCACACTTCGTCACAACAGGATTTGCCATGCTCGTACCTCGCTCTGGACGAAGTCGCTCGCGCGCGGCGTTTGGGTTATTATTTTGTACTTTGCTGTATCAGAGACTTTGCGCCGAGCCCTGCCGTTCAGAGGTGATTGTCACGTCCGGATCTATTCGGAGTTCATCTTCGACCGGACTAGTCCAAACGCCGAAGGCACACTTCGGCGACCCCTTCGCACCAGGCTTCGAAGCAGACAGGCTCCGACCGGTTTGCTGATTTTATTCCGTTTAATATATTTCTTTCGGCTAATTGGATTATTTTGTGTGATCTGATTGCCTAGCGACTCCACCCCCTTATCACGACGAAGGATAGTCGGAACGCGATGTCGGTGTTGCGTCACACTTAGGCCTATTGCTAAGTATCCACACACTTTTGAATCGTCGAACTGACCAAAGTGCGGGGGCACATTCTTGTGTCAGCAGGTGGATGAGGCGTGCAAAGGTGTTATGAATCTCGAGCTCCTCAGCAAACTTCACCGAAAGCCATTGTCTTTAGTAGCGCAATTGATGGCATACTTTGAGCAGTATGCCAAGGCAGACGAAGGATGCCTCCGAAGAACTGTGGTATCCACACCAACCCTCCCCCAAGAAGTCAAGCTAGAGCTAGGGGCTCCGAATCCTCCAGAAGTCCCCTTTGATAATCGTCCTAACGATCAGAGAAGGGGAAAGAAGCACTTTCGCTCCGAAGTGTTGAATATTGCCACCTCCGCCCCGAAGATGCCTTCGAACTATCAACATGCTCAAGGCAATAAAGATAGTACCTCAAAGCCACTAGAAAACCGGCTGGCCAGGGCTAGGCTCTTTTTTGTTGTGTGCATAGTGAAAACAGAAGCCATGCAACCAAAGATTGTAAGTCCATACTGACTCTCTGGGGCGAATACATGGTGAGAATTTCAGGGTGGGGTACTACAGATTGAGCTCCTCCGGTAGTGCGGCCAGAGCCAGTACAAGTGATCGAGCATGCAGGCAATCCCGAAACCCCCATGCAGCTACCGGTGGCCAACATTATGTCACAACCAGAGCAAGAAGACCCTCAAGATCATGGCAAACGAGTGGTCTAACCCATCTCCAGAGGAGGAACCCTCGGTAATATGTCGAAGCGTCAGTGAAGGAAATATGTTTGGAAAGTAGGACATATAGGGACTTCAAACTCGGCTGGAGAGATGCCCCAGTGGTCCCATGTGCCCATTTCATTCTCTGCCCATGATGCTGTAGGGGTGAAATTCCCCCATGTTGACCCCCTTGTCATTTCAGCTGATATCGCAGGAGTGGAAGTTCGAAGGATATTAGTGGACGGTGGAAGCTTCGCTGATATACTCTTTGTCCAAGCCTTCGATCAAATGTGTATCCCCCGAAGACATTTGCTTCCAACAGCCCGCCCACTCCAAGGCTTCGCAGGCCCTCCTCTCGATGCCCTTGGCCAAATAGGCCTTGAGGTTTCTTTTGGCGAGGGGCCCCTGGCCAGAGTTGAGGAAGTTATCTTTGACGTTGTCGACGCCCCGTATGCCTACAACGCAATCTTTGGGCGAGGGATACTGAACCAATTTTGAGTTGTGGCACACCACAATTATTTGTGTCTCAAAATGCCCACGCAATGTGGAGTTCTTACAATTCCAATAGACCAGGCCGCAACTCGAAGAGCGGAATATGGCCACGGCCCACCTCTCGATCCTCGGCAGTTAAATAGTGTGCAAGAACACTCGGAGGAATCTTCGGGGTCCTTGGACCCTCCCAAGAACCCTTCCCTCAAACCAAGCCCCGTAGAAACTTTTGAGAGCATCCGAGCATGTGGAGTTTGCCTCAATCCTGAAGAATGTATATTCGGAGCTCAAGCAGGAAAATTACTAGGGTACTTAGTTTCGACCAGAGGAATCGAAGCTAGCCCGACGCAAATAAGTGCACTACAAAGAATGGCTCCACCTGAAAATTTTAAGCAAGTCCAAAAGTTAACAGGATGCCTCACAACCCTCACCAGATTCATAGGTAGGTTAGCGGAGCGAAGCCTCCCAATTTTCAAAGCCTTAAAAGGGTATGAAAGTTTCAAGTGGACACCGGAGTGCTAGAAAAGCTTCGATGATATTAAGGACTATCTTGGAAATTTATCAACGCTTACTGTACCTCTCACGGAAGAAATTCTCCTCCTTTATCTTGCAGCAACAGGCTCCACAGTAAGTGCAGTGCTTGTTAGAGACATAGAGCTCAATGGAAAACTAGTGCTGAACCCAGTATACTTCATTTCAGAAGCCTTGACCGAAGCAAAAACACGGTACTCCGAGCTCGAGAAATTTGCATATGCTTTGGTAATGACCTCACGGAAACTAAGGCATTACTTTTTAGAACACAACATAATTGTCCCTACTTCATATCCCCTTGGTGATATGATTCGGAGCAAAGACTCCACAGGGAGAATTGGAAAATGGGATGTCCAGCTAGCTCCCTTTGGCATTTCCTTCACTGTAAGAACAACTATTAAATCTCAAGTTATAGACGACTTTGTGGACGAGTGGACTCCATCTGCAATTTGGGCTCTAGAAGAACACTGCGATGGAAAATGGACAATATTCTCTGACGGAGCCTTTCAAGCATCTAGGGCTGGTGCCGGAGCCGTAATAATATCACCTTCAGGGCAAAAAGCAATGTATTCTGCAAGGCTCAACTAAAAATATTGCAGAATATGAAGGAATCCTACTTGGTCTCCGAAAAGCGAGAGCACTTGGAGCAACTAAAATTATAATAAAAACAGATTCCCATGTTATTGCAGGGCATGTTGACAAAAGCTTCCAAGATCGGCATCCACATCTTGCAATGTACTTAGAAGAAATCCGCAAGACAGAGGCATTATTCAAAGGAATCTCCATCCGAAGCATTCCTCGAGCAGATAATCAGCTTGCAGACGTCTTGGAAAAGGCTATGGCCGGAGCAGTGGATGTGCCAGAAGGGGCTTTTTATGAGGAGCTTGTCAAACCTTCGGTGCATCAACCACCCTCCCCAGAAGTACTTTGTATACCACTCACTGATTGGCAGAGTCCTATATGAGATTTTTTGCAAAACAATACAACAACACTAAAATTCCTAGAGTTACAAAGGTTGCAGTCAAGGGTCCGAAATTATAAGCTTTTCAACGGAGTGTTATATAAAATCGGAGTCTGTTCTCCTCTACTCCGATGCATCTCACAACCTGAAGGACAAGATATACTTGGGAAATTCATGAAGGCTTTTGTGGTAGACACTTAGCCCCTCGGGCTTTAGAAGGTAAGACACTTCGCCAAGGGCTTTATTGGCCAACAATTGTAAGAGATGCAGAATCATTGCTTCGAACCTGTCAAGGCTGCCAATGGATGGGAAGACGAAGCCATCGTCCTTCGACACCCGTTCAAGTCATTGCTCCGGTATGGCCGATGGCACGATGGGGAATGAATCTCATTGACCCTTTCCCAATGGTGAAGGGAAGCTTGAAGTTCGCGGTGGTAGCAATCGAATACTTTTCTAAATGGGTCGAAGCTGAACCCTTAACTGCTATCACTTCGAAAAATGTGCAGAAATTCTTCTAGCAGAATATTATTTGTAGGTTCGGAGTGCCTAGAGAGTTGATAATCGACAATGGCACCCAATTCGAGGCCGAACTTTTTAGAGAATTCTGCGAAGGACTGGGTATTAAAATGTGCTTTGTAGCCGTTCGTCATCCCCAATCCAATGGAGCCATCGAGCAGGCCAATGAAAATATATTGTCCGGCTTAAATATGTGGATTGTAGGGTTGGCAAAAGGGTTGTGGGCCGAAGAGCTTCTTAAGATTTTATGGTCCATTCGGACCACTCAAGCTAGGTCCACAGATTTCACCCCATTCAAGTTGTTGTTCGGAGATGAAGCCATGACTCCAACAGAGCTGAAAAGCGGATCCCTTCGCGCAATGGAGCCAGAAGATAATGATGAAAGGAACACTTCACTTGACTTGTCGGAAGAAATAAGGCTTCAACCTATCGCCAATTTGACAAAGTACCAAGAGCAAACGAATACGTGGTATGACCCAAAGGTAAAGTTAATGAACTTAAACCGGTCATTTGGTATTACGAAGTGTAATTGCTTCGGGGAAGTTAGGAAACAAGTGGGAAGGACCATATATTATCCTACGCTCAGGTTGCACCGGATATTTTAAATTTGCTAATTTAGAAGGGTATGAATTAAAGCATGCATGGCATGTAGAGCACCTTTGTAGGACCGAAAGTAGCGACCAGAGGGGGGTGAATGGGCGCCTAAAAATTTCTTGCGAATCAAAAAAACCTAATCCCAACACCCAACGCACCTTGACAGACAACCGACAGAAGCAAAGCAGATCGGAGGAACTAAAAGTTGTCTAGCCTAAAAAATGACTGTTGTCCAAAATAAAATGATATTTAACAATAAAATAAACTAAATAAAATAACTGCATTAAATAAAAATGTGTTCTCAAAAATATTTAATGGCATAAGGAAAAATACCTAAATATATTAATAAAAATTCAGATTGCAGTCTAAAAATAAAATACTAATCAACTGAATAAAACATGGATCATTGAGAAATTAATTCAGAAATAAACCTAAAATATTTCACGTAAATCTAGAATAAAAATATTACTACGACTAATAATAAATTTTTTGTTTCTATACGAGAAGATTAAAAATACTTAAATAAATAATATGCGAGCACTAATAGAATTTTAGCAGATAAAAATTAACTACGAAGTTATAAACCAGATTTGCATGCCAATTAAAAATATATGATTATCTATCTAATTAATCTAACTAGAAAAATAGTAGATAAAAAAAACTTACATGTGTTTGACCTGATCTGCTGCTGTGAAAACAATCAGCTCTGGCGGGCCCCATGCGCCGCTCGCAGAAACAATATTCGGCCACTTGCATGCACCGTAGGCAGCTATGAGTCAACGCCAGGAAAGCTGTCAAAACCAGCCGTGCGGCAGGATGCCTGCTGAGTCTACACCGGTGGGAAGCCACGCCGTCAGGATGCAAATGAAAAAATTAACACCGAATAAAGAACTGCCACACTCCAATCTCCGCGTGAAGAAGCATAGATTTGCTGCCTTGGCTACTGCACTGGTGGGTCCCACACGAGCAGCTACTCTACGTTCAGACTGCCTGCGCTTACTGGCTATGCGGTGCTGCTGCTGTTCGTGGAAACACGCACTGCTATGACGTGCTAGCGCCTGCACGCTATGGCTGCCACCATGCTAGCACGCAGCTATCACGCGTCTCTGCGTTTGGCCAAAGCCTTTTCTCCTGCGCATGATGATGACAAGGCTGGCTGCCGCATGCACTGCTGCACTAAGTACTGACTTCAAAATTACTAAAATACCCTTAGAATATTCAACTAACTCGAATAACAAATACTATAGACTTAAATACTGAATATTAAAATCCTAAATAAAGATAATCATCGGTTGTCAGTTTTCCGCTGAAACTAACAAAGCATCCACCGTCTTCGCACCGGGTACCCAGATTGGGCCGACCCGATCCCGCTGCTTCCTCAACCCGGCAATCGCTCGACGCCCGTGTACTTTAGTCAAACCCCGGTCAATAGACCAGTGGATCCTCTCCGCTCCTAGCCCATGTACCCGGATTTGGCCAGCCTGACTCCGCGGCTTCTCTGTCTGGATGTCGCTCGCTGCCCGTGTACCTGAGTCACACGCGCCCAAGACACGGCAGGTCTTCATGTCTCCTCTTTGACTTCCATTGACAATCCCTCATCACATCTGGAGCCATAAGACCCATGCTCTTCAACATGGTTCCTCAATCTCCCCCTTGATGAGTGCGTTGTCAACATCCTCTTCAGCAATTCTTCAGAACCTACAACACATGTGGAAACACGAAAACAAAAACAAAGGAAAATAAAAAGAATAAAATAAAAGTTTAACCCCAATGACCAAAAGCCAAACAGAAGCAAAAAAACGGTCATTATGGTTAACCAAAAATAAAGATTCAAAACAAGTGCAATCTCATAACTACCAACAAGGATACCAAAGAGTAAAGGCAAAAGAGACTGAAAAACTCCCCCCACAATAAATCCCAGAGAAAGCAAAAAATGTTCCCTAAATTCCAAAATTCCTCCCCCTTGTTGACAATTGAACTCATTAAGTGAGACTAAATGCACTCTAAAGAGGCATAGACACAAACTCCCCTTGAAATGCAGCTCCCCCTCAAAATATGCCTTGAATGCAACCGGGGTGGAGGTGGAGTGTAACAAGCATGCTTCTTAGATATGATTAACTGCAATTACAACATCTAACAAGTATAGCAAAAGATATACTATCTAAGATACATGACATGATCAGTGCAACAGATGATATCTAAAGAGAGTCATTAGCAAACATTTTTCGATTTTTGCAAACAAAAGCATCACCACGTTTTCTAGTTGACAAGCAAAGTAAATCATGAGATGCAAAAGCTAACTGATATATACCAAGATAAGCATTGTCCAGAATAAAGTGCTTCAGCAAACTTGTCATCTTTTTAAAATTTTCAGACTTTTTTTTCTTTTTTCTTTTCTGCTAGGGGTTATTTGCATGCCAACCTTATGCTAACCGACCAAGTCAAGCCTAGGTTAGAACTGGACCATCGGAAGCTTAAGACATTGGTCTTGGCATACATTACACCATCCTAGTTTATACCAAAGTGCTATGGTAAGCAGTCCAGAACAATGCAATGCGACAAAGCAAATCCACCTGGATCTTTTCAAATAATTATAAAACTGCATGAATTTTTCATTTTTCTGAATTTTTATCATTTTTATAGCACAATTTTCATGTTTAAAGCATATAGATGTCCAAGTTGCATATCTACATCTAAGTAAGGATCTAGCTACCAGGCATGTAAAAGATAGCAAAAGCACTCAGCCTTGACACGCTAGTTACCAGAAGCAATGGTGATCATTTTCAATTTTAAAGCATAAAAACCTTGCATATGACAAATATCAGATATATCATGTGAACTGAAACAGAACATGATCATCGACAAGTAATCAAAAGCATATACTAGCTAGAGCAAGTAAAGTAGATCAATCATATAATAGAAGCAAGCTCAAAATGTGATATATGATTATGCATGATATGAACGCACACAAAAAGACTCAATAAAAAAATAAAGAAGAAAGAAAAAAATGACTCAAAGTATCCTAAAAAGGATACACGACACCCAAATCCCCTCGCAAAAGTTCAAAAGTAGACTGATCTAGGGGTTTGGTAAAAATGTCAGCCAACTGCTGATGGGTATCAACATGAACAAGATCAATGACCCCTTTCTCATATTGATCCCTCAGAAAATGAAAACGCACATCAATATGTTTGGTTTTTGAATGAAGACATGGGTTTTTCCCTACACTAATTGCATTGGTGCTATCACAAAACAAAGGAACTCTGGAAGGGAAGAACAACCCAAAATCCCGCAAAGTAGAAATCATCCAAACCAACTGTGAGCAGCAGCTAGCAGTAGCTACATACTCAGCCTCAGTCGTAGAAAGCGCAACTCTAGATTGTTTTCGAGAAGACCAAGATACAAGTGAAGAACCAAGAAGCTGGAAAGTACCGAAAGTCGACTTGCGATCTAGTTGGCACCCACCGAAATCAGTGTCGGAAAAGCCAGATAAATGAAGAGATGATGATGCATAATAGTAATGTCCTAAATCAGGAGCGTAAGTAAGATACCTGAAAATACGCTTGACGGCCTGCCAGTGAGATGCGCACGGCGAAGAATGAAAACGCGTGCACACACCCACGGCAAACTGAATGTCTGGTCTCGTCGCAGTCAAGTATAGAAGTGATCCAATCATCCCTCGATACTCTCTCTCGTTGACCTTGACGTCGTTCTCGTCCTTGTCCAGGCCGCCAGATGTACCCATTGGGGTCATCTGAGGCTTCAGCTCTCCACCAAAGTCAAACTTCTTCCGCTTGATTTGGATGAAAATGCCATCCTAGGTCTGCTTGATTTGGAGCCCTAAGAAGTACTTGAGCTCACCCATGAGACTCATCTCAAACTCGCTATGCATCTGCTCAGAAAAATTGGACACAAGCTCATTAGTAGAACCACCAAAAATAATATCGTCCACGTAATCTGAGAAACCAATAAGTTTGAGCCAACTTTGAGAAAGAAAAGAGTTTTGTCCACAGTACCCATCAGAAAACCGTTCTGCAACAAAAACTGCTTTAGGTGATCATACCAAGCCCTGGGGGCTTGCTTCATACCGTATAAAGCCTTCTGCAACTTGAAAACATGTCGAGGAAACTTAGGGTTCTCAAAACTGGGGGGCTGCTTAACATAGACCTGCTCTATATACCCGTTTAGAAAAGAACTCTTAACATCCATTTGAAAGAGCTTAAAACCTTTAGAAGCAGCAAAGGCCAGAAGAATACGAATGGACTCAAGACGGGCAACAGGGGTGAAAGTGTCCTCAAAATCAATACCTTTTTTCTGGCAAAAAACCTATGCCACTAGTCGAGCTTTGTTGCGCACCACAACCCCATCTTCACCTTGTTTGTTCTTAAACACCCACTTGGTGCCTATGGTGTTGCATCCAGGTGGCAGATCAACTAGTGTCCAAACCCGATTGCGAACAAAATTTTCAAGCTCTTCTTGCATGGTGTTTATCCAATTTGAATCAGAAAGGGCATGAGAAACATCTCTGGGCTCAAAAGTAGCAACAAACGTAGACTCTGCAATCATAGCAAGAGAGCCAGCTGACGAACATAAGGATCTCTAAGTAAGATCACCAATGATGAGATCTGAGGGGTGATCACGCTGAACTGCTCAGGATCCTAGGTGATCTGAAGTCACCTCACCAGAGTCAGCAACTGGCACCTTTAGACTCGGCTGAGAAGTCAACTCATTGGAGTCAGAAACTGGCACCTTTGGACTCGGCTGAGGAGGCTCGATCGAAGTAGAAGGAGTGATCAGAGGTCCGTCCTCATCCTTAGTCGAAGTCTCATAAGGTGTGGGGTCTGCAGGCTTTGTAGAGGGCCCACCCTCATCAACATCAGGAGTGTCATCATCTTCCTCGAAGATGGACTCTCCAAGCTCATCATCTCCAGAAAGCTCAAAAGAAGGAGTCAACGAAGGCATGGACTCATCAAAAGAAACCTCACAAGTCTCGACAAGAAGCTGAGAATCTAGGTTCCAAACACGAAAGCCTCAAGAATGCAAAGCATAACCAAGAAAGACTCCATCCCAGCAACGAGACTCAAACTTGTCCAAATGCCTCTCTTCTTGAGCACAAAGCACTTACACCCAAACACTCGCAAGTGACTCACATTGGACTGTCTGCCAAACCACAACTCATATGACGTCTTACCTAAGTAAGCTCTGAGAAATATGCGGTTGGCTAGATAGCAAGTTGTGTTCATAGCTTCAGCCCAAAAACGCCTAGGAGTCCTATGCTCATCAAGCATCGTCCTGACCATCTCGACTAGCGTGCGGCTTTTTCGTTCCACAATGCCATTCTGTGGGGGAGTGTAAGGAGCAGAGAACTGATGATCAAGACACTAATCACTACAAAAGCTGACGAATTGAGAGTTCTTAAACTCAGAGCCGTTGTCCGAACGAATTGCTTGCATCCGACCATTGTTCTCATTCTTCAGCTTCAAAATCAGGTCATGAACAAACTGGAAAGCCTCGTCCTTAGACTCTAGAAAGTAAACCCATGAGAGTCGAGAAAAATAGTCAACTATCACAAGCGCGTACCACTTCTCACCGGCTGAGCGTACTCGAGCTGGACCAACTGTATCCATGTGTAACAGCTCTCCCGGATATGAAGTCATCACCAGAGTCACCAGTGCGTGAGAATCAGCAACCATTTTCCTATGACGATAGGAATGGCAAACTAGATCCTTCTCCATCTTAAGCTTGGGCAATCCTTGGATAAGGTCCATAGAACTCAATCTGACAAGCAGATCAAAGCTCAAATGGCCTAACCTCCTATGCCACTTCCAAAGCTCAAAAGAAGATCCAGCCATCAGACAGCAAGAAGGGCCAGAAGAACTAGAGAAATCAATACGAAAATCCTTACCGAAGGGTAAGATCCGGCAAACTAAAGATCATCTAGAATCAACAACAGAAGACATACCCTTCTTAAAGCGAACCTCTAAACCATCCTCAAGAAGTTGCAAAACAGAAATTAAATTAAAATTCAAGTTTCCAACCAAAGCAACATTCTTCAAAGAGAAATAATCAGAAATGCGAATCGACCCAATACCTTGTACCTTCCCTTGACCACTGTTCCCGAAAGTGATGTATTCCTTGGAGCTCGGGGGAGAGAGGCTGGAGAACCATCTGCGGTGTCCCATCATATGGTGAGAACATCCTGAATCCATGATCCACACATCCTCCAGTCCTCCATCCTTCAAGATCAATGGTCATGAGTGGGAGCAAACGGTCCGACACCATGTTTAGCAAAAGAGCTAAACCAGTGTCGAGCCATGTGCTCATAAGTAGGAAAGCAGAAGGAATCATATGAGTCTGGACCAAAACATGGCTCAAAACGCGGTCCTCTGTTCTGCTTAAAATCATGGCCACGTGGTTCAAAACCGTATCCATAACGATCTGGAGCTCTACCAGAACGAAAACCACCCTCCGGAGCATGGTCATAAAAACTGTCTCCTCTACCACCACCTACACGACGTTGCCTGGCCTCTAGCCTCTCTATTCATTGAGGAACTCTCTGTCTACCACCCTACTGGTAGAACTACTCCTGCCCACCTCGAGCTCTCTCTACTCTCTCTGCTCTCTCAACCCGCTTCCTCCTGAAGCAAAACTTCTCAAGATGCTCGTCTCTCTAACAAAACTCACAGTGATAGGTAGGCTTCTTGGGATGTGGTTGAGTCTTGGGATTCTTAGGCTTGGTGGTGTTTGGTGTAGAATCTTTGGTGTGAGAGGGTCCAGGTAAAGAGTCAAGAGAAGTGTGGAGAGTTTTAGGCTTTGGGACCCACATTTGCTTCTTGGGTGGAGCTTTAGGTTGTTCTTGAAACACTCCATCCTTGGGCTGACTAATCTGAAAAGACTCAGTGGAGTGAGTCTTGGGATATCTCTGTTCAGGAGTCATCTTACTCCACTCCACTGCTCGGTTAATGGCACTCTCAAAATCAACCTTGGTATAGATGTAACCTACCCCAAACCCATCCTGCCTCTTGAACTGTTGGATCATCATGCCAAGCTGTGGCTCTCTCACACTAATCCAACTCAAGATCTGATGGAGGTAAAAGTTCTTGTTCTGAACATCCGCTAGCTCCTCTCTCAAAGAAGCTAGTACCTCCACCTGAGACAGGCAGATCTCACACTCTCTATCAACTTCAACAGACTTCTCAGCTTTTAGCTTGATCAGCTCCAATCTCAGGGACAAGTAGTTCTCACAAACAGTGGGTGGAACTGACAAGGTCTCAAGCTCTAGCTTAGTCTGCTCCAACTCAGCTCTCACTCCAGCTAACTCGCCCAACTTCTCATCACTCTTGGCTCTCAGCTCAACTATACTTGCTAAATGAGATGGGCAGTCTACACAGGGCACAACGACAGTGGCATGAGCATCTTTAAGCTCCAGCTGAGCGCTTTCAAGCTTAGTGGCCATAACATCTCTATCATCTACTCTCTCTCTGTGTACCTGGACTTCAGAGTTGTCAGGTCACACAACAACACCTCACAGTTAGGACACTCACTACTACCACCCAAGCAAGGGGAAGAAGACAGACTCTCATTCATTCCATTTTCCATGGCAAGCTCACTCTCAAGCTCATCTATCCTCTTTTTAGCCCCTCTAAGCAGTTTCTCCCGATACTTCAACTCTTGACGATTTTGTTCTAGTAAATTAACAACTTGTTCATACGAAGGTACCTTTTCATCATCGTCATCGTCGGAGTTGTCGGAGGAGCCCTTTTCTTCCTTATCCCCAAGAGCCATTGAACAGAAGCTCTTGCGGGGTCTTCGGTTGTGACGCGAACGACTCTTTGGCTTGTCCCCAAAGGCCATAAAGCAGAGGCCCACCGGATCATCCCTGTCCTTCCCCTTCTTGATCACGAACTCTTCATCACTTGAACTTGAAGACGAGGAGGAAGACGAAGATCTCTATGAGTAGCTTTTCTCCATCTCGACGAAGAAGGCCTTGTCTCGCTTCTTGTTCTCACGCCTGTAGTCCTTCAGAGCCTTTTGAAAGAATCTTGTCTTGGGATTTCCCTTTGTGAAGGTGGTGTTGTCGTGCTTGCCGGAGTCAGAGGAGTTACCGCCGGTTCCCTTCTTGTAGTTCTTCCGCTTGGGGCAGTCGGCGATGAAATGACCTGGATCACCACACTCACAACATCCAGCTTTTGTGCCATGTCTTTTAAGCATTCGTTTATCATAGACGCATCATACCGAGTTGTTAAACAAACATAGATCATCATCTCCTAGCAAATCAAGCTGATCCTCGGAGATAGACATCAAAGAAAATGCAGTACAACTCAAAGCAATAGGATCAACAGACGGTGTCACAAGGGCCAGAGTCTTTGAGCCAGAACTAGTGAGATTTGATCTCAACTGGATATCAACCTCTGAGTCCTTGAGCTTACTAAAAAGCTCTGCGACAGTCAATGTATCATAGGAAGCGCTCTCAACAATAGAAGAAACCTTGATCTCCCAGATCTTAGGGTCCAAGGTATGATGAACCTTGAGCGCCTATTCATGATCTGAGACCATCTAATCACGATCGGCCTTGTTGGCCCGAAGCTTGTTAATGATCGTTTGAAAATGACCAAACAAAGCCTCAACAGTCTCACTCGGCTTCTGTGACAAATTTTCATACTCACGCCGGTAAGTCTGATAGAGCCTAGCCTTGACCTGAGATGTCCCCTCATGGTGTGCCTGTGGGGTAGCCCAGATTTTTCGAGCAGTGTCAAGATGGCTAACACGCTCAAACTCACTAGGACCTAAACCAGAGAATAAAATGTTCACCGCTTTGCTATTGTTTTGATGTTGGGCAATTATATCAGGAGAATCGCGCTCAGGAACAGGAAGTATAGTAAAAGTAGGGTGAGCACAAATATCCCAAATGTACGAGCTCTGGCTCATAAGATAGGATTGCATGCGAGTCTTCCAATAAGTGTAGCCAAAAGCTTCAAGGGACGGGATTTTACCAGAGGAAGTCATGATCACTACATGGGTTTAGAACCGGTTAAGGTATGGAAAAACCCTAACCTTGCTCTGATACTGCTTGTAGGACCAAAAGTAGCGACCAGAGGGGGGTGAATGGGCGCCTAAAAATTTCTTGCGAATCAAAAAAAACTAATCCAAACACCCAACGCACCTTGACACACAACCGACAGAAGCAAAGCAGATCGCCGGAACTAAAAGTTGTCTAGCCTAAAAAATGACCGGTGTCCTAAATCAAATGATATTTAACAATAAAATAAACTAAATAAAATAACTACAGTAAATAAAAAATGTGTTCTCAAAAATATTTAATGGCATAAGGAAAAATACCTAAATATATTAATAAAAATTCAGATTGTAGTCTAAAAATAAAATACTAATCAACTAAATAAAACATGGATCATCCAGAAATTAATTCAGAAATAAACCTAAAATATTTCACGTAAATCTAGAATAAAAATATTACTGTGACTAATAATAATTTTTTTGTTTTTATATGAGTAGATTAAAAATACTTAAATAAATAATATGCGAGCACTAATAATATTTTAGTAGATAAAAATTAACTACAAAGTTATTAACCAGATTTGCATGCCAATTAAAAATAGATGATTACCTATCTAATTAATCTAACTAGAAAAATAGTAGATAAAAAAACATACCTGTGTTTGACCTGATCTGCTGCCGTGAAAACAATCAGCTCTGGCAGGCCCCATGCGCCGCTCGGCCGCCCGCTCATAGAAACAATATCCGGCCACTTGCATGCACCGTAGGCAGCTATGAGTCTACGCCAGGAAAGCTGCCAAAATCAGCCGTGTGGCAAGATGCCTGCCGAGTCTACGCCGGTGGGAAGCCGTGTCATCAGGATGCAGAGGAAAAAATTAACACTGAATAAAGAACTGCCACACTCTGATCTCCGTACGAAGAAACACAGATCTGCTGCCTTGGCTGCTGCACCGGTGGGTCCCACACGAGCAGCTGCTCTCTGTTCAGACTGCCTGTGCGCTTGCTAGCTATGCGGTGCTGCTGCTGTTCGTGGAAACACGCACTGCTGTGACGTGCTAGTGCCTGCACGCTATGGCTGCCACCGCGCTAGCGCACAACTATCACGCGTCTCCGTAGCTATGACAAGGCTAGTTGTCGCGTGCGCTACTGCGCTGAGTACTGCTGCCGCTAGCCACCGTAGGCTAGCTGCACCGCACAGATGGCTACCAATTTCACCCGTCGGAGAAAGCAATGCCAGAGAGAGGAATAAGCGACGGCGACAAAAAATTTGTAGATCCAAAAAAACTTGTGGCCGAATATAATGATGGGACTGTAGATTGATTCTAAAAACAGTCAACCCTAACCCTACGGGGTTGGGGCCTATTTATAGGCAACCCACTAATACATGGAAAAGACTAATTTACCCCTAGGGTAAATTACACTGACACTAAAATAAAATTCGAAATTACTAAAATACCCTTAGAATATTCAACTGACTTGAATAACAAATACTGTAGACTTAAATACTAAATATTAATATCTTAAATAAAGATGATCATCAGTTGTCAGTTTTGCGCTGAAACTGACAAAGCGTCCACCATCTTCGCACCGGGTACACGAATTGGGCCGACCCGATCCCGCTTCTTCCTCAGCCTGGCAATCGCTCACCGCCCATGTACTTGAGTCAAACCCCGGTCAACAGACCAGTAGATCCTCTGCCGCTCCTCGCCCATGTACGTGGATTGGGCCACCCGACTACGTGGCTCCTCTGCCCGACTGCCGCTCGCTGCCCGTGTACCTGAGTCACACGCGCCCCAGACACGGTAGGTCTTCATGTCTCCTCTTTGACTTCCGTTGACAATCACTCATCATATCTGGAACCATAAGACCCATGCTCTTCAACATGGTTCCTCAACCTTAAACGTAATTACACTTAGGGGCTCCTTGTAACAAATTGTAAAGTACCTTTCTAAATAAATAAAGATTGAGGTTTGAATTATGGTTACATCTCAATGTTTCCTACCCCTGGTGGACGCATCAGAGGAACAGAGATGCCTGCGAAGGTAAGCATCTTTCATCAGAACCCAACAAATGGCCTTTGAACCATCGGTTCATGGATTCCGTAAAAGAGCCGAAGGTGGCCAAAGCCTACGGATTTCGGGCTTCCAACTGATAGCATCCATAGAAGAGTCTAAGGACTTTAAAAGAACAGATTTCCGATTATCTGGGTTTGAATCATCTGTAAAAGAGACGAAGGTGTCCAAAGCCTACGGATTCCGGGCTCTGGCCTCATAGCATACGTAAAAGAGTCTAAGGACTTTAAAAGAACATATTTTTGATCCTCCGGGTTCGAAGCATCTTAAAAGAGCCAAAGGTGGCCAAATCCTAAGGATGCTGGGCTTCGACCTAATAGCATCAATTGAAGAGTCTAAGGATTTTTAAAGGACCGATTTCTGATCCTCCGGGTTCGAAGCATTTGTAAAAGAGCCGAAGGTTGCCAAAGCCTACGGATTCCAGGCTTTGGCCTGATAGCATCCATAGAAGAGTCTAAGGACTTTAAAAGAACAAATTACCGATCCTCCGGATTTGAAGCATTTGTAAAAGAGCCGAAGATGGCCAAAGCCTAGGGATTCCAAGCTCCGGCTTGATAGCATCAGTAGAAGAGTCTAAGGACTATAAAATAGCAGATTTCCAATCCTCCGAGTTTGAAGCATCTATAAAAGAGCTAAAGGCGACCAAGAAATAAGGTTTCATGACTTTGGCCCAATGAAACACATCAAGAGTCATAAGTGACCAATTTCGGAGCTCTATATTATAAATTCGAAGCTCTAAGATTATAGACATCATAATACAAACATACAGTTTTATGAACTCTAGAAAGAGTCGAGTTCGTGAATATCAAGCACTGTTTGCGAAGCATCGATTTATTATACCAAGCATTGTGTGCGACGGGCCCTATTGCATTGTGTATGGTCCCCCACCCACAAGGAGGGCTAGAGGAGTGAGGCACAATCAAATAATACTTCTCAAACAATTTATATTACTTGGTTAATCATGTTACAACCATCGTAATCAAGAAAAATTATTATCTAAGCCTAAATAAAAGTGGAGACCCCTCCGACCTCTAGAGCTACCTCCGGGACCAGTTCGGTCTTCGGAGCCTGGAGTTCTCAAAACTTTTCTTTTGGTCCGATTACCCTTCTTCTTTGAAGCCCCCAGCTTTTTCTACTCTTGTTGAAGTTTGGCCCAGGTTAGAAGTCGGTGAGAGCTAACCTCTGTTGGCTCTTCAACATGGTAGTTTGAGTCGGACCAATCTACATACTCCAAAGATGAAGATGCTACTATTTTATCCTCTTCCTTAATATAAGAAAGGAGTTCGCCACAAACATTGGGTGCTATTTCCCCTTGCTCCCCTCGAGGAACCAAAAATCGCGAACGCCTGTAAGGCCTCAAGCTTTCGAGGATAGCCCATTGTTGGTGAAGCCCATCATTGAGCTCTAATAATTCGAGATCAGGATCCGAAGCATATAGCAAAACCTAAAAACAAATATTCAAGCCAAGACTTTTCATTTATAAACATTCAATTCATTAAAATAAGAGAACATTACAAAATCTCTTGTACATAATTAAGCGCCCTAGAAACTAGACCTTCGGGTTGGGAGGTGGAGCAGTTGGCGGAGTTGGAGCCGGAGGCTTCGTTTGAGCTTGCCTCTACCGACTGGATGCATCGATCCAAGCCTTGGTTGTAGCTTCATTGTTTGCTTTCCAGGTCGCCCGGAAGGCTTCCAAGGCCAAAGCCACGTCCAATGCTGGTCGCAGCAAGCCTTTGTCAGTGAAGCTTGCCGGCGTCAAACCTTTCACCAGAGCAATAGAGACCCCGATGGCTTTGAGGTGTTGAAGGACTCTGATCCTGGCTACATTGCTCGGAGATCTCTCCATAGCGAGTACTAAAGCCTTTCATCGTCTTGGCCGCCACTTGGATCATCTTAAGCTTTCGGTCGAGAGGCTCATCCACCACAGCTAAAGAAGATGGGAACACCATTCTGAAGTATTCCAGAACACCCCTGAGGGTGTCCATGGTCTGATCAGCCGCCAAGATATACCTCTTGCGGCCCTTGTCAGTTCGGTAGCAGCAGAGGAGATTTCAGCTGTCTTTGACATTAAATAATTCTTCTGAAACAATGCTTATTTAAGTGACCCTCGGAGGCTAGGTTGGCATGAGTTTGCTACTTCGTTCGGAGTGCTTCTTCTGCCATATCTTTTGTCCTCCACTCTTCAAGGAATTCTTCCTCCAGTCGCAGGGACTTGTCTTTGAAGCCCTTAAGGGCCCTTTGAAGCGTCATAACCTTCCTTTTGAGCCGATTAGTCTCGAGCTCGTTGGAAGTCACTGCCTCTCTAGCAAGGACAAATTGCTACAAAAAAGAAAAGTAAGTACGATGTAATTTCAATAAGTTAAATGTACTTTATGTTTGTTGCATACCTAGAGGGTAGACCTTTCGAGGGCTAGGTCTATCTCCGATCCGGTGGCCTCGCTCAAAATAGAGACCAGCTCGGAGCTACCAACCTCTAGGCTCTTTTCAGCCAAAGGTTCCAGCAGAGACCGGAGCCCTATCCGCTGCTCCAAGAACGGAGCCAGTAGGGGGAGCCAGGACAGAGCTCTTTGGTCATCTTCAGTGGGGTCTTCTTCCGAAGCACCTACCAAAGGGTCCTTCGTCGATGGCATCGTGGTCAAAGAGGGAAGATGCCCACGAGAAGTCTTGCCTTTACCTCTCTTTGGCACAAAAACCAGAGTAGCCACCGCTTCAGTCGGAGTAGCTCCCCCTTCAAGAGTGGCTCCCTTGGAAGGAGCAGCTTCGTCCAATGTAACTCCAGTCACCGGAGCTACCTCTACGACCGGAGCCTCATCTCCAATTGGAGCCAAAGCTCCATCATTGGCTAGAGCCATGCTGCTCCTCAAAGCATCTACAAACATAAGGTATTTGTCAATTATCCATTAAGATATTACTGGTGCAATGAAATTATTTTAGGAACTTTAAAGAATAAAGATTGAAGGCTTACCTTCGTCTAGATTCTGAGGGAGGATTTTGGGGTCCCTCCGAAATTCATACATTCTGAGGTATTCTTCGAGCTCCTTCCCCGAGGTTTGTGCTGGAGTAGCAGATGTCGAAGCCCTTACCTCTGTTACTACCACTCCAATCACGGGGGAGCCGAGACTTTCTAGCTCCACTCCATGGACCCCGGCAGGTTTGGGGTGGATCGCCACCACCTCTTCAGTAGTTGGAGTTACTTTAACTTCTACCTGAGGGGGATCCTCGGTCGCAACCCGAGAATCCTCTTCATCACCTTTCATCAAGAGCTCTTCAAGCTCCTTCCCCTTGTGGACCTCCGAAGTATCCTCCTCTTCAGACTCTTCCGAAGAAGAGATTTGAATTTTGAGTGTAGATGGAGATGCTGAAGGCGAAGGGAGCTTAGCCTTCCGCACTACCTTCTTCACCGGAGTCCTTGCGGCCTTAGAGGTCCAAGCGGTAGCTTTCCTCTTTCGAGAGACTGCACCTGCTGGGTCAAAGCATGGCAGAGGAGGAGCCTCCATTCCGAGCGCTCTCCACACTCAGTTGGAGTGTTCCCAACTCCCAACCAGCTCAATCCTCTGTTGCTTCTCCATAGCAGTAGGGGCTGCGAGCACCTGTTCTACAGCCCGATCTATCTACTCCGGAGCTAACGCCAATGGAGCCGCTGAAATAAGGTAACAATATGTTAATAATACTACAATTATTCTCTATGACTAATCTAAATGCAGGAGATACGGAGGTATTACCTAGAGTTCGAAGCTCCCCCTCTGAAGCGCTCTGAAATGCAATAGGCCAGTCGGCCCCAAGTGGAGGTATCCGGAGGGCGATGAACTCTTCTGCCAAGTCTCGCATACTCATGCGCTTGGCCACTGAAGACAATAACCCAAGCCGCATTGAAAGTTGACTTGGGTTCGGAGTCACTTCTGCCTCCCTCCGGTACCATATTTCTTGTAGGGGACTGGCAAGACTGGAGTCTTATCTAACCTCTGCATAAAACCACCGGAGTATCCCATCGGAATACCACCAGTTGTTGATCGCCTTCACTGGGAAATTCATTAGGTGTCCTTTCTAGAGCTGGAAGTTGATGCTCCCGAAGGCCACTAGCCACTTGGAGTCCCCAGGCCCCTCTTGCGTCTTAGGCTGTCACAAAGCTTCATGGGTCATCGTGAATACTTTGGACCTCCCCTTGCATCCTTCAGCTCGGAGGACCCACTCGAAGATCGCTTACTTGGCTATGGCATTCGAAGACAGTTGCGATAGAGTGACGTGGAACATCTCCAGCACTTCTATCAAAAAGTCTATTGAAGGAAGACCGAGTCGGGCTTCGAAGAAGGCTTCGAAGATGATGACTTCTCTACTCCTCAGCGCTAGTGTGACTTCTCTAGGAACACGAGTCCTCATTCCCAGCCCCAGATATCCGCTCACCGCTTCCTCGATAGACTCTATCGAGCAAGTCGATCGCCTGAGGATGAATGTCTGCTTTAGTGGCTTCTTAGACGGTGGGTGGAGTTCCTGTGGATTCTTGGGCCAAGAACCCCCCAAAGCTCCTGCCATCAACGCCGCTACAGATGCGGCCTAGGCTTGCCACTACGCCAAGGTCCCCGCCACCGTTAGCACTTTCGCACTAGTTCTCTCCATTGGAGGAGTGCTCGAGAGTATCGGAGCGGAAGGTTGAAGATGGAAGTGTGGAAAGGTTCAATCATGGAAGCTCTGTGGGGCCAAAAGGTGAAATAATGTGAACCCAGGGTAAAACTTTGCGTCTGTTGCTTTCTCGAAAGGTCTAACGGCTATTTGAGGGGTAACGGCACAAAAGTAACGACTCTTTGGGATGCACTACCATCATAACGGTTCACTTTCTTTTGGAGCCATCATATGAGGGTTCAAGTTCAAAGCCTAGATTCGATACACCTTCAATGCTGAAGACACTTCGAACGGTTATAATACCTTGAATGTTTCTAAGTTCCTGAGCATGAAAATATTTCTTGCGTATACTACTCTCCTTGCTCTACAGGCTATTCGGAGAAGCGTATTCGAGGGGATACTATTAGGGGAAAATACTTCATCCACATGATCCTCCAAGATTCCAAGCAAATACATCATGCAATGAAGATGAAGGCAAGTCTTAATCTCAGAGCCCAAGACTTGCCTCCGGGTTGAATGGCTCGAAGCCGCAGGGTTCATCCAGGTTCTGATCCGAAGGGACACTCCGAAAGGCTTCCCCTTCGGAGTGGAAAACAATCAGGAGGATGGGACGTCTACTTCAGGGACATCCTTCGGGCATGTTTTACCATACTAACCCTATAAGGGATACCGAAATAGTATCCACTATGTCATTTGTAATTAAGGGGTAAAAGGTCTTTTCCATAGAGGTTTTACCTATAAATACCCCCCTTTTCACCTTGTAATGGGCATCGAATATTCAGGTATTCAATACACAGTTCGACCTATTCTGATCTATTATCCTGTTCGGAGGCTTGAGATAGCCCGCATTCATAAACACTTTGTTTGTCAGTTCTTGATTTTATAGAACCTGTTAGCGTAATCCTTTGAGCCAACAGTTATCAAGAGCCTCCAGACATCGAGTAAGTGTCTCTTTACTTGTTGATTTCTTCATCAATCTTCATGACTAGAGTCTTTATCACTTTTCCTTCTTTAAGATCACCGGCATCTTGGAGATGGGACCGCAAGCCCATGCGACAGCCTTATGGTGGATCTCTGAGAGTGGCTTGGGATCGGTGAGCCCATGCGTTGTCCTTACGTCGTCGTCCTCATGGGAATCTCTTCTAGTCGGAGATCCCTCTAGATGTGCTTCTTCCTCGGGGTGTCATTAGAGGGCTTCCTTGTCCTTGAGAGGCCCTTCGACGTTTCCCTGAGAAGGCTAGATCCTGTTGAGCAGGTAAAAATTAGAGTAGAATAAATCATTGTATATGTACATCTCTTCAGAATGTAATAAATATTTCTTCATTTTAAGCCTTTCCTATCTTGTCCGACTGCATTCAAAACTTGGCCTAGGTTCATCGATATAGCTAAGGTCTGTTTAACGCAGGGAACTCAGGCCACATGCATGTTGTTTAGATCCTTTAGCATCATGTTCTGCCAAAGGCTAGCATTGGTAGTCGGTCAAAGATAAGAGCTCGTTAGAGCCCCTAGGCAAATGAGTGACCCCCACAGTGACTACGCTAGAGCAGATCATGGTTGCTTTAGTCAGAGTGATTGACTCACAGATGCCTAAGTGTCAAGCAGGCATTGAACTTCGAGAGTTCTGGTGAAAAGGAATCTAGCATTCCTTCGATCCAACAATAGTCGAGCCAGAGAGGATCATAGCTGTATGGCTAGAGTGGTGGTGATCGTTCATCTCAGCAAAGGCTGAGTCAGAGTAGATCGTGACCTCGAAGCCCGAGTGGAGGAAGTCGGCGAATCACGTTGTAGCCGAGCCAGATGGGATCGTGGCATCCCGGCTAGAATGGTTACACCTTGGCAAAGGCTAGGTCAGAGCAGATCGTGACCTCAAAGCCAGAGCGGAGGCAATCGATGAATCACGTTGTAGCCGAGCCAGAATGGATCATGGCAACCTAGATAGAATGGTTACATCTCATCAAAAGTTAGGACAGTGTGGATCGTGACCTCAAAGCCAGAGCGGACATAGTCGGTGAATCACGTTGTAACCGAGCTAGAGCAGATCGTGGCATCTCGGCTAGAACAGGTTGAGATCGAGACCCGCGGAGCGTAGTATCAAAGAAAGCAAATGCCTTTTTTATGAAATAATATTAAAGACTTAACTTGCTCGGGGATAAAATCGCTTGAGGTGATCGATATTCTAGGAGTTGCGTAGCTTCTGGCCATCTTCTCGCATCAGGCGATAGGACCCCGGGCGCGTAGCCTCGGCGATAATAAAGGGTCCTTCCGAGGGAGCTGAGAGCTTATGGGTCCCAACTGCCTATTGAACTCGACACAGGACTAGGTCACCCACTTGGAAAGAACGTTGTTGAACATTCCGATCATGATACCTCTAAAGACCTTGCTCGTACCGGACAGTCTGTATCAAATCAGCCAACCGAGGTTCTTCCAGACTGTCAATATCTTCTTCCCGAGTACGTTAGGCGGTGCCTTGAACATATTGAAGTATCTTCGGGCTTCTGTGCAGCATGTCCACCGGGAGGACGACCTCCGACCCATGCACCAAGAATAAAAGGGTTCTTACTGGTGGCCCTGCTAGGCTGTATGCAGAGGCCCTAGAGAACAATGGGCATCTCATTCATCTAGCGGTCACTGTATTTGTGCATAGGATCAAACACTCTTGTTTTACGCCCTTATAGAATCATTCCATTGGCACGCTCGACCTGCCTGTTGGCCCGAGGGTGCGCAACTGAGGCTTATTTGACTTTAATGCATCGGTCTTCGTAGAAATCCCAAAAATCATCTTTTGTGAATTGAGTCTCAGATCTATAGTGATCTGATTCAGGGCTCCGAACTGGTAGATTATTCCTTCAATGAATTCCACTGCCTTCTTTGTTCTACTAGTATTCAGTAGCATGAATGTTGGTGGAAAATACTTCATCCTCACGACTTTAGAGATTGATAGTGAAAGATAACTTACAGTATCGAAGCTTGCGCTCATCTCTAAAGGTGATGAAGTTTCTAAGCCGAAGGATGCTTCAGCTTATGATTTGAAGGCATTCTCCGAAGGCTCTGAAGCTACAGTGGAAAACAGCCAGACTGATAAGACGTCTGCCTTATCTACCTTCTCTGGATATATTTTACTATTTTAGCCCTATTCAGGGTACCGAATAGTTTCCACTATGTCGTTTGTAATTGAGGGATACATAGGTCTTTTCCTTAGACTTTTTTGCCTATAAATACCCTCCTTCTTACCCTGTAATAGGCATCGAATACTCAGCTATTCAATACACAACTTCAGACTACTTTGAGCTATTATCCTATTCGGAGGCTCGAAATAGTTCTCAGCACAAACTTTCTGTTTGTTAGTTCTTAATTTTCGAGAACCTGTTAGCGTAATCTTTTACACCAATAGTTGGCGCCGTCCATGGGGAACCTAGTTCTAAAAGCTAGTTCTCTACTGCTAACTGTGCTTTGAAGAGCACTTCCAGAGGGAGGTTAGGAGTCTCATGATTCCGCGCACCCTTCAGTAAGGGGCTTCCTAGTGCAGCTCGAAGGCCTTTCCTCGCCTTCCTAAACCAATCGAAGTCCACGGTCTTCGGACCTTATCTTCATTAGCTATGCCTCCCAAGCAGATCCTAGCCTCAGATCCTCCCCGAAGGTCCCCTCGGACCAATGGAGCAGGACCTTCAGTTATCCCGGTAACCCCCAAAGGGGCCAACTGACGTCGAGCACCCAGAGGCCCCCGAGCCACTCCCATAGTGCTCCGAACTGACTACGCCAGTTCCTGAGACCTGGAGCTCCCCTCCAAACGAGATGAATACCTTCCTGAGGACGAGGTTACCCAAGTAGCGCGACTTCAAGAGGAAGTGGCAACGTGGAGGCAAGATGTCGCCGATCGACCCTGCTCTGAAGCCTCCACTCATGTTCCCGAAGGGCCTCAAGACGGTGGTGCTCGCGACCTTCCCGAAGCTGTCCAAGTCCCGAAGGAGGCCAAGAATGCATCCTTTGATTACGAGTCTCTATTACATCCGGACCTACAGAAAGTGCCCTTAAATCCTAGGTATAAAGCTTCGAAGCTGCACAAGTATTCTGGTGGGTCTGACCCCGGAACATTCGCTCGTTCGTATGCTTTGGCGATAGAAGCCAGCGGAGGGGTGCGTAACACTATGGCGAAGTGCTTCCCCCTCGCTCTCGAAGGTGTAGCTCTCCGATGGTTCTGGTCTCTAAAGCCAGGATCGATCAAGTCTTGGGAGCAGCTGAAGAGGAAGTTTGTAAGCAACTTCCAAGGTACATTTGTGGCTCCGATGTAGACTAGGAGTGTATTTTAGGTGAAGCAGCAAGTGGGGGAGACACTGCAGGAGTATTTCACATGCTTCGCTCACACCAAGTCTCAGATCAAAGGCTTGTCTACCTCTTCGATAGTCGATGCCGCATGCGAAGGTGTGTTGAACCCAGATCTCCTCAGCAAGCTTCATTGGAAACCGGTGTCATCTGTGGCACAACTGATGGCATACTTCGAATAGTATGCCAAGGCAGAGGAAGGTTGCCTCCGAAGAACTCCAGCACCTGCACCAACCCTTCGAGAAGTGAAGACGGAGCCCGAAGTCCCAACCTCTCTACAAGCCCCCCATGATAATCGTTTCAATGATCATAGGCGGGGAAAGAAGCACTTCCACTTGGAGGTGTTGAACATTGTGCCCTCTGCCCTAAAGGCACCTGCCAACTTCCAGCAGGCACAAGGCTTCAAGGTTGGAGGTTCGAAGCCCCAAGAAAGAATAGATGGCAGATGCCAGAGCTTATTCTATTGTGTACATGGCGAGAATAGAAGCCATGACACAAAGGATTGTAAGTCTATATTAACCCTTTAGGGTGAATACCTTGGACGAAGTACAAGGCGAGGTACTTTGGATCGAGCCCCTCCAGCGGCATGTTCGGAGCCCGTGCAAACCGTGGCCCGAGCAGGCGTCCCCGAAGCACCCATGCAGCTCCCGGTGGCCAATATTATGCCACCACCGAAGTAGGAAGATCCCCAAGATCGCGGCAAGTGAGGTCCTGCCCATCTCCAGAGGGGGACCCTCGGAAACATGTCAAAAAGGCAGCGGCGAGAATATTTCCGCAAAGTAGGTCACATAGGGACCTCAAATTCCGCGGCAGGAATGCCCGAGTGGTCTCATGTACCTATTTCCTTTACTGCCAATGATGCTGCGGGGGTGAAATTCCCTGATGGTAATCCCCTAGTCATTTCAGCTGATATAGCTGGAGTCGAAGTTCGAAGGATCCTGGTAGACAGTTGGAGCTCCACAGATATACTTTTTGTCCAGACCTTCGACAAGATGTGCATTCCTCGGTGGCATTTACTTCCAGTGGCCCGCCCACTCCAAGGCTTCGCGGGTCCGACTCTCGATGCCCTCGGCCATATAGGCCTCGAGGTTGCCTTCGGAGAGGGGCCCTTGGCCAGGGTGGAAGAAGTGATCTTCGACGTCGTCGATGCCCCATATGCCTATAATGTGATTTTTTGACGGGGGATGTTGAACTAGTTCGGGGCTATAGCACATCACAACTACTTATGTCTCAAGATGCCCACACAAGGTGGAGTTCTCACTATCTCAGGAGACCAAGCTGTACCCCGAAGAACGGAGTATGGCCATGGTCAGCCATTGGACCCTCGGCAAGTGCACAGTGTGTCGGAGCACACAGAGGAGGCTTTGGAGTCTTCAAACTCCTCGAAGGGCCTTTCCCTAAAGCCAAGCCCGGAAGGTGATGTCGTCACAAAGATAATTCTAAAGGATGGCAAGGAGTACCCAATACAGTTCGGCAAGGGGCTACCTCTGGAGATAGCCGCTTCATTAGAGGAAGTAGTCAAGCAAAATTTGGACATCTTTGCCTGATACGATGAAGACATCCCCGGGGTTGACCGGAGTATCATCGAGCATAGTTTGCTTGTCAACCCGAAGGTTAGGCCAATGTGCTAGGGGCTCCGTAAGTTATCAGCAGAGAGGGCAGACCTCGCCAAGGTAGAAGTGGAAAAATTGTTAAGGGCTGGAATCATCAGGGAAGTAGCCCACACGGAGTGGCTAGCTAACCCTGTTTTTGTCAGGAAAAAGGGCTCCGGCATGTGGCGCATGTTCATTGATTTCACATCATTAAATAAAGCATGCCCGCGAGACCCCTACCCTATGCCCCGAATAGACCAGCTGGTGGATTCTACGGCTGGCTCCGAATTACTGAGTTTTCTAGATGCTTACTCCGGTTATCATCAAGTCTGGCTAAAGCGCGAAGACGAAGCCAAGACGAGTTTCATAACCTCATCCGGAGTATTTTGTTATGTAAGAATGCCTTTTGGCTTGCGGAAAGCCGGAGCCACCTTCTCACGTTTGATAGCTAAGGCTCTAGGTCATCAAATAGGCCGAAATGTCGAAGCCTATATGGATGATATTGTAATAAAGAGTGTTGTAAAGCACCATCATAGCCTAGACTTAGCTAAAACATTTGAGAGCCTCCGAGCATGTGGAGTTCGCCTCAACCCTGAGAAATGTATATTCGGGGCGCAAGCAGGAAAACTGCTAGGGTATTTAGTTTCGAGTAGGTGAATCGAAGCTAGCTCCATGCAGATAAGTGCATTGCAAAGAACTGACTGCCATCGCTCACCGTGGTCACTGGACCCTCACCGTCGCCGCAGAAGACGACCGGCACGGGCTAAGTACCCGTGCCATGTCAGATTCGATCTCGGCCGTGCGATCCAGATCCAACGGTGGAGGTTAGGCCATTCTCGTGATTTAATCAGATTCGTTGGATCTCAACGAATCGGTATGATTTAATCTTAGCCATCCATTTCTATTTAAAACTCGTGTTCAATCTGAGCCGCACGATACGTACCGGTTTGGCCTTTTAATCTCGCGCGTCCATTTTCATTTAAACCTCCCGCCTCACCCGTGGCCGCCCGATCGCGATCCAACGGTGGATCTCGATCCGGCGCACGCGCACAGTGCACGGGTTCACAGTGAGCCCGGTTCACCGTGGACCGACGCCTGTTTTTGATTTAAATTAAAATTCTAGAAACTGTTTTAAACTTATAAAATTCATATCTGACGCATTTTAACTTCAAAAATTATCATTTCAATTCCAGAAAATTTATAATTTTATTCACTACATGTTAATGCAATAAAAACAATATGTTTACTTTGAATGTTTCATGCTTATTTAATAAAGTATTCAAATGCACTTTAGGGTGAATTACAAATTGATTCATTTCAATTTCAGCAAAATTTATCTTTTACTCTTTTCATGTTAATATAATGAAACCACTAGGTTTACACTGAACATCTTATTTTAAATTAGTTAGAAAATTTAAAATACAATTTGTTGGGGGAAAATGCTTCACTTTCAGCACATAGAGATTAATAGTTCAAAAGGACTTATCTGCTTCGGAGCTGATGTGGTCATGCACGAAGGTGGAGGAGTCGCTACACCGAGGGGTGCTTCGATCTACGAATAGTTTCCACTATGTCAGTTGTAATTGAGGGGTAAATAGGTCTTTTCCTTAGACTTTTTCCTATAAATACCCCCCTTCTTACCCTGTAATAGGCATTGAATACTCAGCTATTCAACACACATATTCGGACTACTTAAGCTATTATCCAATTCGGAGGCTTGAGATAGTTCCTAAACACGAACTCACTGTTTATCTGTTCTTGATCTTAGAGAACCTGTTAGAGTAATCTTTTACGCCAACAGTTGGTGCCGTCCATGGGGAACCGAGTCCTAGAAGCTAGTTCTCTACTACTGACTGCACTTCGAAGAGCACTTACGGAGGGATCCTCGGAGTCCCAAGATTTCGCGCACCCTTCGGTAAGGGGCTTCCTAGTGCAGTTCGAAGGCCTTCCCTCGCCTTCCCAGACTAATCGAAGTCCTCGGTCTTCAGACCTCTCAGTTACTAGCTATGACTCCCAAGCGAAGCCAAGCCTTAGGTCCTCTCCTAAGGTCCCCTCAGACCAACAGAGCTGGACCCTCAGCTGTTCCAACGGTTCCCGAGGGCATCGCTGGGCGTCGAGTGCCCAGAGGCTCTCGGGCTCCTCCTACGGTGCTCCAAACTGATTATATCAGTTCCCGAGACTCGGAGCTACCCTCCGACGAAGACGAAGACCTTCCTGAGGCTGAGGCTACTCAAATAGCGCGGCTTCAGGAGGAAGTGGCTAGGTGGAGGCAAGAGGCCGCTGATCGCCTCCGCTCCCAAGCCTCCACCGAGACTCCAGAAGGGCCCCAAGATGGTGGTGCTCGCAATCTTCCCGAAGCTGTTCAAATCCCGGAGGAGGCTGAGAACGCATCTTTTGATGACGAGTCTCCGCTACATTCGGACTTGCAAAGGGTACCCTTCGATCCCAGGTTCAAGGCCTCGAAGTTGCACAAGTATTCTGGCGGTTCAGACCCTGGAGAATTTTCTCGCTCATACGCCCTGCCAATAGAAGCAAGCGGGAGGGGTGTGCAATACTATGGCAAAGTGTTTCCCCCTCGCTCTCGAAGGTATGGCTCTCCGATGGTTCTAGTCCTTGAAGCCAGGATCGATCAGATCTTGGGAGCAGTTGAAGAGGAAGTTCGTAAGCAACTTCCAAGGTACCTTTGTGGCACTAATGTCAACAGGGAGCTTGTTCCAAGTGAAGCAGCGAGCGGGGAAACACTTCGAGAATACTTCACGCGCTTCTCCCAGACCAAGTCACAGATCAAGGGCTTGTCTACCTCTTCGGTAGTCGACGCCGCCCGCGAAGGGGTGCTAAACCCCGATCTCCTTAGCAAGCTCCATCGGAAGCCTGTGTCATCCATGGCACAGCTAATGGCGTACTTCGAACAGTATGCCAAGGTGGAGGAGGGCTCCCTTCGACGAGCCGTAGCACCCGCACCAGCCCTCCGAGAAGTGAAGACGGAGCCCAAAGCCTCAGCTTCTCTGCAACCCCCTCAAGACAATCGCTTCAGCGATCACAGGCGTGGAAAGAAGCATTTTTGCTCCGAGGTGTTAAGCATCGCACCCTCGATTCCGAAAGCACCTGCCAATTTTCAGTAGGCGCAAGGCTTCATGGCTGGAGCACCGACGCCTCAAGAAAGAATACCTAGCAGGCGCCAGAGTTTTTTCTGCTGCGTGCATGGTGACAATAGAAGCCATGACACGAAGGACTGCAAGGCGGTGTTAGCCCTTCAGGGTGAATACCTAGGACGAAGTACCGGGTGGGGTACTTTAGATCGAACCCCACCAGCGGCACGGTCAGAGCCTATGCAAATCGTAGCCCGAGCCGGTGTCCCCAAAGCCCCCATGCAGCTACCGGTGGCCAACATTATGCCACCACCGAAGCAGGAATACCCCCAAGACCACGGCAAGCGAGTAGTCCTGCCCATCTCCGGAGGGGGGACCCTCGGTAACATGTCCAAGGGGCAGCGGCGTGAATACGTCCACGAAGTTGGGCATATTGGGACCTTTAGTTCCGCGGAAGGAATGCCAGAATGGTCTCATGTGCCCATTTCTTTTACTGCCAGTGATGCAACGGGGGTGAAATCCCCCCATGCTGACCCCTTGGTCATTTCCGCAGATATAGCAGGGGTGGAAGTTCCAAGGATCCTGGTGGACGACGGGAGCTCCGCAGACATACTTTTTTCTCCAGGCCTTCGACCAAATGTGCATACCTCAGAAGCATCTACTTCCAGCGGCCCGACCACATCAAGGTTTCACAGGTCCGCCTCTCGATGCCCTTGACCAAATAGGCCTCGAGGTTTCTTTCAGAGAGGGGCCTTTGGCCAGGGTGGAGGAGGTGATCTTCGACGTCGTCGACGCCCCCTATGCTTACAATGCAATCTTCGGGCGAGGGATGCTTAACCAATTCGGAGCTATAGTGCATCACAACTATCTATGTCTTAAGATGCCCATGCAAGGTGGAGTTCTTACTGTTTTGGGAGACCAAGCTATAGCCCGAAAAATGGAGTATGGTCACGGCCAGCCGTTGGACCCCCGGCAAGTACATAATGTGATGGAGCATACCGAAGAGGTTCCAAAGGCTTCGAACTCTTCGAAGGGGCTCTCCCTTAAACCAAACCCGGAAGGTGATGTCATGACGAAGATAATTTTGAAGGATGGCAAAGAATACCCAATACAGTTCGACAAGGGGCTATCCCCAGAGACAGCTGCCTCGTTGGAGGAAGTTGTCAAGCAAAATTTGGACGTCTTTGCCTAGACTGACGAAGACATCACTGGGGTTGATCGGAGTATCATCGAGCACAGCTTGCTCGTCAACCCAAAGGCTAGGGTAGTGCGCCAGGGGATCCGTAAGCTGTCTGCGGAAAGGGTAGGCCTCGCCAAGATCGAAGTAGAAAAATTGTTAAAGGCTAACATCATCAGGGAGGTAGCCCATACCGAGTGGTTGGCAAACCCTGTTTTTGTAAGGAAAAAGGACTCGAGCAAGTGGCGCATGTGTATCGACTTTACTTCATTAAATAAAGCATGCCTGCGAGACCCCTACCCTATGCCCCGAATAGACCAGCTGGAGGATTCCACAGCCAGCTCCGAATTACTAAGCTTCCTCGATGCTTATTCCGGGTATCATCAAGTCTGGCTAAAGCGTGAAGATGAAGACAAGACAAGTTTCATAACTCCATCCGGGGTATTTTGTTATGTAAGAATGCCTTTTGGCTTGCGAAATGCCAGAGCCACATTTTCACGTTTAATAGCTAAGGCTCTAGGTCACCAAATAGGCCGGAATGTCGAAGCCTATATGGATGACATTGTAATAAAGAATGCTCAAAAGCACCAGCATAGTCTATACTTAGCTGAAACGTTTGAGAGCCTCCAAGCATGTGGAGTATGCCTCAACCCTGAAAAATGTATATTTGGGGCGCACGTAGGAAAACTGCTAGGGTACTTAGTTTCGAGCAGGTGAATCGAAGCTAGCCCAATGCAGATAAGTGCACTACAAAGAATGGCTCCACCAGAAAATTTGAAGCAAGTCCAGAAGCTAGTAGGAAGGCTCGCAGCTCTTAGTAGATTCTTGGGCAGGTCAGCAGAATGAAGCCTTTCAATTTTCAAAGCCCTAAAGGGGTCTGAAAATTTCAACTGGACGCTGGAGTGCCAGAAGAGCTTCGATGATATCAAGGCATACCTCGGAAGCCTGTCAACGCTTACTGTGCCCCTCCCGGAGGAAACACTCCTCCTTTATCTTGCAGCAACAGGCTCCGCAGTAAGTGCAGTACTGGTCAGGGAAGTTGAGCTTAAGGGAAAGATGGTGCAGAACCCAGTTTATTTTGTTTCAGAAGCTTTGTCTGGAGGAAAGATAAGATACTCCGAGCTCGAGAAATTTGCCTATGCCCTGGTAATGGCCTCGTGGAAGCTAAGGCATTACTTTCTGGCGCATAACCTAATCGTTCCTACCTCGTACCCTCTTGGTGATATGCTCCGAAGCAAAGATTCTACGGGTATGATCGGAAAATGGGCTATCGAGCTAGCCCCCTTCGGAATTTCCTTCATAGCAAGAACAACTATCAAATCCCAAATCATAGCTGACTTCATAGAAGAGTGGACTCCATCTGTAGTTTGGGCTTCGGAGGAGCCCTCCGAAGGTTTATGGACAATATTTTCTAACGAAGCTTATCAGGCATCTGGTGCCGGAGTTGGAGCGGTCATTATATCACCGTCAGGGCAAAAGGCCATGTATTCTGCGAGGCTCAACTTTAAGACCACCAATAATATCACAGAATACAAAGGGATCCTGCTAGGCCTCCGAAAGGCAAGGATAATAATTAAAACAAATTCCCAAGTTGTCCCAGGGCATGTTGATAAGAGCTTTCAAGCAAAGAACCCACATCTAGCGAAGTACCTGGATGAAATCCGCAAGACTAAGGCAGCATTCAAAGGATTTTCTTTTCGAAGTATCCCTCGAGCAGATAATCAACTTGCAGACATTCTAGCAAAGGCTGCAGACGGAGCATTGGACCTCTCGGAGTGTGCTTTCTATGAAGAACTAGTCAAGCCTACAGTCAATCAATTACCCTCCGCAGAAGTCCTTTGCATTCCAACTGCAGATTAGCGAGCTCCGGTAATGGATATCTTGCAAGGTAGCGCAGATTCTTCTGAGGGTCCAGATTTCCGAAGGTTACAAGCAAGGGCTCGAAATTATAAGCTTGTCAATGGAATATTGTATAAAGCCGGGGTTTGTTCTCCTCTACTCCGGTGCATCTCCCAACCTGAAGGCCAAGACATACTCCAGGACATTCACGAAGGTTTATGTGGAAGCCAGCTAGCCCCTCATGCTCTAGCAGGCAAGACACTTTGGCAGGGGCCCTACTAGCCGACAATTGTAAGAGATGCGGAGGAGTTGGTTCGAACCTGCCAAGGATGCTAGTGGATGGGAAGACGAAGTCACCGTCCGCCAGTACTGCTTCAAGTTATTGCCCTAGTATGGCTAATGGCTCAGTGGGGTATGGACCTCATCGGCCCTTTTCCAATGGCCAAAGGCAGCTTGAAGTTTGCAGTGGTAGCAATCAAATATTTTTCCAAGTGGGTCGAAGTAGAACCCTTGACCGCTATCACTTCAAGGAATGTGCAAAAATTTTTCTGGCAAAATATTATATGCAGGTTCGGAGTGCCAAGGGAGTTGACTGTGGATAATGGAACCCAGTTCGAAGCTGACACATTCAAATAATTTTGTGAAGAACTGGGCATTAAGTTGTGCTTCGTAGCAGTGCGCCATCCACAGTCCAATGGAGCTATCGAGCGAGCCAACGGGAATATTCTCTCCGGTCTGAATTGAAGGATTGTCGGGTTGGCCAAGGGGCTGTGGGTCGAAGAGCTTCCCAAGATTTTGTGGTCCATTCGGACCACTCAAGCCAGGTCCACAGGCTTTACCCCATTTCGACTACTATTCGGAGATGAGGCCATGACTCCTACGGAGCTCAGGGGTGGATTCCTTCGTGTAGTACAACCCGGAGATGAAGATAAGAGGAACACTTCGCTGGACTTGTCAGAAGAAACAAGGCTTTGAGCTATCGCCAATATGATGAAGTACCAAGGCCAAACAAAAACATGGTATGACCCGAGGATAAAGATGAACGAGCTTAGACCAGGTCATTTAGTTTTGCGAAGTGTAATAGCCCCGGGGAAGCTAGGAAATAAATGGGAAGGACCATATATTATCCTACGCTTAGGGCGCCCCGGATCGTTTAAATTAGCTAATTTAGAAGGGGAAGAATTGAAACATGCATGGCATGCGGAGCACCTTAAGCGTTACTACGCTTAGGGGCTCCTTGTAATCACTTGTAAAAATTCCTTTTCTAAATAAAGTGGAGGGTCGAATCCTGTTTGCTCTTCGAATATCTCTTACTCCTGGTGGACACATCAGGAGGACGGAGATGCTTACGGAGTCAAGCATCTTTCTAAGGACCCAGGCAACAGCCTGCGAACCATGGGTTTAAGAGCTTAGCTTCTAGACTACAGATTCTAGGTTCTGGCTTGTTATGATCCGTAGAAGAGTCTAAGGACTCTAATAACAGATTTCCGGCCTCCGGGTTCGAAGCATCTGTAAAAGAGCCGAAGGTGGCCAGCCTACGGATTCCAGGCTCTGGCTTTTAGGATCCGTAGAAGAGTAAGGATTTTAAAAGAACAGATTTCCGGCCTCCGGGTTCGAAGTATCTGTAAAAGGGCCGAAGGTGGCCAACCTATGGATTCCAGGCTCTGGCTTGTTAGGATCCGTAGAAGAGTCTAAGGACTTTAAAAGAATAGATTTCCGGCCTCCGGGCTCGAAGCATCTGTAAAAGAGCCGAAGGTGGCCAACCTACGGATTCCAAGCTACGGCTTGTTAGGACCTGTAGAAGAGTCTAAGGACTTTAAAAGAACAGACTTCCGACCTCCGTGTTCGAAGCATCTATAAAAATAGGCAAAGGTGACCAAGCAATAAGGTCTCAAGGCTCCGGCCAATGAGACACTTTTAAAGTCCTATTGCAATGTGTTGTGCGAAGCATCGGATTGTTGTCCACGTCATTGTGTCCGACGGACCTTATTGCAATGCGTAAGGTCCCCCATCCACAAGGAGGGGTAGGAGGGTAAAGAACAAACAAGATACTTCCGGTGCAATTCATATTAATTTGTCATACTTTTACATCAAGAGAAATTTTGGTCCAAGCCTAAGTAAAATCAGAGACCCTTTCGGCCTCTAGAGCTACCTCTACGGATACTTTGACCTTTGGAGCTCGAAGCCGTCGAGATTGTCCTTTTAGTTCGAGTGCTTCTCTTCTTCTTCGAGGCACACAGTTTCTTCTACTCCTCTTGAAGCTCAGCCCATGTCAAAAGTCTTTCGGAGCTTGCCTCCATAGGGTCTTCGGCCTAATACTCCGAGTCAGACCAATCTATATGTTCGGAGGATGAAGATGTCTTCTCCTTTTCCTCTTCCTTGATATAAGTTAAGACTTATTGAAAAACTTCGAGGGTTACCTCTCCTTTATCTCCACGAGGAATAGAGAAGCGGGAGCGGTGGTAAGGCCTTAAGCTCTCAAGGATTGACCATTGCTTCCGGAGCCCTTCGTTAATTTCCAATATTTCAAAGTCAGGTTCCGAAAGACATGACAGAACCTAAGAGAATAAAACACCCGAACAAGTTCTTGTTTATAAACTTTGCATTAATGCAAAGGGCTTTACAAGATTTCTTATAAATAATTAAGTGCCCTGTGAGCTAGACCTGCGGGTCGGTTGGCGGAGCAGGAGGTGTCGGAGCCAGCGAAGCTAGAAGCGGCGGTCTTGTTTGTGCTTGCTTATGCCGACGGGCCTCGTCGATCCAAGCTTTAGCTGCAGCCTTGTGATCTGTCTTCCAGGTGGGCCGGAAAACTTCCCAAGTTGAGGCTACATCTGGCGGAGGATGCAGCAAGTTCTCGGAGGCAAAGCTTCCGGGTGTCGAACCCCGGACCGGAGCGATAGGAATCCAAAGGGCTTTGAGGTGATGGAGGACTCCAATTCCGGCGCACTGTCCAGAGAGATCTCTGTACCGGACGCTGGAGCCCATTATTAGCTACGTCGCCACTTGAATCTTCTTCAGCTTTCGGTCGAGGGACTCGCTGGCTGCGGCAGAAGACGAAGGGCACATAGTGCCAAAATATTCCAAGGTACCGTGAACAGCATCCAAGGTACGTTCTGCTATAATAACATTCTTCTTCTCTGCCGCCTCGAAACCCGCAGCAGTAGCAGACACTTCAGCCATCTGGGACAACAGGGAGCTTTTCTAGGCCATCGCTCGCTTAAGAGAGCCTTGGAGCTCTACCAGTTGGGTGCTCGAAGTAGCTGCCGCCTGCCGGAGCTTCTCGACCTCCGCTCGGAGAACCAAGCACTCGGCTTCAGCTTCTTGGGTTGAAGTCCGGAGTGTGTCGCTGTTTTGACTTTCGAGTCGGAGGGCTTCGTCGGCTTCAGCCCTAGCCCTCCGTTCTTCGAGGACCTCTTCCTCCAACCGAAGTGTTCTCTCTTCGGAGTCTTTAAGCGCGGATTGGAGGGTGGTAACCTTCCACTTGAGTCGGTTAGTTTCGACTTCATTGGAAGTCGCTGCCGCTCTAGCAAGGACAAATTGCTGCAAGAGGAACAAGTAAGTACTAGGTATTTACATTTACTAATTAAAAATATTTGCGGTACTTCTTATACCTGAAGGGCAGCCCTTTCGAGGGCTATGTTAAGCTCCGGGGCCCTGGCTTCGCTCAAAACGGAGACCAAGTTGGAGTTAGCGACTTCCTGGCCTTTCTCCGCCAAAGGCTCCAGAAGTGCCCGGAGGCCCGTCCGTTGCTCCAGGAAAGAAGCCAGCAGAGGAAGCCAAGACAGAGCTCGGCGATCATCTGTCGTTGCCTCTTCCTCCGAGTTGCTTGCCGAAGGCTCATTGGAAGAGGGTGTCATCGTTGGAGCGGGAGGGAGTCCGAGGCTTGACATGCTTTTGCCCCTCCCCGGCACGAAGACAGGGGGCTCGACTCCGGCGGAGGTAGCTCCTCCTTCGGTGGCTGCCCCTTCTGCTGGAGCCGCGTCAGCAGGGATGGCCCTTGCCACCAGAGCCGCGTCGGTAGAAACGGCCCCTACCACTAGAGCCGGGGTGTTCAGTGGAGCCGAGGTGTCCATCGGAGCCGCAACCCCAGAAGAGGTTGGAGCTTCGTGTGCAGCCAGGGCTTCGTCGCCCTTCGATGTACCTGCAGCATCAAGGTATTTGGTGAACATTTACGAGTAAAAATTGTTGCAGGAGTTGACCAAGGCAAAAGATTCGAAGTATACCTTCGGAGGCACCTTGAGGTAAAATGGTGGGGTCCTCCAGGACTTCGTACATCCGGAGAATCTTGTCGAGGTCATCCCCCAAAGACCTCTCCGATGTAGTTGCCGCTGGAGCCGCAACCTCCGCCATGATCACCCCAGCTACGGGTGAGTTGGGGGCGACGGTCTCCGGCTCCGATCTCACGACAGTGGGTGATGGAGTATGTGCCGTATCTGCCTCCGCAGCCTCTCGAGATGAAGCTTCGGTTGGGGCCCCTGCTTGGTCTTCATCGCCTTCCAGGAGATAGTTCTCGAAGTCCTACGCCAGTTGGACGTCAGAGCCTTTGCTCCCAGAGCCCTCCGAAGCCGAGCTCCAAATGCCCAAGGACGAAGCAGACGAAGCAGGGGTCAGTTGAGGAGGGATCTTCACTACCTTTTTCTTCTTAACCGGGGTTTCGTCGGCCTTCTTCGGAGGCTCGGCGATGGCTTTCCTCTTCCGAGGGGCCGCTCCGGCCAGGTTGAAATCCGGCAAAGGGGGAGGCACCATTTTGAGGGCTCCCCACACCCTATTGGAGCGCTCCCAGCTCCCCGCCAGCTCCATCCTTTTCTGCCTTTCAGCCACTGTAGGGGCTCCGAGGACCCATTCGGTGGCCCGTGCTATCTGATCCGGGGATAACGCTAGTGGAGCCACTTAAAAAAGTAACATATTATAAGTATGTTATTTCTTCATCTAACATGTTATCGCAGGAGAGTCGAAGTCTTACCTAGAGTTCAGAGCTCACCCTCCGAAGCGTGTTGAAACACTATCGGCCAGTCTGCCCCGAGGGGTGGAATTCGAAGAGCAATGAACTCTTCGGCAAGATCGCGCATGCTCATGCGACTGGCCACCGAACTCAGTAGCCCTAGCCGCGTTGAGAGCAGGCTAGGGTTCGGGGTAACCTCCGCCTCCTTCCAAAACCATATATCTTGGAGGGGTCTAGCGAGAGGGGAGTCCTCTCCGACTTCGGCGTAGAACAACCGAAGGATCCAGTTAGTGTACCATCAGTCGTTGATGGCCTTCACTGGAAAATGCTGGGTGTGCTCCCACCGTAGCTGGAAGTTGACACTTCCGAAGGCCGTTATCAATTTGGTGTCCCCAGGGCCATCTTGCGGCTTCGGCTGGCAGATGGCTTCGTGGGTAGCGGCGAAGACCTCCGATCGCCCCTCGCACCCTTCGGCCCAAAGCGCCCATTCGAAGACGGCCAGACGGGCGATGGCATTGGGAGATAGTTGGGGCAAGGTAATGTGGAACATGTCCAATACCTCAGATAAGAAGTTGATGGCCAGAAGCCCCAAGCCTGCTTCGAAGAAGGCCTCGAAGACCATGACCTCTCCGCTTTGTGGCCGCGGAGTTGATTCCGGTACGGGGAGTCGAGTCCTCATTCTGGACCCCACCTTCCCTTCCACGGCCTCTTCAATAGATTCCGCGGTGCTTGTGGATTGGCCGATGAGGAAACTTTGAGGGATCTTCTTCTTGGATGGCGGGCGGAGCTCCCAGGGAACTCAGTGGTGCATGCACGAAGGAACTCAGTGGCGGCGGTGACGAGCAAGCACCAGGAGGAAGACACCAAAAAGTGACCCAATCTCTTTGATTAGAAAAGTGATTTTAGAAAGGGTGACCTAACCCTAGGGATTGGGGCCCTATTTATAGGAAACCCAATAGCCTAGGAATATTCCACCAGACCCTTAGGGTTTTTTACAGACGCTAAAATAAATGGAAAAGACCAAACTTCCCTTAGGATATTTTTACAGACTCGACTGACTGCTTGTGGGCCTAAGGACAAAATAGTAAACTCCTATTTACAGATGACTTATCCGGAAGCGGAGCTTTTGTAGCGACTACAGCTTCGCCTAAGAACAGTCCGATCCAAGATCAGCGGTCGTCAGTTTTGCGCCGAAACTGACAAAGCGTCCACCGACTTTGCACCAGGTACCCGAATTGGGCCGACCCGATTCCGCAGCTCTTTCAGCGTAGCAATCCTGGTCAACAGGCCAGTGGATCCTCTCCTGCTCCTAGCCCATGTACCCAGATTGGGCCAGCCCGACTTCGCGGCCCCTCTGCCCGACAGTCGCTCATTGCCCGTGTACCTGAGTCACACGTGGCCCAGACGCAACAGGTCTTCTCCTCTCTTTGTGTCCTCTTTGACTTCCATTGACAATGACTCATCACATCTGGAGCCATAAGGCCCACGCTATTCAGCATGGCTCCTCACTTGGGCGGAGTTCACCATCACCTTTCGCGCCGCCCACGTCCCCGGCGGAGTCATCGCGGTAAAGCAGTAGGGGTTCCGCAACCTGCAACATGGCAGTCGGACTATCATGTATTATCTCCATGAGTTCAACCCTCTGGCATGCTATGCGCCAGAAGAGGTGCGAACCGATGCCCTGCGCCAGGCCAAGTTCCTCTAGGGACTCAAGGATGAGTTGTCCATCCAGCTCATCGCCACCGACTATGCCGACTTCCAACGGTTGGTGAACAAGGCGCTCATCCAAGAGACTGAGCAGAACAAGTTGGACCTCAAGAAGAGGAAGATGATCGTGTTCAAGCATCATCAGGCGAACTCTTAGAGGCCCCGCTTCGTCCCTCCACCACCAGTGCCCGCCTACCATCCTCGGCCCGCCTACAGGCCACCTCACGCCGCCTGTGGATCCAACGCCGGGCATCCCTGCCCCGCTCCACCGGCTCCAGCCGCTCAGCCGACGCCCACCGCCAAGGCCCCGATCATGAGGGACCGCCAAGGTAAATTGGTCGTCTGCTTCAACTGCCCAAAGGAAGGGCACTACTCGCACCAGTGTCCTCACCCCAAGCAACCACAAGGCGCGGCACCCAACCAGGTGGTTCGTGCCCGCGTCAACCACATCAGCGCGGAGGAAGCTCAGGAAGCTCCTAAAGTCATGCTCGGTACGTTTACCGCAAATTCTTTATCGGCTACAATACTATTTGACTATGGGGCAACACACTCCTTCATCTCGGAGGATTTTGTGAAAACCAACAACTTGGAAGTGCTTCCTCTACTAGCCCCCATGATGATTGCCACTCTAGGCAATAAAACCTTAGCCCACTTATACAGCCCTAAGGTAAAGATAAAGATTCAAGGGATATTATTCCGGGCCGAGCCAATCCTCATTAAGTGTACCGGACTCGACCTCATCCTAGGGATGGATTGGCTAATGAAACACGAGTGATCGATTGTGCTAGCAAGTCCGTAACGGTAACCAACCCTGAAGGCGAAGTTGTCACCTTTCGGATGACCAGTCGCAAACCTCTTGAGGCATCTCTTCACTCACTAGCCCTTGAAGAAGTGCCCGTAGTCAAGGAGTTCATGGACATCTTCCCAGAGGACCTGCCAGGAATGCCTTCCAAGTGGGACATCGAATTCAGAATCGACCTTGTCCCCGGGACCACTCCAATCTCCAAACACCCATACCGGATGGCCACTAATGAACTAGCCGAAGTCAAGAGCAACATCGAAGACCTGGAATAGAAAGGGTACATCCGATCGAGTACCTCACCCTGGGGTGCACCGGTCATCTTCGCCATGAAGAAGGACAAGACTAAAAGGATGTGCGTGGACTATAGAGCCTTGAATGACGTAACCATCAAGAACAAGTACCCATTGCCTCGGATCGATGACCTGTTCGATGAGATGAAAGGATCCTCGGTGTTTTCCAAGATCGACCTCAGATCAGGTTATCACCAATTGAGGATTAGAGAAGAAAACATCCCCAATACTGCCTTCACCTCCCGCTATGGACTATACGAGTATACTGTGATGTCGTTCGGACTCACGAATGCCCCGGCCTGTTTCATGAACATGATGAACAATGTACTCATGGAGTTCTTGGATAAGTTCATCATGGTATTCATCGACGATATCCTCGTCTACTCCAAGACCAAAGAAGAACATGAAACCCACCTCCATCTAACCCTCAGAAAGCTAAGGGAACAGCAATTGTACGCCAAATACAGCAAGTGCGAGTTTTGGTCGTCACGGGTGAAGTTCCTCGGTCATGTCATATCTGCCGGAGGAATAGCTGTGGACCCAACTACTGTGGAAGCAGTAACCAACTGGCTACAACCCACGAACGTGACCGAGATTCGGAGTTTTCTCGGATTGGCTGGATAATACCATCGGTTCATCGAGAACTTCTCGAAGATAGCCAAGCCTATGACCAGAGTGTTGCAGAAGGAAGTAAAGTTTGAATGGACCCCAGATTGTGAAGAATGCTTCCAAACTCTTAATAAGAAGCTCATGTCTGCCCCAATTCTGACCCTGCCAAACATCTAGAAAGACTTCCACGTCTACTGTGATGGCTCTCGCATAGGATTGGGATGTGTCTTAATGCAAGATGGCAAGGTGATATCTTACGCCTCTCGACAGCTGAGACCACATGAGCTGAACTACCCGACCCACGACCTGGAATTAGCATTCGTGGTTCATGCCTTGAATATATGGAGACATTACCTTGTGGGAAATCTGTGTGAGGTATTCACCGACCACAAGATCCTCAAGTATATATTCACCCAACCAGACCTGAACCTCAGGCAGAGGAGATGGTTGGAACTGATCAAAGATTATGACTTGGGCATCCATTATCATCCAGTCAAGGCCAATGTGGTGGCAGACGCCCTCAGTCGAAAAGGGTACTGCAATGCCATCATGATATAGGACCAGGCCCCTTTCCTATACAAGGAAATGGAAAGACTGAATCTAGGGATCGCCAACCGAGCGTACCTCGCTGCTTTGGAGTCTAGACCTGTCTTGATAGACCAGATCCGGGAGACACAGAAGGAAGATCCAGACATCTTGGAGATCCAGCAGAACATGCGGAAGGGTAAAGCCCCCGGATTCTCCGAGGACGAGCAAGGTACCATCTGGTTCGGAAACCGGATATGCGTGCCCGACAAGCCTGAGCTGAAGACTCTCATCCTTCAAGAAGCCCACGATACTCTATAGTCCATACATCGCAGGAGTACAAAGATGTATCAAGACCTGAAGGAGAAATATTGGTGGTTCAGCATGAAGAGGGAAATAGCTGAGTATGTGGCCAAGAGCGACACATGCCGGCGAGTCAAGGAAGAGCATCAAAGACCTGCTGGACTGTTGCAACCCCTCAAGGTCCTCGAATGAAAGTGGGAAGAGATAGGAATGGACTTCATCACGGGACTACCAAGGACCTAAGACGGTCATGATTCTATCTGGGTGATCATCGACCGACTCACCAAAGTGGCTCACTTCATCCCCGTCAAGACAACTTACACCGTCGCCAAGTTGGCCGAGTTGTATATGACCCTGATTGTGTGCCTGCACGAAGTGCCGAAGCAGATTGTATCTAACTGTGGGAGTCATTTCACCTCTAAGTTTTGGAAGAACCTTCCAGAGGAACTCGGCACCCGGCTGAACTTTAGCACCGCTTATCATCCGCAGACCGATGGTCAAACCGAAAGGGTCAACCAAATATTGGAGGATATGCTTAGAGCTTGCGCTCAAGACTTTGGTGGAATGTGGGACAAGAACTTGCCTTATGCGGAGTTCTCCTACAGCAACAGCTATCAGGTTAGCCTGCAGATGTCCCCGTTCGAAGCACTTTATGGGCGTAAGTGCAGAACGCCGTTACTTTGGGATCAGACCAGAGAGTCACAACTATTTGGGATAGATATACTAAGAGAAGCTAAAGAGAAGGTCAAGATCATCAGGGACAGATTGAAGATAGCCTAGTCCCAACAGAAGAGCTACGCCGATAACCAACGAAGAGACCTAACCTTTGAGGAGGGTGATTATGTCTATCTCCGAGTCACTCCCCTCCGTGGCACTCAAAGGTTCAACATGAGAGGCAAACTAGCACCCCGCTATGTCGGACCTTTTCAGATCCTCTGATGGCAAGGAGAAGTGGCATATCAATTATAACTGCCTCCATCTCTGGCAGTAGTCCTTGATGTGTTCCACGTCTCTCAGCTGAAGAAGTGTCTTCGTGTGCCCGCCAAACAGGCCGACCTCCAACAACTCAACATCCAAGAGGATTTGACCTACATCGAGAAACCCGTCAAGATCCTGGAGACTAAGGAAAGAGTAACCAGGAGCCGTGTGGTTCGCTTCTGCAAGGTTCAGTGGGACAACCACCCCGTTGAAGAAGCCACATGGGAAAAAGAAGACGAGTTGAAAACCCAATACCCCGAGTTATTCGAGTAGCGTTCCAATCTCGAGGACGAGATTCTTTGTAAGGGGTATAGGTTTGTAACACCCCAAATTTTCAAAGAAATAAAAATATCATTTAATATATTTTCCTGGGATTAATTAAATAGGAAATACCTTTAATGCCCTTCTTAGCCTATTTTGAACTAGAACCTAGTTGAAATGACCAAACTAGAGGCTAGAAAATTTTGTATGAGTTCCCAAGACCAAGATATATTTTTGAGAATTTTTACAAATTTTTATCACCCTTGGAAGTAGCCCAAATATTTTAAAGCAATTTCTATAATTATTTTTATTCGGAAAATATTTTAAACAGCAACGGGCCCCTCTCCCTCTCTTCTCTCTCCCCCGGCCGGCCCAGCCCGCTCCCTTCCCATGCCTCGGACTAACACCCGGGCCCCACTTGTCAGTGGCCCTCTCCCTCCGCGCGCGCGCCGCCCACCACCTCGGCCACACCTGTCGGCGCCACCCCACTCTCAGCCGAACCGGACCCCACCCGTCAGCCCCGCCCGCTATCGCGCCCGTGCCCGCTGCCTGGTGGCCCCTACCTGTCGGATCCGTCTTCCCCGCTGGATCAGCCCCCAAATCCCCCCCCTCGCCAGCCAAAACCCTAATCCCCCTCGGATCCGCCTCGCCAGCCCCTCTCCCATTAAATTGGCGCCATTACTCAGTCCCCTGAGCCCTACCGACCGTTTACCCTCATTAATCCTCGCGATAACGCCCCAGTATCGCGCTGCGCATGCATGACCGAGCCTCACCGGCGCCATTGAACACCCCCTCCCCTTTCCATGTATTCACCACCCGTTTTCCCCCGCCGACGTCCCTATTTAAGCCCCTGGTGCGTCCGCGTTCACCCCTCGCTAGCATTTGCACCGGAATCGAACAGAGCGCCCGTAACACTCTTTCTAATGCACACCGCCACCCCTACTCCAGTCACCGCTCGCCGTCGCCGGAGTCCCCCTTTGTCCTCGATGACCGTACCACTGTGACCGTAGGCGCCGTCCCGACCTCGTCCACGACTTCATCACCAACGAACCCCACCGGAACACAACCGCCGACGAGGACCCGAACACCTCCGCCATCCTCGCTCATCGCCGGCCATGCTCCGACGACCCCAAGCCTCTCCGACGGTACCCTCTTGACCCCCGTGCTCTACTGATTCCGTTTTAGCCCTTAGAACCGACTGCCATCACTCGCAGTGGTCGCTGGACCCTAGCCGTCGCCGGAGAAGATGACCGACACGGGCTGAGTACCCGTGTCGTGTCGGATTCGATCTCGGCCGTGCGATCCAGATCCAACGGTGGAGGTTAGGCCATTCTCGTGGTTTAATCAGATTCGTTGGATCTCAACAAATCAGTATGATTTAATCTGAGCCATCCATTTCTATTTAAAACCCGCGTTCAATCTGAGCAGCACGATACGTACCGGTTCGGCCTTTTAATCTCGCGTGTCCATTTTCATTTAAACCTCCCGCCTCGCCCGTGGCCGCCCGATCGTGATCCAATGGTGGATCTTGATCCGACGCACACGCATAGTGCGTGGGTTCACAGTGAGCCCGTTTCACTGTGGATCGACGCCTGATTTTCATTTAAATTAAAATTCTAGAAACTGTTTTAAACTTATAAAATTCATATCTGACGCATTTTAACTTCAAAAATTATCATTTCAATTCCAGAAAATTTATAAAAACAGTATGTTTACTTTGAATGTTTCGTGCTTATTTAATAAAGTATTCAAATGAAATTTAGGGTTAATTACAAATTGATTCATTTCAATTTCAGGAAAATTTATCTTTTATTCTTTTCATGTTAATATAATGAAACCACTAGGTTTACACTGAACATCTTATTTTAAATTAGTTAGAAAATTTAAAATACAATTGTTCACATTATTATCTCTTTTAGAAAGGACATTATTTCATTAAAAGTCCAGTTTAAAATATTCATAAAATGAATTTCAGAAACTTAACAACTTTATTTTTCCTTGGTTCAAACCAATAAAAACTTATATACCTGTTGTGTGGTTTTTGGATTGTTTGATTGAATGTTACGTTTAATTTATTTACATCGAGAAGACTACGACGCCGTCGAGGAGCCGGAATACTTTCCCGAAGTTCCTCCCTCCCCTTTCGCTGAACAAGGCAAGTCACCAAACCAATCTTTTGAGCATATTGAGCCCATGTTTTATTAAACTATCGCTAAAACACATAGGATATACATGCATTAGTCAATGAAACCCTTACAATATATTTATTAGGATCCCCCCGACCTTGATGTGCAACCCAAGCCATGCTATCTAGCCTAAACTCCTTGTCACCGTATGATTAGTATTATTAGCTAGTGTCCAATGTATCGACACGATTGCTATAGGATTAAAAATGAGTCGTAGCAACTTGGTTCTACTATATGATCTCCCGATATCCTTATCTTTGGAATTCTGTTGGTGATAGAGTTTTGGTTGTGAGTGTATGCATGGTGGGTTCCGGGTGCAAGCTAGGACATTGGTCGGTAGCACCCGGGGCACTATAAGGACCGGTCTGAGGGATCTGTTGCAATACACTTCCGTACTAACCACAAGTCTAATGGGTAAGTCCTAACTAAGGTATGGAGTGTTCCAAACCGAGGCCACCATTTGGAGATGGGTCAAGCTGCACTTTCGGGTGGCTTTACTGATGTGGCGCAAAAGGGGTGCGACGTTAGCCAGGATGTGGCCCGTCGCGCCGGTGAAACCTAGAGCGGGTGGTTACCGCTTGGAGCATTTCATGCTGAAGTTTTGGCACGAGTTCCCATGGTATGGGTCATCTCGTTACACTTTGGTGTTTGGGATGAGTGCGTGCCTTGTGGGTACAGTAGTACACCTCTAATCAGAGTCATAAATCTTTTCAAAAAGCCGAGCCCACGGTCAAGGGCGGGTTGCATGACATTCCACAGTTAGTTTACCCTTGAAATGAATGTGCATGATGGTTTGCATGTAAGGACTGTTGTGCGAGGAGGGAAAACGTACTCCTCGAGTTAGATGGTATTATGATGTTCATGTTTATTATTTCGCATGATTAAATTTGACTACACTAAATGCAATAACTGAAAAATGTACTTTTCCGCACTTTTAGCCATTATCCTTCCTTCGTTATTATCTTGCATTACTACTTGCATTTGCAGTGGCTTGTTGAGTACTCTTTGTACTCATACCCATTGGACACACTATTCAGAGGATGCCTACTACGAGGATGGTCTGGAGTAGCGAACCCGTCAAGAAGAAAGATCCTGAAGAAGGCGTTCGTCATGTATTTTATTTTTATTATTTTAATTTCACTCTTATGTAATAATATGGTATGTGTACCATGAATGCTTGTCGTATGTACGTTGTCGCATGATGAACCTCTTGTATTATTGTTTTTCTTTGGAAATTCAATAATGTTCCGATTTGTTAAATCGGGGCGCCACACTATCTCCCCTTGATCTCCGCGAGGAACAGAAAAGCACGAGCATCGATAAGGCCTTAAGATCTCGAGGGTAGACAACTGTCGAAGGAGCCCTTTGTTAAGTTCCAATACTTCGAAGTCAAGATCCTAAGTGCATGGCAAAACCTAAAAGAATAAACATCCAAACAAGTTCCTCGTTTATAAACTTTTCATTCATTAATATAAGGGGCTTTACAAGATTTCTTGAACATGCTTAAGCACCCTATAAGACTAGACATGCGGGTCAGTTGGCGGAGCAGGGGGCGTCGGAGCTGGTGAAGCTAGAAGCGGAGGTCTCGTTTGCGCTTGCTTTTGCTGGCGAGCCTCATCAATCCAAGCTTTGGCTGCAGCCTTGTGGTCTGTTTTCTGGATTGACCAGAAAGCTTCCTAGGCATAAGCTACATTCTGTGAAGGACGCAACAAGCCCTCATCGGCAAAGCCTGCAGGCGTCGAACCCCCAACTGGAGCAACTGAAATCCCAAGAGCATCGAGGTGACGGAGGACTCCAATTCCAGTAACTTGTTCGGAGATCTCTCCGTACCGGACGCCAGAGCCCATCATCAGCTTCATCGCCACTTGAATCATTTTCAGCTTCCGGTTGAGGGGCTCGCTCGGCACAGTTGAAGATGAAGGGCACATTTTGCTGAAGTATTCCAAGGTACCCTGAAGGGCATCCAAGGTATGCTCCACTATCGCAACAATCTTCACCTCTACCGCCTCCAGTCCAGCAGCAGCAGCAGACACTTCGGCCATTTTGATAGTAGAGCGCTTTTCTGAGCCATGGCCTGTTGAAGTGAGTCTTGAAGTTCTACAAGTTGTGGGCTTGAAGTAGCTGCTACTTGCCGAAGTTTCTCCACCTCCGCTCTGAGCACCACACATTCAGCTTCGGCTTCTTGGGCCGAAGTTTGGAATGCAGTGCTGCTCTCCCGCTCTATCCGGAGTGCTTCGTCGGCGGTGGTCCTAGCCCTTCGTTCTTCGAGGAGCTCCTCCTCCAGTCGAAGTGTTTTGTCTTCGGAGCTTTTTAGGGCAGACTAGAGGGTAGTAACCTTCCTCTTGAGCCGATTAGTTTCGACCTCATTGGAAGTCGCTGTTGCTATAGCAAGGAAAAATTGCTGAAAAAAGAGCAAGTAAGTACTAAGTAATTCCATTTATTAATTGAATGCACTTGTGGTACGATGCATACCTGAAGGGCAGCCCTTTTGAGCGCTAGATTGAGCTTCGGGGCTCTGGCTTCGCTCAAAATGGAGACCAAGTCGGAGTTTATGACTTCTTGGCCCTTCTCCGCTAAAGGCTCCAGAAGTGCCCAGAGGCCCGTTCGCTACTCCAAGAATGGAGCCAGCAAAGGGAGCTAGGACAAAGCCTAGCGATCATCCGCGGTTGCCTCCTCCTCCGAATTACTTGTTGATGGATCATTGGAGGAAGGCATCTCCGTCAAAGCAGGGAGGATCCCGAGGCTCATCATGCTCTTTCCTCTCCCAGGCATGAAAGCCGGAGGAGCGACTCCGGTGGAGGTAGATCTTCCTTCAAATGATGCCCCCTCGGCCGGAACTGCTTTGCCCAAGACGGCTCCAGTCGTCGGAGTTGCTGTGTCTGCGGAGCCTCAACTCCGAGACAAGCTGGAGCTCCATCTGTGATCGGAGCTACGCTACTCCTCGACACACCTACAACATTAAGGTACTTGATGAATATTTGTGGGTAATAATTGTTACAGGAATTGTAAAGGCAAAAACTTTGACATATACCTTTGTTGGTGCCTTGAGGTAGAATTGCAGGGTCCTCTAAGACCTCGTACATCGGGAGGTACTCATCGAGGTCATCCCCCAAAGTCCTCTCCGGTGTAGCCGCTGTAGGTGGCTCGATCTCCGGCACTATCACCCCAGCCACGGGTGAGTTGGGGATAACCGCCTCCAGCTCTGAACTCGTGGTGACGGGCTCGGGAGAGCGCGCTGTGTCTGCCTTCGCAGTTTCTCAAGAAGGAACTCCAATTGCATCCACGGCTTCATCTTCACTGTCATCGAGAAGATAATTCTCGAGGGCCTTTCCCATTTGAACATCGGAGCCTTTGTTTTTGGAGCCTTTGTTCCCGGAGACTTCCGAAGATGAGCTCTGAATGCCCAAAGAGGAAGTAGAGGACACCAGAGTCGGCTGAGGAGGAGGTCTTGCCGTTTTCTTCCCCTTCTTGATTGGGGTCTTGACAGTCTTCTTTGAAGGCTCGGTAGTGGCTTTTCTCTTTCGAGGGGCCACTCCGGCCGGGTCAAAGTCTTGCAGAGGTGGGGGCTCCATCCCGAGAGCCCTCCACACTCTGTTGAAGCGTTCCCAGCTTCCCACAATTTCTATTCTTTTCTGCCTCTCCGCCACCGTAGGGGCTCCAAGCACCCGTTCGGTGGCTCTCGCTATCTGCTCCGGAGCTAGCGCCAAAGGGACCACTGAAAAAAGGTAGCATATTATAAGTATGTTATTTCCTTCCTAATATATTATTGTAGGAAGATCGAAGGTTTGCCTAGACTTCGAAGCTCTCCCTCCGAGGCGTTTTGGAACGCTATCGGCTAGTCGGCTCCAAGAGGTGGAATCCATAGGGCAATGAATTCTTCCGTTAGGTCCCGCATGCTCATGCGCCTGGCTATCGAAGAGAGCAACCCAAGCTGCGTTGAGAGCAAGCTTGGGTTCGGAGTGACATCGGCCTCCATCCAGAACCAGATTTCTTGGAGGGGCCCTGTGAAGCTAGAGTATTCTCCGATCTTAGCATAGAACCACCGGAGGATCCAGTTGGTGTACCATTGGTCGTTGATGGCCTTCGCAGGGAAATGCTAAGCATGCTCCTTCCACAGCTGGAAGTTGACGCATCCGAAGGCTGTCAACACCTTGGTGTCTCCAGGGCCATCTTGTAGCTTTGGTTGGTAGATGGCTTTGTGGGTGGCGGCGAAGATCTCTGATCTTCCTTCACATCCTTTGGACCGAAGAGCCCACTCGAAGATCACCAGCCTTGCGATGGCATTGGGAGACAATTGAGGCAAGGTAATATGAAACATTTCTAATACCTATGATAAAAAGTTGATGGCAGGGAGCCCAAGACCAGCCTCGAAGAATGCTTCGAAGACTACTACTTCTCCGCTTTGTAGCCTTGGGGTCCACTATATTCCAGGGACTCGAGTCCTCATTTTGGGGCCTAGCTTCCCAGCCACTGCCTCTTCGATGGATTCTGGAGTGCTTGTGGACTAGCCGATGAGGAAGCTTTGCGGGATCTGCTTCTTTGATGGAGGGCGGAGCTCCCGAGGATTTTTGGGCCAAGAACCTCTTGGAGCCCCCACCATGGCTGCTGCAGCGGAAGCCACACAAGGTTGTCTCTACGCCAAAGTGCTCGCTGCCACTGGCACAGTGGTGTTGGTCCTCGCCACGAGTCGATCGCTTAGGAAGTTGAGGGGAGATTTGAAGGTTGAAGAAAGTGAGCTCCGAAAGACAGGTTCTGTAAAAACTTTAGTGGGCTTCGACCCCCTTTTTATAGCCTTCCTGCTAGCTGTTGTGCTTCGATTGCGTTCACACTACAGATTCGACTTTTGTCGCTGATGAGTGGGACCAGGAAGTTAAAAGGTGTGAACTCATGGTAAAATTTTGACCGTTACCTTTTTCGGGAGCATAACGACTACTTGAAGGGTAACGGCTTAAATTTGACGGTTTTCCACGACGTTCCGCCTCTGTAACGGTTCCCTTTCCTGTGAAGTGTTCACACAGCAGCCCTAGATCGAAGCTTTCATTGAAAATACTTCGATGTCAAATATCCTTTGGATAGCTGTAACACCTTCAAATTTCTCTAAGTCCCTGAATATGAAAATATTCCTTGCGTATACTGCTTTCCTGCGATACAGGTTAAATCGGAGAAGCGTATTCGAGGGGCTACTATTGGGGGAAAATACTTCATCCTCAGGGCTTTAGAGATTGATAGTCAAAGATAACTTATCAGTATCGAAGCTTGCACTCATCTCCGAAGGTGATGAAGTTTCTAAGCCGAAGGATGCTTCGGCTTATGATTCGAAGGCATTCTCCGAAGGCTCCGAAGCTATAGTGGAAAACAGGCAGACTGATAAGATGTCTTCCTTATCTACCTTCTCCGGATAAATTTTACTATTTGAGCCCTATTTGGGGTACCAAATAGTTTCCACTATGTCGGTTGTAATTGAGAGGTACATAGGTCTTTTACTTAGACTTTTTTGCCTATAAATACCCTCCTTCTTACCCTGTAATAGGCATCGAATACTCAGCTATTCAATACACAACTTTGGACTACTTTGAGCTATTATCCTATTCGGAGGCTCAAAATAGTTCTCAGCACAATCTTTCTATTTGTTAGTTTTTAATCTTCGAGAACCTATTAGCGTAATCTTTTACGCCAACAATGACCTCAACCCATTTGGACAATTTGTCAATGGCCAGAAAAAGACAATCATATCCCCATGGCGCCTTCGGCAATGGCCCCACCATGTCGAGCCCCTAACAAGCGAAAGGCCAAGAAGATGGGATGGTCTAGAGAGCTTGTGTAGGGAGGTGGTGCTAGTTGGCAAAGAATTGACATCCTGTGTAGTTGCGTACCAGTTGGCGAGCTTTTGAGTTGGCAGTCGGCTAATAAAATCTGGCATGGAACACCTTGTCGACCACCGTCTGGGCCCTAGCATGGTTCCCGCGGGTGCTGGCAAGGATTTCCTCCAGGATATTTTGTCCTTTAGCCTTGTTTATGCTCTTCAGCAAGACTCGGGTGGATGCAGCTCTTCTAAACAACTCCGACCTGATAAGGACATATTGCTTTCTCCTTCTAGATAGCCGAATAGCAACATCTTTGTCCTGGGGAAGCTTGTTGGTGAGTATGAAATGATCATGGGTTGGTGCCAATCTTCTTCTTCACCAATAGTGATTTTTGCGACTGATGCGGCTTCATCTTCTAGATTTTGCAAGACTTCCTCTTTGATGGATGACTTCGATAACTCCTGAAGGAACACCCGTCTATGAACTATTGCTCTTGATGATCATAGCTTCACCAATATGTCGACGGCTGAGTTCTTATCCCGAGGGACATGATGGAACTCTAGGCCATCAAACTTGCCTTCGAGCTTGCGGATCTCCTGGTAGTATGCATCCATCTTCTCATTGACACAGGTCCAGTCCATGTTCACTTAGTTGATCACCAACTTCAAATCTCTGAACGCCAGCAGCCGTCGAATCCTGAGGGAGACAGCAATGCATAGTCCATGGATCAGAGCTTCATACTCGGCCACGTTGTTGGACGTGGCGAAGCATAAGCGGAGGACATACTTCAAATATTCACCTTGGGGAGATATCAAGAGCACTCGGGCACCCACCCCCTCTAGGCTAAGGGAGCCATCAAAATGGAGGGTCCAAAAGCTCTCAATGATGCTCTCTATCGGTAGTTGGTAGTCGGTCAACTTGGCGACAAAGTCAGCGAGCGCTTGACACTTGATGGCAGTCCTCAGCTTGAAGTTGATGGCGTATTCCCTGATCTCAATGGCCCATTTAGTGATCCGCCCGACGGCATCCTGATTTCTCAAGATGTCGCCGAGTGGGAACTCGGTGACCACCTCCACGTGGTGGGCTTGAAAGTAGTGCTTGAGCTTCCGGACGGTGATGAGGACGACGTACAACAGCTTTTGCACCAGTGGATATCAAACTTTCGACGGCCCTAGGATCTTTGATATGATGTAGACCGGTTGTTGAACCGGGTATGTGAGCCCTTGCTCAGGTCGTTCGACAACTAGGGTTGTACTAACCACATGCATAGTGGCGGCGATGTAGAGGAGAAGAGACTCCTCCCATGTCGGCGTAGCAAGTGCTGGTGGATATGTCAAGAACTTATTGAGGTCGAAGAACGCCTGGTCCACTTCCTCGGTCCAGGAGAAGTCTTCTTTATTTAGTAGCTTGAAGAACGACATCCCTCTCTCCCTGAGCCACGAAATAAACTAGCCCAAGGAGGTCATGCAGCCAGCCAGGTGTTGGATGTGCTTGACATCGGCAGGCCACACAATGCTCAGGATTGCCAAAATCATCTCTGTGTTGGCTTCAATTCCTCGGTGGCTAACGATGAAGCCAAATAATTTTCCCGTCGGGGCTCAAATTCACATTTCTCTAGATTGAGTTTCCAACAGAATTTGTGGATGTTGTTCACTTTCTATTAGAGATCCTTGATGAGGTCCTTAGGCTCCTTGGTCTTGATCACCACGTCATCAACGTAAGCCTCCACATTGCGTCTGATCTAATCGGTCAAGTAACGATGCACGGCTCGTCGGTATGTGGCTCCAGCATTCTTCAGCCCAAAATCCATGTAAGTGTAGTAGTAGGCGTCAAATGGTGTGATGAAGGTGGTCTTCTTTTGGTCTTCTTCTTTTAGGCCAATCTGATGGTAGCCTGAGTAACAATCCAGGAAGCACGGGAGGGCGCTGTCGGTGGTCGAATCAACAACATGTTCAATGTGCGGAAGTGGGAATGGATCTTTTGGGAATCGCTTGTTGAGGTCGGTGTAGTCGACACACATTCTCCATTTTCTGCTCATCTTCTGCACAAGGATTGGGTTAGCCAACTAGTCCATCTGTTGTGCCTCCTTGATGAATCCGGTTACCAGGAGGTGAGTGACTTCTTCCTCGATGAGCTTCTTGTGGTCATCAGTGAACTGTCACATCTTTTGCTTGACCCATGGGGCGTTTGGTTCGACGTGAAGTTTGTGCTCGATCAGCTCCCGCGGTACGCCTGGCATGTCGAAGGGTTGCCAAGGGAATACGTCGGTGTTGTGCAGAGGAAGCTGATGAGTGCGCTTTCCTATTTAGGGTCAAGCACGACCCCAATCAGAGTTGTCTTGGAGGGATCATCTTTCTAATAGCCAAATACTCTTGTACTCAGCTGGCAATGGTGTCAGCGTGGTCGGCGACGATACAGAAATCGGCCGATGCGGTCTTGGCATCCTGGAGTATCTCCTTCATGCGGACAGACATGTCCATGACCTCGCACAATGCGAGGTTGTCCTGCTCGTAGGCATGCGAGGTGGCGATGTCCCACTTCATGGAGAAGGTCCCTCCTAGTCCTGGAATCTTGAGGACCATGTAGGTGTAGTGGGGCACTACAATGAACTTGGTGAGTGAAGGTCTTCTGAGGACGGCGTGATACGCAGTCTCAAAATCCAAGACATAGAACTTGACGTGTTTAGTTTCGTAGTTATCCCAAACACCGAATGTCACTGGTAGGGTGGTCATGCAGAAAGGAAGGGACTCCTTCCACGAGACAATCCAATAAAAGGGAGTGTCGGTTTTCTATAGTGCCAAGTAGTCAAGGCTGCTTCCCTTGTTGACCAGCACCCTCTTTAGGTGGACCTTCAAGATGACAGGGTCAACGATGAGCGGGAAGCACCTAGGATTGGGGACATCAGTCGACTAGTCTTGACGATCGAAGGTGATTGGATCTTTGGACCATCGAAGGTGCTTCGGTGCCTCAGTGCTAATGGCCTTGACGTGGCGGGTCATCATCTTATGTTGACGCTTCATCTCGGAGGCCACCGTGCCCTCGAATATCATGGAGACCGTTCGTGCAGGCTCTTGGAAGTCATTAATTCTGGAAGGAGCATCGTCTTTGCTCCTGTCATCTCTGGGTCTTCTTTCATCGGTGTCCCAGCGATGCTTATTGGGTCGGCGGGACGCTCCAGCTTCTCTCACCATCTAGTTCTGCAGCTAAAAGCAATTCTGAGTAGTGTGATTGCCATTAGGATGAATGATGCAATGCTTATCTAGCAGTTCTCGTAAGGCTGCGTCACCCCGGTCACGTGACCGAGCATCGCGGTTGGCAACCATGATTTCCTTCTCATTCCTCTTCTTGTCTGGAAGGTGAGGCCGATCGTGGTTGGTGTGATCTTTCAGGGTCAGCGATCGGTGGACCACAGGTGACCGGCGAGCCGCAGACGATCGGTAATGCTCCTTCTTTCGATCCTTGTCATCATTGTGTGGTTTCAGGAGCATCTGCTCTTGCTCAGTGTCTTCAGCGCTGGTGAATTGTTCGGCAACAGTGATCATATGGCCAGGATTAACCGGCTCATTCATGATCGGGTGGAGGAATAGTTTGGATGGCTTCCTCAAACCATCCTAGAATGTAGTTATCACATCGGCATCGGAGATACTGACAATGGTGTGACGCTTCTCTGAGAATCGGAGAATCGGAGAATGTACTCCCACAGGGACTCTTGTTTTCTTTGTTGAACTCGGCATAGATTGTGCCAGGAGGCAGGTCTCTGCCACGTCCACTGGTAGTTGGTGATGAAGACGTCACACAGGTCATCCCACGAGTAGATGGAGCCTTCCGGGAGCGAAGCTAGCCATTTGACAACCGAAGCAGACAAAATGACTAGGATGTAGTTGACCATGATATCTGGATCTCCTCCTACTGCACGAATGGTGGTGTAATACAGTCGTAGCCATTGAGACGGGTTGGTTTTACTGTCATATGGAGTTATTCCAGTTAGTCGGAAGTGGTGTAGCCACTCGACGTGTTGCAGCCACGCGGAGAAGGTGAGAAACCCATCATGGAGAAGGTCGTGGTGGTCGACGTGGCCTCCATTCGGGACTCCATGGTCACGATCATACTGATCACGATGATGAATCTCCGCCTGCTCCAATCCTTGTTGTTGACGAAGAAGAAGGTTGCGGTCATTGAGGCGACCGTTGATGATTTGGCAGGTAATTCACATGAGAGAGCTTCCTCCATGCTCACTCGGATTTCTGTGCTCCCCCAGCCTAGATAGATGGGAGTGATGGCTCTCAGACAACGATGGTGGTGGATGCAAGATCAGTGGATCCACTATCTCTGCCGCAGCAGCCTGGGTCATAGCCCGGGCCCTCTAGACCTCAGGTGTGTTGGGAAGCGTCGCCAGAGTTCTCTCGATGGTGATGAGGTTGGCAGTAGGCATTCGATACACGTCGTGACCTTCAAAGGCCACGGTGTACGCAGCGGGTCCATCTTGTCGAGGGACTCCTGCTCCTTCTTGGGCCCTAGCACGCTGATCATGTCTAGTGGAGTTCCGCCTCCGGCGCTCTCGACGATGGGTGCTAGACACAGCATCGTCGGAAGGTTCATCCTCCGAGATAGCCTCGATGACTTGCAATGACAACAACCTTGGGAGGAGCCGAGGAGGTTGGTGGATTTGGTCGACGGCATTGGTCGTTGGTGACCGTGACAAAACGTCGGTGACCATGATGAACCATCGACACTAGACGATACGTCCTCTAGAGTTGGTGAATATGACAAAGTCCGCGGGGTTGTCGGAGGTCCCCAAAAGACGGCCTTTGGAGAGTGTCTTCGCTGGAGTGGTCTGTTGCGGCACTTGAATTGTCGATGAAGCAAGTGTCGCTAATGGCATGGGTGAAGTCTTCACCATTAATGCAGCAGTGGTGGGAACCAGTTTTTTCATGCAGTCACTGATGAAGATCAATCTTCCGAAAGCGAACACAGTGTCGTTGGGCACCTTAGTGTTGAACTTGCAAATGACGCCTATCGATCCGATCAGCAGGCCACAAAACTCCTCCCCAACCTGATGCACTAGCTGTCGTTCCATCAGAATGGCAAGCCTATAGGGGGTACCCGTAGTGTGATTTGTGTAGGCAGAAAGGAGGAGTCGCGGCTATGGATTCGATGGTTACCCCTGTAGAGAGGGGCAAGAAAGCGGTAAAAACAATGAGGAGACATACACAAGAGAGTTTTAGACAGGTTCGGCCCTCTCGAAGGATAACAACCCTACTCTTGTGTGTATGGATGAAATGGGTGGTGTCTGACAATATGTGATGAGGACATCACCGAATGGGATATAAATATAATAAAAACAAGGGTGAATGCTTTCTATATTCGATTTACATTTTACATATTTGAGAAAAGGTTGCTGCACCATGAGTTGTTGTTTTCAATTACAGAAATTATTACATGGATTAAGGGACGTGTTGTGAGAAAATCAAGGGCATGGAACATCATGGAAGTTGATTGGGGACCATGTCTAGGCCATCCAAACATAATATACAAGTTTGGGACATTACTTTTGTTTTAAGATAAAATAGAAATAAAGTTCTACATGATTGAGAATATTGGACTCGGATTCGGACCGTAGGGACAACACCGAATTCAAATGTGCATAACATTTAAATGGAAACTCCGATTTGGATGACCATGGACTTTTGGAAAGGTTGATACGTCCTCTTTCCAACGGATCCAGCTACATATCCAGATTCCATCGGAGGAGATCACAATCACTAAATCAATGTGTGTTTCTTTTTTCTAGTCAATCTGTTTATGAAATAATTAGTAGTTTCCATATGTAATAAGTTTCCAAACTCTAGGAACGCCCCTAGGGCTATTAATAACCTTAGAGACTTCAGTTGTAATTTGGTTTTTCTTTAGATAAAAGTTTATACAATGCTACTTGTGTGTGTAAACCCATGATCAGTTAGATCGTCGGTTTCACGTTTCATAACCCAACTACCCTTTGTACATCTTTTATATCCAGCAATTCCAGTTACTCCTTTATCTTGTTCTTGCTCGTTCTTCGATTGCTTGTAGGAACAAGGTTGATCACTGATAAGATCAACAACTCTTGGAGTTGGTGTATCGATCGCTAAGGCACAACACAAATGTATCGTACGGTTGTAGTCGAATCGTCAACATCATCTCCTTACAATCAAAATTATCTTATCTCAACTCACCGAAAGATCGGGCCTCCCAAGTCCCACATCAATATGTGTCTTGTGTTTCCTGCGCTCTTGCCTAGTGTGTTCGGCCTGCCCCTTGCTTAGGGATTCCCCTAATACTTTTGTTGGACCGGAAATGGCGACCAGAGAGGGGTTAATGGGAGCTTTTAAAATTTCAGACTAAAAATAGCCTTCTGTTTTAATTCAGTCTTCTGCGGAACAGGCTCCGAACACACCCTTCAAAGTTCTGGTTGAGAGGTATTTCACAACTCCGAAATCAGGCTTCACAAGGAGCAAAAGTTCGAAGCCAAGAAGACTTCGCTCCACCCACAACACCCAAAAACTCAACTCTGCTAAGTCAGTGCAGGCTCCGCACACTAGGTGCCTTCGAGCAGACTTCGCACTTCACCCTTCGCAAGAGTAGACTTCCCTCTGAGGACTTCGACCAAACACTCAGCGCTAGCAACTGGTACTAGGCTTCGTACTTCGAAGGTCTAAATGGACATAGAACACACTTTGCCAAGGACTTCGAAAAGGGAAGAAAACGGACACAGGTTTCACATCCTCAGAACAACCGGCCCTCTCCAATCTAGCCTCTAAATCCTGAACATGTTTATCACGTAAATTAATGCTCTCACGTAATAAGGGGCAGTTCTTGCATTCAATTATATCATGAGGACTAGAATCAACCATCAAAAGCTGCTTCTGTGCAGTCTCAAGCTCATAAAGTGTTTGAGCATGCACAGGACGCAACTGAGCAAGCTCACCCATGACAACAGTGCAAGATTCCCATTCAGCATCATTAACCCTAGACTTGAGCATGGCATAATCAGTAGAAATAGATTCTAGCCTAAGTCTAAGGTCTTTTCTATCTCTAGTGGCTTGCACAAGTAACCTATCCTGACCAAAACTACTTCATTTAGTTCATCTAATTTGATTGAAAGCTGGTCATAGGATAGGGGTACCTCAGATGAGTCAAGCTCATCGCCGCTGTGATCGCTGTCGGCCATGAAGCAGAGGCCGGTGAAATCTCGTCCCTTATTGTCCTTCTTCTCCTCCTTTCTTGGGGACTCCTCCTCCTTAGAGCTCGACTCCTCAGTTAAGGAAGTGTCGATGTCGCTAAGAGCAGCAACAAACGCTCTGGAAGCGGCTCTGGCTACCCTCTTAGCCACCTTGTCACGCTTACCCTTCACAAAGAGTTTCCTCTCCTTTTTGTGGTATTTGGGGCGCTCACTCTCATCTCTCTTCTTGAGTTTAGGACAATTGGCCTTGATGTGAGAAGTGTGGCCACACTCAAAACAACCACTAAAACCACTTCTCCTCTAATCCATTCTCTCATGGTGAAAACGGGTGAACCTTCTGGCAATGAGAGCAAGCTCATCATCATCCAGAGTATCCACCTGCTGCTTAGTAATGGAGACTAGGGAAGACAAAGCAAAACCATCTGCAAGAACACAAGTGCCTGATGTGCTTGGTTCTGTAGTGGTGCCACGGCTAGAGCTAGAATCTAGTGCCAATCGCTGTGGCAATGAGTTCCTATGCACTGCAAGAGATTCCTTGGCAATCTCTGTGGACTTCAGCTTGCTGAAGAGCTCATCACAGGTCAATGTGTCATAACCTGCGGACTCCTCAATGCTGGATTTCTTCACTTTCTATATGCTACGATCAAGAGCATAGAGAAGCTTGATAGCCCTATCATGATCATTGTAAGCAAGCGTCCCGTTTGACCGCAAGTTACTCACTTTCGCATCATAGCGAGAAAACATGGCATCTATAGATTCGCCATGCGCCTGCACAAAAAGATGATACTGTTGATTGTACGTGCTTTGGCACCTAGCCTTAATCTGTGTATAGCCCTCATGAAAAATAGTGAGTGTAGTCCAAATCTCCCTAGCTGTCCTAAGGTGTTGCACCCTATCAAACTCACTCCGACTCAAACCAATGAACAGTATATTTCTAGCCTTGGAGTTGGCATTATACTAACCCTTCTCTGTATGAGAGGTGCGAGTTTCAGGGATGGAGTATTGTGAGTCCACAATCTCCCAAATTGCATTTCCTTGGCTTAGCAAATAAGCCTCCATGTGCACCTTCCAGTATGCAAAGTCTGTTCCATCGAACAGAGGTATTTTACTAACTCTGTCCATGTCGCCAACAGATTACAAAAACCAATTAAGGTCAACTGGTGATTTTAACTAGCTCTGATACCAATTGTTGTACTAGAAACGGCAACCAGAGGGGGGTGAATGGGAGCTTTTAAAATTTCAGACTAAAAATAACCTTCTTTTTAATTCAGTCTTCTGCGGAAGAGGCTCTGAACACACCCTTCGATGTTCTGGTTCGGAGGTATTTCACAACTCCGAAATCAGGCTTCGCAAGGAGAAAAAGTTCGAAGCCAAAAAGACTTCGCTCCACCCACAACACCCAAAAACTCAACTCTGCTAAGTCAGTGCAGGCTCTGCACACTAGGTGCCTTCGAGCAGACTTCGCACTTCACCCTTTGCAAGAGTAGACTTCCCTCTGAAGACTTCGACCGAACAATCAGCGCTAGCAACTGGTACTAGGCTTCGTACTTCGAAGGTCTAAATAGACACAGAACACACTTCGCCAAGGACTTCGAAAAGGGAAGAAAACGGGCTTCGATTTAAGCTAGACACGGTGCTTCGCTAGTAATCAGAGAGGGCTAGCCTCAGTCTACATAGAGCGAACAAACACTGAGAAAAACACACTTCACACAGACAGACTTCTCACACACCTCTCCAGAAGAGATTGAAAACACAAACTCACCCAGGAAGAAGATGATGTACAGAGGAATCAAAACATGCAGCGCAACACAGAATACAAGTTCAAGCACAAATGGAAATAGAATCAAAGTTTCATTACTTGAACAGGGAAAACAAAAATGAACTCATAGACTGAATACACGAGTGTGCAGGCTAGCACAGGAGCTCAAAATGGTTACTCAAAGTGTTACAGTGGCCTAGCTAGCCTCCACTATTTATAAGCACTATTCAGCCCTGTGAATAGACTACTTTACCCCTAGGGTTTACAGTGATTTTGTCTCATCAGAACAAGGGGTACAGTTGGTAGTCTACTTTATTTGGAGGCTTCTTTTGTCAGCTTCACAGAAGAGACATCATCAGCTTTTGCAGAGTAGACACGGTCGGCCTTTGCAGTCTTGGATTCTTCTGAACCCCCCTTCACACGCGAGGGGTGCGGTAACTTCGGTGAGAAGCCTTGAGCTTGACGGCCTTCGCTTCACCGAAGTCGGCCTTCGATACAGTGACGGTTTTGAGCCGAGGCCGTCAAAGCCCTTGGGCCTTCGCACCAACACCTCCGGAGTGGACCATCATGGCTTTGCGGCTTCTCCTAGCTCGAACTCCATCAGTCCGTGTACCGAAGTCATGCATGGCCGAAGTACCTCAAATCAGCCACACTCCGAAGCCCCACCTTCGGAGTACCACCCTTCGAAGTCCCTCCCTCGTCTAAGGCCTCCGCATGAAGCATTCCATGAGCACTTCATCGCAGTGTCTCTCCCTGAGCACACACCTCGACGAACCTCACCCGGACATGCCTTCAATGCACCTCGACTTCTGAGACCTTCGTCAGGTAAACCTTCGAGTGCCTCCGTCCGGAGCACACTTTTAACGCCTTGCCTCATTGCTGAGTACTTTGTCCACCATACTCGAAAGTCACTCCGTTCGGAGTACCCTTCGAAGTGCCTCGCCTCCGAGGACTTCGTCTCAGGGTACCTTCACCTGGATCCATGCTCCGCACTCTCTGCCTTCGTCTGGCGCACCTCGACCCCTTCGCAGCCTTCGTGACTAAGCTCCCCGCTTGCCTAGCATCAAGCCTCCCGCTTGACCCAAGTTCACTTGCTGCGAACCGTCCGTCGCCTCCGAAGTCACCTGCGCACCACAGACAAACAGACAAGTGTATCCAGTACCTCGGAGACTTCTCCGGGTAAACAACCTTCGGCACACACTCCAGTGTACCGCCCAAAGTACTGAGACCTTCGGTACGAATCAAACATCGTGTACTGTTGGACCCCTCTGACAGGCACACTCCGTTGCAACAGTTGCAGCAAACAGAGCCCACCGAACCCTTCGGTGAAACAACCTCCGAACTCCTTCGGAGGGACCCCTTTGAATCAGAGGATAATATCTGTCAATCACTCATCACAGACTCTGAAACCAACCCTTGGTTTCTCAATCTCTCCCTTGATGAGTGCATTGACAACCAAATTCAAGTTCAAGAAAAGTTGAAAAAATTCAGCACACAAGTGACCATAAAAACTCAGAAACGAGCCAAATCATGTCACTTGACAAAACAATTTTCCTCCCCCTTTTCAAAAGAGTAAAAGCCCCTTCGGCAAATCTTCTCTTTGTAAGATAAAAACTCCCCTTAGTTATTTTACCCCCTTGCTGCAGAGAACTCAACAATTTCTCCCCCTTTGGCAATGCAAGAATCAAGGAGCATTTAAAAAGATGCAAAGCTTCGAAATGGACAGAATTGCAAAGACATATAAAACAAAAATATGCCAACTTTAATATCAATATTCATGTGCTCAGTTCAGTTTAACATGATCTAAAAACATGATGACAACATGTGATTTTATCATTTTTGAAATAAAAGCATCACCACTCAATCAAGGTAACTAGACAAGTAGAAGCAGGGACTGCACAAAGCTAGTCAATTTCTACTCTAGACAGACAAGTCCAGTTCAAGTGGAGCATTGAAACAAACTTGATGGATAATAAATTTGTTATTCTTTTCATAATGCCAGGGGTTATTTGTTTGTTTACCTTATACTTTCCAATCAAGCCAAGCCTAGGCAGGAAAGCCATCAGAAGCTTAAGACAGTGATTTTAGCAAACACTACATTATTCCAGTTCAGACAAATGTGCAATGGTAAGCAGTCTAGAATAGAGAAGTGCGACAAACAAACCCACCTGGATCTTTTCGCTTATAGCATGCAAATCATGGAGTTTTGGATTTATAATTAAGTGAACAAATTGTTTAGCACTTGATGAATATCCATGAGTAAGTAATACCATTTTTCAAGTTGCAATGTTTAGCATCCAGAGAAAAAGAGTCTTGCTATCAAGCAGATAAAAGATAGCTAAAGCAGTCCTGTCTAAACATGCTAGATACAAGACTAAGCAGTGAGCAAGATTTGATTTTGGAAAGAAAAAACATGCACAAAATGTTTCAGACATATTAACTAGAGCTGGGCTGACATGATTTCATGAATTAAAATCAGGCATATAAGTGCAAAAGATGTAAATGCAATTTCACACATAATGAGCATATGCAAGAATGAGGACGATCAAAGGGCTATGTCCATGCTCCCCCTCCTAGCTCCTTTTCTGAAGAGAAGGACCGGACTTCGGGCCCTGCTCGAGCCTTTGGATCGAGCTAATCGTGAAGTTGGGGAGATGGACTTAGTAGCCATACTTAGCGAAGGTGAGGGCTCGGAGCTGAACGCAGCCTTAGAACAGGCAACATACTAGGTACGAAGTATCTGCAAAACAAGATTAATTTAAACTTATGAATAATTCCTCACCTTGCTTTTTCTCTTCACAACAAATAGTCTTGGCTTGGGCTGCAGCCGTCTCGAATGAGCGAGGAAGCCTTCATCTTCAGGAGAGGATTACTACTCTCTAGAGGAGTCTTGAAGGCTCCGAAGTTCGAATCTCCAGCTTAGACTAGATGGATGCAGTGGAGAGGAGGGCCATACTTGGTCTGGAGGCTGCAAATAAGAAGCTCGAAGCTGAGCAAATCATGCTTCGGGCTGAAATAGAGAAAATGTGGGCACAACATGCCACGGCGGGGGCTGAGCTGGTTAAACTTCAAGAGGAGAAGGCTAAAGCCATGGAGGAAGCCAGCAACCTGCTTAGTCAGAAGAGCTCTTTGGCTACGAAGGCAGCTAGACTATCCGCTGTGGTAGATGAGTTAACTTCGTCAAGGGATGCTTTAATTGAAGATAAAGTGAAGTCGGAGAAGGTAGCATCGGAAGTCATGAACGATCTTTTAGGTGTTCTAGAGTACTTCGGTACTCTTTGGACACTACCTTCGAGTGACAACGTCCCCTTGCTGCGACGGCTAAAGATGATCCAAGGAGGAGCGAAGATGATGAAGACAACAGGTATTCGGTATGGAGAAATCTCTGACCAAGTAGCTACTCTCGGAGTACTTCGCTACTACGAAGATCTAGGGCTATCAGTAGCACCAGATTCGGGGGCGGCTCCCATTACCTTCGACGACAACCAACTGCTAAACCCTTCCGAAGATGTGGCCGTAGCTTGGCAACCCTTCAAAGCTTCATGGAGAGCCGAAGGTCGAACAGCGATCAAGGCTTGGATCGATGAAGGGCATCGTCAAAAACAAGCTCGATCTCAAGCTTCGAGCAGCCACCCTCCGCTGGACCCGCAGGTTTAGTTTTGTTTAGGGGTCCCAATATGTAAAAATTATGCTTTCATATATTATGAATGAAAACTTATTTATCATGTTTTTAGGCTTCTCAACCTCGTATGGATGATATCGAAGTATTAAATGTTGCCGAAGAACTCCGCCTGCTATGGGCTACCTTCGATCTTTTAAAACTTCACAAACGACCTCAATTTTTGATTCCTCTAGAAAGCTCCGGTGCAATTACGCCCGAAATATGTAAAGATATATTATCTTATATTAAAGAAGAAGAAAAAGAAGTTAACTTGGAAGCTTCATCTTCTGAAGACGTTGAATGGTCCGAAGACGAAGGTATTGCTGAAGAACAAGGAAAGAAGCCTGAAGAACATGGGAGCTGAGAAAGAAGCCCCGAGCGACTTCGAACTTGGGCTGAACTTCAACAAGAACAAAAAGATTTTCGAGCTTCGAAGGGAGGGAGAAGAATTAAACGTAAAGTTATCAGGACTCCCGGCTCTGGAACTAGTCGTTCGGCTTTAGTGATATCTCTAGAGATCGTAGGGGTCTTCGATTCCTTCTTGGAATAGACACAGATTTTTCATGATGTAATGTAATCTGCTCGAATAATAAAGATTAATTTTTAAAATTGTCTCCCTACTTCCCAGCCCCTCTTTGGGCGTAAGCAACTTCGAAGTGTACTCGAAGATGGTTAGGCGCAAAGAAAAAGACTTAGGAGTACAATTTTGGAGGCTCGGAGCCCCTCAGCAACTTAAAGATTAATTGAAATCTTATAAAACGTCTTCGACTACAATTAGTACCTTTTGTTTGAAACAAGTCACTTCGGACTAATTTCTCGGACACTTTGGCGTCCAAAACGATTGGTCACTTTGGACTATTTTCACACATATTCGAAGCTTATTAGCTTAAACTCTATTTTGTTTTGCACTCCTTCGGCTCTTTTTGTGAATGCTATCAAACCGGTGGTTTGGAATTCGCAGTGGTATCCTTGGACTCTTTTTACGGATGCTTTCAAGCCGGAGCTTGGAATCCGCATTATTTGGTCTCCTTCGACTCTTTTTACGAATGCTTTCAAGCCGGTGGCTTGGAATCCGTTTTTCAGTGACTTTCCCACCTCGTCGGAAGCTTCAAACCAGTGGTTCGAAGTCCAAAAAATTGGTTCAAATTAATGACACTTCCCTCCCAGCCAACTTCATTCTTCCAGTGCGTCAACTAGAAGTAGGAAGTGTTTGAGAGGTAGGCATAATCTGAACCATGAACTTTATTAATTCAGAAGGTGTTTACAAATGATTACAAGGAGCCCCTATGCAAAATATCGCTTTAAGTGCTCCGCATGCCATGTATGCGTTAACTCTTCGCCTTCTAAATTAGCTAACTTGAAAGAACGAGGGCTTCCTGAGCGGAGAATTATGTATGGACCTTCCCACTTATTTCCTAATTTCCCTAGTGCTATAATGCTTCGCAAAACAAGATGACTCGGCTTAAGTTCATTAAGCTTAACCTTCGGGTCAAACCAAGTCTTCGTCTGCTCCTGATACTTTGACAAATTGGCGACAACTCGAAGTCTTGTTTCTTCTGTTAAATCAAGCGAAGTTTTCCTTTCTGCTTCTATTTTCGGTTCAGTGCTGCGAAGGGATCCCCCTTTAAGCTCCATTGGCGTCATAGCTTCATCTCCGAATAATAGTCTGAAAGGAGTGAAACCCGTTGACCTTGTTTGAGTGGTCCGAATGGACCATAAAATCTTCGGGAGCTCCTCGGTCCACAGTCCTTTTGTCAATCCGACTATTCTTCAATTCAACCCTGAAAGATATTACCATTGGCTCTTTCAACAGCTCCGTTAGACTGAGGATGTCACACTGCAGCGAAGCATAATTGTATGCCAAGATCTTCACAAAACTTCCTAAAGGGATCTGCATCAAATTGTGTCCCATTGTCAACTGTGAGCTGTCGAGGCACTCCGAACCGACATATAATATTTTTCCAGAAAATGTTTTGTACATTATGCGAAGTGATAACTGTGAGGGGCTCTGCTTCGACCCACTTGGAAAAATACTCAATTGCTACCACTACGAATTTTAAATTTCCTTTTGCTACTGGGAAGGGGCCAATGAGGTCCATGCCCCATCTGGCCTTGGGCCACACTAGGGCAATGACTTGAAGAGTTGTTGGCGGACGATGACTTCTTCCCATCCATTGACAACCCTGGCAAGTGCGGACTAAGCTCTCCGCATTAGCTACTATTGTAGGCCAATAAAGCCCCTGGCGAAGTGTTTTTCCTGCCAAAGCTCAAGGGGCCAGATGGCTACCACAAAGTCCTTCATGAATTTCTCGGAGAATATCCTGACCTTCGGCTTGAGATATACATCGGAGCAGAGGGGAACATACTCCGGCCTTGTACAGAATACCATTGATTATATGATAATTTCGAATTCTGAGCTTCAACCTCGAAAGTTGTGGTCCTTCAGGCAAAGTTCCTTCTCCTTGCAGCAATTCCATAATTGAACTCCACCAATCTGTACATGGAATGCAAAGAACTTCCATAGAAGGGATTTGTGTTACCGAAGGTGAATTGAGCTCTTCGTAAAAATCTTCTTTTGGAATGTTCATAGCTCTGGCTGCAGCTTTCGCCAAGATATCAGCTTGCATGTTTTCAGCTCTAGGTATGCTTCGAATGGAAATCCCTTTAAATGATGCGTCAATCTTACGGATCTCTTCCAAATATTTTGCAAGCTGTGGATGACGAACTTGAAAACTCTTATCCACGTGCCCTGCTACAATTTGAGAATTTGTTTTAATAACAACTCTTGTAGCCCCCAAAGCACGTGCCTTTCGAAGTCCTAACAAAATTCCTTCATACTCCGTTGTATTATTTGTGGACTTAAAATTGAGCCTAGCGGAGTACATTCCTTCACTTTGTTTCTCCGGAGCCCATACTGTAGGGGGAGTCCATTCTGCCACAAAGTCTGCCAACACTTGTGACTTAATTGTTGTCCTTGTCATGAAGGAGATGCCGAAGGGTGCTAATTCAACAGCCCATTCCCCAATTCTTCCTGTGGAATCCTTACTTTGGAGCATATCTACCAAGGGATACGAAGTTGGTATAATCACATTATGTGCTAGGAAATAATGCCTTAACTTCCTCGAAGCCATTATCAAAGCATAGGTGAACTTCTCAAGCTCGGAATATCTTGTTTTTGCTCCGGACAATGCTTCGGATACAAAATAGACTGGATTTTGTACCAACTTCCCATTGAAATCAACTTCTCTAACAAGGACTGCACTAACAGCGGAGCTAGTAGCCGCAAAGTAAAGGAGTAGGGTTTCGTCCGCAACAGGCATCGTGAGTGTAGCGAGGTTACTGAGATAATTCTTAATATCATCAAAGCTCTTTTGACACTCCGGTGTCCATGCAAAATCTTCGGACCATTTCAATGCTTTGAAAATGGGCAAACTTCTCTCCGCAGACCTTGCTAGGAATCTGCTAAGTGCTGCAAGGCGGCCAGTTAACTTCTTCACTTGCTTCAAATTTTCTGGAGGAGCCATCCTTTGCAACGCAGTTATTTGAGTAGGGCTAGCTTCGATCCCTCTGCTTGAAATTAGATACCCTAACAATTTTCCAGCCTGAGTTCCGAAGATACATTTTTTGGGGTTCAGGCGGACTCCACATGCCCGAAGGCTATTGAATGTTTTTGCTAAGTCTAGGCTATACTGGTGCTTTAGAGCACTCTTTATTACAATGTCATCCATATAGGCTTCTACATTGCGGCCTATTTGATGACCTAGAGCCTTAGCAATTAACCTCGAAAAAGTTGCCACGGCATTTCTCAAGCCAAAGGGCATTCTTGCATAGCAGAAGACTCCCGAAGGAGTTACAAAGAATGTTTTGATTTCATCTTCGCGTTTTAGCCAGATTTGATGATAGCCGGAATACGCGTCAAGGAAGCTTAATAACTCCGAACCAGCGGTGGAGTCAACCAATTGATCAATTCGGGGCATGGGATAGGGGTCACAGGGGCATGCTTTATTCAAAGATGTAAAGTCAATACACATGCGCCATTTCCCGGAAGATTTCTTCCTAACAAAGACTGGGTTGGCTAGCGACTCTGTATGAGCTACTTCTCTGATAATCCTAGCCTTCAGCAACTTTTCCACTTCATCTTTAGCAAGGATGGCCCTCTCCGCAGATAGCTTCTAGAGTCCTTATCGGACAGGCCGAACCCTCGGGTTCACAAGTAAACTATGCTCAATAATATCCTGACTGACTCCAGTAATGTCCTCATCAGACCAGGCAAAGACATCTAAATTCTCTTCAACTACTTTTTCTAACGAAGTAGTGACTTCTGTAAGCAAATCCTTGCCAAACTGAAATGAATAGTCTTTCCCGTCTTTGACAATAACCTTCGTTATAATCTCCCCTTTAGGGCTTGGCCTTGGGAAGGACTTTTTCGAAGGTTCGCCTGAAGCAGAAATATCCTCCGGGTTGCCTTGCACGCTGTTCACCTGTCTCGGGTCAAGAGGGGGGCCATGACCATATTCCGCTCTTCGCGTAGTGGCCTGATCTCCGAAAATAGTGAGCACTCCCTTTTGTGTGGGCATCTTCATACACAGATAATTATGATGCGCCACAACTCCGAACTGATTCAACATGCCCCTCCCGAAGATAACATTGTATGCATACGGGGCATCCACAACATCAAAAATCACCTCCTCCGTCCTAGCTAGTAGCCCCTCTCCGAAAGTGACCTCCAGACCTATTTGGCCGAGGGCATCGAGAGGGGGTCCTGCGAAGCCTTGCAAAGGATGAGCTGCTAGGAGAAGATGCTTTCTGGAGATACAAAGTTGATCGAAGGTTTGGACGAAGATAATATCTGCTGAACTCCCTCCGTCAATCAGTACTCTTCGGACTTCAGTCCCTGCTATGTCGGCAGTGATGACAAGTGGATCTGCATGTGGAAACTTTATGCCCGCTGCATCATCTGCGGAAAAAGATATTGTCACATGGGACCATTCAGGCATGGTAGCTGCGGATGAAGAAGTTCCAATATGGCCCACTTCTCGGACATATTCTCTTCTCTGCCTCTTCGACATACTACCAAGAGTCCCTCCTCCGGAAATGGGGAGGACTACTCTTTTCCCTTGATCTTGACCATCTTCCTGCTTCGGAGGTGGCATAATATTGACCACCGGAGGTTGCCTTGTAGGGTCAAAGTTATCTATACGTGCCATAGCCTGGATAGGCCTTGGGCGCACCTCGGGAGGAACTCAGTCAGTAGTGCCTCGACCCGAAGTTCTTTCAAGTTACTCGCCTCTTAAAGCGAGTATAGACTTGCACGCATCAGTTGCGTGACTTCGATTCTCACCATGGACACAGCAGAAGAAGGCCTGAGCTTTGCTAGCCGGCTTCCCTGGCAGCCTCGAGCCGCTGGTCTTGCTTCCTGAAGCTTGCGAAGTCTTAGGGGCAAATTTCTGCGGAGGTGCAATATTCAAGACTTCTGAATGAGGATGCTTTTGCCCCCAACGCCTGTCATGCTGAATTTCAAAGCTAGGCCCCTGCGAAGGGGTTGAAGTCTTCACTTCCAGCTTGACTTCTTGCAGGATTGACGGAGTTGAAGCAGTTCTCTGAAGCCACCCTTCTTCTGACCTTGCAAACTCTTCAAAATAAGACATCAACTAAGCAACAGAAGATATCTGTTTTCGGTGAAGTTTATCAAGGAGGCCCGCATGGGTAACTCTCTCTCTCTCTCGAGATGCATCAACTACGGAGGATGTAGTTAACCCTCGAATTTGCGACTTCGTATGGGCGAAGCGCTTGAAAAATTGCCTTAAAGTCTCTCCGGGCAGCTGCTTCACTTGGACAAGGCTTCCTGTAGACATTAGGGGTACGAAGGTACCCTAAAAGTTACTTATGAACTTCTTCCTTAATTGCTCCCAGGTTCTAATTGACCCTGGCTTCAGGGACCAAAACCACCGCAGAGCTACTCCTTTAAGAGCTAAAGGGAAACAGTTGGCCATGGTGTCTCGCACTCCTCCACTGGTCTCAATTGCTAATGCATAAGAACGGGAGAACTCCCCGGGGTCCTCGTCTCCAGAATATTTGTAGAACTTCGAAGTTTTAAACTTAGGATCGAAGCGCACTTTCTGTAGCTCGGGATGCAGTGGAGACTCGCTGTCGAAGGAAGCATTCTCCGGGGCTTCGGGATAAGGAAGTTCGTCGTCTTGGGGCACTTTGGAGATGACCGGGGTGGCCTGAGAACGAAGCCTATCTGCGGCTTCTTGCCGCCACCTCACTACTTCAGCTTGGAGACTGGCCATTTGAGCGGCCATATCACCAAGACCGTCTTCGTATCCTCCGAAAGGACCTTCTGGGTCTTGAGAATTGTACGCATCAGTCCGAAGTGGAATCTGAGGTGGAAGAGGGACTCCGGTTGGCCAAAGTATGGATGGATTTGGGGGAGGAACTCCGTATGCTCGAGGAAGGGGAATCCCTTCCAGAGTCTGAGGTGGAGTAAATGTCGAAGGTCCTCTGACCTCAACTATGTTCGAAGATCTTACTCCGGAGGTCCGAGGGGACCTCCGAGTAGGACTACCACCTAAACTCCGCTTGGGAGGCATGGTTTGAGAACTTGGTAGAGAACGAAGTTTTTTGGACTAAGTTCCCCACGGACGACGCCAACTGTTGGCGTAAAAGATTACGCTAACAGGTTTCAGAGATTAGAAACTAACAAACGAAGTGTTTGTGAGGTGAACTATTTCAAGCCTCCGAATTGGATAATAGCTCGAAGCGGTTCGAAGATGTGTATCGAATAACTCAGTATTCGATCCTCATTACAGGGTAAAACAGGGGGTATATATAGGCCAAAACCTTAAGGAAAAGACCCTTTTACCCCTCTGTTACAACAGACATAGTGGAAACTATTTGGTGCTCTTGATAGGGCTAAAACGGTAAAAGACTAATCTAATGAGAAAGAAGATAAGCCTTCCATCTTAGTTGGCAAGGAAGCTCTCTGAAGAGTCAACATTCGAAGATATACTCCGAACTAGAGTTCACCTCTATCCTTCGAACTTGTCCCAGTATATAACCGGAGTTAGATGTTGGAAACCTTCGATTAAATCACCTGCCTTTGCCTTGTTGCAGCAGTGACCCCGACGATGAAGTATTTTCCCCCAACAGACACAGAACACACTTCGCCAAGGACTTCGAAAAGGGAAGAAAACGGGCTTCGATTTAAGCCAGACACAGTGCTTCGCTAGTAATCAGAGAGGGTTAGCCTCAATATACATAGAGCAAATAAACACTAAGAAAAACACACTTGACATAGATAGACTTCTCACACACCTCTCCAGAAGAGATTAAAAACACAAACTCACCTAGGAAGAATATGGTGTACAGAGGAATCAAAACATGCGGTGAAACACAGAATACAAGTTCAAGCACAAATGGAAACAGAATCAAAGTTTCATTACTTGAACAGGTGAGGAGCCATGCTGAATAGCGTGGGCCTCATGGCTCCAGAAGTGATGAGTCATTGTCAACGATAGTCAAAGAGGACTGAAGAAGAGAAGAGATCTGCTGTTTCATGGGCCGCGTGTGACTCAGGTACACGGGCAGCGAGCGACTGTCGGGCAGAGGAGGCTGCGAAGTCGGGCTGGCCCAATCCAGGTGCATGGGCCAGAAGCAGTAGAAGACCCACTGGGCTGTTGACCAGGACTGACTCAGGTACACGGGCGGTGAGCGATTGCCGGGCTGAGAGAGCTGCGGGGTCGGGCCGGCCCAAGCCGGGCACCTGGTGCAAAGCTGGTGGAGGCTTTGTCAGTTTCGGCGCAAAACTGACAACCGTTGATCTTGTATCCGACTGTCCAGAAGAGAAGCCGTAGTCGCTACGAAAACTTAGCTTCCAGATAAGTCATCTGTAACTCTAGGCCCACAGTCAGTCAGTCGTGTCTGTAAAAATTCCTAAGGGCAGTAGAGTCTTTTTCTTTATTTTTGAGTCTGTAAAAACCCTAAGGGGTTGGTAGAATATTCCTAGTGTTGGGCTGCCTATAAATAGGACCCCAATCCCTAGGGTTTGGACTACCCCTTTTGGCTGAAATCAAATCCTCTCTATTGGGTCACTTTTTGTCTCTTGCCTTCCCTCTCTCCTCATTTACTTTTGCTTGCGCCGCCAGGGATTTCTTGCCCCTGTTTGTTGCTGTTTTGCATTTATTATTGAAGTGAAGTTTCTCTTCTTTGTGTGCTGTAACTTCAAGTTTTAATGGCTTCATTTCATTAGCATAGCAAGTTTTCCCGTGATTTTTGAGGCTTTGGAGGCTTCGGCTGGGTGTGTTCTTCACTCTAGTAGTACTAGTTCTTGCTGTTGCAAGTAGTACTACTTCCTTGCAGCTACAGTGTTCTGTGCAGCTTTTCACCTTCTACCGCATAGCTTTTTGATCGAAGCTGACAGGGTCTATTACCTTTTCTGGCTGTGTTTCTGGCGAAGCCCTTCTCTGATTCGAAGCCCCTCAGCTCCGTGAGGCAGGCTTCGATCTATCATCTTCGAAGGCTTCGTTCGATCTTCGATCTGCGATTTGCATTCTGTGTTGCTAAGCTTCGAAGCATTTTCTGAACGTCAGCATCGCTTACTTCGAACGATAGTGCGAAGGGGCTTCAGCTCTATCTGTTCGAAGTCCATACTTCGACAAGTCTCGAAGTTGGGTTCGAAGCTTGTAGCTCCGCTAGGCCTCGAACTGTCTTCTATGGCGTGTCACCCTTCGCCTCTCTTTTCGAAGCTAACTCTTTTCGAAGGTAGAGTATAGGCTTCGGACTTGGTTTTCTGTCATGTGACAGGCTTCGCTTCTTTGTTCGAAGGTTGTCCGTTTGTGTGTTGTGTTCGAAGCTTTCTGTTCGAAGTTTTTGCTTCGAAGCATTCGGTTCGAAGCTGTGTTCGAAGTTTTGTCTTCGAAGTGCACACTTCGAAGCAGGCTCCGACTCTGTCACTTCGCTCCGAAGTATACTTCGCTCCCTTCTCCTTCGAACTAGACTAGAACCAAACACCTTCGGCATCTTACACATGCTTCGCAACTGACCTCCGAAGCAGGCTCCGTCACCAACCTCCGAAGGAGACCTCGACGTGCGAAGGGGGCTTCGCCAAGTTCCGAACAGGAGACAAATTTGGACAGTAACTTCTCTTTTCATCTTACACATACTTAGATCATTTCATTGAGAAGTTTAGGCCTGTTACACCTTGTTCATCTGCCTAGTTGCACTACTTTAGTTTTACACTGTTTATCATCAGTTGCTTCTAGGTTAGAAACCTTTAGACTTAGGCCTTCTGTTTATTTTCTGCTGCGTAGTCTTTTGAGGTGCGTTGGGTATTGGGAACAGGCCATTGATTCGAAAGAATTTTTAAGGCGCCCATTCACCCCCCCCCTCTGGTCGCTACTTTCGGTCCTACAAGTGGTATCAGAGCGAGGTTAGGGTTTTTCCATACCTTAACCGGTTCTAAACCCCAGTAGTGACAATGACGTCTCCCAGCAAGGTCCCGTCCTTGGAAGCCTATGGCTATAATTATTGGAAGACTCGCATGCGAGCCTATCTCATGAGCCAGGGTTCGGATATATGGGACATTTGCGTTCACACCACGTTTGTCATTTTGCCAGTTACTGAGCAAGGTACTGCTGGTATCATTGCTCAGCATCTGAGCAACAGTAAGGCTGTGAGCATTCTGTTTTCTGGCTTAGGTCCCACTGAGTTTGAGCGTGTGAGTCATCTCTCCACTGCGAGAGAGATCTGGGCTACCCTCAAGGCACACCATGAGGGAACAGCACAGGTCAAGGCTCGGCTCTATCAGACCTACCGGAGTGAATATGAGAATTTCACACAGAAGCCGGGTGAATCTGTTGAGGCTTTGTTTGGTCGCTTTCAGTCGATCATTAACAAGCTTCGGGACAACAAGGCTGAGGGTGCTCAGTTAGTCTCAGATCACGAGCAGGCGCTCAAGGTTCTCCATACCTTGGACCCAAAGATCTGGGAGATCAAGGTATCCTCTATTGTTGAGAGCACTTCTTACGATACCTTGACCATTTCTGAGTTGTTTAGCAAGCTGAAGGCCACTGAGGTAGATATCCAGTTGAGATCAAATCTCACTGGCTCTGGATCAAAATCCCTGGCCCTTGCTACACCTTCTGTTGATCCCTCTGCTGTGAGCTGTGCTGGGTTCTCTTTGATGTCTATCACTGAGGACCAGCTTGAGTTGTTGGGAGATGATGATTTGTGTCTCTTTAACAACCGGGTGCGTCGTGTCTATGATAAGAGAATGTTCAAAAGACACGGCACAAAATCCGGATGCTTTGAATGTGGTGATCCAGGACACTTCATCGCCGACTGCCCCAAGCACAGTGGATACAAGAAGGGCACCGGTGGCAGCTTCCACGACTCCGGCAAGCATGAGAACCCTTCCTTCAACAAGGGCAAGCCGAAGACCCGATTCTTCAAGAAGGCCCTGAAGGACTACTGGCGAGAGAACAAGAAGCGCGACAAGGCCTTCTTCGCCGAGATGGAGAAAAGCTACTCCAAGCAGTCCACGTCTTCTTCCTCTTCATCGAGCTCAAGCGATGAGGAGATCGCCGTCAGGAAGGGGAAGGACAAGGACGATCCGGCGGGCCTTTGCTTCATGGCCTTCGGAGACAAGCCGAAGAGCCGCTCACACCAGCGCCGAAGATCCCGCAAGAGCTTCTGTTCTATGGCTCTTAGGGATAGAGAAGAAAAGAGCTCCTCCGATGACTCCGACGACGACGACAACAAGGTATCATCCTACGAGCGCGAAATTGTTGATTTACTTGAGAGCAATCGTCAGGAGTTGAAGTATCGGGAAAAACTGCTTAGGGGGGCTAAGAAGAGGATAGATGAGTTAGAAAGTGAGCTTGCCGTGGCCAACGGCAGAATTGAGAGTCTATCTTCTTCTCCTTGCTTGGGTAATAGCAGTGAGTGCCCGAAGTGTGAAGGGCTTCTGTGTGACCTGTCGACTCTGAAGTCCAGGTACACAGAAAGGGTTGATGAGAGGGACGCTTTGGCCACTGAGCTTGAAAGCGCTCAGCTGGAGCTGAAAGATGCTCAATCCACTGTCGTCGCACCCTGTGTTGATTGCCCATCTCATCTAGCTGCCTTAGCTGAGCTGAAATCCAAGGGCGATGAGCAGTTGGGTGATTTAGAGAGGTTGAGAGCTGAGCTTGCGCAGACTAGGCTAGAGCTTGAGACATTGTCAGTTCCACCCATTGTCTGTGAGAACTGTCTGTCTCTTAGAATGGAGCTAATCAAGTATGTCCAAATAGAGAGTGAGTGTGAGACCTGCTTGTCTCAGGTGGAGGTTCTAGCTTCCTTGAGAGAGGAGCTAGCAGATTCTCAGAATGAGAACTTTTACCTCCGTTCTATCCTGAGTTGGATCAGTGCCAGAGAGCCACAGCTTGGCATGATGATCCAGCAGTTCAAGAGGCAGGATGGGTTTGGGGTAGGTTACACCTACACCAAGGCTGACTTTGTGAGTGCCATCAGTCGGGCAATGGAGTGGAGTCAGATCATTTCTCTTTAAAGAATGTTGCTTTGGTTAAAAATTTGAACTTTAATTTGATTTTTCTTTCGCAACTTCTTGAGGATGGTTTGGAAGTGCGTTTTAAGAAGGGCAATTCATCTGTGGTTGATTCTAGAGGGTCTTTGGTTTGTCAAATCTTACCATTCGGTAAAGTTTTTCGAATTGACTTCTCTAGTTCTTTTGGTCCTTCTCGTTGTTTGATTGCTGGATCTTCTTCTGAGCTCTTGAAGTGGCATAGGAGGTTAGGTCACTTGAGTTTTGATCTGCTAGTCAGGTTAAGCTCTATGGACCTCATCCGAGGATTGCCCAAGCTTAAGATGGAGAAGGATCTAGTTTGTCATCCCTGTCGTCATGGGAAAATGGTTGCTGCTTCTCACTCACCTGTGACTCAGGTTATGACATCGTATCTGGGCGAGCTTTTACATTTGGACACTGTAGGTCCAGCTCGAGTACGCTCAGTCGGTGGGAAGTGGTATGCACTTGTAATTGTTGACGACTTTTCTCGATTCTCGTGGGTTTTCTTTTTGGATTCTAAGGATGAAACTTTTCAATTTGTCCATGACCTGATTTTGAAGCTGAAGAATGAGAACAATGGTCGGATGCGAGCAATTCGCTCCGACAACGGCTCTGAGTTCAAGAACTCTCAGTTCGTCAGTTTCTGTAGTGATCAGGGTCTGGACCATCAGTTTTCTTCTCCTTACACTCCCCCACAGAACGACATTGTGGAACGAAAGAACCGCACGCTAGTTGAGATGGCCAGGACGATGCTCGATGAGCACAGGACTCCTAGGCGTTTTTGGGCTGAAGCCATGAACACGGCTTGCTATCTGGCCAACCGCATTTTTCTTAGAGCTTACCTTGGTAAGACATCATATGAGTTGCGGTTTGGCAGACAGCCCAAGGTGAGCCACTTGCGAGCGTTTGGCTGCAAGTGCTTTGTGCTCAAGAAGGGAGGGCATTTGGACAAGTTTGAGTCTCGTTGCTGGGATGGTGTTTTTCTTGGTTATGCATTGCATTCTCGAGGCTTCCGTGTTTGGAATCTCGAATCCCAGCTGCTTGTCGAAACTTGTGAGGTTTCATTTGATGAGTCCTTGCCTTCTTTGACTCCTTCTTTTGAGCATTCTGATGATGATGAGCTCGGAGAGTCCATCTTCGAGGAAGATGAGGATACTCCAGCTGCTGATGAGGGTGGGCCTTCTGCATCCCCCGCAGAGCCACACCTTCTGAGACTTCGACTGATGATGAGGGCGGACCTCTGATCACTTCTTCCACTACGATCGAGCCCCCTCAGTCTAGTCCAGAGGTGCCGGCTGCTGACTCCGGTGAGGTGACTTCAGATCACCAGGGAACCCGAGCAGTTCAGCGTGACCATCCCTCAGAGCTCATCATTGGTGATTTGACTGAGAGGACTTTGCGTTCTTCTCCCTCTCTCGCTGTGTTTGCTGAATCTGTGTTTGTTGCATCTTCTGAGCCCAGAGATGTTTCTCATGCTCTTTCTGATTCTAATTGGATTAAAGCTATGCAAGAAGAGCTTGAGAATTTTGTTCGCAATCGGGTTTGGACACTAGTTGAGCCGCCACCAGGATGCAACCCCATAGGCACCAAGTGGGTATTCAAGAACAAACAAGGTGAAGATGGGGTTGTGGTGCGCAACAAGGCTCGACTAGTTGCCCAGGGTTATTGCCAAAAGGAAGGTATTGACTTTAAAGAAACCTTCGCTCCTGTTGCCCGTCTTGAGTCCATTCACATTCTTTTAGCTTTTGTCGTTTCGAAGGGTTTTAAGCTTTTTCAAATGGATGTTAAGAGTGCTTTTCTGAACAGGTACATAGAAGAGGAGGTTTATGTTAGGCAACCCCCCGGTTTTGAGAACCCTAAGTGTCCTCGACATGTTTTTAAGTTGCATAAAGCTTTATACGGGTTGAAGCAAGCCCCCAGGGCTTGGTATGACCGGTTAAAGCAATTTTTGTTGGGGAAGGGCTTTGTGATGGGTTCTGTGGACAAAACTCTTTTCTTGCTCAGAGATGCTTCAGATTTCTTAGTCGCTCAGATTTATGTGGACGATATTATCTTTGGCGGTACTATTGATTCTCTTGTGTCCAAGTTTTCTGAGCAGATGCACAGTGAGTTTGAGATGAGCCTCATGGGTGAGCTTAAGTACTTTTTAGGGCTCCAGATCAAGCAGACCAAGGACGACACCTTCATCCACCAAGGTAAATACACTCGTGATATGCTTAAGAAATTTGACTTTGGTGGTGAATTGAAGCCGCAGATGACTCCGATGGGCACTTCTGGGGGTCTGGACAAGGACGAGAGCGGTGTCAAGGTCAATGAGAGAGAGTTTCGAGGGATGATCGGTTCGCTGTTGTACTTAACGGCAACAAGACCGGACATACAGTTCGTCGTGGGACTTTGCGCGCGTTTTCAGTCTTCACCACGCGCGTCTCACCGGCAGGCTGTCAAGCGCATTTTCAGGTATCTCACCTATGCGCCTGATCTTGGTCTTTATTATTCAGCATCATCATCTCTTGATTTATCTGGCTTTTCGGACGCTGACTTTGGTGGGTGCCGGTTGGATCGCAAGTCGACTTCCGGTACTTGCCAGTTTCTTGGTTCTTCCCTTGTATTTTGGTCTTCTCGAAAGCAATCTGGAGTTGCTCTTTCGACCACAGAGGTTGAGTATGTAGTTGCTGCTAGCTGCTGCTCACAGTTGGTTTGGATGATTTCCACTGTACGAGATTTTGAGTTGTTCTTTCCTACCAGGGTTCCATTGTTTTGCGACAGCACTAGTGCTATTAGTGTAGGGAAAACCCGTGTCTCCATTCAAAAACCAAACATATTGATGTGCGCTTTCACTTCTTGCGGGATCAATATGAGAAAGGTGTCATTGACCTTGTTCATGTTGATACCCATCATCAGTTGGCTGACATTTTCACCAAACCCCTAGATCAGTCTACATTCGAGCGTTTACGAGGGGATTTGGGTGTTGTGTATCCTTTCTAGGATATTTTGCGTCAGTTTTCCTTCTTCTTTACTCTTTTCTTGAGTCTTTTGTGTGTGTTCATATCATACATATTCACATATCACACTTTTGAGCCTGCTTCTGTCATATGATTAAACTGCTTTACTTATTCTAGCTGGTACATGCTTTTGATTACTTGTCAATGATCATGCTTTGGTTCAGTTCACTTGATATATCTGATATCTGTCATATGCATGGCTTTTACGCTTTCAACTTGAAAAATGATCACCTTTGTTTCTGGTAACTAGCATGTGTAGGCTGAGTGCTTTTGTTATCTGTTATATACCTTGTAGCTAGTTCATCACATAGATGCAGATATGCAACTTGGGCATCTTTATGCTTTCACATGGAAAATGAGCTATAAAAATGATAAAATTCAAAAATGAATGAAAACTCCATGCCTTTTTATGCTTGAATTGAAAAGATCCAAGTGGGTTTGCTTTGTCGCATTACATTGTTCTGGACTGCTTACCATAGCACTTTGGTATGAACTAGGACAGTGTAGTGTATGCCAAGACCAATGTCTTAAGCTTCTGATGGTCCAGTTCTGGCCTAGGCTTGACTTGGTCGGTTAGCATAAGGATTGACATGCAAATAACCCTTGGCATAAATGAAAAAGGAAATCTGAAAAAGCCTGAACATTTAAAAGATAACACGTTTGCTGAAGCATTTTAGTGTGGACAATGCTTAACTTGGTAGATTTCAGTTAGCTTCTGCATCTCATGTTTTACATTGCTTGGTTACTGGAACATGTGGTGATGCTTTTGTTTGCAAAAACTGAAAAATGCGTGCTAAATGACTTTCTTTAGATATCATCTATTGCACTGATCATGCCATGTGTCTTAGACAGTATCTCTTTTGCTATACTTGTTAGATACTGTAATTGCAGTCAATCATATTTGAGAAGCATGCCTTCTACACTCCTTATGCACTCCAGTTAACTTCACTGCATATTTTGAGGGGGAGTTGCATTTCAGGGGGAGTCTGTGTCTCTTTTGAGTGCTTGATGAGTTCACTTGTCAACAAGGGGGAGAAAATTTGGGTTCAGAGTTTAAGGGGGAGTTCTTACTCTGTTGATATCCTTGTTATTCTGAAATCGCACTCATTTTGAGCTTTTACGTTTTGGTTAACCATAATGACCGTTTCTTGCTTTTGTTTGGCTTTTGGTCATTAGGGTTAAACTTTTACCTTATTTTTCTTCTTCTTTATTTTCTTGTGTTTTGTTTTCGTGTTTCCACATTTGTTCGCAGGTGCTGAAGAGCCGAGAAAAGAGGAGTGTTGACAATGCACTCATCAAGGGGGAGATTGAGGAGCCATGCTGAATAGCGTGGGCCTCATGGCTCCAGAAGTGATGAGTCATTGTCAACGATAGTCAAAGAGGACTGAAGAAGAGAAGAGATCTGCTGTTTCATGGGCCGCGTGTGACTCAGGTACACGGGCAGCGAGCGACTGTCGGGCAGAGGAGGCTGCGAAGTCGGGCTGGCCCAATCCGGGTGCATGGGCCAGAAGCAGTAGAAGACCCACTGGGCTGTTGACCAGGACTGACTCAGGTACACGGGCGGTGAGCGATTGCCGGGCTGAGAGAGCTGCGGGGTCGGGCCGGCCCAAGCCGGGCACCTGGTGCAAAGCTGGTGGAGGCTTTGTCAGTTTCGGTGCAAAACTGATAACCGTTGATCTTGTATCCGACTGTCCAGAAGAGAAGCCATAGTCGCTACGAAAACTTAGCTTCCGGATAAGTCATCTGTAACTCTAGGCCCACAGTCAGTCAGTCGTGTCTGTAAAAATTCCTAAGGGCAGTAGAGTCTTTTCCTTTATTTTTGAGTCTGTAAAAACCCTAAGGGGCTGGTAGAATATTCCTAGTGTTGGGCTGCCTATAAATAGGACCCCAATCCCTAGAGTTTGGACTACCCCTTTTGGCTGAAATCAAATCCTCTCTATTGGGTCACTTTTTGTCTCTTGCCTTCCCTCTCTCCTCATTTACTTTTGCTTGCGCCGCCAGGGATTTCTTGCCCCTGTTTGTTGCTGTTTTGCATTTATTATTGAAGTGAAGTTTCTCTTCTTTGTGTGTTGTAACTTCAAGTTTTAATGGCTTCATTTCATTAGCATAGCAAGTTTTCCCGTGATTTTTGAGGCTTTGGAGGCTTCGGCTGGGTGTGTTCTTCACTCTAGTAGTACTAGTTCTTGTTGTTGCAAGTAGTACTACTTCCTTGCAGCTACAGTGTTCTATGCAGCTTTTCACCTTCTACCGCACAGCTTTTTGATCGAAGCTGACAGGGTCTATTACCTTTTCTGGCTGTGTTTCTGGCGAAGCCCTTCTCTGATTCGAAGCCCCTCAGCTCCGTGAGGCAGGCTTCGATCTATCATCTTCGAAGGCTTCGTTCGATCTTCGATCTACGATTTGCGTTCTGTGTTGCTAAGCTTCGAAGCATTTTCTGAACGTCAGCATCGCTTACTTCGAACGATAGTGCGAAGGGGCTTCGGCTCTATCTGTTCGAAGTCCATACTTCGACAAGTCTCGAAGTTGGGTTCGAAGCTTGTAGCTCCGCTAGGCCTCGCACTGTCTTCTGTGGCGTGTCACCCTTCGCCTCTCTTTTCGAAGCTAACTCTTTTCGAAGGTAGAGTATAGGCTTCGGACTTGGTTTTCTGTCGTGTGACAGGCCTCGCTTCTTTGTTCGAAGGTTGTCCGTTTGTGTGTTGTGTTCGAAGCTTTCTGTTCGAAGTTTTTGCTTCGAAGCATTCGGTTCGAAGCTGTGTTCGAAGTTTTGTCTTCGAAGTGCACACTTCGAAGCAGGCTCCGACTCTGTCACTTCGCTCCGAAGTATACTTCGCTCCCTGCTCCTTCGAACTAGACTAGAACCAAACACCTTCGGCATCTTCAACATGCTTCGCAACTGACCTCCGAAGCAGGCTCCGTCACCAACCTCCGAAGCAGACCTCGACGTGCGAAGGGGGCTTCGCCAAGTTCCGAACAGGAGACAAATTTGGACAGTAACTTCTCTTTTCATCTTACACATACTTAGATCATTTCATTGAGAAGTTTAGGCCTGTTACACCTTGTTCATCTGCCTAGTTGCACTACTTTAGTTTTACACTGTTTATCATCAGTTGCTTTTAGGTTAGAAACCTTTAGACTTAGGCCTTCTGTTTATTTTCTGCTGCGTAGTCTTTTGAGGTGCGTTGGGTATTGGGAACAGGCCATTGATTCGAAAGAATTTTTAAGGCGCCCATTCACCCCCCCCCTCTGGTCGCTACTTTCGGTCCTACAACAGGGAACACAAAAATGAACTCACAGACTGAATACACGAGTGTGGCGGCTAGCACAGGAGCTCAAAATGGTTACTCAAAGTGTTACAGTGGCCTAGCTAGCCTCCACTATTTATAGGCACTATTCAGCCCTATGAATAGACTACTTTACCCCTGTGGTTTACACCGATTTTGTCTCATCAGAACAGGGGGTACAGTTAGTAGTCTACTTTATTTGGAGGCTTCTTTTGTCAGCTTCGCAAAGGAGACAACATCAGCTTTTGAAGAGTAGACACGGTCAGCCTTTGCAGTCTTGGATTCTTTAGAAGCCCCCCTTCGCACGCGAGGGGTGCGGTAGCTTCGGTGAGAAACCTTGAGCCTGACGGCCTTCGCTTCACCAAAGTCGGCCTTCGATACAGTGACGGTTTTGAGTCGAAGCCGTCAAAGCCCTTTGGCCTTCGCACCAACACGGCTTCGCAGTTTCTCCTAGCTCGAACTCCATCAGTCCGTGTACCGAAGCCATGCATGGCCGAAGTACCTCAAGTCAGCCACACTCCGTAGCCCCACCTTCGAAGTACCACCCTTCGAAGTCCCTCCATCGTACAAGGCCTCCGCATGAAGCATTCCATGAGCACTTCGTCGCAGTGTCTCTCCCCGAGCACACTCCTCGACGAACCTCACCCGGACCATGCCTTCGATGCACCTCAACTTCTGAGACCATCGTCAGGTAAGCCTTCGAGTGCCTCCCTCCGGAGCACACTTCGAACGCCTTGCCTCAGTGCTGAGGACTTTGTCCACCATACTCAGAAGTCACTCCGTTCGTAGTACCCTTCGATGTGCCTCGCCTCCAAGGACTTCGTCTCGGGGTACCTTCACCCGAAGCCATGCTCCGCACTCTCTGCCTTCGTCTAGCGCACCTCGACCCGAGGTCCGACCTCGACCCCTTCATAGCCTTCATGACCGAGCTCCCCGCTCGCCTAGCATCAAGCCTCCTGCTTGACCCAAGTTCACTTGCTGCGAACCATCCGTCGCCTCCGAAGTCACCTGCGCACCACAGACAAACAGACAAGTGTATCCAGTACCCCAAAGACTTCTCTGGGTAAACAACCTTCGGCACACACTCTGGTGTACCGCCCAAAGTATAGAGACCTTCGGTATGAACCAGACATCGTGTACTGTCAGACCCCTCCGACAGGCACACTCCGCTGCAATAGCTGCAGCAAACAGAGCCCATCGAACCCTTTGGTGAAACAACCTCCGAACCCCTTCGGAGGGACCCCTTCGAATCAGAGGATAATATCTGTCAATCACTCATCACAGACTCCGAAACCAACCCTTGGTTTCTCAACTTCTATATGAGAAGGACTAGAGAGTTACAAAAATTAACCATAACATTGATAGCATGCAGAAACAACCACATAACTACCAGCAATACTGCCTTTAATTGGCGCTAATGATTGTCATTTAGGCGTTGGCATTGATTGGAGATAACTGTTGGGTAGATGGCCCTAGGCGGACCATCGGTGTCTCACCACATGGGCACATCCACTCCCGAGTGGGAGGTCTGGCGGTTGTGAAGTCCTTCATGTGATGGCCTGGCCAACAGTCGGCGATCCGAGCTAAACCGCTCGATGGGGTACCTTGGATTATATCCTCGACATTACTCTACCATCATCTATCATCAACAAAATCTTAACCCTTCTTTTGCTTCTATTGAATATGGGCCCTTCATCCCTCTTACATACCCGCATGCCATCCTGAGCAGCCAGCCACCCATGCCCTAACGACACTCCAAGGCATCTAGCCGCCATTTCTTGAGTCCTGCCTATTCATCTCTGTCATCGCCACTCGCTTGTCTCTCCACGCAACTCGTGCAGTGCTTCCTCCCCTCATGATCCTAAAGGTGCATTCCACCTACTCACGAAGGCTTATCTCGCCATAAATGTGCACTGTTGGTGTGCTCTTGATGCAGAAAGAAGGGCTCATGATGATGAGGAAAGTATGCTTGATTTTCCACCTATATTAGTCCGTGTAATGTAATATAATTCCCTTGATTTCATCTTCTTCCTCCTAAAGTAGACGGTGGTAATTACCAAACAATATTATTTTGTTTAATTTCCTAGAAAACTTTAGGGCAATTAGAGTAAATGGTGCACTGATATTTCCTTATCGTGTGTAGTAGGATTAGGAGTTGATGAATGTTATATGTGTGAGTTGCGCGCCTGCTCTATTATTAAAGTTAGAACATGTCACCAAATTCCTGTTAGCTATCATTAAAACTATGATAAAATTCCAAAATAATTTGTAGTGATGAAAAAATTGACCGATTAAATGGTGATCATCACCCCTACAGTTAATTTACATGCTAATTGGGTCATTTATCGTGTGATCGATTTATCGGTGGTCAAAGCCGATTAATCGACCCCACCGATAAATCACTCAAGCGCCATTGCTACTAGATTCAAGCCACCACTACTAGATCAGCACCACCGTAGCCTAGATCTGCATCGTGCTAATAGGATTCGCCCTCTAGCCGCTACTGTCAAAAGCTATGCTCTAGCCGCTATCACCGAAGGTGCACCTCCGGCCGTTGCCAGATCCGTGCCGCCGCAGCCTAGATCCACATCACTGTCTCCAGCTGCCGGAGCCGCCCTCCAAACACTATGGCCGAAGCAGCACCACATTGGGTGGTGCGGGCACCAGAAACCTACATCGTCTGCTCTTCAATGGAGAAAAGAAGAGAGAAAGAAGGGTGAGAGAGAGAGAGGGAGTATAGAAGGCACATGCTTTTGGAGTAGAGAAAACTAAAAAGGAGTGAAAGAGACAGGATTGTGTGGCTGTGTGAGAGAACGCTAGAAGAGCAAGCGGGCCGGGGTGAGAAGCGCAATGCATAAAAAATGTGACGTAACCCGATGTATAGAAAAAGAAAAAATATAGAAGATAGAGGGACTGTTTACCGATGAAATATTGCTGCCATTTTTCCTACAGTATATATACTAGACATGAAAGAGTGTTTCTATATGACCTGCAGTGCCTTTTGAAGCCTTTCATGATTTGAAGTACCATGATTTGAAGCCTTTTGAAGTGCCATTTTTTCCTGTAGTATATACTAGACATATAAGGATGTACAATTTGTTAGCATTTCACTATTTTTTGGTTATCATGATCAGTCTTTAATTGTAGAAAAGAAAGGAGAAGAATAAGCATGACTGTCTTGACAATGTGTACTTTGGGGACAATTCTCCTTTTAACTTATTTCAGAACTCAGTACATGTGCCATTGAATGTAGAGTTTAATTGGGGGAAAAGTATCTTCCATGGTTGACTAACCTGGCTTGGTTGGAGCTTTGTGTTAACCTTTTATACTTTTTCTCACTATCGGTTTTTACATGTTGATCTTTCACTACTGCAGGATTTCTCTCAATTCTTTATAACTATCACTGCTCTAGAGGAAAATGAAGTTCATGAGTGCTTAGCTTGTACGGTAGGGGTTCAAGGTGCTTTTCATGACCCTATCTGCAAGTCATTTCTCGAGGTTATGGAAAAAATGCAATAAATCAGAAGCTGAACAAAAATATGCAATTTTCATCGTTCAGTAACGACGGAACGTGTGCTAAAATAAAGCCCTCAGAATTCATTGTGGAGAAATCTTCACCATGCATGGATGTGGATTATGAATATCTGAACATGTATGACTACACTAATCTGACATGTTCCTTTGTTGATTTATACCAGTTTGGGTTTTCTGTTGATCTTCTCAGATTACATGAAAAATAAGTTGTTTTATATTTTTTTGGCGACTGACGACATGCTCCTCCTTTTCCTGATATTAGCAAGCATCAATGTATTTAATTTGTACCCCTGCATACTTAGAAAGAGTTGTGAAGCCTGCTAAACCTAAACGTAGGTGCTTCTAGTTCACTTTCACCCCCCAAAAAAATGCTTCTTTGCAATGGCACATTAGATCGACCTCGTGGGTTTCAAGGGGGAACATGGTGGCTAGAAGCGGATGGATGACATGGACAGCGCGGTGTGTAGCGCCAATGTTGGCGTAAAAGATTACGCTAACAGGTTCTCTAAGATTAAAAACTAACAAACAAGGAGTTTGTGAAGTGAACTATCTCAAGCCTCCGAATAGGATAATAGCTCGAAGTAGTTCGAAGTTATGTATTGAATATCTAAGTATTCGATGTCTATTACAGGGTGAGAAGGGGGATATTTATAGGTAAAAATCTTAAGGAAAAGACCTTTTTACCCCTCAGTTACAACCGACACAGTGGAAACTATTTCGGTACCCCTAATAGGGCTAAAATAGTAAAATACTAAATTAATCAGAAAGAAGATAAGTCTTATGTCCTTGCTACCAGTTGTCCACTACGGAGATTGGACCTTCAAAGTATATCTTTGAACTGCAGTCTGGATAGATCTTTTGGACTTGATCACACACTTACCCGGAGATAGGTCTTGGACTTCGGTCTAGTAAATTGCCTTTGTCTCATGACCTTGAAGATCCTGGGGATGAAGCATTTTCCCCCAATAGTAGACCCTCGAATACGCTTCTCCGATAACCTGTAGGGTAAGGGAAGCAGTATACGCAAGGAATATTTTCATGCCCAAGGACTTAGCAAAATTTACCATCTTTGGAAACATCCAGAAATTCACACTCTTCCAATTGACTTCTATGCGAAGACATCATCGAAGCAATTTCGAAGACAGTTTTTGCGAAGCTGAGACGACTGTTAGACACAGAAATAGACGTTACCCCATTCTGCGGAAAGAGTTATAGCATCGTTTTGTTTGTGTAGACAGGTTTTCATGAAGAGTTGTGATACATCATAACGGTATGGAAGATGAAAAGGCATGTATGAACAGTAGAATGCCTATGAGCACAGGTTATAAATAGAGGGGTAAAAGTGCGGGTGAGATACTTTACCAACTACTACTCACATATTCTCCCCTTTCTGCTTCCCGAGATTGAACTTTGAAACTCCAATCTCTCTCATGGCGAAAACCAGCCACAAGGCTCCCGTCCCTGCTTCAACCCTGGCCAAGCAGCAGGCGAGGCGGCAGCGGCTGCTGCAGCGCCTTCGGGTAACCCTCATCCGGTAGGTCCCCATGACCTTCTCCCAGCATCATCCAAATACTCCGATCAATCATACTGCTTGGGGCCATCGACCTGCATGAAGAAATCTATTGCGGCGGAGATCACGGGGAAGACGAGCCCGAGGATTAAGATCCATCAACCCAGCTCAGAAGCAATCCCCTCGCCTCGGACTGGAGAAGTGATCGTGTTCGAAGCTTTCTTCGAGGTGGGGTTCGGACTTCCTGCAGTGGACTTCCTCTCTGAGGTATAGGAGCTCTTCCATGTTACCCTTCCTTAGTTGTCTCCCAATGCCATAGCACGCCTAGCTATCTTCGAGTGGGTGATGCGAGCCGAAGGTTGCGAGGAGAGGGCGGAGATCTTCGCAGCACTCCACAGGGCTTCTTGCCAACCAAAAACTTACCAAGGCAGCAGAGGAGAGAAGATGGTAATTGCCTTCGGCAACATCAACTTCAGGCTTCGAGATGAGTACCAGACCCAGTTTCCAGCAAAGGCCATCAATGCTAGATGGTACACAGACTGGGTCCTTCACTAGTTTTATGCCGAAGTAGGAGCGGACAGCGCTCTGGCCGGACCCCTCGAAGACATCTTCTATCGGAGGGAAGCGGAGGTTCACCCGTACCCGATCCAGCTCTAAGCTCGCCTCAACCTGCTGCAAGAAATAAGCCGCCACATGAGCATGCGGGACTTAACAGAGGAGTTCATCGGGCTCCGAATTCCACCCTTGATGGCTAGCTGGCCGATTAACTTCAAAGAGAATCTGGAGGGTGGACTCCGAGAAATCTCTTCAAGTGCTGCAGATAACTTCGAATGTCATGCAAAATGTTTTGCATGCAGTATTGACTTTATAAAAATAATCTAACTGAAATAAAATCTTATCATTGAGCTCCACGCGCCACCCTTACTCCAGAGCAAATTGTCCGAGCTTCGGAGAAGATCCTCGGAGCTCTTACACTCACCGTGAAGGAGTAGAGGGTGAGGTTGGTTGGTAGCTGGGAGCGATTCAACCGGGTATGGAGCGTACTCGGAGTTGAAGCTCCTCTCCTTCCAGACTGTGATACCTCCGAGCAGGCTCCCAAAAAGAGGAAAACAGAAGTAGGGACTTCAGCATCGGCCAAGACGCCGACTAAAAAGGTGGCCCGAAAACCAAAGGCCTTAGCCCCTTCGAGATCTTCTTCATCTTCGGAGTCATCTGAAGATGAAGCCAATATAAAAATGGGAAGGGAGTTCGAATCCCTTCTCACAGGTGATGAGGAATCACGAATGGGGGCCGGAGTCCCTACTCAAGATGAAGTGGTTGCGGCACCCATCACCAGAGATAATCTCGAACAGGCAGAGACTCAAAATGTCCTGCCCAGTCAAGAAGCCCCCGCTGTGGTAGAAGGCGGAGTCGACACAACGGAAGCCCAAGTCTCGCCTCCGGACGAAGTGATAGTTGTAGTTGTTGAAGAAGTCTTGGTAGCTAATCCTTCGGTTCCAAGCCTGGAGTCTGAAGAAGACTTCGATGAGATGTTCGAACTTCCGAGCAGTCCCGTGCTCATTTGGCAGCAGAACATCGAAGGAAAACTTCAGCAGAGTACCTTCTCGTTTCCTCTTTGTGTCCTGCAAAATTTATGGAATATCGAATACCTTTGGCTTTTACAGGATCGACTCCTATGGAGGTGACCCCTGCTACAAAGGTGGCATCAGAGGCTGCGAAGTCTCCTAAGACAATTTTGGAGGTATCCATGAAAATGGGTCCGGGGAAAGGTAAAGGTAAGGGGGGACCTTTTCCTGCTCCGGTCCCAAGATGGACCCCATCGGAGTCCATAGATGGAGGCCAATCCACGGAAGCCTCGAAAGACGCCTCGCTGCACTCTGGCCCATCTCCAAACAAAGACGATCAGAATGCTTTGTCAAGGCTCCACCTCTAGCTCCTTTCTTGGAGCGAAGGACTGGACTTCGGACTTTGCTGGAGCCTCTGGCTCGAGCTAGTCGTGAGGTTGGGGAGACTGACTTGGTTTCCATTCTCGGGGAAGCTGATGGGTTGGAGTTGGATGCAGCTTTGGATCGAGCAGCCTACCAGGTACGAAGTATCTGCAACAATAGAGTTAGTTCAAACATATGTAAATAATTTACTTACATTGCTCCTTTTCTCTCTTCGCAGCAAATAGTCTTAGCTCGAGCTACAGCTGTATCAAATGAGCGAGAGTGTAACCGACTCAAGGACAAGATGACAACTCTTTAGGGGAGTCTTGTTAGCTCTGATGTTCGGACCTCTAGCTTAGAAGAGATGGTGTCCGCAGAAAGGAAAGCTAGACTCAGCTTGGAGGCTGCCAACAATAAGCTCGAAGCTGAACGGGTCGTGCTTCGGGCCGAAGTGGAAAGGCTGTGGGAGGAGCAGGCAAACACGGGAGTTGAACTGGTGAAGCTCCGAGAATAGCAACAGAAGTTGATGGAGGAGGCCAACAACTTGCTTGGGCAAAAGAATTCCTTGATTACAGAGGCAGCTAAACTTGCATCTTCAGTAGACGAGCTGTCTACATCGAAGGATGCTTTATCTGAAGAGAAGATGAAGTGCGAGAAGGTAGCCTCTGATACCATGGACAACCTTCGAGGTGTCTTGGAGTACTTTGGCACTTCTTGGACCTTATCTTCGATTAGCGATGTTCCTCTGCTGCAAAGACTAAAAATGATCCAAGCAGCGGTGAAGACTATGAATACAGCGGGTATTAGGTACAAAGAGATCTCCGGCCAAGTAGCAGCTCTCAGAGTGCTTCGCTACTATGAGAATCTAGGGCTATCTATAGCACCAGAACCGGAGGCAGCCCCTATAAACTTCAGTGACGACCGGCTCCTAACTTCTTCCGCTGATGTGACTGCGGCTTGGGAAGCCTTCCAACCATCTTGGAGAGCAGAAGGTCGATCTGCAATCAAGACATTGATTGACGAAGGACTTCGCCAAAAGCAAGCACGGTCACAACGTTCGAGCAGCCAGCCTCCTTCGGACTCCAGGGTTTAGCTCTCCTTAGGGCCCCAATTATGTAAAACCTTATGTTTTTGTCCTTTTATGAATGAAACGACTTATTTGGAAATGTTTCTAAGCTTTCCAACCTTTTTTGGATGATCTTGAAGTGCTAGAGATTAACAAAGAGCTTTGCCTATAACGGGCTATCTTTGAAGCTCTAAGACGTCACAAGCAATCTCGGTTTTCAATTCCTCGGGGAAGCTCCGGTGAAGTTATACCCGAAATATGTAAAGAAGTACAAGCTTATATTAAAAAGGAGGAAAAAGAATTTAATTTAGAAACTTCACCTTCTGAGGACATCAAATGGTCCGAAGAAGAAAATACTGCTAAAGAACAAATAGAAAAGAGTCATGAACAACTTCAAAGCTGGAAAAGAAGACCCGAGCAACTTTGAAGCTGGGCCGAACTTCAGCAAGAGCAAAAGGACTTCCGAGCTTCAAAAGAAGGGAAGAGGGTTAAGCATAAAGTTTTTAGAACTCCTGGCTCCGGGACAAGTCGCTCCCGAAGTCGCACTAGTAGTTCTAGGGATCAAAGAGGTCTTTGTTTCCTTCTTGGTTTAGATACTGATTTTTCATGATGTAATGTAATATGATCATCCAAGTAATATAATATGTTTCAGAAGCATCACTTGATTGTTCCTTACTCCCCTGCCCCTCCTTGTGGGTGGGGGACCGTACGCATTGCGATAGGATCCGTCGGACATAATGATTGATATAACAACCTGATGCTTCGCATAACACTTGGTAATCATACATTACTCTTTTGTAGAGTTCTTCGAACTGTACATTCATATTGTGATGTTTATAACTTTCGGAAGTAAGTTTATACTTGTAAGCTCCGATAACAGTCGCTAAGGACTTTAAAAAGTGTTTCATTAGGACGGAGCCTTGAAATCTTATTGCTTGGTCGCCTATGACTCTTTTATAGATGCTTCGAACCTAGAGGACGAAAATCTGTTCTTTTAAAGTCCTTAGACTCTTCTACGGATCCTAACAAGCCAGAGCCTAGAATCCGTAGGCTGGCCACCTTCGGATCTTTTACAGATGCTTCGAACCCATAGGCCGGAAATCTATTCTTTTAAAGTCCTTAGACTCTTCTACAGATCCTAACAAGCGGGAGCCTGGAATCCGTACGCTGGCCACCTTCGGCTCTTTTATAGATGCTTCGAACCAGGAGGCCGGAAATCTGTTCTTTTAAAGTCCTTAGACTCTTCTACGGATCCTAACAAGCCAGAGCCTGGAATCCGTAGGCTGGCCACCTTCGGCTCTTTTACGGAATCCTTGAACCAATGGTTCAAAGGCCGTTTGCTGGGTTCCTGAAAGATGCTTACCTCCGCAAGCATCTCTGTTCCCCTAATGCGTCCACCAGGAGTAAGGAATAGTTGAAGAGTAAGCATAATTCGAACCTCCATCTTTATTTAGCTTAGAAAGGCACTTTTACAATTGATTACAAGGAGCTCCTAAGCGTAAACTCTTTCCCTTCTAAATTAGCTAGTTTAAAGGACCCGGGGCACCCTGAGCGTAGGAGAATATATGGTCCTTCCCATTTATTTCCTAGCTTCCTCGGAGCAATTACACTTCGCAACACCAAATGACCTAGTCTAAGCTCATTCACTTTTATCTTCTAGTCATACCATGCCTTCATTTAGTCTTGGTACTTCGTCAGATTGGCGACAACTCTAAGCCTTATTTCTTCTTACAAGTCCAGCGAAGTGTTTCTTTCATCTTCATTTCTAGGCTCCGTTACGGGGAGGGATCCACCTTGAGCTCTGTAGGAGTCATAGCCTCATCTCCAAATAGCAGCCTAAATGGGGTGAAACCCGTGGGCCTAGCTTGAGTGGTCCAAATGGACCGTAAAATCTTAGGAAGCTCTACAGTCCACAACCCTCTAGCTAACCCAAAAATCCTTCGATTCAAATCGGAGAGATTATTTTCATTGGCTCGCTCGACGGCTCCATTGGATTGGGGGTGGCGAACAGCTGCGAAGCATAACTTGATGTCCAGGCCTTCACAAAACTCTCTAAAGGGCGCAGCTTCGAATTGAGTGTCGTTATCAATAGTTAACTCCCTAGGCACTCCAAACCTGCATATGATATTTTGCCAAAAGAATTTTTGCACATTTCTTTAAGTGATAGCACTTAGGGGTTCAGCTTCAACTCATTTAGAAAAATATTCGATTGCTGCCACCGCAAACTTCAAGCTACCTTTTGCCATTGGAAAAGGGCCGATGAGATCCATTACCCATCGCGCCATTGGCCATACCGGAGCAATAACTTGAGAGGTGTCGGTGAACAGTAGCTCCGCCTACCCATCCACTAGCACCTTTGGCAAGTTCGAACCAACTCTTCTGCATCTCTTACAATTGTTGGCCAATAGAGCCCCTGTCGAAGTGTCTTTCCTGCTAGAGCACAGGGGCTAGATGGCTGCCACATAAACCTTCGTGAATCTCCCGAAGTATATCTTGTCCTTCGGGTTGTGAGATGCACCGGAGTAGGGGAGAACAAACTTCGGCTTTGTACAATATTCCGTTGACAAGCACATAATTTCGATCCCTTGCTTGTAGCCTTCGGAGATCCGGACCTTTTGACAAGACTGCGCTGTTTTGCAAAACATCCATTATCGGAGTCCGCTAATTAGTGACTGGGATGCAAAGGACTTCTACGGAGGGTAGTTGATGCAATGTAGGCTTGATGAGTTCTTCGTAGAAAGCGCCCTTCGGGACGTCCAATGCTCCGGCTGCAGCCTTCGCTACAGTATCTACAAGTTGATTATCTGCTCGGGGGATACTTCGAACAGAAAATCCTTTAAACATTGCTTCGGTCTTCCGGATTTCTTCTAAATACTTTGCAAGATGCGGATTCCTATTTTGAAAGCTCTTGTCAACATGCCCTGCGACGACATGGGAATCTATTTTTATTATAATCCTTGCTGCTCCAAGTGTCTTTGCCTTTCGGAGGCCTAGCAGGATTCCTTTGTACTCTGCGATATTGTTGGTGGTCTTAAAGTTGAGCCTCGCAGAATACATAGCCTTCTGCCCTGATAGCGGTATTATCACAGCTCTAGCTCCGGCACCATATGCCTGATAGGCTCCATCAGAAAAAAATTGTCCACAGACCTTCAAAGGTTTCTTCCAGAGCCCAAACTGCAGATGGAGTCCACTCGGCCACGAAGTCAGCTATGATTTGAGACTTGATAGTTGTTCTTGTTGTGAAGGAAATACCAAAGAGGGCTAGCTCGACAGCCATTTTCCGATCCTACACGTGGAATCTTTGCTCCGAAGCATATCACCAAGGGGATACGAGGTAGGAACGATGAGATTATGTGCTAAGAAGTAATGCCTTAGCTTTCGCGAGGCCATTACTAAAGCATAAGCAAATTTTTTGAGCTCGGAGTATCTTGTCTTTGCTCCGGACAAAGATTTTGAGATGAAGTAGACTGGGTTCTGTACCAGTTTTCCTTTAAGTTCAACTTCCCTGACCAGCACTACACTTACTGCGGAGCCTGTTTCTGCAAGATAAAGAAGGAGAGTTTCTTCTAGGAGGGGCACAGTAAGTGTTGACTGATTTCCAAGATAATCTTTAATGTCATCAAAGCTCTTCTGACACTCCGGCGTCCACTTAAAACTTTCGAACCCCTTTAGAGCTTTAAAAATTGGGAGGCTTCATTCCGCTGATCTGGCTAGGAATCTGCTGAGGACTGCAAGCCTTCCTATCAGCTTCTGGACCTGCTTCAGATTTTCTGGTGGAGCCATTCTTTGTAGTGCACTTATCTGTGTCGGGCTAGCTTCGATTTCTCTACTCGAAACTAAGTACCCTAGCAGTTTTCCTACTTGCGCCCTGAATATACATTTTTCAGGGTTGAGCCGAACTCCACGTGCTCGGAGGCTCTCAAAAGTTTCAGCTAAGTCTAGGCTATGATGGTTCTTTACAGCACTCTTTATTACAATGTTATCCATATAGGCTTCGACATTTCGGCCTATCTGATGACCTAGAGCCTTAGCTATAAGACGTGAGAAGGTGGCTCCGGCATTTCGCAAGCCAAAAGGCATTCGAACATAACAAAATACTGCGGAGGGAGTTATAACACTCATCATGGCTTCGTCTTCGTGCTTTAGCCAGACTTGATGATAACCGGAGTATGTGTCCAGGAAGCTTAACAATTCGGAGCCAACTGTAGAGTCCACAAGCTAATCTATTTAGGGCATAGGGTAGGTGTCTCACAGGCTTTCTTTATTCAATGACGTGAAATCGATGCACATGCGCCACATACCGGAGCCCTTCTTGACAAAAACGAGGTTAGCCAACCACTCCATGTGGGCTACTTCCCTGATAATTCCTGCTCTCAGCAACTTCTCCACCTCCACCTTGGCGAGTTCTGCCCTTTCTGTTGATAACTTACGGAGCCCCTGGCGCACTGGCCTAGCCTTCGGGTTGACAAGCAAACTGTGCTTGATTATGCTCCGATCAACTCCGGGGATATCTTTTTCAGTCCAAGTGAAGATATCTAAGTTTTCTTTAACTACTTCCTCCAGCGAAGTAGATATTTCCAAAGGTAGCCCCTTGCCGAATTGTATTGGTTACTCCTTGCCATATTTTAGGATCATCTTCGTGATCACATCACCTTCTGGTCTTGGCTTTAGTGAAGGGCCCTTCGAGGGGTCTAAAGACCCCGAAGCTTCCTTCGTGTGCTCGAACACACTATTCACCTACCGAGGGTCCAGAGGTGGACCATGGCCATACTCCGCTCTTCGGACTGCAACTTGGTCTCTTGAAATAGTTAGGACTCCACCTTGTGTGGGCATTTTAAGACAGAAATAGTTACGATGTCCTATAGCTCTGAACTGGTTTAGCATTCCCCTCCCGAAGATTGCATTGTAGGAATACGGGGCATCGACGACGTCGAAAATAACCACTTCAACTCAAGCCAGGGGCCCCTCTCCGAAGTCAACCTCGAGACCTATATGGCCGAGGGCATCGAGGGGAGGACCTGCGAAACCATGGAGTGGGCGAGCTACCAGAAGTAGATGTCTTTAGGGAATGCACATCTGGTCGAAGGCCTGGACAAAGAGTATATCTGCGGAGCTTCCACCGTCCACCAAAATCCTTCGAACTTCAACTCCCGCTACATCGGCTGAAATAACAAGGGGGTCAGCATGAGGGAATTTCACCCCCATAGCATCATTGGTAGTAAAATAAATAGGTACATGAGACCACTCGGGCATTTCTGCCACCGGACTCGAGGTCCCTATGTGCCCTACTTCGTGGACATAGTGTCTTCGCTGCTGCTTCGACATGTTACCGAGGGTCCCCCCTCTAGAGATGGGTAGGACCACTCGCTTGCCATGATCTTGGGAATCCTCTTGCTTCGGTGGTGGCATAATGCTGGGCACCGGGAGTTGCATTGGTGCCTCGGGGTTCCTGGCCCAAGCCATGGCTTATACAGGCTCCGAATGCACTGTTGGAGGGGCTCGGTCCGAAGTACTTCGCCGTGAGCTTCGTCCTAAGTACTCGTGTCACGCCCCGATTTAATAAATCAGGACTTTATTGAAATTCCATAGAAAATCAATCAAACAAGATGTTCATCATGCGACCACGAACAAAACGGGCAATCATTCACGGTTCGTAGACCGCATTAATACAAAAGTGAATAAAGGTGAAGAGAAACTAATAAAATAAGGGTCCTAGATGAACGCCTCCTTCCAGTCTCGCCTCGACTGGGTCGCTACTCCAGACCTGCATCCTCCTCGTAGTAGACGGGCTCTGGTGTTGTAAGTCAATGGGGTGATTACAGATGTACTCAGCAAGCCACCGAATGCAAATATCATGCAAGATAATAACAAGGGAGATAGTGGCTAGTTTTGCGGAAGCGAGTAATTTGTAAAGCAATTTAATGTGAACAATTTATTAGTACTAAAACATAAACATGTGTATGCATCATCATCTTCTAACTCGAGGGGTACAGTCAGCCCCACCTCGCTCAACAGTCCTTACATGCTATGAATAACTCGACCATTCAAACAATTTTAAACTAACTGCGAGTAGTCACACAACCCGCCCTTGACCGTGGGCTCGACTTTTCGAAAAGATTAAATTACTCTGATCAGATATGTACCACTGTACCCACAAGGCACGCACTCATCACTTACACCAAAGTGTAACGAGATGACCCATTTCACGGGAACTCATGCCAAAACCTTCCATATAGTCCTCCCCGACTCAACAACACCCTCTTATGGGTTTCATATGGTGTCCCGACGCATCGGAGCCCCACCATACCCCCCTTGAGCCTCGTCGGTACAAGTCGCCCGCAGGCTAGCCCCTTGCCCCCTCCTCTATGGTGCATCGAGCCGGAGTATTCCATACTTCCAGTTAGGACTTACCCATTAGACTTGTGGTTGGTACGGAAGTGCTTTGCAACAGATCCCGCAGACCGGTCCTTATAGTGCCCCGGGTGCGACAAACCAATGCCCGAGCTTGCACCCGGAACCCACCATACTTATAACTTAGCCAACTCCAACAGAGTCCAGAGACGAGAATAACAGGGAAATTCATATACAGAATCCAGCTATCTACGACTCATTCTTTTTATCCTATAGCAGTTGTGCCGGTACATTGGGCACTAGCTAATAATTTTATAGTAGAGTGACAAGGAGTTAAGGCTCAATAAGCATGGCTTGGGTTTGCACACAAGGACGGGGATCTAATAAATATAAGTGTAAGGCTTGATATTGGACTAATGCAATATTAACCTATGAGTTATAGCGATAATTTATTAAAACATGGGCTCAATATGATCAACTGTTTCCACAGAGGTGGTCGATGACTTGCCTTGATCAGCAAATGGGGATGGAGGAACCTCGGGGTAGAACTCCTGCTCCTCGATGAACTCGTAGTCTTCACGATACGGAAAAATAAACAGTGCATTCAATAAACAGACAAAAATTCACCAAATACTAAACATACACATTGGTGAGTTTTATTATGGGGAATAAAGTTTTAATATTCTGATGTTTGGTGAATAAACAGTAAACTTATTTTCTTGAGGTTTTTTCTAATTTATTTTTCTGAATTAAATAAATTATCCCTAAGGGGTTTTTATTCTTGTATTTGTTAAAATATTTTGGGTAACAGTAACATACTGTTTTTATGGCATTAATGTGTAGAGCATATTTTTCTGGTTCTAACAAAATTTAAATGGTGAAATTTGGAGTTAAAATGAGCAAGTTATGAATTTTCAAAGTTTAAACAATTTTCTGGAATTTTATTTAAACAGAAAATGTGCTCTGGTCCACGGTGAGACAGGCTCACAGTGGACCGCTGCACTGTGCGCGTGGACCGGCCGATCCAGAGCCGTCGGATCTGGATCTGGCGGTCAGATGCGAGGCGGGATCCTTTAAGTGAAAATGGACGGTCTAGATTAAAACGTAGCGAACGGGTATACGTGGACGCACCAGATTGAATCAACAGTTTAAATAGCGATCAACGGCCAGGATCCAAGGGTACCGGTTTGACCGGATCTGAGGGCTCAGATTAGATCCTCACAGGATCTAATCCGGACCGTCCGCTCGGGATCGTGCGGCTCGGATGAACTCCGTCACGACACGTGATGACGAGGGTAGTTTACCCTTCGTCTCCGGCGACGGTGGCCTCTGCCGCAGTGGCGACGGCGGCGGCGAGGACCTAAGGGCCTAGCTACGGCCAAAAATGGAAAGGGGAGGTCGAGACGGTCTCGGCCGTACCTTCGGTGGTGACGACGGGCTACGGGCGGCGACCGGCGGTGAGGGGTAGACGAAGGAGGCTTTCGGGGAGCTCGTCGGCGACGGCGATCCAGCGAGATCCACGGCCAACCGAGGGACGGCCGAGGATGGGCAGTCGACGACGGACTCGACGGTGGCAGTGGCTAGGGCAGGGGAGGCCGGAGTCGACAGCGAGGGCTCGCCAGATTCGAGGCAGAGAGGGAGCCCGAAATTTGGGAACGGGGCGCTCTGTTCTAGCTCGGCTAAGGCAGCTACGGTGTGGGCAGAGGGCGGCGTGGGCGAGGGTATTTATAGGGGTCGCCGATGGTGGATTTGGCAAGGGGAATGGAGGAAACCCGAAGGGTTCCTCTTTTGCGCCGGCGAGGGTTCCATCCGCGCGGGCTAGCTTCCATATTGGCTAAAACGCGTGGCATAAAGATGGAAGGGGGTCGCCGTGGTCCAAGGAAGGGCGTCCGAGGTGGATCCGATCGGATCGGGGCGGCCGGCGACGAGGGAAGGAAAGGGATCGCCGGGAAAGAAAGGAGGGAGATCCCCTTCCAAGGAGGAAGACGATCCTGACAGGTGGGCTCCACCTGTCAGAGGTCGAGGGGGAAAACGAGCGCCGACAGGCGGGCCCGAGCGGTCGGTGGGTGAAAGGCGGGCGTCGGAGGCTGCCAAGTGGGGCCGGGGCGAGGCGCGGGCGGGAGATAGAGGCGGGGGAACACGCCGACAAGCAGGTCCCACATGTCAGTGGCCTATGGTTTGGATTGGGCCGGGCTCGGGGTGGTTTGGAGGTTGAGGCCCGTTAAGGTTTTAATATATTTTCTGATTTAAAATAATTCCAGTAATTCATATATTTGGTTAAGGGTTGAATCACTATTGATAAAAATTTGTAAAAATTCCTAAAATTATATTTCGGTCTCTAGTTTATCTCATAAAATTTTCAAGTCTAAATTTTGAGTATTTCTCCCTGTTTTAGATTTACTTGGGTTCTTTTAGGATTTTCCTTAAATAAATAAATCCAGAAATGATTTAAATAATATTTTTCTTTTATTTTATTTGTTTTTATTTCTTGGGGTGTTACAATCCTATCCCCTTACAGAGAATCTCGTCCTCGAGATTCGGATCAATCCTCGAATAGCTCAGGATGTTGTGCCTTGAGTTCATCTTCTTTTTCCCATGTAGCTTCCTCTACCGGATGATTGCTCCACTGCACTTTACAGAAATGGATGATCCGACTCCTGGTGATCCTTTCCTTGATCTCCAATATCTTAACAGGCTTTTCCACATAGGTCAGATGTAGGACCGAAAGTAGCGACCAGAGGGGGGTGAATGGGCGCCTAAAAATTTCTTGCTAAACTATATTTTACTTCCACCACCCAAATGAACTTAACAACAAGACAAACAATATTTGCAAAGCAAATTTCAGGAATTAAAGTTGTCTAGCTAAAAAAATGACCGGTGTCCTAATTAAAATGATATTAAAAATAATCTAAATAAAATTACTGCAGTAAATAGAAACACCTAGAAAACAGTAACGGAATATTTATATTTCAGTCTAGAAATAACATACTAATCAAATGAATAAACCGTTGATCATTAAAAAATTAATTCAGTAATAAACCTAAAATATTACACGTAAAACACTAGAATAAAAGTTTTACTAGAACTACTAAATTTTCGGTTGATTTTTTTTTATGATCCGAATAAAACAGATAAAAACAGGATAAGTAAAACAAACCTGCGTCCAAAAAATTCGGCTGGAAAAACAACTTTGCCGCTGTGACCAGACTTGTCGTGGGGCCCACCACACAAATCAACCGTTCAACGCAAAAAAAAAATCTCCGTCCGAAACAACCTGCGTGCACGAGCTACATGCCAAAGAAAACTGCTGTTGTATTGATCTAATCTATCTTGGGAAACGTGCACCAAAAACAAGTAAAAAAAATTTGCCGTTGTTTTCCTGGCACCAGAAACAACGCCGGCCCCTGTTTTTTTTCTTCAATACTGCTGCTTGAGATCTCGGTGGGGCCCGCCTGACGCTGTGCACAGCTGACGCCGACAGCTTTCCTTGGCGCGTGTGCACTCTGGCTGCTGTGATCCCGTCCACGGCTGCCTCCTACGTCGAGCTCTGATCACCGAAGGACAACGCGTGCTGGCCGCTTGCTTCTGTGCCTGCGATGAAGAGATGAACACCACGCCGTGGGGCCCGCCAGAAACAGCAGTAGCTGTTGCTTTTGCCGCCGTGGAAAGGCTCTGCGCCTGGCTGCCGGTTGTCGTGGAGAAACGCACCGAAGAACGGCGATCAAGAAAATAGTAGATCCAAAAATTGCTGGCCGAAAAAACAATATGGACTGTAGATTGATCTACTAAAAAAAGTCATCTATCCCCAAGGGGATAGGGGCCTATTTATAGGCAAATCCTAATACATGAAAAGACTACTTTACCCTCGGGTAAAATAAACTGACTCTAAAATAAATTCTGAAAATTACTAAAAAATTATTAGAAAAATCACCTGACTCAAATAAAAATATTCTAAACTTAAAAACTAAATATTAATATCCTAAAAAACGAAATAATCATGGGTTGTCAGTTTTATGCCGAAACTGACAAAGCGTCCACCATCTTCGCACCGGGTACCCGGATTGGGCCGACCCGACCCCGCAGCTCCCTCAGCCCGGCAATCGCTCGCCGCCCGTGTACCTGAGTCAAACCCAGTCAACAGACCAGTGGATCATTTGCCGCTCCTAGCCATGTACCCGGATTGGGCTAGCCCGACTCCGCAGCTCCTCTGCCCGGCCATCGCTCACTGCCCGTGTACCTGAGTCACATGCGCCTCGGACTCGGCAGGACTTCATCTCTCCCTTCCTTTGACTTCCGTTGACAATCACTCATCACATATGGAATATCAAAACCATATTCTTCAACATGGTTTCTCATCAGATCCTCTTGAACATCCAACTGCTGAAGATCCACGTGCTCTGTGGGGACGCGGAGACACTTCTTTAGTTGGGATACGTGAAATACGTCATGTACTCCAGCCAATGAGGGCGGTAATTCCAACTGATATGCAACTTCGCCTTGGCGTCGAACAATGGGAAATGGTCCAACATATCGAGGGGCCAACTTTCCTCTCATGTTAAACCGTTGAGTACCACGGAGAGGCGTAACTCGAAGGTAAACATGATCTCCTTCTTCAAAGGCTAGGTCTCGGCGACGATTGTCCACGTAGCTCTTCTGTCGTGATTGGGCCATCTTGAGTCGGTCTCTGGTGATCCGTACCTTCTCTTCAGCTTCACGAAGAATGTCTGTTCCGAATACTTGGGATTCACCAGTTTGGTCCCAAAGTAGAGGCGTTCTGCACTTACGTCCATATAGGGCTTAAAAAGGAGACATCTGAAGGCTGGCTTGATAGCTGTTGTTGTACGAAAACTCAGCGTACGGCAAGCTCTTGTCCCAAGTTGCTCCAAAATCCAAGACACATGCCCGCAGCATATCCTCTAATATCTGATTCACCCTCTCCGTTTGTCCATCCGTCTGAGGGTGGTAGGCAGTACTGAAATTCAATCTGGTGCCCATCTCTTCTTGAAGGTTCTTCCAGAAACGAGAGGTAAACTGACTTCCTCTGTCGGACACTATCTTCCTGGGCACTCCATGAAGACACACGATCCGGGCCATGTATAATTCTGCAAGCTTAGGGCCACTAAAGGTTGTCTTGACGGCTATGAAATGGGCTACTTTCATAAGCCGATCGATGATCACCCAAATAGAATCATACCCAAGTTAGGTCTTTGGTAGTCCGGTGATGAAATCCATACCGATCTCTTCCCACTTCCATTCAGGCACTTTAAGTGGCTGTAACAATCCTGCAGGCCTCTGATGTTCAGCTTTTACTCTTCTGCAGGTGTCACATTGGGTGACGAACTGTGCGATCTCTCTTTTCATGCTGACCCACCAATAACGTTCCTTCAGGTCCTGGTACATCTTGGTACTGCCTGGATGAATGGAGTACAACGTCTCGTGGGCTTCTTTCAGGATAAGGGTCTTTATCTCTGGCTTATCCGGTACACATATCCGGGTTCCAAACCATATGGTGCCATCCTCGTCCTCTGAAAATCCTGGGGCTTTTCCTTGTCTCATGTTCTTCCTAATGGCAGCTATATCTGGGTCTTCCAATTGAGCTTCACGGATTTGCTCGAACAAGACCGGTTGAGTCTCCAAGGTGGCCAGATATGCTCTTGTGGTTAACCCAAGGTTCAACTTTTCCATCTCTCTACATAACAAGGGTGCGTGTTCTTGAATCATCATGGCTGTGCAATATCCCTTGCGACTTAATGCATCAGCTACCACATTTGCTTTTCCGGGGTGGTAGTGAATACCTAGGTCATAGTCCTTTATTAGTTCCAACCATCGTCTTTGCCTCAGATTGAGGTCTGGCTATGTGAAGATGTACTTTAAGCTATTGTCATCCGTAAAGATCTCACAGCGATTTCCAACCAAATAGTGCCTCCAAATCTTAAGGGCGTGCACCACAGCGGCTAATTCCAAATCGTGGGTCGGGTAGTTCATCTCATGAGGTCTCAACTGACGGGAGGCATAAGAGATAACTTTTCCATCTTACATAAGAACACATCCCAATCCTTGGCGAGATGCATCGCAATAGACATGGAAGTCCTTACGGATATCCGGTAGGGTCAGTATGGGTGCAGATACCAAACGGGTCTTGAGAGTGCGGAAACTTTCCTCGCATTCAGGAGTCCATTCGAACTTCTCTCCTTTCTGCAACAACTTGGTCATTGGCTTGGCTATCTTAGAAAAATTCTCAATGAACCTCCGATAATATCCGGCCAAACCCAGAAAACTTTGTATCTCCAATACGTTCGTGGGTGGCAGCCAATCTGTAACTGCTTCTACGGTGGCAGGGTCTACTGCGATTCCTTGCGCAGAGATGATGTGTCCAAGGAACTTTACTTCCGCCGTCCAAAATTTACACTTGCTGTACTTGGCATATAACTGGTGTTCCCTTAGCTTCCCTAAGGTTAACCGGAGGTGAGTCTCGTGCTCTTTCTGGTCCTTGGAATAAATGAGGATGTCGTCTGTGAAGACTACGATGAATTTATCCAAATACTCCATGAACACCTTATTCATCATATTCATGAAGAATGCAGGGGCGTTGGTCAATCCAAAAGACATAACCGTGCACTCGTACAATCCATAACGGGTGGTAAAGGCCGTCTTGGGTATATCTTCTTCTCGAATCCTTAACTGATGATAACCAGAACGCAAGTCGATCTTCGAGAATACTGTAGCTCCTTTTAGCTGGTCGAAGAGATCGTCGATCCGAGGCAACGGGTACTTATTCTTGATGGTTACTTCATTCAAAGCACGATAATCCACACACATACGCTTTGCCTTGTCTTCTTTCTTCTCGACGAAGATGACGGGGGCACCCCATGGCGATGTGCTAGGTCTGATGTAACCTTTGCTTTCGAGATCCTCCAATTGCTGCTTGATCTCAGCTAACTCATTAGCGGCCATCCGGTATGGTCGCTTATAAATAGGGGTGGTTCCGGGCACCAAGTCAATCCTGAACTCGATGTCCCTCTTGGGTGGCATCCCTGGTAGATCCTCTGGGAATACGTCCGGGTATTCACTGACTACTGGTATTTCTTCCAAGGTAATCTGATGTAGTCTTGTCCTTCCGGCCTTCATGCTTGGCATCTAGAATGTGACGATAGTCCCGACTTCATCAGTCACAGTCACTTTTCTCTGGGCGCATTCTATTACTCCTTGATGTTTATTTAGCCAATCCATCCCTAAAATGAGATCCAAACCTTGACATTCTATTAGAATGGGGTCGGCCCAAAATATCGTGCTTGGATATCTACCCATACCCTTGGACTAAAAGAATAGGCGAGGGTTTTCTTGCCCGGGGTAGCTATTAACACTGGTCTGGGTAGCTCACTTATGTCTAGGGCATTTCTTTCAACAAAAGCAGTCGATATAAAGGAGTGTGTAGCTCCGGTGTCAAATAATACCACTGCAAGCGATGAATGAACCATAAACTTACCCATGACAATCTCCGGGGCGGCCTGGGCTTCTTCGGCGGTGACGTGGTTGACCTTGGCACGGACGGCGGGGTTTGAGGTGACGCCTTGAGTACGCTTGGGATGAGGGCACTGATGGGAGTAGTGCCCCTCCTGGCGGCAGTTGAAGCATACCACAGGCTTGCCGTGCCTGTCTCTCAGAACCTCTGGCTTCTTGGCCGGGGCAGCTGGGGCGGCTGGTGCGGCGGGAGCGGGGCGAGGTTGACCAGCTCCGGCATTGGCGGTGGGTGGTGCCGGACGATACACTGGGCGGGGGTGGTACTGCGGTGCTGATGGAGGAGGGGTGAATCGGGGCCTCTGTGCCATGCCTTGGTTCTGCCTGAAGGCAATCATCCTCTTCTGCTTCAGGTCGACCTTATTTTGTTGGGTCTCTTGCATAATAGCTTTGTTCACCAACTTTTGAAAGTTGGCGAAATCTCCAGAGATGAGTTGTAGGGACAACTCATCCTTCAGTCCCCGGAGGAACTTGGCTTGCCTGGCCGCATCCGTACGAACCTCCTCAGGTGCGTATCGGGCCAAACGGTTGAACTCGTGCAGATACTCGGTCACGGACATGCTTCCCTGCTGCAGGTCTCTGAACTCTTGTTGTTTCTGCGCGATAATCCTGTCGGGGATGTGGGCGGCATGGAAAGTGGCCGAAAACTCTGCCCAGGTATGGGCGTGGCCCTCGGGCAGAGTCTCGCGAAGATTGTCCCACCACTCTGCGGCGGGACCATGGAGTTGGTGGGTGGCGAAGGCCACCTTCTCCTGCTCAGTGCAGGTCAGCAGATCGAGCTTCTTCTCAATAGTCCTCAACCAATCCCCAGCCTCCATGGGGTTGGTGGTGCTTGAGAAGGTTGGAGGGCGAACTCGGAGGAACTCCGAGAGCTGAGAGGCTGGAGCAGGAGCTGGGGCGGCGAGGTGATGCAGCTCGGGCTGTTGGTGGAGGCGGAAGAACTGAGCCTGCTGCTCCTGCATCTGCTGTTGCTGTTGTTGCATCTGGTTCAATAGAGCAGTGACTAGCTGGTTTTGGGTGGCCATCATTTCGGCCACTGTAGGGTGATTAGCGATTGGGGCTTGCCTTTGTCCCGTGGCTCCCCATTGTGGCAAGTTGCCACTCTCTCCTCCATTCTGGGGAGCGTCGGAACCCTGAGTGTTGGTCATCCTGGAGTTTTCAATGTAGACAACATTTATTTTAGAGAAGTCTTTATGTTTTATTTCAAAAGGTACCGTTCTTGCGGTTACATTTATTTATTTCTTCATTCATGCCTTATGTTTTGATATGAATGGTAATACATGCAAGCAAAAATGAAAAACAATCAACCGTAAACTACGTCTAGGGTAGCTCGGGGGACGGCTCAATCTCGGGCTCGTGGGAGCGGGTCGGGGTCGAGGAGCTGGATGGTCCGGCGGGTGGTGCGCTGCGGGAGATCCTCTTGGTCCTCACAGTGGGGATCCGAAGGGGTTTCTTCTTGCGAGGCGGAAGAGGGGCGATCTCCTCAATGTCCTTCTTCAATTCTTTGAGCTGTTGGTGGAGCTGGGTGTGGACCATGGCGCCCTAGCGTAGGAGCTCGTTCTGGCGCCTCAATTCCTCCACCTCAAGGGTCAACAGGGGGTTCTGCTCAAGCTGTCGACGGAGCTCGGCATTCTCACGGGTCAGGTTCTCAGAAGTGTGGCGGTAGAAGTCGATGGTGTCGTGCTGGCTGTCTGCGTCGAGGACGGCCTCTGTGTGGAGGTTGTCCATGGCCTCCAAGAGTCTCATCGTGCGGGTGATGGCGGAGTTGGTCTGCGTGAGGGGGATGATGTAGATGCTGCGGTGACTCCCAGGTGTGCGCATGGGTATGAAGTGGTAGACGGTGTCACGGAGGTGGCAGTCGTATACCAGTCGAAGCTCGGCGAGGGACTGAAGAGCGGCTCGCTGGCTAACCACCACGAATGAAGGTCCTCCAATTCCATGGGTGATAAAGGGTGGCTGCGTGGAGGAGGGGCGGATCACAACCGTGACCTCGCAGTAGCTCTCGTTCGCATCGGGAAAGATTCCGTGGAACGCGGGCTCATGGGGAAACCCCAAAAAGTCGACGAGCACGCGAAGCTCGCGGATGAATTCGGCCTCATCACGAAGAGTCCCGCTCATGGTATGGACCGGCATCTACAAAAGAGAGAAAGTTTTTGTGAAAATCTCGGAAGATGAGAGGATAAGTAGTGTTTGTAAGAAAATATAGTAAGTATAAGTCCTAAGATCAGGTCTGTTTGGCTTCCTACAGTCGAGTCGGCTCTGATACCATCTTGTCACGCCCCGATTTAATAAATCAGGACTTTATTGAAATTCCATAGAAAATCAATCAAACAAGACGTTCATCATGCGACCACGTACAAAACGGGCAATCATTCATGATTCGTAGACCGCATTAATACAAAAGTGAATAAAGGTGAAGAGAAACTAATAAAATAAGGGTCCTAGATGAACGCCTCCTTCCAGTCTCGCCTCGACTGGGTCGCTACTCCAGACCTGCATCCTCCTCGTAGTAGACGGGCTCTGGTGTTGTAAGTCAACGGGGTGAGTACAAATGTACTCAGCAAGCCACCGAATGCAAATATCATGCAAGATAATAACAAGGGAGATAGTGGCTAGTTTTGCGAAAGCGAGTAATTTGTAAAGCAATTTAATGTGAACAATTTATTAGTACTGAAACATAAACATGTGTATGCATCATCATCTTCTAACTCGAGGGGTACAGTCAGCCCCACCTCGCTCAACAGTCCTTACATGCTATGAATAACTCGACCATTCAAACAATTGTAAACTAAATGCGAGTAGTCACACAACCCGCCCTTGACCGTGGGCTCGGCTTTTCGAAAAGATTAAATTACTCTGATCAGAGATGTACCACTGTACCCACAAGGCACGCACTCATCACTTACACCAAAGTGTAACGAGATGACCCATTTCACGGGAACTCGTGCCAAAACCTTCCATATAGTCCTCCCCGACTCAACAGCACCCTCTTATGGGTTTCATATGGTGTCCCGACGCATCGGAGCCCCACCATACCCCCCCTTGAGCCTCGTCGGTACAAGTCGCCCGCAGGCTAGCCCCTTGCCCCCTCCTCTATGGTGCATCGAGCCAGAGTATTCCATACTTCCAGTTAGGACTTACCCATTAGACTTGTGGTTGGTACGGAAGTGCTTTGCAACAGATCCCGCAGACCGGTCCTTATAGTGCCCCGGGTGCGACAAACCAATGCCCGAGCTTGCACCCGGAACCCACCATACTTATAACTTAGCCAACTCCAACAGAGTCCAGAGATGAGAATAACAGGGAAATTCATATACAGAATCCAGCTATCTACGACTCATTCTTTTTATCCTATAGCAGTTGTGCCGGTACATTGGGCACTAGCTAATAATTTTATAGTAGAGTGACAAGGAGTTAAGGCTCAATAAGCATGGCTTGGGTTTGCACACAAGGACGGGGATCTAATAAATATAAGTGTAAGGCTTGATATTGGACTAATGCAATATTAACCTATGAGTTATAGCGATAATTTATTAAAACATGGGCTCAATATGATCAACTGTTTCCACAGAGGTGGTCGATGACTTGCCTTGATCAGCAAATGGGGATGGAGGAACCTCGGGGTAGAACTCCTGCTCCTCGATGAACTCGTAGTCTTCACGATACGGAAAAATAAACAGTGCATTCAATAAATAGACAAAAATTCACCAAATACTAAACATACACATTGGTGGGTTTTATTATGGGGAATAAAGTTTTAATATTCTGATGTTTGGTGAATAAACAGTAAACTTATTTTCTTGAGGTTTTTTCTAATTTATTTTTCTGAATTAAATAAATTATCCCTAAGGGGTTTTTATTCTTGTATTTGTTAAAATATTTTGGGTAACAGTAACATACTGTTTTTATGGCATTAATGTGTAGAGCATATTTTTCTGGTTCTAACAAAATTTAAATGGTGAAATTTGGAGTTAAAATGAGCAAGTTATGAATTTTCAAAGTTTAAACAATTTTCTGGAATTTTATTTAAACAGAAAATGTGCTCTGGTCCACGGTGAGACAGGCTCACAGTGGACCGCTGCACTGTGCGCGTGGACCGGCCGATCCAGAGCCGTCGGATCTGGATCTGGCGGTCAGATGCGAGGCGGGATCCTTTAAGTGAAAATGGACGGTCCAGATTAAAACGTAGCGAACGGGTATACGTGGACGCACCAGATTGAGTCAACAGTTTAAATAGCGATCAACGGCCATGATCCAAGGGTACCGGTTTGACCGGATCTGAGGGCTCAGATTAGATCCTCATAGGATCTAATCCGGACCGTCCGCTCGGGATCGTGCGGCTCGGATGAACTCCGGCACGGCATGTGATGACGAGGGTAGTTTACCCTTCGTCTCCGGGGACGGTGGCCTCTGGCGCGGTGGCGACGGCGGCGGCGAGGACCTAAGGGCCTAGCTACGACCAAAAATGGAAAGGGGAGGTCGAGACGGTCTCGGCCGTACCTTCGGTAGTGACGACGAGCTACGGGCGGCGACCGGCGGCGAGGGGTAGACGAAGGAGGCTTTCGGGGAGCTCGTCGGCGAAGGCGATCCGGCGGGATCCACGGCCAACCGAGGGACGGCCGAGGATGGGCGGTCGACGACGGACTCGACGGTGGCAGTGGCTAGGGCAGGGGAGGCCGGAGTCGACGGCGAGGGATCGCCGGAGTCGAGGCAGAGAGGGAGCCCGAAATTTGGGAACGGGGCGCTCTGTTCTCGCTCGGCTAAGGCAGCTACGGTGTGGGCAGAGGGCGGCGTGGGCGAGGGTATTTATAGGGGTCGCCGGCGGTGGTTTTGGCAAGGGGAATGGAGGAAACCCGAAGGGTTCCTCTTTTGCGCCGGCAAGGGTTCCATCCGCGCGGGCTAGCTTCCATATTGGCTAAAACGCGTGGCATAACGATGGAAGGGGGTCGCCGTGGTCCAAGGAAGGGCGTCCGAGGTGGATCCGATAGGATCGGGGCGGCCGGCGGCGAGGGAAGGAAAGGGATCACCGGGAAAGGAAGGAGGGAGATCCCCTTCCAAGGAGGAAGACGATCCTGACAGGTGGGCTCCACCTGTCAGAGGTCGAGGGGGAAAACGAGCGCCGACAGGCGGGCCCGAGCGGTCGGTGGGTGAAAGGCGGGCGTCAGAGGCTGCCAAGTGGGGCCGGGGCGAGGCGCGGGCGGGAGAGAGAGGCGGCGGAATGCGCCGACAGGCAGGTCCCACATGTCAGTGGCCCATGGTTTGGATTGGGCCGGGCTCGGGGTGGTTTGGAGGTTGAGGCCCGTTAAGGTTTTAATATCTTTTCTGATTTAAAATAATTCCAGTAATTCATATATTTGGTTAAGGGTTGAATCACTGTTGATAAAAATTTGTAAAAATTCCTAAAATTATATTTTGGTCTCTAGTTTATCTCATAAAATTTTCAAGTCTAAATTTTGAGTATTTCTCCCTGTTTTAGCTTTACTTGGGTTCTTTTAGGATTTTCCTTAAATAAATAAATCCAGAAATGATTTAAATAATATTTTTCTTTTATTTTATTTGTTTTTATTTCTTGGGGTGTTACAACTCGCCCCGAAGGGTCAATACGGACTTGCAATCTTTCGTGTCATGGATTCTATTTTCGCCATGCACACAACAGAAGAAGGTTTGGCGCCTGCTAGCCGTTCTCTCTTGGTGTTTCGAGGTACCAACCTTGTTAGCTTGCGCCTGTTGAAAGTTGACTAGCATCTTCTGGGCAGAGGGTGCAATATTTAATACCTCGGAGTGGAAGTGCTGCTTTCACCGTGTATGATCATTGAAGCGATTATCAAGGGGGGCTTGCGAAGGAGTTGGAACTTCTGGCTCCGTCTTCACTTCTCGAAGGTCTGGTGTAGGCATCACAATTCTTCGGAGGCAGCCTTCCTCTGCTTTAGCATACTATTCGAAGTATGCCATTACCTGTGCTACATATGACCCTGACTTCTGGTGAAGTTTGTTGAGGAGGTCTAGGTTCAACACCCCTTCACGCGCCGCATCGACTACCAAAGAGGTAGACAAGCCTTTAATCTGAGACTTGGTGTGGGCGAAGCATGTGAAATACTCTCGAAGGGTCTCCCCTGTATGCTGCTTCACCTGGAACAAACTTCCGGTTGACATTGGGGCTACGAACGTACCCTGGAAGTTACTCACAACCGTCCTCTTCAGCTGTTATCATGACTTGATCGATCTTAGCTTTAGAGACCAGAACCATCAGAGAGCCACACCTTCCAGCGCGAGGGGGAAGCACTTCACCATTGTATTCCGCACCCCTCCACTGTCTTCTTGTTGGACCGAAAACGACGAACAGAGGGGGGGTGAATGGGAGCTTTTAAAATTTCAGACTAAAAATAGCCTTCTGTTTTAGTTCTGTCTTCTGCGGAACAGGCTTCGAACACACCCTTCGAAGTTTTGGTTCGGGGGTATTTTACAGCTCCGAAATCAGGCTTCGCAAGTAGCAAAAGTTCGAAGCCAAGAAGACTTCGCTCCACCCACAGCCCCGAAGATTTAGCTCTGCTAAGTCAGTGCAGGCTCCACACACGGGGTGCCTTCGAGCAGGCTTCACACTTCACCCTTCACAAGAGCATACTTCCCTCTGAGTACTTCGACCAAACACTCAGCGCTAGCAACTGGTACTAGGCTTCGTACTTCGAAGGTCTAAATGCACACCAAACACACTTCGCAGAGGACTTCGACAAGGGAAGAAAATGGGCTTCGATTCAACCCAAGGACAATGCTTCGCTAGTAATCAGAGAGGTCTAGCCTCTAGTTTACACAGAGCGAACAGACACTAAAAATCACACACTTCACATGAACAGACTTCTCACACACTTCTCCAGAAGAGATTCAGTGCACAAACTCAACCCAGCAGAAGATGGTGCACAGAGAAATCAAAACATGCAGTTCAAAGTAGGCATACAAGTTCAAACAATAGATGAAAACATAATCAATGTTTCATTGCTTGAACAGGGAACACAAAATGAACTCACAGGATGAATACAGAGAGTGTGGCGGCTAGCACATGAGTTCTACAATGGCTGCTCAAAGTGTTGAAGTGACCTAGCGAGCTTCCACTCTTTATAGGCACTATTCAGCCCTGTGAATAGACTACTTTACCTCAAGGGTTTACACTATTTTTGTCTCATCAGAACAGGGGGGTATAGTTGGTAGTCTACTTTATTCGGAGGCTTCTTTTGTTAGCTTCACAGAGGGACAACATTAGCTTTTGCAGAGTAGACACGGTCAGCCTTTGTAGTCTTGGATTCTTCTTAAGCCCCCCTTCGCACGCGGGGGGTGCGATAGCTTCGGTGAGAAGCCTTGAGCCTGACGGGCTTCGCTTCACTGAAGTCAGCCTTCGATACAGTGATGGTTTTGAGCCGAAGTCATCAAAGCCTTGGGCCTTCGCACCAACACATCTAGAGGGGACCACCACGGCTTCGCAGCTTCTCCTAGCTCGAACTCCGTCAGCCCATGTACCGAAGCCATGCCTAGCCGAAGTACCTCAAGTCAGCCTAACTCCGAAGCCCCACCTTCGGAGTACCACCCTTCGAAGTCCCTCCTTCGTCCAAGGCCTTCGCATGAAGCATTCCATGAGCACTTCGTCGCAGTGTCTCTCCCCGAGAACACTCCTCGACGAACCTCACCTGGACCATGCCTTCGATGCACCTCGACTTCTGAGACCTTCGTCGGGTATACCTTCAAGTGCCTCCCTCCGGAGCACACTTCGAATGCATTGCCTCATGGCTGAGGACTTCGTCCACCATACTCCGAAGTCACTCCATTCGGAGTACCCTTCGAAGTGCCTCGCCTCCGAGGACTTCGTCTCGGGGTACGTTCACCCGGAGCCATTCTCCGCACTCTCTGCCTTCGTCTGGTGCACCTCGACCCAAGGTCCGACCTCGATCCCTTCGCAGCCTTCGTGACCGAGCTCCCCGCTCGCCCGGCATCAAGCCTCCCGCTTGACCCACGTTCTCTTGCTGTGAACCGTCTGTCGCCTCCGAAGTCACCTGCGCACCACAGACAAATAGAAAAGTGTATCCAGTACCTCGGAGACCTCTCTGGGTAAGCAACCTCCGGCACACACTCTGGTGTACCGCCAAAGTACCGAGACCTTTGGTACGACCCAGTCATCGTGTACTGTCAGACCCCTCCGACTGGCACACTCCGCTGCAACAGCTGCAATAGCCAGAACCCACCGAACCCTTTGGTGAAGCAACCTCCGAACCCCTTCGAAGGGACTCCTTCAAATCAGAGGAAAATATCTGTCAATCACTCATCACAGACTCCGAAACCAACCCTTGGTTTCTCAATCTCCCCATTGATGAGTGCATTGACAACCAAATTCAAGTTCAAGAAAATTTGAAAGATTTCAGCACACAAGTGACCATAAAAACTCAGAAATGAGCCAAATCGTGTCACTTCACAAAAGAATTTTCCTCCTTTTTCAAAAGAGTAAAAGCTCCTTCGGCAAATCTTCCCTTTGCAAGATAAAACTCCCCCTTAGTTATTTACCCCCTTGCTGCAGAGAACTCAAAAACTTCTGCCCCTTTGGCAATGCAAGCATCAAGGAGCATTTAAAAGATGCATAGCTTCGAAATGGGCAGAATTACAAATACATATAAAGCAAAAATTTGCCAACATTAATACAAATTACCATGTGCTCAACTCAATTTAACATTCTCTAAAATACATGATGACAACATGTGATTTTATCATTTTGAAATAAAAGCATCACCACTCAATCAAGGTAACTAGACAAGTAAAAGCAGGGACTGCGCACATCTAGTCAATTTCTACTCTAGACAGACAAGTCCAGTTCAAATGGAGCATTGAAAGCAAACTTGATGATCAATGAATTTGTTGTTCTTTTCATAATGCCAGGGGTTATTTGTTTGTCTACCTTATACTTTCCAATCAAGCAAAGCCTAGGCATGAAATTCATCAAAAGCTTAAGGCGGTGTTTTTGGCATACACTACACTATCCCAGTTCAGACCAATGGCAATGGTAAGTAGTCTAGAATAGAGTAGTGCGACAAAAAAACCCACCTGGATCTTTTAACTTGTAGCATGCAAATCATGGAGTTTTGGATTTTAATTATGTGAACAATTTGTTTAGCACTTGATGAATATCCATGAATACAATTTTTCAAGTTGCAATGTTTAGCATCCAGAGAAAAGGTGTCATGCTATCAAGCAGATAAAAGATAGCTAAAACAGTCCTGCCTAAACATGCTAGATTCAAGACTAAGCAGTGAGCATGATTTGATTTTAGAAAAAAATCATGCACAAAATGTTTCAGACATATTAAATAGAGCTGAGCTGACATGATTACATAAATTAAAATCAGGCATATAAGTGCAAGAGATATAAATGCAATTTCACACACAATGAGCATATGCAAGACAATTCAAATTAGCTCCCCTTCACAAAATGCCATAAGGGTGACAAACACCAAGCTGCCCACGCAAGTAGGAAAAACGAGAAGCATCGAGGAGTTTTGTGAAAATATCGGCTAGCTGGTGTTGGGTATCAACATATTGAAGTTCAATATCACCCTTCTCATTATGATCTATGAGAAAATGATATCGTACATCAATGTATTTGGTTCTGGAATGCTGAACCGAGTTGTTTGCAATACAAATAGCACTAGTGTTATCACAGAAAAGTGAAAACACTCTTATAATCTAACCCAAAATCCCGCAAAGTGGAAACCATCCACAAAATATGAGAGCAACAGCTAGCTGCAGCAACATATTTGGCCTCAGCCGTCGATTGTGCAACACTAGACTGTTTGCGGGAAGACCAGCAAACCAGTGAAGTACCCAGAAAATGACAAGTACCAGAGGTACTTTTCCTATCAATCCTACACCCAGCAAAATCCGCATTGGAATAACCTCGAAGAAACAAAGAGGAAGACGTCGAATACCAAATGCTGAATTCTAGTGTATGTTTGAGATACCTGAGAATGCGTTTTACCGCTTGGGGGTGCGAAGCTCATGGTGAAGCCTAAAAACGAGCGCACAGACACACTGCAAATTGTATGTCCGGTCTTGTAGCAGTCAAGTAGAGGAGGGAGCCGATCATGCTTCGGAACTCCTTCTGATCTACGGCTTCTCCATCCTCGTCAGGATCCAATGCTATCGAAGTAGCCATCGGAGTAGCGAGGGGCTTCGCATCAGTCATGTCTAACTTCTTGAGCAGGTCCTTGGTGTACTTTGTCTGGTGAATGAAGGTACCTTGTTTGCTTTGCTTGATTTAAACCAAGGAAAAATGTGAGTTCGCCCATCATGGACATCTCGAACTCCCTGCTCATGGTATCTGCAAACTCGGCAACCAAAGCATGAGAAGAGCCACCAAAGATGATATCATCCACATAAATCTGAACAAGGAGGAAATCTTTGCATGCTTGAGAGTGAACCGGGTTTTATCAACAGATCCCATCAAATACCCCCGCTCAAGAAGAAAAGACTTAAGTCTATCATACCATGCCCGAGGGGCCTGCTTAAGTCCATAAAGAGCCTTATGAAGTTTAAGGACTTTATGTGGGTATTTAGGGTTTTCAAAGCCAGGGGTTGTTTTACATAAACATCTTCGCCTATGAAGCCATTAAGAAAAGCACTTTTGACATCCATTTGATAGAGTTTGAATCCCTGGGATGTTGCAAAGGCAAGCAAAATCCTAATGGCCTCAAGACGAGCAACAGGTGCAAAAGTCTCAGTAAAATCAATCCCTTCTAATTGAGAATAACCCTGAGCTACAAGTCTAGCCTTGTTTCTAACTACAGTTCCATCCTCCCCTTGTTTTTTTTGAAAATCCATTTTATTCAAATGAAATGAACATTTGGTGGAGGATCAACTAAAGTCCAGACTTGGTTTCTTTCAAAATTTTCAAGTTCTTCATGCATGGCATTGATCTAACTAGAATCAGAAAGTGCATGACTAACATCTAAGGGCTCGAAATAAGCAACAAAAGCGGAATCAATGAAATGAGCATGAGAATGTGTTACCCTTTGGTCAAGCTCACCAATGATCTGCTCGGGAGGATGCATCCTTTGAACATGGTGTGGAGCTTCGTGGCGGGATGCAGTATCCCCCTCAATTTGTGCGTTGGAGTGGTCCAAGATGACCGATGTCGAGGTAGTTGCTTCGGGACCTTGTGCCGAAGTGGTCGAAGCGGGGTCGGCTTTAGGGATTGGTGTCGAGGGTAGTAGGGGTTCATCCTCGAAATCTCTGGGATCTTCTTCTTCGAAGATGGTCTGCTCCATGTCGTGTTCACTTGCCTGATCAAAAGTGGAACTAATAGAGGGGGTTGATTCATCAAAAGTCACATCACATGATTCGATGACAGTGTTAGTTTCCAAATTGTAAACACGATAAGAATGACCATGAGTAGTGTAACCTAGAAAGATCCCGTCAGTAGAACACGACGCAAATTTGTCCAAATTTCCACGTTTTAGGATAAAGCAACGATAGCCAAAAACTCGAAGATGAGTAACCTTGGGCTGTCTCCCAAAACGTAGCTCATAAGATGTTAAGTTCAAAATTGAGCACAAGAAAATTTAGTTTGAGATGTAACAAGCAGTGTTCATGGCCTCAGCCCAGAATTTCCTAGGAGTTCTGTGCTCATCGAGCATCGTCCTAGCCATCTCAACCAAAGTGTGGTTCTTTCTCTCAACAACACCATTCTATTGAGGAACCCGCGGAGCAGAGAATTGATGTTCTATGCCATGCTTCATGCAAAAGTCAACAAAGAGATTGTTTTTGAACTCAGTGCCATTATCACTTTGAATGAATTTCAATGCACCAGGGAGTTTAGTGAAAAGTCTCAAAGCCATGCTCCGAAAGTGTGAAAACACTTCATCCTTGCTGGCAAGAAAGAAGACCCAAGAGTAGCGAGAGAAATCATCGACAATGACTAACACATACCACTAGCCGCCTAAAGAACTAACCCGAGAAGGACCTACAGTGTCCATGTGGAGAAGTTCTCCGGGTTGTTCAGTCATCACTGTGGTGACTGGCGAGTGCGAAGCGGCAATCATTTTTCCATGTCAACAAGGAGCGCAAACTAAATTCTTCTCAAACTTGAGCTTGGGCAATCCTCGGATCAGTCCTAGGGCACTCAGACGAGCAAGCAACTCAAAGCTCATATGCCCTAGTCTCCTATGCCACTTCCAAAGCTCAGAAGTCGAATGTGCAACAAGACAATGAGAAGAACCAGATGACTCAGAAAAATCAGCTCCAAACACTCTCCCAACTCTAAAAATCTTACAAACCACAACACCATCAGAATTGAGTACTTGCGAAGTATCACGATGGAATCACACTTCGAAGCCCTCATCAAGCAATTGAGATACAGAAAGCAAATTGTATCCCAAATTTTCAACCAAAGCAACATATTTGAGAGTGAAATTCGAGTTGATTCTTATCACACCTTTACCTTTCACTCTACTCCTTCGATTGTTGCCGAAGGTGATATGTTCCTTTTGCTTGGTTGTGGTGAGGCTGGAGAACCATGTTGCATCTCCGGTCATGTGGCGCGAACAAGCAGAGTCCATGATCCATGTGCCCTCCAAGCCTCGGTCTGGCACCTACACATGATAAGAAAATCTCGATCGCTAAGTGTTGGGGTGAGTGAATACATGACGAGGTATCCAGCACTGAGTGATACAAGTAGTAGGCATAGTACAAATAGACTGTCTATGCATAGGATAATGAGAATGATGCAAAGTGTGAGGTCTACCTACATGCTGTGACCCAAATGCATGACGAGGTCTCCTACTCTATCGAGGTACAAAGCTACTCGCTTGGGATCTACCACCATACGGAACATGGTGAACATCCCGAGGAGCAAAACCTCTCCGAGAAGTACGAGGAGCCTCGAAAATAGGACGTGAGTACAACTCAGACTCTTGCCTACCTCAAGATGGGTAATGCATGTCCGGGAAACTCATCGCCTGAGAGCGTCGCTCATCCTTGATGCGACGAAAATAGAACCCAACCAAATGACCCGCCCTCTGACAATAGGAACAATGAAACACTCTCTTAGGGGCACTCACATGGGTCATAGGAGCAATCCTCACAGGCTCCTTGGGCTTCTGCTGAGTGGTTTTCTTGGGAGGAATTTTCTTTGCAGGAGGAGTGGTTTTCTTTGGAGTTTGGGTAGGATTTTTAGCTGATGGAGTGTCTAAAAGAGCTCTCTCTTTCTCTAAGGTAGTGGGTGAGGTAAAAACAATTTTGTTCTCACTGTCTGAAGGAATCCTCTCAAAACCCAATCCTAGAGCTAACTCTGCTCTGTCAACACACATCTTGGTCTTGGCCAAGAGCAAGTCCATCCTACCCTTTCCCTCAGTGCATTTGTTAACCACAGAAAGAAGGTATTCATTCTCAGTCATGAGGTTTTCAGCTCGCTCTCTAATAGTGCCTAGATGGTCCTTAAGGGTTATGCAGGTGTCACACAAAGGTTGCACATCCTTTAAACTACCGGCCCTCTCCAATCTAGCCTCTAAATCCTGAACATGCTTATCACGTAAATTAATGCTCTCAAGTAATAAGGGGCAGTTCATGCATTCATTTCTATCATGAGAACTAGAATCAACCATCAAAAGCTGCTTCTGTGCAGTCTCAAGCTCAGAAAGAGTTTGAGCATGCATAGAACGCAACTGAGCAAGCTCACCCATGACAACAGTGCAAAATTCACATTCAACATCATTAATCCTAGACTTAAGCATGACACAATCATTAGAAACAGATTCTAGCCTAACTCTAAGGTCTTTTCTATCTCTAGCAGCTTGCACAAATAATTTATCCTGACCAAGAACTACTTCATTCAGTTCATGTAATTTAATTGAAAGCTGGTCATAGGATAGAGGTATCTCAGATGAGTCAAGCTCATCGCCGCTATGATCGCTGTCGGCCATGAAGCAAAGGCCAGTGAAATCTCGTCCCTTCTTGTCCTTCTTCTCTTCCTTCCTTGAGGACTCCTCCTCCTCATCAGAGCTCGACTCCTCAGTTGAGGAAGTGCCGATGTCGCTGAGAGCAGCAACAAAGGCTTTAGAAGTGGCTTTGGCTACCCTGTTAGCCACCTTACCGTGCTTGCCCTTCACAAAGGGTTTCCTCTCCTTTTTATGGTATCTGGGGCGCTCACTCTCATCTCTCTTCTTGAGTTTTGGGCAATTGGTCTTGATGTGAGAAGTGTCACCACACTCAAAACAACCACTAAAACCACCTCTCCTCTGATCCCGTCTCTCATGGTGAAAATGGGTAAACCTTATAGCAATGAGAGCAAGCTCATCATCATCCAGAGTATCCACCTGCTCCTTAGTGACGGAGACTAGGGAGGACAAGGCAAAACTGTAGCGCCCCGATTTATCAAATCGAGACATTATTGAATTTCAAAAGAAAAACAATAATTCAAGAGGTTCATCATGCGACAACGTACATACGACAATATCCATGGTAGGCAGACCATATTTATTACATCAAAGTTTTAGTAAAAACAATAATAAAAATAATTAGAAAGCGGCATGACGAACATCTCCTTCAGGATCTTTCTTCTCGACTGGGTCGCTACTCCAGACCGTCTTCATAGTAAGCATCCTCTGTGGGGTCCAACGGGTATGAGTACAAAAAGTACTCAACAAGCCACCGCAAATGCAAGTAGTAATGCAGGATAATAAACAAGGAAGGGTAATGGCAAACATTGCGGAAAAGTACAGTTTCAGTTAATGCATTTAGTGTAATCACATTTTAATCATGCGGAAAAGTAAACATGAATATCAACAACATCATCTAACTCGAGGAGTACGTTTTACCTCCTCGCACAACAGTCCTTACATGTCAATCCATCATGCACATACATATCCAAAGTAAACTAACTGGGGGATGTCACGCAACCCGCCCTTGACTGTGGGCTCGGCTTTTCGAAAAGATTTAAGACTCTGATCAGAGATGTACTACTGTACCCACAAGGCACGCTCTCATCCCAAATGAGATGACCCATACCACGGGAACTCGTGCCAAAACCTCGGCATGAAATGTTCCAAGCGATAACCACCCGCTCTAAGTTTCGCCGGCGCGCCGGGCCGCATCCCGGCTAACGTCGCACCCCCTTTTGCGCCACATTGGTACAAGTCACCCGCAGGTGCTACTTGACCCATCTCCAAATGGTGGCCTCGGTTTGGAACAATCAATACCTTAGTTAGGACTTACCCACTAGACTTGTGGTTAGTACGTAAGTGTATTGCAACGGATCCCTCAGACCGGTCCCTATAGTGCCCCGGGTGCTACTGACCAATGCCCTAGCTTGCACCCGGAACCCACCATGCATTCACTCACAACCACAACTCCAACACCGACAGAATTCCATAGATAAGAAACAATGGGGATCATATAGTAGAACCATGTACTACGACTCATTTTTATCCTATAGCGATCGTGTCGATACATTGGACACTAGCTAATAACATTTATCATATGGTGACAAGGAGTTTAGGCTAGAGAGCATGGCTTGGGTTGCACATCAAGGTCGGGGGATCCTAAATAAATATATTGTAAGGGTTCATTTGACTAATGCATATATAACCTATGTGTTTTAGCGATAGTTTAATCAAACATTGGTTCAATATGCTCAAAAGATTGGTTTGGTGACTTCCCTTGTTCAGCAAAGGGAGAGGGAGGGACTTCGGGGAAGTACTCCGGCTCCTCGGCGATGTCGTAGTCTTTTTGATATACTAAAGTAAAATAAAAAGAGCACAACATTCAATCAAACAATATAACATTACATTATAAGCACATAAGTTAAAGTTGGTTTGATTATAAAAAAAATTCAAGTAGTTAGGGTTCTGAAATTCAGTTTATAGATAATTTTAAAAGAAATTAAAATGAAGTGTTGTCCTTTGAAAAAAGGTTTTAAAAGTGGTTATTCTCATTTTTAAGTCCTCTAATAAATTTAAAATGAAAGTCCCATAGAAAACTTAGGGGTTTGTTCATATCAACAGGAAATAAATAAACACAAACCTTACTGGATTTTAAATAATTTAAATTTACATTTTTAACCTAAGGGTATTTGAATGTTCATTTAAATAAACATGAAATGTCTAAAGTAAACCTACTGTTTTTATAGTATAAACATGTAGAGAATAATATTATGAATTTTCTGAAATTGGAATGGCAATTTTTAGAGTTCAAATGCACCAGATATGAATTTTACAAGTTTAAAAGCATTTCTGAAATTCATTTTCAATTTTTAAACCCCTCGGGTCCACGGTGAGCCAGGCCCACAGTGAACCCGCGCACTGTGCGCGTGCACCGGGTCAATCTGGACCATTGGATCCAGATCCAACGTGCGCAGGCGAGGCGGGGCGCTTAAGTTATAATGGACGGCCAGGATTAAAACGTGCGAAAGGGTACTACGTGGACGCACGAGATCGATCGCGGGTTTTAAATGGAAATGGACGCGCGAGATTAAAATGTAACGCTTTGACCAGATCCGACGGTGCGGATTAGATCGCGTACGTGGGCTCACACGCGCCACCCGATCGCGATCGCACGGTCGGGATCAGATCCGACATGGCACGGGTACTCGACCCGTGCCGGTCGTCTTCTCCGGCGACGGCGAGTGGGCCAGGGGCCACGGCGAGCGACTAGGGTCCTATCTAAGCCTAGAAATGGAAAGAGGGGACTACGGCGGTCATGACGGTACCTTAGGCGAGGCGAGGGGTCGACGGGAAGTGGTCGGCGGCGAGGGTAGACGATGAAGCTGTTCGGGCTCCTCGTCGGCGATGGTGTTCCAGCCGGGTTCGACGTCGGCGGAGGGGTGGCCGAGGTCGAGGTCGTCCTTGCGGTCATGACGGTGGCGAGGGCGTGGACGGAGGTGGTCTGAGGCGAGGGCGAACGGCGGCCGGAGACGAAGCAGAAGGGGAGCACTAAAATGCGAATCGCAGGTGTTCTGTTCGTTCTCGAAGCGAGTGGGCGTGGGGGTCGAACGCGGCGTAGGCCGGGGGTTTAAATAGGGCGTCGGAGGGGGCTCGCATGCAAGGAAAGACGAGGGAGGGCTTTAAGTCGCCGGCGAGGTCTCGGCCACGCACGGCGCTGCGTCCCCGGGGGCTTAAACGCGTGCCTTTATGTGTTTAATTGGTCGGTGGGCCTCAGGGAGTTAATTGTCGGCGTCGGTTTAACGGGAGGGGGAGCCGGCGAGGGGATCCGAGGCGAAGTTCTCGCCGGCGGGATTAGGGGGGCCTGACGCGAGGTTGATGATGAAGCTGACAGGCGGGGGCCACTGGTCGGCGGGCACGGACGAGCGAGGGTGGCGACTGACGGGTGGGGCCGAGCTCGGGCGCGAGAGGGAATGGTTGGCGCCGACAGGTGGGGCCGGGGTGTCGGTTGTGCGCGTGAGAGGAGAGGGGGTCACTGACGGGTGGGCTCCACTGGTCAGAAGGCACGCACGGGAGGGAGTGGGCTGGGCCGGCCGAGAGAGAGGGGAGGGGAGGAGCCCATTACTATTTTAAAAAATTTCTGAATAAAAATAATTCCAGAAAATAGATTAAAATCTTAGGGCTACTTCCAAGGTTGATAAAAATTTATAAAAATTCTCAAAAATATATTTTGGTCTTAGGATCATATACAAAAAGTTTCACCTCCTAGTTTGGCCATCTACTCTATGTTGTAGTTCAAAAGGGTATAAAAGAGAATTAAAAGTATTTTCAGAAATATAAATTCCAAGAAATTGAATTTAATGATATTTTTATTGTTTTGGAAATTTGGGGTGTTACAAACCTATCCCCCTTACAAGAATCTCGTCCTCGAGATTGGAACGCTACTCGAATAACTCGGGGTATTGGGTTCTCAGTTCGTCTTCCTTTTCCCAAGTGGCTTCTTCGGCGGGATGGTTGTTCCACTGAACCTTGCAGAAGCGAACGACGCGGCTTCTGGTTACCCTTTCCTTGGTTTCCAAGATTTTGATAGGTTTATCTATGTAGGTCAGGTCTTCCTGGACATTGAGCTGCTGAAGGTCGGCTTGCTCGGTGGGTACATGGAGGCACTTCTTCAGCTGCGAGACATGGAACACATCATGAACTCCTACCAAGGATGGAGGCAGCTCGAGTTGATATGCCACTTCTCCTTGCCGTCGGAGGATCTGGAAAGGTCCGACGTAGCGGGGTGCTAGTTTGCCTTTCATGTTGAACCTTTGAGTGCCATGGAGGGGAGTGACTCGGAGATAGACATAATCGCCCTCCTCAAAGGCTAGGTCTCTTCGACGGTTGTCGGCATAGCTCTTCTGACGGGATTGGGCTGCCTTCAATCGGTCTATTATGATCTTAACCTTCTCTTCAGCTTCTCTTAATAAATCAGTCCCAAACAGTTGCGACTCTCCGGTTTGATCCCAGAGCAACGGCGTTCTGCACTTACGTCCATAGAGTGCTTCGAACGGGGACATTTGCAGGCTGGCTTGATAGCTGTTGTTGTAGGAGACTCTGCATATGGTAAGTTCTTGTCCCACATTCCGCCAAAGTCTAGAGCACAAGCTCTAAGCATATCCTCCAATATCTGGTTGACCCTTTCGATTTGACCGTCGGTCTGTGGATGATAGGTGGTGCTAAAGTTCAGCCGGGTGCCGAGTTCCTCTTGAAGGTTCTTCCAAAACTTGGAGGTAAACTGACTCCCATGGTCAGATACAATTTGTTGGGGGAAAATATCTCATCTTCGGGGTTATTGCCGCAACAGCATGAAAGCAGATAGTGAATTCGAAGGTTTCCAGACGTCCATCTTCGAAGATACCCTGAGTCAACCTCGAAGTGCGAAGATAGGCATTGGTTCGAAGTACATCTTCGAACTAAGGTTCTGCGAGATCTTTATTTCCAGCTAAGATGGAAGATTTATCTTTTATATTATTAGATTAGTCTTTTACCATTTTAGCCCTATCAAGGGTACCGAATAGTTTCCACTATGTCGGTTGTAATAGAGGGGTAAATAGGTCTTTTCCTTAATATTTGGACCTATAAATACCCCCCATTTCACCCTGTAATAGGGACCGAATACAAGTTATTCAATATACACATTCGAACTATTCTAAGTTGTTATCCTTTCGGAGGCTTAGAACAGTTCTCTTCGCAAACACTTCGTTTGTTAGTTTCTTTTCTACAGAAACGTGTTAGCGTAATCTTTTACGCCAACAGTTGGCGCCGTCCGTGGGGAACCTAGTTCGAAAAACTTCGTTCTCTACCAATTTCTTACATCATGCCTCCTAAGCGGAGCGCACCTCGTAACCCTGTTCGGAGGTCTTCTCGGATCTTCGGAGAGACCCCGTCCGACACAGTCGAAGTCGGAGGGCCTTCGACTTTCCCTCCACCTCAAACTCCGGAAGGAGTTTCCATCCCTCGAACATACGGAGCTTCTCCGCCAAATCCTTCCATACTTCGACCACCTGGAATCCCTCTTCCACCTTCCATCCCACTTCGAACTGATCCTACTAGCTCTCAAGACCCGGAAGATCCTTCCGGAGGAGATGAAGACAATCTTGGAGATATGGCCACTCAAATGGCCAACCTTCAAGCTGAAGTAGCAAGGTGGCGACAAGAAGCTGCGAACAGGCTTCGCTCTCAAGCCATCCCAACTATCCCAGAAGTGCCCAAAGACGATGAACCCGTTTATCCCGAAGCCCCGGAGAACGCCTCCTTCGACAATGAATCTCCGCTGCATCCTGAGCTGCAGAAAGTTTGCTTTGATCCAAAGTTTAAAACTTCGAAGCTCTGTAAGTATGCCGGAGACGAAGATCCCGGAGATTTCGTTCGTTCTTATGCCCGAGCAATTGAAGCTAGCGGAGGAGTTCGAGACACCATGGCAAAGTGCTTCCCCTTAGCTCTTCAAGGAGTGGCATTAAGGTGGTTCTGGTCTTTGAAGCCAGGATCAATTAATTCATGGGGGCAGCTGAAGAAGAAGTTTATAAGAAATTTTCAAGGCACCTTCGTGCCTCCCATGTCAACAGGAAGCCTTTTCCAGGTGAAACAGCTCCCCGGAGAGACATTGAGGCAATATTTCAAGCGCTTTGCTCATACGAAGTCTCAGATCCGGGGGTTGTCTGCATCTTCGGTAGTTGATGCAGCTCGAGAAGGCGTCATTCATCAAGGCCTTTTGGATAAGCTTCATCGGAAAAGCATCTCCTCGGTCTCTCAGTTGATGTCATACTTCGAGGAGTATGCAAGGTCAGAAGAAGGTTGGCTTCGAAGAACTGCAGCTACTTCATCCATATTGCAAGAAGTTAAAGTAGAAGTAAAAACTTCGGCACAGCCACAAGAACCAGTCTTCGAAGTTCAACATGATCGGAGAAGAGGGCAAAAGCACCCTCGTTCCGAAGTCATGAATATTGCACCCCCACAGAAGTTTACACAGAGAGCTCCACAGTCTTCGGGGAACAAGGCCAGCGGCTGGAGGCCGCTAGGGAAAACGGCTGGCAAGGGCCAGACCCTTTTCTGCTGCATCCATGGAGAGAATCGAAGCCATGCAACTGATACTTGCAAGGCTATAATTACTCTAAGGGGAGAGTATCTAGAAAGAACTTCGGGTCAAGGTACTACCGACCGAGTTCCAGCTGCAACGCGCCCAGAGCTTGTCCAGGCTGTGGCGCGGATAGAAAACTTTGATGCCACAAGACACCCTCTAGTGGCCAATGTTATGCCACCTCCGAAGCAAGAGGAAGGGCAAGACCGAGGGAAAATATTAGTTCTTCCTATCTCCGGAGGAGGTACCCTCGGAAGCATGTCAAAGAGACAGCGAAGGGACTACGTCAGAGAAGTAGGCCATATTGGGACTTCGTCGTCTGCAGCTGCAATGCCGGAGTGGTCTCATGTACCGATATCCTTTTCTGCGGAGGATGCAGCTGGCATTAAGTTCCCGCATGCAGACCCACTTGTTATCACTGCTGATATTGCGGGCACTGAAGTTCGAAGGGTATTGATTGACGGAGGTAGTTCGGCAGACATCATTTTTGTTCAAGCCTTCGATCAATTGTGCATCTCCTTCCAGCGGCTCGTCCTTTGCAAGGCTTCGCAGGACCTCCGCTTGATGCACTTGGCCAAATAGGCCTGGAAGTTACCTTCGGAGAAGGTTTATTGGCCCGAACTGAGGAAGTAATCTTTGATGTTGTAGATGCCCCGTATGCTTACAATGTCATCTTCGGAAGAGGCATGCTAAACCAGTTCGGAGCTGTGGTGCATCACAATTATTTGTGCATGAAGATGCCCACGCAAGTAGGAGTCCTTACTGTCTTCGGAGATCAAGCTATCGCTCGGAGAGCGGAATATGGTCATGGTCCCCCTCTTGATCCAAGACAAGTAAACAATGTACAAGATAATGAAGAAATTTTTTCAGCCTCCTCCGAAGCTTCGAAAAAGTCCTTTCCGAGACCAAGTCCTGAAGGAGAGATTGCAGCGAAGGTCATTGTTAAAGATGGTAAAGAGTATACATTTCAATTTGGTAAAGATTTACCTCCAGAAGTTGCAACCTCCTTGGAAAAGGTGGTGGAAGAGAATTTGGATATCTTCGCTTGGTCTAACGAAGATATCACCGGAGTCGATCGGTATATCATTGAGCATAGTTTACTTGTAAACCCGAAGGATCGGCCTGTTCAGCAAGGACTCCAGAAAATGTCTGCAGAAAGAGCTGCTCTAGCGAAGGACGAAGTTGAAAAATTGTTGAAGGCTGGGATTATCAGAGAAGTGGCTCACACAGAATGGTTAGCCAACCCAGTCTTCGTCAAAAAGAAGTCTTCCGGAAAGTGGTGCATGTGCATTGATTTCACATCTTTGAATAAAGCATGCCCTCGTGACCCCTACCCCATGCCCCGAATTGATCAATTGGTTGACTCCACCGCAGGTTCGGAGTTATTAAGCTTCCTTGACGCGTATTCTGGTTATCATCAAATATGGTTGAAGCGCGAAGATGAGATCAAGACAAGCTTCGTAACTCCTTCGGGAGTCTTTTGTTATGTAAGAATGCCCTTCGGCTTAAGAAATGCCGGGGCTACTTTTTCAAGGTTAGTTGCTAAGGCTCTAGGTCATCAATTAGGTCGCAATGTGGAGGCCTATATGGATGATATTGTAATAAAGAGTGCTTTAAAGCACCAACATAGCCTAGACTTAGCAGAAATATTTAATAGCCTTCGGGCATGTGGGATCCGTCTTAACCCCAAAAATGTATCTTCAGAGCTAAGGCTGGAAAATTGTTAGGGTATTTAGTTTCAAGCAGGGGAATTGAAGCTAGCCCTACTCAAATAACTGCGCTACAGAAGATGGCTCCTCCGGAAAATTTAAAGCAAGTGCAAAAGCTGACTGGGCGTCTGGCAGCACTTAGCAGGTTTTTATCAAGGTCTGCGGAGAGAAGCTTGCCTATATTTAAAGCATTGAAGGGGTCCGAAGATTTTGCATGGACACCGGAGTGTCAGAAAAGCTTTGAAGATATTAAAGAGTATCTCAGTAATCTTGCTACACTCACGGTGCCTACTGCGGACGAAACCCTACTCCTTTACCTTGCAGCTACAGGTTCTGTTGTCAGTGCAGTCCTTGTCAGAGAAGTGGATTTCAATGGGAAGTTGGTCCAAAATCCTGTTTATTTTGTATCCGAGGCATTATCAGGAGCGAAGACAAGATACTCCGAACTTCAGAAGTTCGTTTATGCTCTGATAATGGCTTCGAGGAAATTAAGACATTATTTTTTGGCACACAATGTAATTGTACCAACTTCGTATCCTTTAGGAGATATGCTTCGAAGCAAGGATTCCACTGGAAGGATTGGGAAGTCGGCAGTTGAGCTAGCACCCTTCGGCATATCTTTCTTGGCAAGGACAGCAATTAAATCACAAGTTTTAGCAGATTTTGTAGCAGAATGGACTCCACCTGCAAATTTGGTTCCGGAGAAGTCAAGTGAAGGAGTTTGGACGGTTTACTCCGATGGGGCTTTCCAAGCATCCGGAGCAGGCATCGGAGCAGTATTAATTTCGCCTTCAGGGCAAAGAGCAATGTACTCCGCAAGACTCAACTTTAAGTCTACCAATAATATAGCGGAGTATGAAGGAATTTTATTGGGACTCCGAAAAGCACGTGCTCTAGGGGCTACAAGAATTATTATAAAGACAGATTCTCAGATAGTAGCCGGGCACGTAGATAAAAGTTTCCAGGTTCGGCATCCACAGCTTGCAAAGTATTTAGAAGAAATCCGTAAAATTGAAGCACACTTCAAGGGTATTTCCATTCGGAGTATACCAAGAGCAGAAAATGTGCAAGCGGACATCTTAGCAAGAGCTGCAGCCGGAGCTGTGGATGTGCCAGAAGAAGCTTTCTATGAGGAGCTCAGTATACCTTCGGTGCCACAAATTCCCTCTGCAGAAATTCTTTGCATTCCTAGTGCAGATTGGAAAAATTCAATCATGGAACTTTTACAGGGAGGAACAAATTTGCCCGAAGAGCCACAGCTGTCAAGATTAAAGCTTAGAGCTAGAAATTTTCAAATAATCAACGGTATTTTATACAAGGCCGGAGTATGTTCCCCTCTACTCCGATGTATATCTCAAGCCGAAGGTCAAGAAATTCTTCGAGAAATTCATGAAGGCCTTTGTGGTAGCCATTTAGCCCCGCGAGCTTTGGCAGGAAAAACACTTCGCCAGGGGCTTTACTGGCCTACAATAACAGCTGATGCGGAGAGCTTAGTCCGCACTTGTCAAGGATGCCAGTGGATGGGTCGACGAAGTCATCGCCCACCAACAGCTCTTCAAGTCATTGCTCCAGTATGGCCTATGGCCAGATGGGGTATGGATTTAATTGGACCCTTTCCAGTAGCCAAGGGAAATCTGAAGTTCGCAGTGATAGCTATTGAATATTTTTCTAAGTGGGTAGAAGCAGAGCCCTTGACAGCTATCACTTCGAACAATGTACAGAAATTCTTTTGGAAGAACATCATTTGCCGGTTCGGAGTGCCTAGACAACTCACAGTTGATAATGGAACACAGTTCGATGCAGAACCCTTCAGGAAGTTTTGCGAAGATCTAGGCATTCAGTTATGTTTTGCTGCAGTGAGGCATCCTCAGTCTAATGGAGCCGTAGAACGAGCCAATGGAAATATTTTGTCAGGGCTAAATCGAAGGATAGTAGGATTAGCCAAGGGACTGTGGACCGAAGAGCTTCCGAAGATTTTGTGGTCCATTTGGACTACGCAAACAAGGTCCACAGGTTTTACTCCATTCAGACTACTATTCGGAGATGAAGCTATGACTCCAACGGAGCTCAAAGGAGGATCATTTCGCAGCACCGAACCGGAGATTGAAGAAGAAAGACAAGCTTCGTTAGATTTATCAGAAGAAACAAGACTTCGAGCTGTGGCAAATTTATCAAAGTATCATCAGCAGATGAAGGCTTGGTTTGACCCGAAGGTTAAGCTCAATGAACTAAGACCGGGTCACCTTGTTCTATGAAGCATTATAGCGCCAGGGAAGTTAGGAAATAAATGGGAAGGTTCATACCTAATTGTTCGTTCAGGACGCCCTGGCTCTTTCAAATTAGCTAATTTAGAAGGTGAAGAGTTAGCACATACTTAGCATGCGGAGCACCTGAAGCGATACTTCGCATAAGCGCTCCTTGTAATTCATTTGTAATCATCTTCTAAATTAATAAAGCATATGATCCTGATAATGCCTTCCCCTCATAGACTTCCAGCTTCCGAGTGGACGCACTGGAACCGCGGGGTCGACCGAGAGGGAAGTGTCATGAAGCTGGATTGTATTTTCGGACTTCGAACCATTGGTTCGAAGCTTCCGACGTGGGGGCTGGCATAATCCGGAGTCCAAGCCACCGGCTTGTAGGCATCCGTAAAAGAGCCCAAAACCACATCATATGGAGTCCAAGCCATTGGCTGGTAGACTTCGATAAAAAGAGCCGAAGGTGGCCAAAACCTGCGAAGTCGAAGCCATTGGCTGGTAGACTTCCGCAAAAAGAGCCGAAGGTGGCCAAAATATACGGAGTCCAAGCCATTGGCTGGTAGACATCCTTAAAAAGAGTCCAAAGAGACCATTGCAAACTCCGAACCATTGGTTCGACAGAGATCGCAAAGAAGAGCCGAAGGTGGCTAAAGAAAAACAGAGTTTGAGCCATGAGCTTCGAATGTCTGTTAACACAATCCAAAGTGACAAATTATCTAAGATACTAAGGTATCTTGAAAGTTATCTCAAATGATTTCTTTCAAAAAACAAAGGTACTAAGTTGCCATTCTTCCGACTACAAATAGCCGAAGATATTTTATAAGATTTTAAAAGATCTTTAAATTGCAGAGGGGCTCCGAACCCCCAAAAAATTGTACTCCGAAGTTTTTTCTTTGCGCATAACCATCTTTGAATACAGTTCGAAGTTGCTTATACCCAAAGAGGGGCTAGTAAATATGGAGACAATTTTAAATCGGTATTCATTATTCAAACGAATGTGTTTACAGATTACATCATGAAAAATTGGTATCTATACCAAGAAGGAATCGAAGACCTCTTCGGTCCCTAGAGCTAGGGGTGGAATGACTAGTTCCAGCGCTGGGAGTTCTAATAACTTTGCGTTTAACTCTCTTGTTCCCTTTCGAAGCTCTAAAATCCTTCTATTCTTGTTGAAGTTCGGCCCAAGTTCAAAGCCGTTCGGGGCTCCTTTCCCAGCTTCCAAGTTCTTCAGGCTTTTTATTTTGAGCTTCATCTTCGTCTTCAGACCATATAACGTCTTCAGAAGACGAAGTGTTTAAGTTAACCTCTTTTTCTTCCTCTTTAATATAAGACAGTATATCTTTGATTACTTCAGGCGCAATTACACCGGAGTCATCTCGAGGAATTAGAAATCGAGGACGTTTATAAGCTTTTAGAAGATCGAAGGTAGTCCATAATGAGCGAACTTCATCGTTAAAGTCTAACACTTTGATATCTTCCGTAAGAGGCAAAACCTAAAAATATGACAAACAAATTTTCATTGATAAATGTTTATAAGCATAAAGCTTTACATGGCCAAAAATCCTAAGGTATTTCTAAACCTGCGGGTTCGGAGGAGGCTGACTGCTCGAAGCTTGGGTCCGAACTTGCTTCTGGCGTTGACCTTCGTCGATCCAAGCCTTGATCGCGGAACGACCTTCGGCTCTCCATGAAGTTTGGAAGGCTCGCCAGGCAGAAGCCACACCTTCGGAAGGTGTCAAAAGTCGCTCGTCGTCGAAGGTGATTGGGCCCCCTCATGCGTCCGGAGTTATCGATCGGCCCAGATCTTCGTAGTAGTGAAGTAGGCCGACAGCAGCCACTTGTCCGGAGAGTTCTCCGTATCTAATGCCCGCTGTTTTCATCTTCTTCGCCACCCCTTGGATCCTTTTCAACTGGCGCAGAAGAGTGATGTTATCGTCAGAAGGAAGTATCCCAGTAGTACCAAAGTACTCCAGGACACCTAACAACTGACTCATAACTTCCACAGCCACCTTCTCAGACTTTAGCTTGTCTTCGTTCAACGCGTCCTTCGTCGAAGTGACTTCGCCCAAAACCCCAGAAAGTCTAGCATTTTCAGTGGTCAAAATATTCTTTTGGTTTAACAGCTGGCTAGCTTCCTCTTGGAGTCTGACAAGCTCGGACCCCGCAGTAGCGTGCTCCGCCCGCAACTTTTCAACTTCTGCTCGAAGCACAATTCTTTCTGCTTCGAGCTCTTTATTCGCAGCCTCCAAACTTTGCCTGGCCCTTCGCTCTGTTGACACTATATTGTCCATTTGAGCCACTCGACTTTCGGAGATGTTAAGATTCCTTTGAAGGACATTATTTTCCTCCCGAAGACGAGCGATCTCTTCATCATTGCATATATTCGCGGCTCGGGCCAAGACAGTTTGCTGCAAAAATAAAAACTAAGGTAAATATTTATTCGTATATGAATTCTATGTTATTTCGCAGGTGCTTCGTACCTGGTAGGCTGCACGTTCTATAGCGGCATTAAGCTCCGTCCTGTCCGCCTTGCTCAAAATGGCCACTAAGTTGGTCTCCCCAATGTCACGGCTAGCTCGATCCAAAGGTTCGAGCAAAGTCCGAAGACCAGTTGTTTGCCCTAAGAAAGGAGCTAGCAAGGGGAGCATGCTTATTGCTTGTTGGTCATCTTCGTCCAGCGAAGGATCGGAGCTTTGGCCTGTGGTCTTCGGAGCCACTGGAGACTGGCCCTCCCCGGAAGATTGGCTCTCGTCTGTTGAATCAGACGGAGTTGATCCAGAACTTGCAGCAGGGAGGGGCTCTATATGTCTTTTGCCTCATCCAGGTCCCATTTGAGTAACTCTCTGGGCTGGCTCCGAAGTCGTCGAAGGTCCAGGAATTATTTCTTCTTGGCGGACCTCTTCCATAGGAATGGACTCTATAAAAAAAGAGAGTATTATACATTATATAAATATACAAAATAAACACAAAAGAGTTATTCGAAGTCTACCTTCGACATTTTGCAGAGGAGTCATCATCGGACTGTTCGGTGGATCGAAGGCTAAATCTTCATCTGAATCAGCCGTTAAGTCTTGGACTGCAGGAGCATCGTCCTGAGTAGTCCTCGGTGCTTCTTCGGGAATTGAAGTCATAGTGACTTCGACCCCACTTTCATTCACAGGAACTTCGTCCTGAGAAATATCTTCTTGAACTGCCGAAGTCCTTGGTTGCTCAGGATTATCTTGGGACTCTGGCACGTTCGCAGGTACTTCAGCTTGTGCAGTCCTTTGAGTTTCATCTTCTTCTATTAGACGCACAAGCAATCTCCCTTCATCCTCTTGGGAGTCAGAAACTGAAGCTCTTGAGCTCGAAGGTGCAGGATTCGAAGGTGCAAGATTTTTCGGCTTCCGAGCCACCTTCTTCACCGGAGTCTTTGCAGAGCTCGAAGTCCCAGCTTCGGCTTTCCTCTTCTTGGGTCCTTTCTCCGAAGGCACCCAATCCATCAGAGGGGGCGGAGTGATTTCCAACATTCCCCATACTCTATAAAATCTCTCCCAACTCCCGACCAATTTAATTCTCCATTCTTTTTCAGTCGGAGTTGGAGCGCCCAAAATCTTCTTCGAAGCCCTTACAATTTGTTCCGAAGTAACAGGGGCTGAAGAAGCTAAAAAATAAATCAAGTTAGTTTTTCTTCGAATGAATATGCATAATACCTGTTGTCTTCGAAGTTACGTGCAGGGATCGAAGTCAAGGTGATCTTTCGGAGACCGCCTTCCGAATCATCTTCGAAGATGATAGGCCAGTTGGCCATTAGTGGAGAAATTTGTAACCCAAGGAACTCTTCGGCTAAGTCTCGCATACTCAACCTTCGGCTGATCCTCTGAAGTAGGTTGAGGCGAGCCTCGAGCTGACCTTGGCCGGGATGCACTAAGGCTTCCTTCCGGAATTGGATTTCTTTCAGAGGTCCGGCCAGAGGATTGCTCGCCCCAACTTCGGCATAGAACCATCTCATGACCCAGTCTGTGTACCATCTTGCATTGATGGCCTTAGCAGGGAATTGAAGGGCATATTCGTCCCGAAGCCTAAAATTGATGCTTCCGAAGGCTACTACTACTTTTTCACCTCCGGGACCTACGAAGGTTTTTGGCTGGCATGAGGCTCTATGTAGCGCAGCGAAGATCTCTGCCCTCCCCTCACAACCTTCGGCTCTCAGAGCCCATTCGAAGATAGCCAGTCGAGCTACTGCGTTTGGGAAGTCCACTGCGGGAAGGCCCAAGCCGGCTTCGAAGAAGGCTTCGAAGACGACCACTTCTCCGGGCCTTGGTGACGGGATGAGTTCTTTTCCGGGCTTGCAAATCATAACTCCGGTACTGATCTTTCCTTCTACTACGATTGCCAGCGATTCCCTCTTGCAGGTAGAAGATCCCAGTTGGAAAGACTGATCCAGATACTTCGTCGATGGCGGGCAGAGACTTTGATCATCGATATTTTGGGGATTTCTCCCTCCTGCTGCCATGGATGTCGTTGCCGATGCTGGAGGCGTCGTCGCCAATGTCGTAGCCGCTGCTGCTGCAGCCGCTGCTGCTGCAGCCGCCTGCTGCCGAGCCAAGGCTGAAGGGGCTCCACAACCCTTGGTCTTCACCATTGCAGTCACTGGGTTGTTTTGGAGAAAATGGAGGCTAGGGCTCAAAGAACTCAAGGGGCTCAAAAGGTATTTGATTGCGAGAAAGCAGTGAAAAGGTAACCGATTAAGTTCTAGGCCATCTATTTATAGCCTAGACTTTACATTTTTACCGTTAGCCCATGTCGTTTCGCATTCCTGCCCGTTACTTTTCTCCGTAATTAACGCTTTCTACGGTTTCCGTTAGGAACAGAAAGCTAACGACTATTTCCTCTAAGTCTAAAAGACTTTCGAACTTCCTAAGTCGGTTCTAAGATAGTTCGAAAAGTAATTATCTTAAGATTGATTCGGAGTTTATATCTTCGTACATTTCGGAGATGAATTGAAATCTAATAACCCCTATGTCTAGTTATTTTTTCCTTCCGTATACTGCTCTCCTAACATTACAGGTTAAACGGAGAAGCGTATTCGAGGGGCTACTGTTGGGGGAAAATATCTTATCTTCGGGGTTATTGCCGCAACAGCATGAAAGCAGATAGTGGATTCGAAGGTTTCCAGACGTCCATCTTCGAAGATACCCTGAGTCAAGCTCGAAGTGCGAAGATAGGCATTGGTTCGAAGTACATCTTCGAACTAAGGTTCTGCGAGATCTTTATTGCCAGCTAAGATGGAAGATTTATCTTTTATATTATTAGATTAGTCTTTTACCATTTTAGCCCTATCAAGGGTACGAATAGTTTCCACTATGTCGGTTGTAATAGAGGGGTAAATAGGTCTTTTCCTTAATATTTGGACCTATAAATACCCCCCATTTCACCCTGTAATAGGGACCGAATACAAGTTATTCAATATACACATTCGAACTATTCTAAGTTGTTATCCTTTCGGAGGCTTAGAACAGTTCTCTTCGCAAACACTTCGTTTGTTAGTTTCTTTTCTACAGAAACCTGTTAGCGTAATCTTTTACGCCAACAGTTGGCGCCGTCCGTGGGGAACCTAGTTCGAAAAACTTCGTTCTCTACCAATTTCTTACATCATGCCTCCTAAGCGGAGCGCACCTCGTAACCCTGTTCGGAGGTCTTCTCGGATCTTCGGAGAGACCCCGTCCGACACAGTCGAAGTCGAAGTCGCAAACACTTCGTTTGTTAGTTTCTTTTCTACAGAAACCTGTTAGCGTAATCTTTTATGCCAACACAATCTTTTTAGGAACTCCGTGAAGGCACACGATCCGGGTCATATACAATTCAGCCAACTTGGCGACGGTGTAAGTTGTCTTGACCGGAACGAAGTGAGCTACCTTGGTGAGTCGGTCGACGATCACCTAGATAGAATCGTGACCAGCTTGGGTCCTGGGCAGTCCCGTGATGAAGTCCATTCCTATTTCTTCCCACTTCCATTCAAGGACCTTGAGAGGTTGAAGAAGTCTGGCAGGTCTCTGATGCTCTGCCTTGACTCGCCGGCATGTGTCGCACTTTGCCACATGTCTCTGATACCATCTTGGAGCGCCCCGATTTATCAAATCGAGACATTATTGAATTTCAGAAGAAAAACAATAATACAAGAGGTTCATCATGTTCATGAAAAAGGCCGGGGCATTCGTGAGTCCGAACGACATCACGGTGTACTCGTAGAGTCCATAGCGGGAGGTGAAGGCAGTCTTGGGTATGTCTTCTTCCCTAATCCTCAATTGGTGATAACCTGACCTGAGGTCAATCTTGGAAAACACCGAGGATCCTTTCAGCTGATCGAACAGGTCGTCGATCCGAGGCAATGGGTACTTGTTCTTGATGGTTACGTCGTTCAAGGCTCTATAGTCCACGCACATCCTCTTGGTCTTGTCCTTCTTCATGGCAAATATAACCGGTGCACCCCAGGGTGAGGTACTCGGTCGAATATACCCTTTTTGCTCTAGGTCTTCGATGTTGCTCTTGACTTCAGCTAGTTCATTAGCGGCCATCCGGTACGGGCGCTTGGAGATTGGAGTGGTCCCGGGGACAAGTTCGATTCTGAATTCGATGTCCCGCTTGGGAGGCATTCCGGGTAGGTCTTCAGGGAAGACATCCGCAAACTCCTTGACTATAGGTACCTCTTCAAGAGCTATCGAGCGAAGGGATGCTCCGAGTGGTTTGCGACTGGTCATCCGAAAGGTGACGGCTGCGCCTTCAGGGTTGGTTACCGTGACGGACTTGCTGGCACAGTCGATCACTCCCTTGTGCTTCATCAGCCAATCCATCCCTAGTATAAGGTCGAGTCCGGTGCATTGGATGAGGACTGGCTCGGCTCGAAACAGTACTCCTTGGATGTCAATTTGAACCTTAGGGATGTATAAGCGGGCTAAGGTCCTATTGCCGGGAGTGGCAATCACCATGGGGGTGGGTAGAGGGAGCACGTCCAGTTCGTTTGTTTTCACAAAATCTTCCGAGACGAAGGAGTGGGTTGCTCCAGAGTCAAATAATATTACGGCAGGTACGGAATTCACAGTAAACGTACCGAGCACAACTTCAGGAGCTTCCTGAGCTTCCTCTGCGCTGATGTGGTTGACGCGGGCGCGAACTGCCTGGTTGGGTGCCGCGCCTTGAGTCTGCTTGGGGTGGGGACACTGGTGTGCGTAGTGCCCTTCCTTGCGGCAGTTGAAGCAGACGACCGGCCTCCCTTGGTGATCCTTCAAGATCGGAGCCTTGGCGGCTGGTGTCGGCTGAGCGGCCAGAGCTGGTGGAGCGGGGCGAGGATGCCCGGCGTTGGACCCACCGGCGGCGTGAGGTGGCATGTAGGCGGGCCGAGGATGGTAAGCGGGCGCTGGTGACGGAGGGACGAAGCGGGGCCTCTGCGAGTTCGCCTGTTGATGCTTGAAGGCGATCATCTTCCTCTTATTGAGGTCCAGCCTGTTTTGCTCAGTCTCTTGGATGAGCGCTTTGTTGACTAGCCGTTGGAAGTCGGCGTAGTCGGTGGCGACGAGCTGGATGGACAGCTCATCCTTGAGTCCCCGGAGGAACTTGGCTTGGCGAAGGGCGTCGGTGCGCACTTCCTCCGGTGCGTAGCGGGCGAGCCGATTGAACTCATGGAGGTACTCCATGACGGTCCAGTTGCCTTGTTGCAGGTCGCGGAACTCCTGTTGTTTCACCGCGATGACACCGGCGGGGACGTGGGCGGCACGAAAGGCGATGGTGAACTCCGCCCAAGTCACCACGTGGTCCTCTGGCTGGGACTCACGATAGTTGTCCCACCATTCAGCGGCGGGACCCTGGAGTTGGTGAGTGGCGAAGGCAACTCACTCTTGATCGGTGCAGGGGAGGAGGTCGAGCTTCTTTCCGATGGTACGAAGCCAATCTCTGGCCTCCATCGGGTTGGTGGTGCTTGAGAAAATGGGCGGGCGCACGCGCAGAAACTCGGAGAGTTGCAGAGCGGGCGCTGGTGCTGGTGCGCGAGGGGCAGGTTCCCCGTTCTGCAGACGGTCCAACTGAGCCTGTTGGTTCTGCATTTGGGTGAGGAGGGTGGTGATCAGTTGGTTCTGATTCGCCATCATCTCCGCCAAGGTGGGGTGGTTGGCGGAAGGCGACCCAGATTGACGCGGGCCCGTTGCACCCCAGTTGGGTACAACACCCTCAGGCGCATCATGGCTTCCTCCTGCTCCGTTGTTGGAGCCGGTGTTCTGATGGTCGGCCATCTTCTGAATTCATAAGGTTATAAGGCAAAATGTTGACAACACAATTAACAAGAATAGTTCATGCATATAAATTAAGTGGTAAAAACGTTCATTACAATCAGTTCTTATTCTACCCACAACACACTCGTCGTGGGTAGCACCACATACAAAATCATGCTTTTTATTTAAATAGCGGCTCCTAACGCCTACTCTCCACCGGAGGTGGTCTCCGTGCTCTCGGAACCACGAGTACGCGGCTCCAGAGGGATGGTGGGTTCAAGAAAATTCTCGATGATGGAGTCGGAGACGAGGCGGGGGCGGGGTGTAGGGGCGCTGGTGTAGGGTCTGGCGGGGGAGGGTCGTGGTGGGATCCTCTTGGGGCGAGGGAGGGGCTCACGGATGGGCTTCTTCTTCCTTGGAAGAAGGGGAACCATCTCCGCAATATCCTTCTGCAGTTGCATGATCTTGCGCTGCAGCTCGCCGTTTTGCTGGATCAAGTTCTTCGTTTCTTCACGAAGGAACTCAACCGCCTCATGGTGCTCGTCGGCGTCGAGCACCGCCTCGGTATGGAGATCGTCCATAGCCTGTAGAAGACGCGACTGCCGGGCCATGACCGAATCACGCACGGAGTGAACTCCGAGGTAGATGCTACGGTGGGCTCTGGGAGTACGCTTCGGCACAAGCCGGAAGGACGAGTTCTGAAGACGATCGTCGTAGATCATCCTCAGCTCCATGAGGGCCTGGAGGGCGACTCGTTGGCACGCGACGTCAAAAGTCGGGCCTCCAAGTGCTGTGGTGTAGGGCGGCAGGTGTTCTCCGGAGCCGTGGACGGTGAGGGAGACGTCGCAAGGCCCGGCGAACTCGTCGGGGTACACTCCTTGGAATTCGGGTTCGAAGAGGAACCCGAGGAAGGTGAGCATCATACGGAGCTCCCGGACGAAGCCCTCGTAATGGCGGCAGTAGCTGTGGACTTGGTAGACTGGCATCTACAAAACAGCAAGTTGAATAAAGTGAGGAGAGGAACAAAGTTTATAAAGTAGATTTTCGATAAATAATTTCTTGTGGCTAATGGCTAGGTGGGTCTGTTTGGCTTCCTACAGTCGAGTCGGCTCTGATACCATCTTGTAGCGCCCCGATTTATCAAATCGAGACATTATTGAATTTCAGAAGAAAAACAATAATACAAGAGGTTCATCATGCGACAACGTACATACGACAATATCCATGGTACGCAGACCATATTTATTACATCAAAGTTTTAGTAAAAACAGTAATAAAAATAATTAGAAAGCGGCATGACGAACATCTCCTTCAGGATCTTTCTTCTCGACTGGGTCGCTACTTCAGACCGTCTTCATAGTAAGCATCCTCTGTGGGGTCCAACGGGTATGAGTACAAAAAGTACTCAACAAGCCACCGCAAATGCAAGTAGTAATGCAGGATAATAAACAAGGAAGGGTAATGGCTAACATTGCGGAAAAGTACAGTTTCAGTTAATGCATTTAGTGTAATCACATTTTAATCATGCAGAAAAGTAAACATGAATATCAACAACATCAACTAACTCGAGGAGTACGTTTTACCTCCTCGCACAACAGTCCTTACATGTCAATCCATCATGCACATACATATCCAAAGTAAACTAACTGGGGGATGTCACGCAACCCGCCCTTGACCGTGGGCTCGGCTTTTCGAAAAGATTTAAGACTCTGATCAGAGATGTACTACTGTACCCACAAGGCACGCACTCATCCCAAATGAGATGACCCATACCACGGGAACTCATGCCAAAACCTCGGCATGAAATGTTCCAAGCGATAACCACCCGCTCTAAGTTTCGCCGGCGCGCCGGGCCGCATCCGGCTAACGTCGCACCCCCTTTTGCGCCACATTGGTAGAAGTCACCCGCAGGTGCTACTTGACCCATCTCCAAATGGTGGCCTTGGTTTGGAACAATCCATACCTTAGTTAGGACTTACCCACTAGACTTGTGGTTAGTACGTAAGTGTATTGCAACAGATCCCTCAGACCGGTCCTTATATGCCCCGGGTGCTACCGACCAATGCCCTAGCTTGCACCCGGAACCCATCATGCATTCACTCACAACCACAACTCCAACACCGACAGAATTCCATAGATAAGAAACAATGGGGATCATATAGTAGAACCATGTACTACGACTCATTTTTATCCTATAGCGATCGTGTCGATACATTGGACACTAGCTAATAACATTTATCATATGGTGACAAGGAGTTTAGGCTAGAGAGCATGGCTTGGGTTGCACATCAAGGTCGGGGGATCCTAAATAAATATATTGTAAGGGTTCATTTGACTAATGCATATATAACCTATGTGTTTTAGTGATAGTTTAATCAAACATTGGTTCAATATGCTCAAAAGATTGGTTTGGTGACTTGCCTTGTTCAGCAAAGGGAGAGGGAGGGACTTCGGGGAAGTACTCCGGCTCCTCGGCGACGTCGTAGTCTTTTTGATATAGTAAAGTAAAATAAAAAGAGCACAACATTCAATCAAACAATATAACATTACATTATAAGCACATAAGTTAAAGTTGGTTTGATTATAAAAAAATAAATTCAAGTAGTTAGGGTTCTGAAATTCAGTTTATAGATAATTTTAAAAGAAATTAAAATGAAGTGTTGTCCTTTGAAAAAAGGTTTTAAAAGTGGTTATTCTCATTTTTAAGTCCTCTAATAAATTTAAAATGAAAGTCCCATAGAAAACTTAGGGGTTTGTTCATATCAACAGGAAATAAATAAAAACAAACCTTACTGGATTTTAAATAATTTAAATTTACATTTTTAACCTAAGGGTATTTGAATGTTCATTTAAATAAACATGAAATGTCTAAAGTAAACCTACTGTTTTTATTGCATAAACATGTAGAGAATAATATTATGAATTTTCTGAAATTGGAATGGCAATTTTTAGAGTTCAAATGCACCAGATATGAATTTTACAAGTTTAAAAGCATTTCTGAAATTCATTTTCAATTTTTAAACCCCTCGGGTCCACGGTGAGCCAGGCCCACGGTGAACCCGCGCACTGTGCGCGTGCACCGGGTCGATCTGGACTGTTGGATCCAGATCCAACGTGCGTAGGCGAGGCGGGGTGCTTAAGTTATAATGGATGGCCAGGATTAAAACGTGCGAAAGGGTACTACGTGGACGCACGAGATCGATCGCGGGTTTTAAATGGAAATGTACGCGCGAGATTAAAACGTAACGCTTTGACCAGATCCGACGGTGCGGATTAGATCGCGTACGTGGGCTCACACGCGCCACCCGATCGCGATCGCACGGTCGGGATCAGATCCGACACGGCACGGGTACTCGACCCGTGCCGGTCGTCTTCTCCGGCGACGGCGAGCGGGCCAGGGGCCACGGCGAGCGACTAGGGTCCTATCTAAGCCTAGAAATGGAAAGAGGGGACTACGGCGGTCACGACGGTACCTTAGGCGAGGCGAGGGGTCGACGGGAAGCGGTCGGCGGTGAGGGTAGACGACGAAGCTGTTCGGGCTCCTCGTCGGCGATGGTGTTCCGGCCGGGTTCGACGTCGGCGGAGCGGTGGCCGAGGTCGAGGTCGTCCTTGCGGTCACGACGGTGGCGAGGGCGTGGACGGAGGTGGTCTGAGGAGAGGGCGAACGGCGGCCGGAGACGAAGCAGAAGGGGAGCACTAAAATGTGAATCGCATGTGTTCTGTTCGTTCTCGAAGCGAGTGGGCGTGGGGGTCGAACGCGGCGTAGGCCGGGGGTTCAAATAGGGCGTCGGAGGGGGCTCGCATGCAAGGAAAGCCGAGGGAGGGCTTTAAGTCGCCGGAGAGGGCTCGGCCATGCACGGCGCTGCGTCCCCGGGGGCTTAAACACGTGCCTTTATGTGTTTAAATGGTCGGTGGGCCTCAGGGAGTTAATTGTCGGCGTCGGTTTAATGGGAGGGGGACCGGCGAGGGGATCCGAGGTGAAGTTCTCGCCGGCGAGATTAGGGGGGCCTGGCGCGAGGTTGATGACGAAGCTGACAGGCGGGGGCCAATGGTCGGCGAGCGCGGGTGAGCGAGGGTGGCGACTGATGGGTGGGGCCGAGCTCGGGCGCGAGAGGGAACGGTTGGCGCCGACAGGTGGGGCCGGGGTGTCGGTTGCGCGCGTGAGAGGAGAGGGGGTCACTGACGGGTGGGCTCCACTGGTCAGAAGGCGCGCGCGGGAGGGAGTGGGCTGGGCCGGCCGAGAGAGAGAGAGGGGAGGGGAGGAGCCCATTACTGTTTTAAAACATTTCTGAATAAAAATAATTCTAGAAAATAGATTAAAATCTTAGGGCTACTTCCAAGGTTGATAAAAATTTATAAAAAATCTCAAAATATATTTTGGTCTTAGGATCATATACAAAAAGTTTCACCTCCTAGTTTGGCCATCTACTGTATGTTGTAGTTCAAAAGGGTATAAAAGAGAATTAAAAGTATTTTCAAAAATATAAATTCCAAGAAATTGAATTTAATGATATTTTTATTGTTTTGGAAATTTGGGGTGTTACAAAAACCATCTGCAAGAACACAAGTGCCTGATGTGTTTGGTTCTGCAGTGGTGCCACGGCTAGTGCTAGAAACTAGTGCCAATGGTTGTGGCAAGGAGTTCCTATGCACTACAAGAGATGCCTTGGCAATCTCTGTGGACTTCATCTTGCTGAAGAGCTCATCACAGGTCAATGTGTCATAACCTGCGGACTCCTCAATGCTGGATATCTTCACTTCCCATATGCTACAATCAAGAGCATAGAGAAGCTTGATAGCCCTATCATGATCATTGTAAGCAAGCGTCCCATTGGACCGCAAGTTACTCACTATCGCATCAAAGCGAGAAAACATGGCATCTATAGATTCACCAAGTGCCTGCACAAACAGCTGACACTGTTGATTGTATGTGCTTTGGCCCCTGGCCTAAATCTGTGTAGAGCCCTCATGAAAAATAGTGAGTGTAGTTCAAATCTCCCTAGCTGTCCTAAGGTGATGCACCCTATCAAACTCACTTCTACTCAAACCAATGAACAATATATTTCTTACCTTGGAGTTGGCATTAAACTGATCCTTCTATGTTTGAGAGGTGTGAGTTTCAGGGATGGAGTATTGTGAGTCCACAATCTCCCAAATTGCATTTCCATGGCTTAGCAAGTAAGGCTCCATGCACACCTTCTAGTATGCAAAGTCTGTCCCATCGAACAGAGGTATTTTACTAATTCTGTCCATATCGCCAATAGATCACAAAACCGGTTAAGGTCAACTGGTGATCTTAACCTACTCTGATACCAATTGTTGGACCGGAAATGGCGACCAGAGGGGGGGTGAATGGAGCTTTAAAAATTCTAGACTCAAAATAGCCTTCTGTTTTAGTTCTGTCTGCTGCGGAACAAGCTTCGAACACACCCTTCAAAGTTCTGGTTCGGAGGTATTTTACAACTCCAAAATCAGGCTTCGCAAGGAGCAAAAGTTCGAAGCCAAGAAGACTTCGCTCCACCCACAGCCCCGAAGATTCAGCTCTGCTAAGTCAGTGCAGGCTCCGCACACGGGGTGCCTTCGAGCAGGATTCACACTTCACCCATCGCAAGAGCAGACTTCTCTCTGAGGACTTCGACCAAACACTCAGCGCTAGCAACTGGTACTAGGCTTCATACTTTGAAGGTCTAAATGCACACCAAACACACTTCGTAGAGGACTTCGACAAGGGAATAAAATGGGCTTCGATTCAACCCAAGGACAGTGCTTCGCTAGTAATCAGAGAGGTATAGCCTCCAGTTTACACAGAGCGAACAGACACAAAAAATCACACACTTCACACGAACAGACTTCTCACACACTTCTCCAGAAGAGATTCAGTGCACAAACTCAACCTAGAAGAAGATGGTGCACAGAGAAATCAAAACATGCAATGCAAAGTAGGCATATAAGTTTAAACAATAGATGAAACTAAAATCAAAGTTTCATTGCTTTAACAGGGAACACAAAATGAACTCACAGGATGAATACAGAGAGTGTGGCGGCTAGCACAGGAGTTCTACAATGGCTGCTCAAAGTATTGAAGTGACCTAACTAGCTTACACTATTTATAGGCACTATTCAGCCCTCTGAATAGACTACTTTACCCCTAGGGTTTACACTATTTTTGTCTCATCAGAACAGGGGGTACAGTTGGTAGTCTACTTTATTTGGATGCTTCTTTTGTGAGCTTCGTAGAGGGGACAACATCAGATTTTGCAGAGCAGACATGGTCAGCCTTTACAGTCTTGGATTCTTCTGAAGCCCCCCTTCGCACGTGAGGGGTGCGGTAGCTTCGGTGAGAAGCCTTGAGCCTGACAGCCTTCGCTTCACCGAAGTCAGCCTTCGATACAGTGACGGTTTTGAGCCGAAGCTATCAAAGCCCTTGGGCCTTCGCACCAACACCTCCGGAGTGGACCACCACGGCTTCGCAGCTTCTCCTAGCTCGAATTCCGTCAGCCCGTGTACCGAAGCCATGCCAGGCCGAAGTACCTTAAGTCAGCCTCACTCCGAAGCCCGACCTTCAGAGTACCACCCTTCGAAGTCCCTCCTTCGTCCAAGGCCTTCGCATGAAGCATTCCATGAGCACTTTGTCGCAGTGTCTCTCCCCGAGCACAATCCTTGACGAACCTCACCCGGACCATTACTTCGATGCACCTCGACTTCTGAGACCTTCATCGGGTATACCCTCGAGTGCCTCCCTCCAGAGCACACTTTGAATGCATTGCCTCATTGCTGAGGACTTCGTCCACCATACTCCAAAGTCACTCCATTCGGAGTACCCTTCAAAGTGCCTCGCCTCCGAGGACTTCGTCTCAGGGTACCTTCACCCGGAGCCATGCTCCGCACTCTCTTCCTTCGTCTAGTGCACCTCGACCCGAGGTCCGACTTCGATCCCTTCATAGCCTTCGTGACCGAGCTCCCCGCTCGCCCGGCATCAAGCCTCCCGCTTGACCCAGGTTCACTCGCTGCGAACCGTCCGTCGCCTCCGAAGTCACCTGCGCACCACAGACAAACAGACAAGTGTATCCAGTACCCAGGAGACCTCTCCGGGTAAGAAACCTCTGGCACACACTCCGGTGTACCGCCCAAAGTACTGAGACCTTCAGTACGACCCAGTCATCATGTACTGTCGGACCCCTCCGATAGGCACACTCCGCTACAACAGCTGCAGCAGCCAAAACCCACTGAACCCTTCGGTGAAGCAACCTCTGAACCCCTTCGGAGGGAACCCTTCGAATCAGAGGAAAATATCTGTCAATCACTCATCATAGACTCCGAAGCCAACCCTTGGTTTCTCACTTCTATTGTTAACCTTCGAGGCCTTAAACCTGGGGTCGAAGGGCACTTTCCGCAAGTCTAGATGCAATGGAGACTCGTCGTCAAAGGATGCATTCTTGGCTTCCTCCGGGACTCGAAGGGCTTCAGGATAGTTACCAGGACCATCGTCTTGAGGCACCTCCGGAGAAAGAGTGAAAGCTTGAGAGCGAAGTCTATTTGCAACCTCTTGCCTCCACCTTGCTACTTCCTCTTGAAGCCATGCTAGCTAGGTAGCTATGTCCTCAAGAAGGTCTTCATCTCCTCCGGAGGGGATCTCCGAGTCTTGGGAACTGGGGTAATCAGTTTGAAGCACCGAGGGAGCTGCTTGGGGACCTCTGGGTGCTCAAGGTCTGATGACCCCTTTGGGAGTTGGTGGAATGACCGAGGGTCCTGTACCATTGGTCCGAGGGGACCTTCGGGGAGGATCGGTGGCTAGGCTCCGCTTAGGAGGCATGGCTAACGAAGTTAAGATCCGAAGACCGAAGACTTCGAATGATTTTGGAAGGCAAAAAAAGGCCTTCGAGCTACACTAGGAAGCCCCTTACCGAAGGGTGTGCGGAATCCTGAGACTCCGAAGCTCCCTATGCAAGTACAATTTGAAGTGTAGTCAGCGGTGGAGAACTAGATTTTAGAACTAAGTTCCCCATAGATGGCGCCAACTGTTGGCGTAAAAGATTACACTAACAGGTTCTCTAAGATTAAGAACTAACAAACAAGGAGTTTGTGAAGTGAACTATCTCAAGCCTCTGAATAGGATAATAGCTCGAAGTAGTTCGAAGTTGTGTATTAAATATCTAAGTATTCGATGCCTATTACAAGGTGAGAAGGGGGGTACTTATAGGTAAAAATCTTAAGGAAAAGACCCTTTTACCCCTCAGTTACAAACAACATAGTGGAAACTATTTCGGTACCCCTAATAGGGCTAAAATAGTAAAAGACTAAATTAATCAGAAAGAAGATAAGTCTTCTGTCCTTGCTGGCAGTTGTCCACTGCGGAGATTGGACCTTCAAAGTATATCTTTGAACTGGAGTCTGGATAGATCTTCCGGACATGATCACACACCAACCCGGAGATAGGTCTTGGACTTCGGTCTAGTAAATTACCTTTGTCTCACGACCTTGAAGATCCTAGGGATGAAGCATTTTCCCCCAACAGCCAATAAGTAGATCATCGAGGATGAGGGGACTACCCCTACAATCTGTGATACGATGAGATATTCCTTTTATAGTATTGTGTTTAACTTGTCCTTACTATGCCTACACATGGATTGGCTACTTATAAATGCACCCACCCTTCATGACGCTAATTTTTTTCAACTTGTAAAGTAGGATTTTGGGATTCTTCCATGAGTACTTACAAGTTGATTGTGTTTTATTGGTATAGATTGTAGTGTGGCATGCTAGGAATAAGTGTTAGATTGTTGTGAAGTTTATCTTCGACCTTGTTGTTTTCTCATCTGATTTGGGATTATATAATTAGTTTTTTATTTGTTAGAAATTTATAATTGATCCTTTTTCTGTAGGAGGCGGAAACCTGGTTATTCAAGGTGGACATGTCACGTCTTGAGAGCATGAGGACTACAAAGACGGCATGGTATGTTCATTGCCTCTTGAATATTCACATCATGATCAGTTTTAGTTTTTCTTGCTCTTATTTTTTGCTCCCATTCTTCTATCCTAGACATGTTTGCTTGAACTTTTTATTGAACTTTCTGATGGAGGGCGGGGTGCCCAATCTTTATCAGGTGGGGGATAAACAACGATTTGTGGAGAACTTGACGTTGATGATTTGGCTTCCGATAAGAACTGACCCAATCCCTGCAATCGCTACACCATGGCTATGTTAATTATCAACCAAGCACAGCCTGATTAACCTCACCAAGAAGGCTAATTTTGTCTATAAATTGAAGAACACAACGAAGAACACAAAAAACACAATCGAACTGAACACAGGGTTCACTTACAAAACTGGCAAAGTGGAGGCTATTAAAACGACATGTAAAATAAACCTAAAAACTCTAGATGGTTATAGAAACACCTTATATAATAGTTCGGGATAACGCAGAAAAACATGTTGATAGATTCTGGACACAATTTGTTTTGATGGTTGTCGTTTATCTAGAAGGAATTTTGAGGTGAAACTGGTGTCATTGGAAAGGTACTGAAGTTATCTTTCCGTGCACGGTTAAAACATCAAAAATGGAGTTCGTATGTGGCCTAGGCATTGATTTTAGTGTACACTGCTCCAAGAATCGAAGTTGGACTCGAACTATAGTTGGATTGGACTTCCAACTCAGCTTGAGCGTCTTCATTGGTTCTTCTCCAACTCTTTACTTGTATCCATGTGCTTCATCATCATCTCCATGGTTAGTTCCTAATAATAATATCATCCTTAGGTAGCAATTTATTCTCAAGATAATATAACAAGGTACTTATTAATGAGTTCACTTGAAGATTTAATCGTCGTGCTCAAGCTCGTGTGATTGGATCTTGCATAGATACTTGAGGGGTGTTGCGTGTATCCATAAGAATGATGTCCTCATTCTCCTCACCCTCTTGAAATAGAGTCATCCTTGACTCAAACTCAACTTTTGCTATCATGGTTGGTCTCAATTCTACAACATTAAATCGCTGCATAAAATCCATCATAAAATCGATGCATCGTGTCCTTTAAGTGCTCCACAACATCACAATGGGTCATGCTCTCTCGAAACTCTGCATAATACTCCTTCATAGACATGTTACCTTGAACTAAGTATTGTAGTTTCTTACACAACTCATGTTGATAATAAGGAGGGACAAATCTACTATCCATAGCTCTTTTTAAATGGCTCTATGTATCAGGTTTTAATTTAAGTTCACTTATATCTTTTCACCAGATTAAAGCACAATTTTTAAACTTACTCATTGCTTGTTTAACTCTACGTTGTTCAGGAACTAGATATAAGCTAAATTTATGCTCTATGGTTATCTCCCAATCTAGGTATTCTTCAACATCATATTCACTATGAAAAGATGAGATGATAAACTTAATTTTCATATAAGAAACATCATTACCTTGATTATGATTTGTTTTACATTCCGTACCTACCATGGTTAGTTGAAAATAAAAAAACTAGAAGAAAAAAATATTAGCCTTGTCAACTAATGGGTAGTCGAAGGTGCTATCACTCCCACTCAAGTGTCTTACCACGATCTTACAAGGTTGATACCATTGCAGGACAGTGGATGGCATAATCTTAGCTATGGCACAATTCTTGACTAGTTGGTGACTTCCATATGTAGTGGAACAACAATTGCAAGGACTCAAGTTGCACCGATTATAAGTATATATGTGGAGTCTAGGTGCTTAAACACAAGCGATCTAAATGGTGGAACACAATTCAGAAATAGATAGTAATATTAAATAAGTGTCCACAGTATTCGTACTAATTGTTGGTCTGAATGTGATCTCTATATATGACAACAAGTCTTATATGAGAGTGGTTGAGGCTCAAAGGATGGTTTATAGATTGATAAAATCAGAACAAAATAATACCTAAAAATAGCACACAACAATATTATCTTCCAAGCTTGTTCCTAAGTGCTCCTACTTATTTTCGATATTCTTCTATTTTTATATGCTTTTTAAAAATCTTTTTACACTTCTCTTTTTATTTGTTGACTATGATAACAATGAAGATGAACCAAGAAGATGTGACACAATTTTTTTGTAAAGAAGTGTTATGTAGACTGATAAAGATAAGTTGGAAAATTAGTGTAAGAAACTTTAGGACATGAAAACTCGATCTTCTAGGCCAAATCTAGAAAAAAATAAAAACAATGAACATGGCATAACTAGGGAAACTTGGACCTAACTTTTTCTGTAGATTTCCAAAATGTATTTATTTGCCTAATTTCGAATCTATATGTAAAAGATATGGCTATTTTATTAGTGGTAGTCTGAATTAGGGTTTTGAGGTTCTAGTTCGCACACGAATTACAAACCAAAGGTGATTTATGGGTGACGACCAATGTAAATGATTTAGAAAAGCGAAATTGTAATACTAACCATCTACTGGACTTGACCAAGGACGCAAACTCAATACTACAAACTATGAAACCAAAATGTGCAAAGGGTAGGGATGGTCTTGGACAGGGGAAACCTACGACTACAATTTTTTTCGTGTATTTTTCATAGACTATGTGATGAATATGAAATTAATATAATCTAATGTATAAGAACCTGATGATAAACTAAGCTCTGATACCACTTGATGGAGGATAGGTGCCCAATCTTCCATCAGGTGGGGGATAAACAACGATTTGTGGATAACTCGATGTTGGCGATCTAGCTTTTGATCAGAACTGAGCCGAACCCTAATGTCTACACCACAAATCTGTTGGTTATAAACTAAGCACAACCCGATTGACCTCACCAGGAAGGCTAATCCTTATTTGTGAATCAAAGAACACAAACAAGAACACAGAAAACACAATCGAACTAAAATTCTATTGGAATCTATGAAGTAGGGTTCACTTACAAAACCGATAAAGCAGTGGCTATCAAAGCGACGTATAAGATAAACCTAAAAACCCTAGATGGTTGTAGAAATGCCTTATTTAGTAGTTCGGGACATACCCCTAATGGACTCAACTGGATACACTGTCCAAAGGCCCAATAACATAGAAAATAACATGCTGGCATATTCTGAATGCTAACTTGTTTTGACGATTCATGTTTATCTAGAAGGAATTTTGAGGTGAAATTGGAAAGTTGCTAAAGTTATATTTCCATGCACAGGTGGAACGTCAAAAATAGAGGTTGTATGTGGTCTAGATATTGATTTTACTGCACACTTTTCTTGGAATCCGAGTTGGACTTGATTTGGAGTTGGATTGGACTTCAAATTCGGCTTAGAATGCCCTCATTGGTTCTTCTTCAACTCTTTGCTTATCTCCATGTGCTTGATCATCATCTCCTATAATCTTGAGGTATCAATTTATTCCCAATGTCGAGCCGCCACTGCGGTCCGGACGCTGCTGCCGTGGTCGTTTGTGATTAGTCTATTAAACTTATATAGACTGTTAAACTTAATTTAACTTCTAAATAAAGCAAAACTTAACAAAGATGTCTGGAAGTGCCTAGATCATGCATGTGTGGCTACATTTGTGATTTGTCTGGTGCGGACTTCGATTCCAGCCAGCATATTCTATCTCCAGCAGGATCTCTTTTTTCACACGTTCTAGCAAGCTGGTAGCTGTTGATGTATTAATCCTGCACATGTATCTTTACTTCCTGTTTGCTTTCTGCTTTGGTTGAGTCAGTTCAGAACTTTGTCTCTGTTTCAGTTATGTCGTAGTTGAGTCAGTCAGGCAATCATGCGGATGGCGCACGACGTAATCAGTTTCGTGAGTAGTCAGTTATAACTCTGGAACTATGTGTTTTCTCTTAAGATGCTGAATGAAGAATCAGAAAAACTGCCGTCTCTACGCAGTACCAAAAATCCGCTTCCTGTTCATTCTCGCTGTTGTCTGAATTGCTATAGCATTGTCGCTCGTTGCTGCTCATCGCATTGTTGCTGGTATCCCCGAGTGAAATACAACAATCGGTATCAGAGCATTGTTCTGATCCTCGGGCAACCATGTCGGCTTCTGCACACCAGCAAGGACGGGACGGGAGGTCACCGGCTCGCTTCGATCGCCAGCAGTCTCCATCGCCTCCACCATGCCGGTCTCGTGGGCGAGAGCGCTTCATCGAGCAGGTGGTTGAGAATCCTATGGTAACGATCAGCTACCCGACGCTCACAAGCACCAACTATACGGAATGGTCCCTGGTGATGCGTGTAAATCTGCAGGCTGCGGGGCTGTGGGATGTAATTGAGAATGGCGCCGGTGACTTCCGTGACGACAGGAATGCTCTGGCCGCTCTTCTCCGCGCCGTGCCATAGGAGATGTAGGCGGGGCTCGCAGTCAAGGAATCTGCAGCAGATGCTTGGGAGGCCATCAGAAACGTATGGGTCGGTGTCGAACGTGTCAAGGAGGCCAATGCGGAGAGGCTGCGTCAGGATTTCGCTGATATCTCCTTCAAGCCTGGTGAGTGTGTAGAAGATTTCACGTTACGAATCTCCACACTTGCAAACCAGCTGCGTGTCCTTGGAGATGACGTTGCTGAAAAGGAGGTGGTGAAGAAGATGTTGCATTCTGTTCCTGAACCCTTGGAGCAGGTGGCCATCTCCATTGAGACACTCATTGATCTGAATACAATTTCGATTGAGGAGGCTGCGGGCCGCCTGCGTGCTGTTGAGCAGCGAAAAAAATCCCTTCTTCTCAAGTGAAGGATGTCAGTGGGAAGCTGTTACTCACTGAAGAACAATGGGAGGCACGTGTGAACGAACGCCAGAAGGGTGAGTCCTCATCTGGGGGTTCCAAAACAGGAAACCGGCGTCACCATTTTCGTCGTGGCACAGTGAACAACAATGGTGGTCAACGTTCAAGCTCAGGTGGAGGTCGTGACATGTCAAAGGAGAAGTGTCGCAATTGTGGCAAAATGGGGCATTGGGCCAAGGACTGCCGATCGCGCCCAAAACAAGCCGAGGCACATGTCATCCAGGGAGATGATGATGAGCCCACTTTGCTAATGGCGCGAACCCAGGAGACCCAGCGTCATGTGCCAATTCCTCCCAGCACCAGTCCTGGACGTGAGCCTATCCATCTCATGGAGGCAAAGGCATTGGCGCAGCTGGACCAAGACGGTGAATGTGATGAGAGTTCCTGGTTTGTCGACATCGGAGCAACGAATCATATGACCGGATCACGCAGTGCCTTCTCCGAGCTTGATGATGCTGTTATCGACACAGTAAAATTCGGTGATGGATCCGTCATCAACATAGAGGGGTGCGGCACAGTGCTCTTCTCCTGTAAAAATGGCGAACACCGTGCCTTGACTGGTGTGTATCTTATTCCACGCCTTAACACAAATCTGATTAGTGTTGGCCAGTTGGAAGAATCTGGCTGTAGGGTCATCATCGAGAATGGGCTGCTGAAGATACGAGATCAGCAGGGGCGTCTCCTAGCTCGAGTGCCACGCTCCAACAACCGGCTGTACCCCATCAAGCTCAACATTGCACGCCCGGTGTGTCTTTCTGCACGACACAACATTGAGGCATGGCGATGGCATGATCGCTATGGACACATCAGCTTTCAGTCACTACGGAAATTGGCACGCGAAGGCATGGTTCGTGGGTTGCCACACGTTGATCAGGTGGATCAAGTGTGTGAAAGCTGCCTCGCTAGCAAGCAGCGTCGTAGCTCATTTTCTGAGAAGGCTCATTTCCGTGCAGTGGATGCTCTTGAGATGGTTCACGGCGATCTGTGCGGGCCGGTGTCACCAACGACGCCAAGCGGAAGCCGCTATTTCTTGCTGCTGGTAGATGACATGAGCCGCTTTATGTGGATCTGTCTTCTCGCAAGCAAGGATCAGGCAGCGGCTGCTGTCAAGAAATTTCAGGCAAAAGCTGAAGTTGAGTCTGGTCGAAAATTGAAGGTACTGCGCACAGATCGCGGGGGAGAATTCACATCAGTTGAGTTTGGGACATACTGCACAGAACATGGTGTCCAGCGACAGCTCACAGCTCCCTACTCACCTCAGCAGAATGGTGTTGTGGAGCGCCGAAAACAAACTGTTGTAGGTATGGCACGCAGCATGCTGAAGGCGAAAAATCTACCGGGGATTTTTTGGGGTGAAGCTGTCACTACTGCAGTCTTTATCCTAAATCGTGCACCAACACGAAGTCTTGATGGCATGACACCGTTCGAGGCTTGGCATGGAAGGAAACCTACAGTACATTTTTTTCGGACCTTCGGGTGTATTGCTCATGTCAAGAACACGCAGCCACATTTGAAGAAACTTGATGTTCGAAGCTCCTCCGATGATATTTGTCGGATATGAAGAGGGTTCCAAGGCATATCGGGTGTTTGATCCTGTGCACAGGCGTGTATGCATCTCACGTGATGTCATTTTTGACGAGACGAGAAGCGGGAGACATGAACACGGAGGATCCTTTCACAGTAGAGTACTTCACTAGGGCAATGAACTAGGGGAAGTGCAGGACAGCGAAGCGGTTGCTGAAAATGAGACGCCGCGAACGCCATCACCTTTCCCTGTGCCATCGGAAGGTTCTTCAACATCTCCTGGTGCTGTAATTGCTGATTCTGTGCAAGCACCTGAGGTGGAGTTTGTTTCACCTCCGGTTGATGTTGAGGACATGTTGGATGCTGATCAAGATGATGCACCACTCCGGTTCCGTTCACTGGACAATGTGCTGGGACAAGCACCAACTCCAGACCTTGCATCACGTACTCTCGCCTACGATGAGGTCCATTTCACCACTGCTGAAGAACCATCGACATTCAGCGAGGCTGAACAGCACAAGTGTTGGCGTCTTGCGATGCTAGAGGAAATGAGATCCATTGAAGAAAATGAGACCTGGGAGCTTGCTGTTCTTCCTTCAGGGCATCATGCCATTGGGTTGAAGTGGGTGTTTAAAGTGAAGTGTGATGAACGCGGTGCTGTTGTGAAGCACAAAGCACGGTTGGTGGCGAAGGGGTACGTGCAACGTGCCGGCATCGACTTCGACGAAGTGTTCGCGCCGGTGGCTCGTATGGAGTCCGTGCGAATTCTTCTCGCTGTGGCAGCACATGAGGGTTGGCAAGTCCACCATATGGATGTCAAGAGTGCTTTTTTAAATGGCGTGCTGCAGGAGGAGGTGTATGTCATCCAACCACCGGGATTTGTCATCGATGGCGCTGAAGAGAAGGGGCTTCGACTCAAGAAGGCGCTCTACGGGCTTCGTCAAGCACCGAGGGCCTGGAATGCCAAGCTCGATTCCAACCTTATATCGCTTGGTTTCCAGAGGAGCACAGTTGAACACGGCATGTACATGCGAGGTGCAGGGACTTCACGTCTCATCATTGGCGTATACGTTGATGATTTAATCATTACAGGTCACAAGAATGACGACATTGCTAAATTCAAGGCTGAAATGCAGAATCTATTTAGAATGAGTGATCTCGGGTTGCTCTCCTACTACCTTGGAATTGAAGTGCATCAAGGTCTAGGTGGAATTAGCCTTTGTCAGGCCTCCTACGCAGCAAAGCTTCTGGAGCATAGTGGGATGGCAAAGTGCCATGCTTGTGCTGTCCCCATGGAAGCACGTCTCAAGTTGAGCAAAACTAGTGATAGCCCCCTAGTGAATGCAACTGAATACAGGAGTATTGTTGGTGGACTCAGATACCTAGTGAATACACGGCCTGATCTCACATTTGCAGTGGGATACGTGAGTCGTTTCATGGAGGAGCCGCATGAGATTCACCGTACGGCTGTCAAGCATCTGTTGCGCTACATATCAGGTACACTGGAATATGGTGTGATGTATGCAAGATCAATGCAGGAACAACATCAGCTGATTGGTTTCAGTGATAGTGATCTCGCCGGTGATATTGATGACCGCAAAAGCACGAGTGGTGTGCTATACTGCCTCGGCACTAGCCCCATCGCATGGCAATCAAGCAAGCAGAAGGTGGTGGCTCTTTCATCTTGCGAGGCAGAATATATTGTTGCAGCGAGTGCTGCCTGCCAAGGTGTTTGGCTGACTCGGCTACTGAGTGATTTCCTGAGTTCAGAGCCTCGAGCGCCAATACTCAAGGTGGATAACAAATCTGCAATTGATCTTAGTAAGAATCATGTCCATCATGATAGAAGTAAGCACATAGATACAAAATTTCATTACATCAGGGAGTGTGTTGATGGCGGGAAGATTGTTCTTGAGCAAATTGGCACTGCAAAACAGCTTGCGGACATCCTGACGAAGCCTCTTGGGCGCGTGAAGTTTCAAGAATTTCGTGACAAGATCGGCGTCGTCAACCTCAAGCTTCAGCGTTAGGATTAGGAGGAGAATGTTGATGTATTAATCCTGCGTATGTATCTTTACTTCCTGTTTGCTTTCTGCTTTGGTTGAGTCAGTTCAGAACTTTGTCTCTGTTTCAGTTATGCCGTAGTTGAGTCAGTCAGGCAATCGTGCGGATGGCGCACGACGTAATCAGTTTCGTGAGTAGTCAGTTATAACTCTGGAACTATGTGTTTTCTCTTAAGATGCTGAATGAAGAATCAGAAAAACTGCTGTCTCTACGCAGTACCAAAAATCCGCTTCCTGTTCATTCTCGCTGTTGTCTGAATTGCTATAGCATTGTCGCTCGTCTGCTCATCGCATTGTTGCTGGTATCCCCGAGTGAAATACAACAGTAGCTGCTTTCATTCATGCACGTTCACACAAGGACGTCTCACTAGACCCATGATATATGTTCATCATATATCGTCTGGCCGTAGATATCGTAATCTGATAATATTTTGACGGTGTGTGGATATACTGTAGCTTCCAATACAACAGCTAGCCAAGTTCATATTTTTTTAGATTTTCCTTTTACCTTTTTGCGGTTGTACAGTCGACATTATTACTGACAAGCGGATCCTAACATTATTAGATCCATGTGTCAGTGATATAGTCACAATGCACCTCTAATTGCAGAGGATTTAATTTTATTTTTTTGCCCGCTGCGTTTAAGGGTGAGAGACATTACAGAAATTAGTCCAAATTCGACAGAAAAAATAACTTCCGTCAACAAAACGTTGACTTTCATCGGTTTTTAACCGATGGAGACGCGTCGACAGAAATTGACTAACTTCTGTCGGCTAGACGTGGCCGACGAAAGTTAACTTTTTTTCTTTTTTCTTTTTTCTGTACATTCTAGCATTTTACATCTTAACGGAATTTTATATTTTAGATTACATGTTCCGGTACATTCCACCGGAATAGAATTTCACATCCAAATATCAAACCATCATTTCTGTATTATTATTACAAGGCCATGACAAATCTATCAGTCTGCATTTGTCCATGAAACATATATTAGTTACAATTTCTTGAGGTTTGTTTAACTAAATCAAAAACTTGTCTTTTAAATACATACTGTATTAAAGGAAAAAAAAGAAAAGCACATTGTCATATATACATGGTACACTAACAACTGAGTACAAGAACTTGTCTTGAGAAAATTGCTGCTTCTAAGTACATAATTTGATCACACAATATTTTAATGTTTGAATGCTGCCAGTGCAGAAATGCTGTTGGGTCTGATTGTCAAATTAAGTAAGGGACTTGAATTCAATAATCCATGCAACTAAGCAAACTCTGTAACCTAATGAAACATTAAAACTTCCGGCCACCCTTAACCACCATTTGCAGGCATGAGAGGCGCAATTCAGTCAAACGGTTCTAATAATCATGTTAAAACCAACAAATCCAATCAAATGAGCAGCCCTATCTCTTTTATTTTTATTTTTTAAAAAATAAAGGCAATGCATGAAAACACAGTTTTATTCATAATTCATGTAAATTGTTGCAATTTCTATTTCATTAAGCATTCCACCTTATATTTCTGTGATCATGTATCAATTATGCCAAAATGTAATATGAACATACTGTGTGTTTGTACTTGTTCAATCTATAAGAAAAGAGCAATAATTTGAATGCCAGAAAGCAAATATGTATTGGGTTGCCCATGGAAAAAACGGATAGGTCACCATCAAGCCATTATGTGCCGGCAAACAAATATTATATATCAACATGCATAGCATAAAAAATACATGCTTTTAGCTTAATCTGCAAGGGGACTTAGAATGGTGACATATCACGTACCTTCAGACTAGCCATAGTAGTTCCATATTCCCTGTACAAATCTAAGCATATCTGGGGAATAAGGCTCTCTTCAACCTGAAGCTTGTTCATCATATAATCTGTAATTTGGAGGCATCGGGTATCTGACACAAATAGTTTTTTGCAGCTTGGGAACTATAGAGGAATGTAATTAATTATATGAGCACTTGATTACCTTGTATGTTCTTGCGGTAGGCTAAGTTGATTCCTAAGCTCAGTGGGTACAGAGTGTCATCCATGTCTGAAAATGTGTGGCAATGTTCAGAGACCTACCAAAATGTCACTACAATATTATTGGTGTCTTTTTTTGTCACACTTTCACACACGCGTGGCCTGGGAGATCTACTTAGCTCTAGTACAGGTCCTACAATCTTAGAAAAAGGGTTCAAGGAGTGCCAATTACTTTGACCCTGTAACTGATAAGGAAACAGAGAAAATCACATTATTAGCATAGCCGATCGGCTGACAAGCCGATGATTACGGTGAGGATAAAACTATCATGAGCGAATAACGCCAATAGGCTATAATGCTGGTGACCAAGACAGAGCGACCGGGGAAAACACGTCATCGGCTGATGAGATGAACAATCTATGCATATGGGCCGATGAGCATTTCCCAATGGCAGATAGGATATAACATTGAATTGAAGATAACCTATAGGCTTGTACTCTGACAAAAATAAATAAAACATGTCAGATAACATGTTTGTATCATAAAAATCATCACAATAACAAGATTGGACCTAACTAAGAGAGTCACGATGAACTTAACAATACTTCAAAGCATCGGACACACTTTATTTAGATGAATGGTATACAACATGAAGAAGATACAATAGAAAGAGATGTTGGACCTAACCGATGAAGCCTCAAACTACCACACCTAAATCACATCATTCTAGGAGATAAAACTGATGTAGTCTTAGACCTAGCCAATAAACTGAGATAAATCGGTGATCGTACTTTGTCAGTCGATGCCTCGAGAGATCAAATTGATGCAGCCGTGAGGACACTGACCTAGTTGATACGATCATCAGGGTGGCGGGACTCACCTCTTCGCCGGAGATCAGAATGATGCAGCTCAGTTCTGAGTGCTGAATCCCGCCGGGATTAACCTTGGGAAGCCAAGGGTGTTGATGCGGTGAAGAGTTGTTTGTAGGGTTTGTTGTTGTTTTTGACATAACTAACGGATACATATTTATAGTCCGGAGACTTGCCATCCAAGCAATATACTCTAACCGATTCTGGATAATCTTTATCTTCTTCTCACTTTTATCTCCATCGGCTTCTTAATATCAGGTCATATTACACGTCATGGACGAGCTTCTTTGATCGGACCTTTTTGACTTATTTTGATCGTACGACATCACTGGTGGGCCCTGAGATTTACCAAATCTTGGCGTCAACACATGCCCCTTGTTTCGGAGCATTAAATGGCCTCTGATACTTCAAAGTTATCAGCCATCATCATCTTATGTCACCATGTCTTCTTGAATGTCTATCTGCATGATCCTTTCACATTCATTAATTGTCAGCCGAAACATTTCATTTTCTAGTAATTTAAAATTTTGCCCAGGGTTTCGGTTCTGCATTATTTTTGCTTTTCCCTCTGCCTCTTCTTCTTCTTCTTCGGCCATTCACAACTATGATGGGTGTCGCCTGGTCTGACGCATTTACTTTTCTCTTTGTGGCGGCGTCGGAGTAGGATTCATCCCACACAGTTTTACATTGGTGTTTGGTTCCTCTATTCCTGAACCTGCAAAGATTTTGGCCTTTCGAATAATGCACCCATGATTACGTTTTGTCGAACGTTGCATGTGGTCTCCACCAAAACCGGCGGGATCGGCTTGACCAGACTACCGAGGAGTCACCTCTTGCTTTATATGTATCTCTAGCCACTCTCCTTTTCTCTTCTCACTTTCTGCCCACTGTTTCACCATTATTCCTCGAGCTTACCGTCCCCTGCTTCCAGTACTTCTTGCGATTGCCGTCGTTCGCCGTTCTTCTTCTTCTTCGTCGATCCCATACTCCAACGACACTAGGATGGCCACCATTGATGTAGTCCCGGAGGTAAGTCTTCAGCATTTCCCCCTTTTGCCATTTCTCGACCTCTCTTGGTTTGCCCGTTCTTCTCCTCATTGTTTTTCCCTTTTCTCTTTTCTGTTGAACTTTCAAAACTAGGTCCTGATTCTAATAGCCACTCATCCATCTTGCTTCTTTATAGGCCCTTTAGACAATTCTGATGCCACAAATTTTATTAATGGCGTAACTTGCCACATCCATTTTAAATATTCTCCCATGCATTCTTCTGCCTGGGACTCCAGCTTCGAGCTTTTTCCTCTTCCTCTCCTTGGCTGGCGTGACTGGTATCTTAAGGTGTGTTTGGTTGAATTGTGGCTGTGGAAAAAGCTATTGTGGGCTGTGGGCTGTGAAAAAGCTGTTGTGGGATGTCAGCTGTGAGAAACCTGAAAGTCGTTTGGCTGAAACAACTGTGGAGAAGCTGCTTTGAGCTATGAGCTGTGTAAAAATTCAATTTATGAAATTTTGTATGGTTGTATGAAATTTGAAATGTCAATTTATGAAATTTTGTATGGTTATATGAATTTTGACCTGTCAATTTATGAAATTTTGTATGGTTGTATGAAATTTGAAATGTCAATTTATGAAATTTTGTATGGTTTTATGAAATTTGAAATGTCAATTTATGAAATTTTAGATGGTTGTATGAAACTTGAAATGTCAATTTATGAAATTTTGTATGGTTGTATGAAATTTGAAATTTCAATTTATGAAATTTTATATGGTTGTATGAAATTTGAAATGTCAATTTATGAAATTTTGTATGGTTGCGAAGCCATAAGCCATAAGCCATGGAAAGCAGATCTAAAGGAGATTTCACAGTTTCACTGCACCAAAAGTTGCTTTTACTAAAAGCTACTGGGTTGGAATAGGTCCTTTGATTTTGCTTTTGTTTTCCAGGAAGCAAAAGCTGCTCCCAAAAGCCAAACCAGAGGGACCCTTAGGGTATCACTACCTATCGATCCTTCTAGGATGCGATTGACATCAGTCATTGCATCGGCCTTTCCCTTGCTGAGCCATATCAAAATGAGCCGATGCAAGTTATCTCGTGTTACTTTTGGTCTGATGCCTTGAATGTCTTTATGTTTGGCCACAGGCCAATGAGTGCTACTCTACTTGACGTTTTCTTCTTGACTTGTCTAGATATTGACTCATTGGCAAACCCTTCTTCTTTTCATTTCGAACCAACCCCTGTCTTAGAAACTCCTCCACCAATAACTAGAACCGATACATTATGAGGCATAACAGAAAGACTGGTCATGTAGGCATTTGTGAACACATTTCTTTCCTCAAACTCTAGCTAGAGAGGTTCTTTTTTTGCATATCGACTTTGACTCCAACCTTCCAATTTCAATTCTTAGCCGAACAGCTTGCCGCCCATGTGCGGGTTCCCCTTGGCCGCTACCTCCTTGGGTCCACCTACTACCTTCTTCACCTCGTGTCGGTCAATCTATCGGCTGGCAATCCTATAGGCCTCCCTAGTGGTCCTTGGTGGTTCTTTTAGCTTTGGCTTAATGTTTACACAGCCGATCTTATTGGGGGCCTCATCTTGCTCAAATGTACTTTCCTATCGATTTTCCAGAATCGGCTATCCCTATGTATCGTTGATATCTTTCCTTAGGCGAAGTGGCAACATGCTTTACTTCTTTTCCTTTGTCTCCTACAGCTTTAGTTGCTTGCTTCAAGAGTTTCTACCTCGGGTTCTCTAATCGGACCATCTGGTATCCCTTCGCGTATTATTTGGAGTACGAGCACCCTTATCGACTAATCCTGCCAGACATATCTCGGGACGACACATCCCTTTGTATCTTTACGGTTGCAATTTCCCCTACTTGCTGCCTTTCTGTGAAGCCAAGTGAGGTGTCACTGTGGTTTCTGTCTTTATGATGAGTAATTGACAAGGTAGAGCGATCTGGTGAGATCAATGAGTGATGGCTTGATTGCATTGATGGGATCAATGTGTGGTTATGGAGAGTGGATGCTGAGGAGATCGGTGTGCGTTGTGTCTCTTGTTTTGGCTTGTCTCATGTGTGCAGGGTGGAGATGCTAACCAACTGTCAATGGCAGGTGATCAAGGGTCGAGCGGGGAGCTCGATGCTAGAGGATCAAGGATGTCGGGTGAGGTTGGAGATGATCTCATGAGTGCACGAGGAGATAGAGAAAGACATGGATGGATGAATGGTCGAGATAGGGTGATGGTCAAGTCAGCGAAAGGGAAGTCAGTGCAAGTGATCAGGCGGCTCGAGGGGAACGAGAGCGGGAGAGACTTTCTGGCGGTTGAGTTCGCGGATTGGCGTCACAAGTCGACGATCGAGGAGGCATTGTCGGTTTTTGCTAAAAACTGTCTCATCGTTAAATGTGTTTTAATTCCAATAATTAGGATTCTTTTTGTCTTTAGTAATTTAGAGTAAAGTGTGAACTTTTAGTATTTTTTAGAATTTCCAAATTCTAAAAATTATTAAAAGGGTAGAGTCAATTTATAATAAAAGTAAGTAGAGTTGAATATGGGTAATTTTCAGAATATACATGTCTGAAAATATCTCATGTTTATTTGTGGTAAACTGAAATACATGAGGGTCTTTGTGTAAAAGGTTCCCTTAGGGTGGCCTATAAAAGAGGGTCCAAGGCCTAGGGTTAAAGGCCTCCTCCCCTTTTGGGCTGCTCACTTTGGGTGCTGAACTTTTAATCCAGATATCTTCAGATCAAATGCATCTTTACTTCTCTTAGCAGTCGGCTACTTTAATTCGTGTTGTGCGCCACTTCTCCAGAAATTTTGGAAGCCTTGGTTGCAGTTCATTTATCTGCTGCTGAACAAGATTGTTGACAAGGTTCTTCAGGCAAAGCTTCATTGCTATCTGCGTTATAATCAGGTGCACGGCGTTTGTGATTTTTGCTTGAATCTTTCTGGTATGTGTCTGCACTGATCAGAACAAGAGTCTCTGGTTGTTTGATCCTTCATCAAATACTCTTCCATGAGATTACTATTGGCAGAACTGTAGTCCATCATAATTTTTGTGATTAGCCACTAACTTTAGTTTCATTCTTCACTGTTTTATCTTCCAGATTGATCTGTTCTTGTCTTGGCTATACATTGATGAGTTTTCTGGATGTGATTTTTCTTATGCTGTAAACTAAATGTCTTTATTTAGATGAGTCTTTTGGCACTGCATTCAAGATGTACAATGTTTGTCTCACTAGTTCAGAACTAAAAGCTGGTAACAAGTGTTGTTTGGTTGCCATCAACCATAGGTAGCCTCTGTTTGTGCATGAGTTTCTATAAGTGTTTGTACCTGGTCTGAAGCAATCTTTTCTAGCAGCCCATTGTTTAGAATCTTTTTTTCTGAACACTTTGTAGCTACACTATCAAATATTTCTGCATCAGTTCATTCTCTATGCATCTGTTTGATGTACTGTTCATCATACCAAAATTACACAGTGTAGCGATACCACTGAGTATCTCTAGTGCATTTGTTTTTCAGGTCTGAATTCATTTTTGAGATCATTTTTGTGGTGATTTTCCTGCAGAACTTGAGCTTGATGTTCTTACAACTTTTGATGTTCATCTATCTGAGGTTCCATTTTCGAAGTTTGCACTCTGATCAAACTTTTGCTTCTTGATGTTCCTGTGTATCAAAGGTGCAATGGCACATCTGAAATGAACACCTCATGAACTGACAAAACAAATATTCTAAGTTGCATCTGATTGCTCACTTTGTTTAAAGTAAACAAGTTTCTGTTCTTAAGATCTGTTTTAGTCTTACTTATCTGGTTGGTTCTCACTAAATCAAAGTAAACCACTCTTGTTCATCACTGATGAGATCAAAAGAGTAAAGGTACCTTGATCTTCAGAGAGCAGAAACCTTGAATACTGATCTAAATATTGAAACTGATTGTGTTATTCAGTTCACTATCATCACATTTTTGTTTACATGTCTAAATAGCCAATCTTCATGATCATGTACAAGTCCAGTTTGTGCATCTGTTAATCAGCATATTTTGCCATCACCTCAGTGTATGATTCATATGCTGTTCAGGAAAATACTCCGAAATATCTACACAGGAGGCATGTGTTATTGACTTGGTTCTATTGATCATCTTTTCATCACTGTTATTGCTGTTACATGCTACAGGATTGCCAATCTTGTTGTGAATTTTATTTCACCACCAAGCCACCTTACTGTGTAGCAACAATTGACAGTTGAACAATTCCAAAGGCTGGTTTTCTGTGTGTGAATCAATGTCTGTGTGGTGAAGATTGAATCATTGCATATGATTTAATGCAAACAAATAATTTCTCATTGTTGTTTGATCTATAGCCACTTTACTGAATTCATAAAATTCAGATCTCATAATTTAATCTGAAAACTGTTCTATTTTCAGTTCTTGGCTAAAACATTGATTGGATGGTATATTAATCTTGATGCATAGACAATCTGTTTACCTACTGCTATGAGTTCAATTTTGCTGATTTTTTCGTTCATTCTATTTGGATTCATAATCAGACTTCATTCAAATTGATTAGATGATATTCAGTGCAAGAAAATCATATCATGCTGTGAGTGTTTGATAAATTCAGTTTTTATATTTCCAGCTCTTCATTCTTCACTGTATGCATCTGGGTTGTGATGTAATGTATGCACAATTGTGTACTGCAGTTAATCTGAAGTTTACATGAAATGTTTCTTGTTTTACCACTGAATTCAGATTCTCACATTTTCATTTACCAACCAATTTGATTTATATACTGGTACTTCGGTATTGATTAAAAAGTGAGACAAACATAAACAAATTTGTAGCAATCTTATTTTCTGCCATTTCTGAAACCAATCGGAGTATCAGAGTCCGACTGAATCAAATCAGTGATTCAAACTCCGACTGAGCCCAGAAGTCGGCAAACCATTCTTTGATTAGAATAGTTCGGCAGTTGATACTCCGAACTGGAGGAAAATTTCAAACTGTGTTGGTTCTTTGTTTGGAGTCTTATTGTGATCATCAATTTTGCTACTGAAACTTTTAGGGGTGCGTTGGGTGATCTGAAGAGGCCATCATATATGCAAGAATTTGTCGAGGCGCCTATTCACCCCCCTCTAGTCGCCATTCCGATCCCACAATTGGTCTCAGAACCGGTTAGATCACCAGTTGAACTTAACCGGTTTGTGATCCTTCTTTTGGCGACATGGAGAGAAACTCTAAGATTTCGATTTTCGATGGTCATGATTTTTCTTATTGGAAGGTGCGCATGCAGGCTTACGTACTAAGCCAAGGAAGTGCTATTTGGGACATTGCTGATTCCAAATATGTGATCCCTGAAACTCACACTTCAGAGACTGAGAAATTACAGTATGATTGTAATAGCAAAGCAAGAAACATATTGTTCATCAGTCTGAATCGCAATGAGTTTGATAGGGTCCAGCATCTTAGAACTGTACGTGAGATTTGTTCTACTTTGAAAACCTTTCATGAGGGCACTTCTCAGATTAAGGCTAGGAGGCAAAGCACTTATAATCAAGAATACCAAATGTTGTGTAAGGCCCCGGTGAATCTGTAGATGCCATGTTTGCTCGATTTGATGGAATTATGAGCAACTTGCACTCCACTAGGACTTTAGCTTATTCAGACCATGATAGGGTGATCAAACTTCTCTATGCTCTTGATCGTAGCATATGGGAGGTGAAGATCTCTAGTATTGAAGAGTCGGTGAGCTTTGACACTTTGACTTGCGACGAACTCTTTAGTAAGCTTAAGTCTACTGAGATTGCCAAGGCATCTCATCCAGGTATTTGGAAACTCTTTGTTGTCGTCTATTGCTTTAGTTTCCAGTCCTGGCAGTGGTACCTCATCTAGAGGGAGTCTTTCTGGTGGTTCTGGAGTTTGTGCTTATTCTAGTGGTTTTGACTTGTCCTCTCTGTCTCTGTCACGAAAGAACAGGTGGACACTCTAGATGATGAGGAGCTAGCTCTCATTGTCAAGAAGTTCACACGCTTCTATAATGATAGACGAGATTAGAGGAAAGAGGGTCTCGAGGTTGTTTTGAATGTGGAGATACTTCTCACATAAAAGCGAATTGCCCTAAACTAAAAATGAAAAATGAAAATAAGCACAAGTACCAGAAGTGGAACAAGAAACCCTTCTTTAAGGGGAAGCGCGACAAAGTGGCTAAGAGACTAGCCAGAGCATTTGTGGCCGCCCTCAGCAACATCGACAGTACATCAAGTGAGAAGCCAAGCTCTGATGAAGAAGAGCCATCCAAGAAAGAAAAAAATAAGGAGAAGAAGAGAATGGACTTCACCGACCTTTGCTTCATGGCCGACAGCATTCACAATAGCGACGAGCTTGACACATCTGAGGTATATCTATCCCGTGATCAGCTTCTTGTTCAGATTGATGAATTACCTAATGCTGTCTGTTCTTAGGATAAATTACTTAAACTTTATGTTAAAGAACGAAATGATCTAAAACTCATACTTGAATCTTTATCCACTGAACTTGCAATCTTAAAATCTAAGTCTGATGATGCTGAATGTGAGTCATGTCTGATTGTTATGAATGAACTTGCTTAGCTCTGTTTTACACATGCTCAAACTATTGAAAAACTTGAATTTACTGAAAAACAACTTTTGGTGGTGGAGTCTAGTACTGCTGTCATCAACGAATGCATGAACTGTCATTTACTTGTTGAGAGCATTAATTTGAGAGATAGGCATGTTGGTGAACTTAAGACTAGATTAGAGAGTGCTGAGTGTTCTAAGGATGTGTAGCCGGTGTGTCCCACCTACATCACCCTTAAGGACCAACTCAGCTTTACTAGAGAGCAAGTTGAAAAATTAAAATGTGAAAATGATTATCTTCTCTCCGTGGTTGAAAAATGCACTAAAGGGAAGGGAAATATGGATTTGCTTTTGGCTAAGACAAAATTGTGTGCTGACAGGGCAGGGTTAGCTTTAGGGTTGGGATATGAGAGAACCATTTCAAACACTCCAAACGAAACAGTGTTCACTCCACCCACTACCCTTGAGAAAGAAAGAGCCAGTTAGACATCATTCAAAAAGCCGAGAATCCTACTCAACCTACAAAGAAAGCCATTCGTCCACCAAAGGAAACTCCTCAACAAAAACCTAAGAAAATTGTGAAATTTGCACCTGAGACTTATGCTCACGCACCCAAGAGAGTGTATCACTGCTCCTATTGTAATCGGGTGGGTCATTTAGTTGAGTTTTGCTTTGCTTTTGTCGTATCAAGGATGAACGACATTCTTTTGCGATGAGCTTTCAGGACATGCATTACCCATCTTTAGGTATGCATGAGTCTGCTTTTCACTCTTATTATGATTTTAAGGCTCCCCATGGACCCATGAGAGATTATGCCCATCGTGGTGTACACCATGCGTCATATGACGCTAGACCGCGTGTAAGAGGCTTTGATTCCTGACAGTTTAGGAGACTGTCGCGCCCCGATTTAATAAATCAGGACTTTATTGAAATTCCATAGAAAATCAATAAAACAAGACGTTCATCATGCGACCACGTACAATACGGGCAATCATTCATGGTTCGTAGACCACATTAATACAAAAGTAAATGAAAATGAAGAGAAACTAATAAAATCAAGGGTCCTAGATGAACGCCTCCTTCCAGTCTCGCCTTGACTGGGTCGCTACTCCAGACCTGCATCCTCCTCGTAGTAGACGGGCTCTGATGTTGTAAGTCAACGGGGTGAGTACAGATGTACTCAGCAAGCCACCGAATGCAAATATAATGCAAGATAATAACAAGGGAGATAGTGGCTAGTTTTGCGGAAGCGAGTAATTTGTAAAGCAATTTAATGTGAACAATTTATTAGTACTGAAACATAAACATGTGTATGCATCATCATCTTCTAACTCGAGGGGTACAGTCAGCCCCACCTCGCTCAACAGTCCTTACATGCCATGAATAACTCAACCATTCAAACAATTGTAAACTAACTGCGAGTAGTCACACAACCCGCCCTTGACCGTGGGCTCGGCTTTTCGAAAAGATTGATTTTACTCTGATCAGAGATGTACCACTGTACCCACAAGGCACGCACTCATCACTTACACCAAAGTGTAACGGGATGACCCATTTCACGGGAACTCGTGCCAAAACCTTCCATATGGTTCCCTCCGACTCCACAACACCCTCTTATGGGTTTCGTATCGTGTCTCGACGTGTCGAGTGCTCACCATACCCCCCCTTGAGCCTTCTTTGGTACAAGTCGCCCGCAGGCTTGCCCCTTGTACCCCTCCACTATGGTGCATAGAGCCGGAGTGTTCCACACTTCCAGTTAGGACTTACCCATTAGACTTGTGGTTGGTACGGAAGTGCTTTGCAACAGACCCCGCAGACCGGTCCTTATAGTGCCCCGGGTGCGACCAACCAGTTTCCGAGCTTGCACCCGGAACCCACCATACTTATAACATACCTAACTCCAACAGAGTCCAGAGACAAGAATAACGGGGTATTTCATATACCAGAATCCATCTAACTACGACTCATTCTTTACATCCTATAGCAGTTGTGCCGGTATATTGGGCACTAGCTAATATAATATTTGTAGAGTGACAAGGAGTTAAGGCTCAATAAGCATGGCTTGGGTTTGCACACAAGGACGGGGATCTAATAAATATAAGTGTAGGGCTTGATATTTGACTAATGCAATATTAACCTATGAGTTATAGCGATAATTTATTAAAACATGGGCTCAATATGATCAACTGTTTCAACATAGGTGGTCGATGACTTGCCTTGCTCAGCAAAGGGTGAAGGAGGAACCTCGGGATAGAACTCCGGATCTTCGACAACGTCGTAGTCTTCTCGATACGGAAAAGTAAACACAACATTCAATAAACAATCCAAAATCAAGCATACAAGCATACAAGTTGTTGTTGGATTTAAGTAAGGGAGATAGAGTCTTAAATTCTAGGGAATTGTTACTTAAATATTTAAGATTGATTCCTAATGAGATTTCTGAATTTATGACTTGATGTAATTTATTTTTCCCAGGGGTTTTTATTTCCTTTTTTTTAGAGATGAACTTAGAGAGGTATAAATTAGCCTTGATGTTTTTATGGTATCAAAAATAGTGACTTTAAATTATTAAGTCTTTTGAAGTTTGTTATCTAGCTTTAAGATAATTTCATAAAGTATGGATCTTTACTATTAAAAAGGGCTTTGTGTAATATGTTTTAATGAAACAAAGTGGGAAAAATGAATATTCTGTTTTTATTGTATTAAAATAGTAAACTCAAGTTGTTAGGTTTTCTGAAGTTATTATATAATTTGTCATGACATTTTTATAAAGTGTTTAACTTTTATTATATGAATTACTTAATTATCCTACAAGGGCTTTTGCAATATAGATTAAAGTGGGCAAAGTGAACATGTTACTTTTGTTACATTAAAACAGTGGAATAAAGTAATTAAGTCCTCTGAATCTATTCATGATATTTTTGTAAAGTGTTGCATTATTATTAATCATTTATCTTAAAGGGCCTTGGAAATAAATTAAAATGAGAAAAGTGAATTATTATATTTTTATTGGCTTATAAACAGTGTACTGGAGTCAATAGATCATCTAAAATTATTATATATAAATTTTTAAGAGTTTTTCTGAATGAAATAATAATTAAATCCTAAAGGGGTCTTAGAAATGTTATTTAATAAAATGTCTTGGACAAAATGGTCATCCCATTTTTATTGTATTAATAACAGTGAAATGGAGCCATTATATCCTCTGGAATTAATTTATAACTTTTTAAGGATCCTTCTGAATTATTTATTTAAAGTATTAATTAAACCCTAAAGGGGAATTTTCTTTATTATTTAATAAGGTTATTATGTGCCAAATAAACATATTGTTTTTGTTGCATAAATGTGTAGAGAATGAAAAGACAAATTTTCCAGAATTAAAATGGTGAAATTTGGAGTTAATTTGAGCAAGATATGAATTTTTAAAGTTTAAATCATTTTCTGAATTTTATTTAAAACCAGAAACAGCTGAGGGTCCACGGTGAGCGAGGTCCACCATGGACCCGCGCACTGTGCGCGTGGGCCGATCGCATCTGGACCGTTGGATCTGGATCCAACGGGCGGGTGCGATGCGGAGGCTTTTAAATTAAAACCGACGGCTCAGATGAGCCCGTACCGGTTCGATTAGAACTGAGGGCCCAGATTAGATCCTGTGGTGTTTTAATCTACGCCGCTCGATCCATATCGCACGGCTAGGGTTTCGTCCGGCATGCTCGCGGCACGGGGGAGACCGAGACCTTCGTCTCCGACTCCAGCCGAGCGGCGGCGAGCGATTCCCGGCGGCGGGGAGGGCTTCCGGCAGGGCTAGGGCCAAAAATGGAATCAGAAGAGCAAGGGGGCTTCAGGCGTACCGGCGGTGATGACGTTGAGGCAGTGGCGACGATCGGCGGCGAGAAGAGGCGGGAGAAACCTTCGGGTTGACGGTGGCGACGGTGATCCGGTGGCGGGGAACGCGAACGGAGGCTAGGCCGAGGGAGCAGTGGCAATGGCGGTCCCGGTGATGGCCTTGGCGAGGGCGGCGGTGGCCTGGAGCGCCGGCGAGGGGCTACCAGAGAGAGAGCAGAGGGAAAACCGAAAAGGAGGGCGGTGGCCTTCGGGATTGCGCCAACTAGGGCTCGGGTGGTGTGCTCGGGTTGCGGCGAGGCGGGGTGCTCTTATAGGGTCGTCGGCGGCAAGAAAGGAAGGCGGAGGGAGGGAAACCCGAGGTGTTTCCAATTCTACTCCGGCGAGGTTACTATAGCTCTCGGATTGGCTTCCAAATGGATGAAATCGCATCGGTTTTGGTTGGAAGTGAACCACCGGTGAACGGGGGTCAGGATCCCATGCCCAATTTTGTGGATTTGGGTGGCCGACGGCGATTAGGGCAAGGGGCCGACGGGAATGGAAGGGGGAGATCCCCTTCCATTGTTGAAGATGAATCTGACAGGTGGGTCCCACCTGTCGGCGAGCGCGCGCGAAGGAGTGAGGGGATGACAAGCGGGTCCGGTGTGTCAGCGGCAGAAGAGGGGGCGTCGGTGGCTGTCAGGTGGGGCCGGCCGAGGCGTGGGAGAGGAGAGAGATGGGGTTGGCGCCGACAGGCTGGCCCCGCCTATCAGCGAGAGGGGCATGCTGGGCTGGGCCGAAAGGCTTTTGGAGGGGAATTCAGGGTTTCAGCCCATTAAGATTTAAAATTCATTTTCTAATTAAAATAATTCCAGAATATCACTTATTTGATTAAGGCTTGAAGCACTGTTTCAAAAATTTTGTAAAAATTCTCAAAAATATTGCTTGGCCTCTAGTTTATCCCATAAAATTTTCAAGTCCAAATTTTGAATATTTACCTCTGTTTGGCTTTAATAGGGCTCTTTTAGGATTTTCTTAAATATCAATATTCAGAAATTCATTTAATATTATTTTTCCTTTATTTTATTCCCTTTTAATTTTGGGGTTGTTACAATCCTATCCCCCTTACAAAGAATCTCGTCCTCGAGATTCGAAGCGAACCTCGGGAAAACTAAGGGACGGAGTTCTACTGGGCTCCGGATTAGGAGATGGTGTTACATCAGAAGTAGGCAAAGCGATCTCCGGATCTAGGTTGGTCGAGATCAAATTGGGAGTATCCTTGGTTGTATCTGGGTAAGCAGCGTGGCGATCAGTTGATTCTGTTTTGTCATCATCTCCGCAAGTGTGGGATGATAGACAACAGGGGTCTGCTCATGTCCATAGTTAAGGGTTCAAAAAGAAGGTGCCAATAGTTAAGGGGAAATTGTTGTTGATTTTATTGGCCAAGATGAATAGTTTGACCTAAATGCTTACATATCTTATTTTAGTTCCTTATTAACTTGCACTCATACTTTATATTATTTTTAATATAAATGATTTATCATGTATTTTATTCACTCAATATTTATGTTGTAATATATTTTATTAATTAGTGTTAGAGGTTTAAGATGAAGTGATGTTGATTATATCTTATTGAATTCCTTGGTACCAAAAATTCAAGAAAATTTTTGGAACGCATTTTAATGCTTAGGAGAATTTTTAGGAAAATACTCTAGCAAATTGTTATTTTTAAATGAAATTTTTAGGCCTGTATTTTAGCTTTCCTCTTTCTTGATTTATGCTAAATCCTTTTCTTGAAATTTATTTATTAAGGGGAAATTTTATTTTTAATGCCTCGCGAAAATCAAGGTTTTACAATCCTAACTTCCTTAACAAGAATCTCGTCCCGAGATTCGGAAAGGCTAGAAGTAGAAGGTTAATGATAGGCTTCAAGTCTACATTTTCATAGATTGGTTTGGCTAAGTTAGGGCTTCCTTGACAGCCTTTCTTGACTTCATGATTGGAGTTGATCTTGCAGAATGGCGACGAACGAATCATATAGAGTTGAAGATAGAGGTAGATTCTCTCCTTTATATTGGGACTATGACGTAATAGTTTAGGGGAGGAAGATGGGAGTGATATTAAGCTTTATTTTTTTCAAAATGTATCGTTCTTGCGATTACATTTATGTTTATTTTTATTTAATCTTCACTCATGTCTTATATTCGACATGGGTGGCAATACAAGCAAGTAAAAGAAAACAATCAGTCGTAAAACTACGTCTACGGTAGCTCAGGGGATGGCTCGATCACGGGCTCGACGGAGATGGTCGGGGTGGTGGAACTGGAGGGTCCGGTGGGAGGTGCGCTGTGGGAAATCCTCTTGGGCCTCACGGTGGGGATCCGAAGGGGTGTCTTCTGGCGAGGCGGAAGAGGTGCGATCTCCTCAAGATCCTTCTTCAAGTCTTTGAGGTGCTGGCGGAGCTGGGTATTGACCATGGCGCCCTGGCGTAGGAGCTCGTTATGACGCCTCAATTCCTCCACCTCGAGGGTCAACTGGGGGTTCTGCTGGACTTGTCGACGGAGCTCAGCATTCTCGCGGGTCAGGTTCTCCGAAGTGTGGCGGTAGAAGTTGATGGTGTCGTGCTGGCTGTCTGCATCGAGAATGGCCTCTGTGTGAAGGTTGTCCATGGCCTCCAGAAGTCTCATGGTGCGGGCGATGGCGGAGTTGCTCTGCGTGAGGGGGCTGATGTAGATGCTGCGGTGACTCCCGGGTGTGCGCATGGGCATGAAGCGGTAGACGGTGTCGCGGAGGTGGCAGTCGTAGACCAGTCGAAGCTCGGCGAGGGACTGAAGAGCGGCTCGCTGGCTGGCCACCACGAAGGAAGGTCCTCCAACTCCATGGGTGTAGAAGGGTGGCTGCGTGGAGGAGGGGCGGATAACAACCGTGACCTCGCAGTAGCTCTCGTTCGCATCGGGAAAGATCCCGTGGAACGCGGGCTCATGGGGAAACCCCAAGAAGTCGACGAGCACGCGAAGCTCGCGGATGAATCCGGCCTCGTCACGAAGAGTCCCGCTCATGGTATGGACCGGCATCTACAAAAGAGACAAATTTTTGTGAAAACTTCAGAAGATGAGAAGGTAAGCAATTTGTAAGAAAATATGGTTAATATAAGTCCTAGGGTCAGGTCTGTTTGGCTTCCTACAGTCAAGTCGGCTCTGATACCATCTTGTCGCGCCCCGAATTAATAAATCAGGACTTTATTGAAATTCCATAGAAAATCAATAAAACAAGACGTTCATCATGCGACCACGTACAATACGGGCAATCATTCATGGTTCGTAGACCGCATTAATACAAAAGTGAATGAAAATGAAGAGAAACTAATAAAATCAAGGGTCCTAGATGAACGCCTCCTTCCAGTCTCGCCTTGACTGGGTCGCTACTCCAGACCTACATCCTCCTCGTAGTAGACGGGCTCTGATGTTGTAAGTCAACGGGGTGAGTACAGATGTACTCAGCAAGCCACCGAATGCAAATATAATGCAAGATAATAACAAGGGAGATAGTGGCTAGTTTTGCGGAAGCGAGTAATTTGTAAAGCAATTTAATGTGAACAATTTATTAGTACTGAAACATAAACATGTGTATGCATCATCATCTTCTAACTCGAGGGGTACAGTCAGCCCCACCTCGCTCAACAGTCCTTACATGCCATGAATAACTCAACCATTCAAACAATTGTAAACTAACTGCGAGTAGTCACACAACCCGCCCTTGACCGTGGGCTCGGCTTTTCGAAAAGATTGATTTTACTCTGATTAGAGATGTACCACTGTACCCACAAGGCACGCACTCATCACTTACACCAAATTGTAACGGGATGACCCATTTCACGGGAACTCGTGCCAAAACCTTCCATATGGTTCCCTCCGACTCCACAACACCCTCTTATGGGTTTCGTATCGTGTCTCGACGTGTCGAGTGCTCACCATACCCCCCCTTGAGCCTTCTTTGGTACAAGTCGCCCGCAGGCTTGCCCCTTGTACCCCTCCACTATGGTGCATAGAGCCGGAGTGTTCCACACTTCCAGTTAGGACTTACCCATTAGACTTGTGGTTGGTACGGAAGTGCTTTGCAACAGACCCCGCAGACCGGTCCTTATAGTGCCCCGGGTGCGACCAACCAGTTTCCGAGCTTGCACCCGGAACCCACCATACTTATAACATACCTAACTCCAACAGAGTCCAGAGACAAGAATAACGGGGTATTTCATATACCAGAATCCATCTAACTACGACTCATTCTTTACATCCTATAGCAGTTGTGCCGGTATATTGGGCACTAGCTAATATAATATTTGTAGAGTGACAAGGAGTTAAGGCTCAATAAGCATGGCTTGGGTTTGCACACAAGGACGGGGATCTAATAAATATAAGTGTAGGGCTTGATATTTGACTAATGCAATATTAACCTATGAGTTATAGCGATAATTTATTAAAACATGGGCTCAATATGATCAACTGTTTCAACATAGATGGTCGATGACTTGCCTTGCTCAGCAAAGGGTGAAGGAGGAACCTCGGGATAGAACTCCGGATCTTCGACGACGTCGTAGTCTTCTCGATACGGAAAAGTAAACACAACATTCAATAAACAATCCAAAATCATGCATACAAGCATACAAGTTGTTGTTGGATTTAAGTAAGGGAGATAGAGTCTTAAATTCTAGGGAATTGTTACTTAAATATTTAAGATTGATTCCTAATGAGATTTCTGAATTTATGACTTGATGTAATTTATTTTTCCCAGGGGTTTTTATTTCCTTTTTTTAGAGATGAACTTAGAGAGGTATAAATTAGCCTTGATGTTTTTATGGTATCAAAAATAGTGACTTTAAATTATTAAGTCTTTTGAAGTTTGTTATCAAGCTTTAAGATAATTTCATAAAGTATGGATCTTTACTATTAAAAAGGGCTTTGTGTAATATGTTTTAATGGAACAAAGTGGGAAAAATGAATATTCTGTTTTTATTGTATTAAAATAGTAAACTCAAGTTGTTAGGTTTTCTGAAGTTATTATATAATTTGTCATGACATTTTTATAAAGTGTTTAACTTTTATTATATGAATTACTTAATTATCCTACAAGGGCTTTTGCAATATAGATTAAAGTGGGCAAAGTGAACATGTTACTTTTGTTACATTAAAACAGTGGAATAAAGTAATTAAGTCCTCTGAATCTATTCATGATATTTTTGTAAAGTGCTGCATTATTATTAATCATTTATCTTAAAGGGCCTTGGAAATAAATTAAAATGAGAAAAGTGAATTATTATATTTTTATTGGCTTATAAACAGTGTACTGGAGTCAATAGATCATCTAAAATTATTATATATAAATTTTTAAGAGTTTTTCTGAATGAAATAATAATTAAATCCTAAAGGGGTCTTAGAAATGTTATTTAATAAAATGTCTTGGACAAAATGGTCATCCCATTTTTATTGTATTAATAACAATGAAATGGAGCCATTATATCCTCTGGAATTAATTTATAACTTTTTAAGGATCCTTCTGAATTATTTATTTAAAGTATTAATTAAACCCTAAAGGGGAATTTTCTTTATTATTTAATAAGGTTATTATGTGCCAAATAAACATATTGTTTTTGTTGCATAAATGTGTAGAGAATGAAAAGACAAATTTTCCAGAATTAAAATGGTGAAATTTGGAGTTAATTTGAGCAAGATATGAATTTTTAAAGTTTAAATCATTTTCTGAATTTTATTTAAAACCAGAAACAGCTGCGGGTCCACGGTGAGCCAGGTCCACCATGGACCCGCGCACTGTGCGCGTGGGCCGATCGCATCTGGACCGTTGGATCTGGATCCAACGGGCGGGTACGATGCGGAGGCTTTTAAATTAAAACCGACGGCTCAGATGAGCCCGTACCGGTTCGATTAGAACTGAGGGCCCAGATTAGATCCTGTGGTGTTTTAATCTGCGCCGCTCGATCCATATCGCACGGCTAGGGTTTCGTCCGGCATGCTCGCGGCACGGGGGAGACCGAGACCTTCGTCTCCGACTCCAGCCGAGCGGCGGCGAGCGATTCCCGGCGGCGGGGAGGGCTTCCGGCAGGGCTAGGGCCAAAAATGGAATCAGAAGAGCAAGGGGGCTTCAGGCGTACCGGCGGTGACGACGTTGAGGCAGTGGCGACGATCGGCGGCGAGAAGAGGCGGGAAAAACCTTCGGGTTGACGGTGGCGACGGTGATCCGGCGGCGGGGAACGCGAACGGAGGCTAGGCCGAGGGAGCAGTGGCAATGGCGGTCCCGGCGATGGCCTTGGCGAGGGCGGCGGTGGCCTGGAGCGCCGGCGAGGGGCTACCGGAGAGAGAGCAGAGGGAAAACCGAAAAGGAGGGCGGTGGCCTTCGGGATTGCGCCAACTAGGGCTCGGGTGGTGTGCTCGGGTTGCGGCGAGGCGGGGTGCTCTTATAGGGTCGTCGGCGGCAAGAAAGGAAGGCGGAGGGAGGGAAACCCGAGGTGTTTCCAATTCTACTCCGGTGAGGTTACTATAGCTCTCGGATTGGCTTCCAAATGGATGAAATCGCATCGGTTTTGGTTGGAAGTGAACCACCGGTGAACGGGGGTCAGGATCCCGTGCCCAATTTTGTGGATTTGGGTGGCCGGCGGCGATTAGGGCAAGGGGCCGACGGGAATGGAAGGGGGAGATCCCCTTCCATTGTTGAAGACGAATCTGACAGGTGGGTCCCACCTGTCAGCGAGCGCGCGCGAAGGAGTGAGGGGATGACAAGCGGGTCCGGTGTGTCAGCGGCAAAAGAGGGGGCGTCGGTGGCTGTCAGGTGGGGCCGGCCGAGGCGTGGGAGAGGAGAGAGATGGGGTTGGCGCCGACAGGCTGGCCCCGCCTGTCAGCGAGAGGGGCATGCTGGGCTGGGCCGAAAGGCTTTTGGAGGGGAATTCAGGGTTTCGGCCCATTATGATTTAAAATTCATTTTCTAATTAAAATAATTCCAGAATATCACTTATTTGATTAAGGCTTGAAGCACTGTTTCAAAAATTTTGTAAAAATTCTCAAAAATATTGCTTGGCCTCTAGTTTATCCCATAAAATTTTCAAGTCCAAATTTTGAATATTTACCTCTGTTTGGATTTAATAGGGCTCTTTTAGGATTTTCTTAAATATCAATATTCAGAAATTCATTTAATATTATTTTTCCTTTATTTTATTCCCTTTTAATTTTGGGGTTGTTACAATCCTATCCCCCTTACAAAGAATCTCGTCCTCGAGATTCGAAGCGAACCTCGGGAAAACTAAGGGACGGAGTTCTACTGGGGCTCCAGATTAGGAGATGGTGTTACATCAGAAGTAGGCAAAGCGATCTCCGGATCTGGGTTGGTCGAGATCAAATTGGGAGTATCCTTGGTTGTATCTGGGTAAGCAGTGTGGCGATCAGTTGATTCTGTTTTGTCATCATCTCCGCAAGTGTGGAATGATAGACAACAGGGGTCTGCTCATGTCCATAGTTAAGGGTTCAAAAAGAAGGTGCCAATAGTTAAGGGGAAATTGTTGTTGATTTTATTGGCCAAGATGAATAGTTTGACCTAAATGCTTACATATCTTATTTTAGTTCCTTATTAACTTGCACTCATACTTTATATTATTTTTAATATAAATGATTTATCATGTATTTTATTCACTCAATATTTATGTTGTAATATATTTTATTAATTAGTGTTAGAGGTTTAAGATGAAGTGATGTTGATTATATCTTATTGAATTCCTTGTACCAAAAATTCAAGAAAATTTTTGGAACGCATTTTAATGCTTAGGAGAATTTTTAGGAAAATACTCTAGCAAATTGTTATTTTTAAATGAAATTTTTAGGCCTGTATTTTAGCTTTCCTCTTTCTTGATTTATGCTAAATCCTTTTCTTGAAATTTATTTATTAAGGGGAAATTTTATTTTTAATGCCTCGCGAAAATCAAGGTTTTACAGAGACCTCATTGTTTTTCAGGCTCTCGCTTTGGAGGTAGATCACGCATGTTTTATCATGATTCATACCCTATGCATGATCAATCTACTTCTTTACCTGGTTCTTGAGTTTTACCATGCTGGATTCCTTAACAGTTTTTCACTCACCCCAACACTTAGCATTCGAGATCTTTTAGCATGTTTTGAGGGGGAGTTGTGTAGCACTGCATGAGCTTCTGTTATATGATTAATTGCTTTTACAAGTACATGCTTTGTTATGCCTTTGATATATTGTCTTTAATACTATTGATTTCACTTGGCTTGTTTACATCTGATATTTGTCATGAGCATGGTTTTTATTTGTGAAAATTTGAAAATTATCACTGCTTAGTCTAGAAACTAGCATGAATAGGTTGATTGCTTTTGCTATCTTTACATAACTGATAGCTAGGTCCTTTTCACTTGGATGCTAATAAGTAACTTGATCATCTTAAAAATATTGTGCTGAAAATTAAAAAAATGAAAAATGAATGAAAATGAAAAAGAATGATATTCCTGGTGTTTTGTGCTGAAATTGAAAAGATCTGGGTGGGTTTGCTTTGTCGCACTACTTTGTTCTGGACTTCTTACCATAGCACTTTGGTATGAACTAGGACATTGAAGTGTATACCGAGACCATTGTTTTAAGCTTTTGATGGTTTCAACCTAGGCTTAGCATGGTCGGTTAGCATAAGGTTGACTTGCAAATAACTCCTGGCACTACAATGAAAAATAAAAAATCAAAAGTTTGAATCAATTGCATGTCAAGTTTGCTGAAGCTCCTTGTAGTGGGATATGCTTATCTGGTTAGTATTTGATTAGCTTTTGCATCTCATGCCTTGCCATGTCTAGTATGCTAGTCTGAGTGGTGATGCTTTTATTTGCTAAAATTTGAAAATGCTTGCTCATGCTTTTGTTTAGATAGTATTCTTCTGAGTGTTTCATTCAGTACTTTTAGACAATATTCAAGGCCAATGCTTGTTTGTACTATAATTGGAGTTACTCATGTTTCAGAAGCTTGCATCTATACTCTACCCTCACACCCCTCTTTTCATCTTTTTATCACCTTGATACTTGCATTGCCAAAGGGGGAGAAATTGTTTACATGATGCTTTTGGATGCTTTTGGATGATAGCTTGGTTAAGGGGGAGTAATGGCTTTCATGATGCATTGATACTTTTGCCAACAAAGATGCTTTGCATGAGCTTTTGCCAAAGAGGGAGATCTTTTATCAAGTGACATGTTTCTGCTCTTTTCTGAGTTTTTATGGTCACTTGTGCGCTTAACTTGAAACTTTCATCATGGCTTTGCTTGGGGTTGTCAATGCACTCATCAAGGAGGAGATTGTGAAAGCAAATGAGGTCGCACTATGGTTTCTGTCTTTATGATGAGTGATTGATAAGGTTGAGCGATCTGGTCAGATCAGTGAGTGATGGCTTGATTGCATCGATGAGATCGATGTGTGGTTATGGAGAGTGGATGCCAAGGAGATTGGTGTGCATTGCGTCTCTTGTTTCGGCTTGTCTCATGTGTGCAGGATGGAGATGCTAACCAACTGTCAATGGCAGGTGATCAAGGGTCGAGCGGGGAGCTCAATGCTAGAGGATCAAGGATGTCGGGTGAAGTTGGAGATGATCTCATGAGTGGACGAGGAGATAGAGCAAGACATGGACAGACTGATGGTCGAGACAAGGTGATGGTCAAGTCAGCAAAAGGAAAGCCAGACCAAGTGATTAGGCTGCTCGAGGGGAACGAGAGCGGGAGAGACTTGTTGGCGGTCGAGTTCGCAGATTGGCGTCACATGTCGGCAATCGGGGAGGCATTGTCGGTTTTTTTCTAAAAATCGTCTCATCGTTAAATGTGTTTTAATTCCAATAATTAGGAGTCTTTTTGTCTTTAGTAATTTAGAGTAAAGTGTGAACTTTTAGTATTTTTCAGAATTTCCAAATTCTAAAAATATATTAAAAGGGTAGAGTCAATTTGTAATAAAATTAAGTAGAGTTGAATATGGGTAATTTTCAGAATATACATGTCTGAAAATATCTCATGTTTATTTGTGTTAAATTGAAATACTTGAGGGTCTTTGTGTAAAAGGTTCCCTTAGGGTGGCCTATAAAAGAGGGTCCAAGGCCTAGGGTTAAAGGCCTCCTCCCCTTTTTGGCTGTTCACTTTGGGTGCTGAACTTTTAATCAAGATATCTTTAGATCAAATGCATGTTTATTTCTCTTAGCAGTCGGCTACTTTAATTCGTGTTGTGCGCCACTTCTCCAGAAATTTTGGACGCCTTGGTTGTAGTTCATTTATCTGCTGCTGAACAAGATTGTTGACAAGGTTCTTCAGGCAAAGCTTCATTGCTATCTGCGTTATAATCAAGTGCATGGCGTTTGTGATTATTGCTTGAACCTTTCTGGTATGTGTCTGCACTGATCAAAACAAGAGTCTCTTGTTGTTTGATCCTTCATCAAATACTCTTCCATGAGATTACTATTGGCAGAACTGTAGTCCATCATAATTTTTGTGATTAGCCACTGACTTTAGTTTCATTCTTCACTGTTTTATCTTCCAGGTTGATCTGTTCTTGTCTTGGCTGTACATTGATTAGTTTTCTGTATGTGATTTTTCTTATGCTGTAAACTGAATGTCTTTATTTAGATGAGTCTTTTGGCACTGCATTCAAAATGTACAATGTTTGTCTCATTTGTTCAGAACTAAATGCCGGTAACAAGTGTTGTTTGGTTGCCATCAACCATAGCTAGCCTCTGTTTGTGCATGAGTTTCTATAAGTGTTTGTACCTGGTCCGAAGCAATCTTTTCTAGCAGCCCATTGTTTAGAATCTTTTTTGCTGAACACTTTGTAGCTACACTATCAAATATTTTTGCATCAGTTCATTCTCTATGCATCTGTTAGCTGTACTGTTCATAATTTATTCTGAACACTGTTCTATTTTCAGTTCTTGGCTAAAACATTGATTGGATGGTATATTAATCTTGATGCATAGACAATCTGTTTACCTACTGCTATGAGTTGAATTTTGCTGATTTTTTCGTTCATTCTATTTGGATTCATAATCAGACTTCATTCAAATTGATTAGACAATATTCAGTGCAAGAAAATCATATCCTGTTGTGAGTGTTTGATAAATTTAGTTTTTATATTTCCAGCTCTTGATTCTTTACTGTATGCATCTAAGTTGTGAAGTAATGCATGTACAGTTTTGTACTGCAGTTAATCTGAAGTTTGCATGAAATGTTTCTGGTTTTACCACTGAATTCAGATTATCACATTTTCATTTACCAACCAATTTGATTTATATACCGGTACTTCGGTATTGATTAAAAAGTGAGACAAATAGAAACAAACTTGAAGCAATCTTGTTTTCTGCCATTTGTGAAACCAATCGGAGTATCAGAGTCTGACTGAATCAATTCGGTGATTCAAACTCCAACTGAGCCCAAAAGTTGGCAAACCATTCTTCGACTAGAACAGTTCGGCAGTTGATACTCCGAACTGGAGGAAAATTTCAAATTGCATTGGTTCTTTGTTTGGAATCTTATTGTGATCATCAATTTTGCTACTTAAACTTTTAGGGGTGCGTTGGGTGATCTGAAGAGGCCATCATATTTGCAAGAATTTGTCGAGGCGCCTATTCACCCCCCTCTAGTCACCATTCCGATCGCACACTTTCAATTTCACCGGTACGGGTCCCCGATAGGACTCCTACTAGTTCTACCACCCATTGGTTTGTGCGAGGCAATTAGGCTTCAGCCAACTCCCACCCCATATGTCCTTCGTCAATCAGGTTCACACTCGTTGGAAAGTCAGGGATGCCTTGGAGTGGGATCATCTCTCGCATATCACCGATGGGATTCCTGTCGGTGACCTTATTTCCTAGACAGCCTGCTGGGCATCTTCCGTTATCTTCTGTCGATGGTGGGGCGAGCTGAAGAAACACCTTTTCAATCATTCTTCACTAGTCTATCGGCGGTGGATCTATCTAGGCAATGCTGATGCAGGGCTCGAGGTGGATACTTCTACTCATGCTTTTCATTTTGCATTGCCTTTCTCCATCTGATTAACTTTGTATTTTGTAGGAAGATGACCATAATGCCCCCTCTGATGAGCGCTAGTAGCCGATCGATATGATACGGGCCAGTATCGGCCCCTACAAACTTGGGTGCTGGCATCCCTACTCCCATGGCGTGGGTAAATAGAAGACAGTCCTAGGTCATTGACCGCGTTGCAGGTGGTCAAAGCTACTCGATGAGCTTTGTAACCTTGTATAGGGCCTTCTGACTTCTAATTTGAAACTTGTCCTCGCAATGTTCTTTTCTTTGAACTCTCGAAACTGATCTCGAGATTTTTTGTGCCTTTTGCGAACGATGCTTCAGCATCGGCCATCTAAAGGCGATACCATTGGTATCGGCTATCTTGCGTGTAGATTTCTAGGTGTTTATCTAAACGCTTGGAAAGTATTTCTTCAAGTATTTTCCATTCAACAATTTCCCGAATACTTTTTCGTCCAAACCTTCAAGCAAATAGGTGTTTCTAGGCACCACTATATATATCCAAAATGGTCCATCCCAATTGAGGGACCACTTACCGAACTGATTGTTCTTAGACCCGATCGGTAAGATAAGTTTCCATACGATTTCTCCTTGTTCAAATGATTTTGGCACCACCTTTTTATTGTAGAACCTAGCGACCCTTGCCTTATTTTCCTCAACGTTCTCAAGGGCTCTTAATCGAACCTATTCTATATCGTCTAGACCATTTGTCATTAGATTATAATAATCATCGGCTATGAGTTGGCCTTGCAATGTGACGCTTATCGAGCCGATGTTATTTTCCCATGGTAATACTGCTTCATGGCCATAGACTAATTTATATGGTGGTACTTGGGTGGATCCGTGACACGCCACCCGATAAGCCCAGAGTGCTTCTAATAGGGACCGATGCCATCGCCTCGGTTGTTCATTGATTTTATGCTTTATTAACTTGATCAAACTCTTATTGGATGCTTTCGCTTGACTGTTGTCCTGCACATAATATGGTTATGAATTTAAGAGCTTGATCCCCATACCGATTGTGAATTGCTGGAACTCCTCTGACACGAAAATTGTCCTCTGATCTGTGGTGATGGTTTGTGGGATCCCAAACCGATATATTATATGTTCTTTGATGAATTCAATAGCATCAACGGATGTAACTTTCTTGAGCGGAACGTCCTCTACCCATTTCGTGAAATAATCGGTGGCTGCTATTATGAACTTGTGACCCTTGCCTGACATTGGGTAAATATGGCCAATCATATCGATGACCCACCCTTTGAATAGCCATGGTTTAATTACCGGGTTCATTGCCGATGCAGGTGCCCTCTGAATGGCTCTGAACTTCTAACAGTCCTAACATCCCTTGTAATACCTTATGTAGTCTTCTACCATAATCGGCCAAAAGTAACCTGCTCTCCGAAGCAACCAGTTCATTTTCTGAGCCGACTGGAGTGTTCCACATATGCCATCGTGTACTTCACACATCACCACTTTTGCTTCTTCGATGCCTATGCACTTGAGGAGAACCCCATCGGTTGTTCGATGGTATATGTCTTCGTCGAGTAGGATGTATTTCGTTGCTTGATATTTGAGTTTTCTGGGTACCGGTGTTGAAGGATTCTCCAAATAGTTAATAATGTCGTACCTCCAATCGTCGGCTTCTATCTCTGCGATCTCCACCTCGATTGGTCTGGCCATAGGCTTATATCCTGATGTCATTTGGGCCAAATCATTCGCTTCTGAGTTCTGCTCTCTCAGAATATGAGTGAGAATGACACCTTGGTAACTTGTCATTACAGACTAGCATAGATCATGGTATTCTTTTAGTACGTCATCCTTGCATTCATACTGATCTGATAGTTGCTTCATAAATAACAAGGAGTCCCCGAGCATTTCAATCGTGTTAGCGCCCACTTCTTCCAATAGCTGTAACCCTTTCAACACTTCTTCATACTCGGCCTGATTGTTGGTGGAGAATGACTTGATAGTGTAGGTAAAATCAAATAATGCCCCCTGAGGGGAGACGATTACTAGGTCGATACCACATCCGTGCCAGCACACCGATCCATCAAAGAACAACATCCATGGTGCCGACTCAACATGGGTCACTACCTCATCCCTTTGTTGAACTATGAAATTGGCTATCGCTTGCCCTTTTACCGCCTTAGCTGATTCATATCTAATATCAAACTCAGTTAGAGCGAGGACCCATTTCTCGATACGCCCTTTTAATATTGAGGCCAATAGCATGTACTTAATGATATCGGTCTTACACACTATGGTACATACATAAACAAAGCTTATCCACTGTAGGGTATAGGGTCTCAACATCTAGTAGCCTTCTGCAGAGATAGAATATTACCCTCTCCTTATCGACCTCCTAAATTAGAACTGCCCCGATGGCTTCATTGTCGGCTGATAAATATAACCTGAACGGAGTTCCTTTATGTGGTGGCATTAATATTGGTGGTGAACTTAAGTACTCTTTGATTTCGTCAAACGCCCTTTGCTACTTGTCTTCCAATGCAAACTCCTGATTAGGCTTCAACTTCAATAGCAGAGTAAACAGCTCTATTTTCCTTGAGAGGTCAGCTATGAACCTTCTGAGAAAATTTATCTTCCCGATTAATGATTGCAATTTAGTTTTATCGGTAGGGGGTTGAGTATTCTTAATTGCCTCGATACTTTGCTGGCTTATCTCAATTCCTCTTTTGTGCAAAATAAAGCCTAGAAACTTCCCCGCCGATACACCAAAGGCACACTTTTTGGGATTCATTTTCAACACGTATTTCTTGGCCCTCTCTAGAACTTGATGTAGATCGGCCGCGTGGTCTTGAATGCTCTTGATTTTACCACGACGTCATCAATGTATATTTCCACGACGTCATGATAAATATAGATCATGGCTCTCTGGTAAGTCGCTCTAACATTTTTCAAACCGATGGTCCTCACCACCCACTCATATAGTCTGATAGCGCTCAAGCATCAGAAGGTTGTCATGTGGATGTCCTCCTCAGCCATGAAGATCTGATTATATCATGTGTTTCTGTCCATGAAGCTGATAATCTTGTGACCCGATGCAACGTCCACGAGCAAGTCCGCAATCGACATTGGGTACTCATCCTTTGGGGTTTCTTTGTTTATCTCTCTGAAGTCAACACATATTCTGAGCTTCCCGCTTTTCTTCCATAATGGTACAATATTTGACACCTATTATGCATATCGGAATGGTCTTATGAACATTGCATCATATAATCTTGTAATGTCGGCTTTGATATCTGGGTATATTTCTGCTTTGAACCGCTGAGGTGATTGCTTGAATGGTCGATATCCTTATTTTTTGGTAGCCAATATTCTACAATCGATCGTCTTAAACTTGGCATTTCATGATACTCCCATGCAAAGCAATCCCGATACTCTTGAAGTAACATGATTAGTCCATTTTTTTATCTCATCGGTGAGTTGGACACTTACGAAGGTTGGTCTCGGTCTATCACTAGGTCCGATGTCTACTTCTTGGAACTTATCGATTACAGCGAACCTTTGACCAAGTTTACCCCTACTTCATTGATGTCATCTTCACAAGGTGAACTTGGGCTGTTTACTGTAGGTCGGTATGACTTCATCATTCGTAACTATAATGATGCCACTGTCTCAAGTCTAGCCTGATGGATGGATAGAGTCTAGGTCCCACTGGTCGTGCCAAAAAGTGTGTTGGTGTCTTTTTTTATCACACTTTCACACACGCGTGGCCTGGAAGATCTGCTTAGCTCTAGTGCAGGTCCTACAATCTCAAAAAAGAGTTCAAGGTGTGCAAATCAGTTTGACCCTGCAACTGATAAGGAAATAGAGAAAATGACATTAGTAGCATAGCCGATCGACTATCAAGCTGATGATTGCGGTGAAGATAAAACAATCGTGAGCGAATAATGCCAATCGACCATAAAGTCGATGACCAAGGCAGAGCAACCGTGGAAAACGCGTGATTGGCCGATGAGATGGACAATCTACGCATATGGGTCGATGAGCATTTCCGGATGGCAGATAGGATATAACATTGATTTGAAGATAACTTATCGGCCTGTACTTCGACATAAATAAATAAAACATGCCAGATAACATGTCAGTGTCCTCAAAATCATCACAATAACAAGATTGGACCTAACCAAGACAATAGCTAATCACGAGGAACTTAACAATACTTCAAAGCATTGGGCACACTTTATTTAGATAAACAGTATACAACATGAAGAAGATACAATAAAAAGAGATGTCAGACCTAACTGATGAATCCTTAGACTACCACACCTAAATCACATCATTCTAAGAGATCAAACTGATGCAACCTTAGAACTAGCCAATATACTGAGATAAATTGGCGATCATATTGTTTCAACCGATGCCTCGAGAGATCAAATTGATGAAGCCGTGAGAACACTAACCAAGTCGATACAATCGTTAGGGTGACTGAACTCACCTCTTCACCAGAGATCGGAACGATGCATCCCATCTCCGAGTGCCAAACCTCACCAGGATTAATCTTAGGAAGCCAAGGGTGGCGATGCGCCGAAGAATTGTTTATATGGTTTGTTGTTGTTTTTGACCTAACTAATGGATACATATTTATAGTCCGGAGACTTGCCATCGAAGCAATCTACCCTAACCGATTTCGTATAATCTTTATCTTTCTTTCAGATTTATCTCCATCGGTTTCTTCATATCCGATCATGTTACACGTCATGGACAGACTTCTTTGACCATTTTTGATCGGACCTCTTTGACTTCTTTTGACCGTATGGTATTCTTGGTGGGTCCTGGGCTTTACCAAATTTTGGTGTCAGCAAATACTCAGGTATTTGCATGCTTACCAAATGGTAGACAATCAAATTTGGCTAAAACCATGTAGGATTCCATATCTACAACAAATGGACTTATGAGCACAACAATGTTATAAACTGTAGGAAAATGTATCATCTGTGAATAGAATGTAGGAAACCATTTATTGTTGTTGGAATATAAAGTGAGTTGTCATCTTTCCCTATAACCTAAGCTTTGGGGTTGAATGGATTGACATATGTAGCCTAGTGTGGGTTAAATTGATCGGTACACACATGTAAATCAATAATAATAGTCTGTCGTTGTAATCTTAGATCCATACTGTCATTTCTTTGTGTTAAATTACTCCTTCTAATCACATAACAATGTTTTTTTGTCATAAAAAACTGACAAAACTTCTTGTCTCCCGAATTATTTCTGTACTTGTACTAACTAAATCAAATCTTGCTGCTCCCAAGCCAAAATGGGAGCATAGTTTTATGTTAAATCTATTCTCTTATTTAAAAATGGTACCAAAACCAAGTGAATGTTAACTTACTCCAAAAAATAAGCTAGGATCTGGTTATAAAGAAACTAACTAATTCTGCAAAACATCGTGGCTAGAAACCAACTAATTCATAAATCCTAGAGCTAAGGAATCCTCTAAAAATCGCACGAGGAAGAAATCTCATACTCCTACGGCAAGAACTGATGGAACCTAAATTTTGAGGTCAAAACTTAGAAGCACAAACCAGAGACCACGACCTTCAGTGCAGGCCACCGCTCGCCGCTAGCCACCTCCACACACCGCACGACCTCCGCGAGCAGTCGCACCCACCTCTCCTCCTGCTCCTCCGTGGCGGGAGGTGGCGGCATGCTGGCCTGGCACGGTGGGGAGGCACACGGAGGTGGCTGTGGCAGAGGAGGTGCACAGAGGTGACGGCGACTGGGAGGTGCAGAGGCACCGGTGACAGGGCTACGCTGATGAAAATTAAAAAAGCCGACAGAAATAGAACCTCATCATATATATGTGTAACCAAAGCCATATATAAAATACAAAATAAGATCCTATAATCAGAAAATTCATACAATAAACTTATTTTTACTTAATTATATAACTTTAATATATGTTGTTTTTTACAGAATATATTAAATATCAATGGATGGAAGACGAACATGCATATATGCGAGCAATACATATGACGAATTGACAAAATTTATCGTAACCCTTGATTTACTTTTCACTAATTACTATTTAGTAATTATGTATATTAATATTTAGACATTGCTGAGATTTTATTTTTTTATCTGAGTAAGTACACGCTTAAGTTAATTCGGATGTGGTATGTAGCAGCGGTGCCTACATTGCACATCGTCCTAATCAACGGCCTTGTATATATGCAGCCGGTGATTTTAAAATCCTACTTCTCAAAGATCAATCTGAGCTGGTTCAATAATACATGCATGCTTGGTATGTAGTGTACTTTCTTCGTAATGAGTGAGAACTCAATTGTTTGTTCGTTAGCGTCGACCTAGCTAGAGCAATTTGTCACAATACATCGATTTCCACATGCATGCGTACAAGTGTGTACACATGCAGGCTGGAGCTATTATTCAGAAATCGAGCTCATCCCAGCTATGTGTGTATGGAGTATTGTTCACATACCATGCATATGCTCCATCCGGTGGGCGGTGGTGTATCTGCATGTCCATCGATCTGCCCATGATCAATAGCCTAAATATAAACTAAGAGTAAGAGTATATATCTATCTATAAGCAAGTTACTGTTTCTACCTAAAACCTTATATACAAACTATTATAAACTATGTTGATTTCTAAAAATCAATCAGTTTATAACAATATCTATCTCTATAATCTCAATTCATATATATTTTAAATGAGATTTAAAAAGTGTTTCTACTTTTGAGAGAAATGAGAGGTAATTTAGAGGATAAGGAATCATTTATTAATACTATTGCGGTGTGATTTTTTAAATCAAAGATCAGATTTGATCGTATACACACACCTATACAGCTGCATGTACGAAAAATGACAGCTTGAAGAAAGCAATGCTAAAACAATAGTCCAACCTTTCGTCCATCATCCAGGCTGAAAAATAGTCGACGAGAGATATATCGAGCACTTGATATTATTGCGTAAAATGGACAGGAATATGCAGCTTGCCGGCACGAATGGATGACCGAATTCAACCCAGTCGATCTATTCCATCCTGGCAAAATCTTGTTTTATCCTATCTCTTGCAAACAACTGGCCCATGCATTGCATATCATGCACATCGATTAAGGACAACCAAGCAACCAGCAGCCATGCATGCTAGGTCGGCTATAAATACCAGAAGCCCCAATGCAAGTAAACCATCCCAAAGCAACACGAGCAAGCTAGCTAGCAAAAGCAGCTTATCTATCACCGGCCAGTAGCAACTGCTACAAGCTAGCACGATCCCTTAGTCACTTGAGTCAGTGTAACGAGAACAATGGCTTGCAAGGTTGCTCCCCTTCTTGCTCTGAGCCTCCTCCTCTTCGCCGTCGCCGTGCACGGCTGCGCGCCTTACTGCCCCGGGCCTGTAGTAGTGCCGACGCCGCCCGTGGTGCCGACGCCGTCGCACCACCACCATCGCCGTGGCAGCTGCCCGATCGACGCCCTGAAGCTGAGGGTGTGCGCTAACGTGCTCAACGGAGTGCTCGGCGTGAAGATCGGACACGGCCCCGACGAGTGCTGCCCTTTGATCGCCGGGCTCGCCGACCTCGACGCCGCAGTCTGCCTCTGCACTGCCATCCGGGCCAACGTGCTCGGCATCCACCTCAACCTCCCCGTCGATCTCAGCCTCATCCTGAACAACTGCGGCAAGATTTGTCCATCCGACTTCACCTGCCAGTAATTAAGCTCGATCGATCTATCGTCAAATGCTCAGTTTCATGCAATGGCTGTCAGTTGTCAGCTGTCGAGGCAGCTAATTAAATTGCATGAATAGTCATGAATAATTACATTTCCGTATTTACACTTCATACGTACGTTGTAACATGTATTGATTTTACCATCGATCATTGAATCAATGGACACTTATTTGTTGTGAGTTGAGTTGCATGTAAAAGTACTATTTATACCCAATACTATATTGTTGTGAAGGAGATATATATTGTATCATGACTCGTGACTTTCATGTTCGCTTTTCTTTCTTATCAAAATATAATCGCCACGTGTTATTCTCACTTCCTCTACCGTGATAATTTTTTACCATCTATCTTATTCATCAGTCGTCTATATATTATATCTACCCTATTAATTCATTCTATTTATGTCTATTGTCCTCCTATTTTTATGGATCTGGAACCAGCAAACAGAGCTCCTCCGCGATCTTGAGCCGCTCGGGCTATCTTCTGCATATGTTTTTGTGTTAGTTTGTTAATTTGTTAGTTAATTTGATGGATCTGCTGCAGGGTAACCATGTTACAAAAGAAGGATTTGGTTAGCCTATGCGTCGGTAGTTCTCTACTTCTTTCAGAAAGATTCGTTATTTAGCAGCGACAAATCTAGAGCTCGAAATAAAATCAAGCATACAGGAATTACTCAAAACAAGTGATGAAAAGGTTTAGATAGTTTTCATCCTAAACTGTTAAAAAAGAATTCGATTCGGATTTTTTATATGGATTCGGATAAAGATCATTTTACATGGAAATGGATATGAATATAATAGGATATTCGGTATAACTCTTATTCCCATTATTAAAAAACACATATGACCCCATTATTTATAAACCTTCAATTTGCTTAATTTTGCTTTAGAATTTGCACTCATTTTAGTCCCTCTTTCTCATTCACTCATTATCTCTCAAGAGAAGCCATCCTCTCACCGCCTCTGCCCCCAATCCCCTATAGTCACCGCCCCACTCGGCAGGGGCGGACCCACCATGGTGAATGTTTTGCAAAAAAATCATGTATAACATTTGCAAATCAAATCAAAAAGTGGATATTAGCATCCATGGTTACACAAAACAATTCATTTCTTTGTGGAGAAAGAGCCTCTACACAAACACTACAAAAATGGCCGACGGAAGTTATTGGGGCATTTTGCCAAGTCAGCAAAAACAACAATAACTTCTGTCGGCTAATATATGGCCGACGAAAGTTAACGGAAAAAACAGAAAAAAGAAAAAACCCGTAACTTTCGTCGGCCAAACATTGGCCGACGAAAGTTAGCTTTTTTCTTTTTTTCTTTTTTTTTCTTTTCTTTTTCATTTTTTTTCTAGTTCTCCCCTTCACATTCACATCCAAATTTCAATATTTAGACAATTTCAGCACAATTTCACATCCAAATTACAATATGAATTTCAACATTTAGACAATTTCAACACAATTTCAGGTTATTTACAAACATATCACAATAGTCTGTTGCTACTCTTATTCCTAGTTTGTCTAATCACAATTTTAGGGTCACTCGAAAAGAATTCACCAATTGCATACAACTCTGTCTGTCTCTCTGCCTATTGTTCCACTTGGAAAAACAGGCGTCGATTTAACCAATCTTTGTGACTACATCACATACTGAATTCGACCTTCCAACTTCTGTAACCTGAGGCCTGCAACGATGAAGTACTTCAGATCACTGAACAGTTTTACAACCACACAAAAACATTCAAGTAGACATTCTAAACCAGATGACAGATTATAGCAATATCTTGTAACATGCATACTTAATCGATGTCGTTCTTGAATTAAATGCAGTGCTGTAAAAATCAGACACTTTCTCCGCGCCTGAAAAACTTGCTAAGCATGCCTCCAATGGGACTCTAGGCCTCACAATTTCTTCATTAGACCTGTCATGGAAACAAAGCTCATCAGTGCTCAATGTTGACAGCCTGTGACTTAGTGACCTCACATCTTCATGCAGGCTATCAAAGGCCACATCCATAAAGATATCAACCTGTCCATGAAACATTAAGATAAGAGATGAATGTATTGAAATAATAAATGCCTAACTAGTAGATCCATGTATTACTGGCATAACATTTGTGATCAAAGAATTTTCCATAGTGACACATAAAACATAAAGTAAGTTGAAGATACTGTGAATTAGCATGTGTTACCTTTGGATGCGCAAGCAGAATATGGACAAGTTCATGCCACTGAGATGAAAAGTAACTTGTCAACAGATGAAGACTGGCTGCTACAAGTGATGAATGTATAAAAGGAGAAACACCAAGCTGATTTTCCTAATTTAAAACAACAGTTGTTACCAGAATTAGTATGAAATGATAATCTAAACAAGATCACATAGAAATCTGTAAATATGTTGGTGGCATTTGCCGAACCTTCTTCCAGTGGGAAAGAATAGATAACTCAAAAAATATCATATCCATGACTTGTTCAGATAATTTCACATCATCGAGAAGAACCTGTAAGAAATAAACATGTTTTACTCTCAGTTCTCACCACTCAATCTGATTAACCAGAGAGTAAAATGTATTTAGTAAATAAGTTAGGTTTGATTAACACGGGACATAAACATACCAATGACTAAACATGGCAAAAAAGAGTTGCATTACTTTATGTTGACATCATAAGAGAACAACAATAGGAGTAATACATAGTTATATTATCTAATGATGTGATTCACTAGCTTAACATGAAATGAAAGGAAAAGAGTACTAAAAGCATATCATGATTCAAAAGAAAATGATCTAACTATTTCTATGATGAAATGGACAAGCTTGAGTGAAATAACAAAAGAAGTAACCTGCTATCTTGGCCTTCCCCCTTTCTTTTCCATCGAGCGCCAGACGGAGGAGGCGGACGTCGGTGCAGGGCGTGGCACCTACCAGTGGGTGGGTGAAGACGGCGGCCGTTGGAGAAAAGCGGCGGCCGACGGTGCACGGCGAGGCGGCTACCGGCGGGCGGGCGAAGATGGTGGCCTCTAGGTGGAGGCGACGATCGTCAGAGCGGGGCAAGGCCGGGAGGTGCGGAGGGGACGGCCGGGAGGCGCAGAGGCGGGGAAGCGGGGAGGTGAGGCAGGGAGGTGGGGGCGGAACAACCTAGGGTAAAACTAGGCGCGGGGAAAATAGGGCGCATGCTAGGAAAAACTAAGGCGCGCTGGTGGAAAAATATCTGCCATCGGCCACAGCCAAAGCGGACGGAAGTTAACTTTAACTTCTGTCGGCAAGAGTGAAATCCGAAGAAAGTTAAGTTAACTTCTGTCGTCTTTAATGTTGGCCGATGGAAGTTACGTCTTTTATTCCGGGTGGGGGCGAAAGCCTTTTAACTTCCATCGTCCACAGTGAAAAGCCGACGTAAGTGAATTAACTTTCGTCGGCTTTTCCGAAAGCCGACGAAAATTAAAATTGCCAATGAAAATTTCCTGTTTTCTTGTAGTGAAAGCACAATTCCCCATTGCCGTGGCGTGAGTTATTTAAGATTTTTTTTCATTTTTTTATCTTGGATTAGATGTCTTTTGTATGGAATGATATGCGTTAGTAAAACACCACTATATAATTTAACTTTTTCATGTTCATGTTTCAGCAAGAGGAATACAATTATTATTTACAAGCATGCTATATTACGTTTAGTGACTACATCAAATCAAACAATTTATTATTTGTGAGTATATATCATAATTATTTACATATATGATTTGTTACATTTAGTGACAAGATCAAATCAAACACTTTTCATGTTTTAGCACGAGGAATTGTTTACGCCAAGAATTGGTAAAACCCAAGGCCCACCAAGGAAGGTGCGCGGTCAACCGAAGGTTAAGAAAGATCTAGTCAAAGTAAGTCAAAGGAGTCGGTCCACAACAGCTGCATGATCGGAAGGGGAGATGATGGAGATAAGAGCAACAGATAGTTATAGATTCATCTAGAATCGGCTGGATAAATTACTTGGATGACAAGTCTACAGACTATAAATATGTATCCCTTAGGTTAGATTAGTTAACTCTCGTGCTCTCAAGGTTATCCGGCTGGACTCGGGCTCTCGGAGCTGGGTTGCATCAGTTTGATCTCCGGCGAAGAGGTGAGTCCCGTCATCCCCGACGTCCGTGCCAACTAGTTTAGTACCCTCACGGCTGCATCGGTTCAGTCCGATCTCTTGAGGAGAATGGTGAAACAACACGATCACCGGTTGTTCTCAGCGTATTTGGCTTGGTCTAAGGCTGCATCAGTTAGGTTTGATCTCTTAAATTGAAGTGATCTGGGTTTGATAACTTGAGGTTTCATCTGTTAAGTCCGATATCTCATGCTATTGTATCTTTTTCATGTCGTATACTATTCATACAAATAAAGTTTTCCCGATTCGTTGATATATTGTTTAGATCATCGTGACTAGTTACTGTCTTGGTTAGGTACAATTTAGTCATGGTGATGATTTCCATGATATAGATATATTATCGAGGATGCTTTTTTATTTATTTCAGAGTACAAGCTAATAGGTTATTTTTAATTCATCTCCATATCACGTTCACCGTTGAAGGGTGCACATCGACCTACATGCATATTCTATCTTTCTTATCGACCGATGGCGCGCTCGCACGACTGGGCTAATTTGGGCTATCAGCCGTCCGGCCGATCGGTGTGCTGGTTCATGGTTTTATCTTCTACGCCACAGTCATCGGCTTGCCAGCCGATTGGCTATGCTACTAATGTTTATCTTTTTCGATCCCTTATCAGTTGCAGGGTCAAATTGATTGGCATGCCCTGAACCCTTTTCTAAGATGTAGAACCTGCACTGGAGTCAAATAGATCTCTCAAGCCACGTGTGTATTAGTGTGTGACCAAAAAGCATGCCAACAAGAATACAAGTTATTATTTACATGCATGCTATATTACGTTTAATGACAACATCAAATAAAACACTTTATTGTTTGTGAGTATATATCATAAATCATAATTATTTACGTATATGCTATGTTGCGTTTAGTGATGAGATCAAATCAAACATGGTTGTTTGTGACTATACATAATGATGAAAGTATAACTTTGTTAGTACGATATTTTAATTATTTATATTTAAGTAAGTTTATAACTTAATCTTTTGACTTAAGACTTATCGTATTATTTAGTGCATATATACTTACTTAAGACTTAATCTTTGTTAGTTTGAGCGTATGATCCATCTCAGCACTGCTAGAGAGATCTGGACCACCGACCAGGCACACCATGAGGGGACAGCTCAGGTCAAGGCTTGACTCTACCAGACCTACCAACATGAATATGAAAAATTCACATAGAAGCCGGATGAGACTGTTGAAACCTTGTTTGGTCTCTTTTAGTCGATCATTACCAAGCTTCAGGCCAATAAGGCCGAACAAGATTAGCTTGTCTCATACCATGAATAGGCACTCAAGGTTTTTCATACCTTGGACCCTAATGTCTAGGAGATAAAGGAATCTTCTATTGTCGAGAGTTCTTCTTATGATACCTTGACTGTCATAGAGCTTTTCAATAAGCTCAAGGCCTCAAAGGTTGATATTCAATTGAGATCAAATATCACTGATTCTGGTTCCAAAACCTTGACCCTTGCGACCACTGCCGATGCCTCTTCTTTGAGTTGTGCTTTATCCTCTTTGATGTCTATCACTAAGGATCAACTTGATTTGTTAGGAGATGATGACCTGTGCTTGTGCAATAGCCGGGTTCGCTATGTTTATGATAGGAGAATGTTCAAAGGACATGGCACAAAACCTAGTTGCTTTGAGTGTGATGATCTAGGTCACTCCATCATCGACGGCCCTAGTGGTGGCTCCTACGACTCCAACAAGCACATCAGCTCCAACCACAACACCTTCACCAAGGGCAAGCCAAAGACAAAGTTCTTCTCAAAGGCCCTAAAGGACTACCAGCATGAGAGCCGAAGGCAAGACACGGCTTTCTTCATCGAGATGGAAGAAAACATCGCTAGATGATCATCCTCTTCTTCCTCTTCATCGAGCTCAAGCGATGAGGAGATTGTGATCAAGAAAGAGAAGAAGAAGGACACAAATGATCCTACTGGCCTATGCTTCATGGCATTCGGGGACAAGGCGAAGACTCGCTCCGACCACAGTCGAAGATCCTGCAAGAGCTTACACACAATGGCTGTTGATGACAAAGATGACAAGAGTTGCTCCAATAACTCTGACGATGATGATGAGAAGGTAACTCCTTATGAGCTTGAAGTTTGTGAAATGCTTGAGGAGAACAATCATGAGTTGAATTATAGAGAGAAGTTGTTTAGAAATGCCAACAAGAGGCTAGATGAGTTTACGAGTGAGCTTGCTATTGCTAATAGCAAGATTGAGAGTATTACCTCTTCGCCTTGCTTGTCTGAGTGTGGTGAATGTCCTACGTGTGAGGTGTTGCTTGGTGACCTGACTTCTTAGTCAAGGTACACAGAGAGGGTGAATGAGAGAGACGCTTTGGCCACTAAGCTTGATGGCGCTTAGATGGAGGTGAAAGATGCTCAAGCCTCAGCTGTCATGCCTTGTAGAGATTGCTGATCACATTTAGCTGACCTAGCTGAGCTGAGTGTGAAGGGTGATGAGCAATCGAGAGAGCTTGAGAGCCTTAGAGTTGACTTGGTGCAGACCAAACATGAGTTAGGTACTTTATTAGTTCCTTCCACTATCTATGAGAACTATTTGTCTCTAAGGATGAAGCTGATTGAGAAGAATGTTGAACTCAAGAAGCTAGAAAAGTCTTCCCAAATTGATAGAGAGTGTGAGGTTTCCTTGAGAACACTAAACTCATGAAGATAGAAAAGTCTACCCAAATTGATAGAGAGTGTGAGGTTTGCTTGTCTCAGGTGGAGGTGCTAGCTTCCTTAAGAGAGCGCTGATGCTGAGAATGAGAATTCTTACCTCCGTCAGATCCTAAGTTGGGTGAGCACTAGAAAGCCTCAGTTGGGTATGATGATCCTGTAGTTCAAGAGAAATGATGGTTTTGGAGAAGGTTACACCTACACTAAAGCTAATTTTGAGAACGCTCTGAGTAGGGAAGTAGAGTGGAGTAAGATAGATATCCCAAGACCCACTCCACTGAGTTATTTCAAGCAAGTCAGCCTAAGGATGGGGTGTTCCAAGAACAACCTAAAACTCCACCCAAGAAACATGTTTGGCTCCCCAAACCCAAGAACCTCCTTACCTCTCTTGACTCTCTTCCAGGACCCTATCACACCAAAAAGCCATCACCAAACACAACCAAGCCCAACAATCCCAAAACTCAACCACATCCCAACAAGCTAACCTATCACTGTGAGTTTTGTTAGAGAGCTAGGCATGTTGAGGAGTTTTGCTTCAGGAGGAAGCAGGTTGAGATATCTTATAGAGCTAAGGGTGGGTAGGAGCAATTCTACCAGAAGGGTGGTAGATAGAGGGTCCCTTGATGCGGTGAGATGAGATATGACAGGGCGCGTTGTGTAGGTGCTCATGCTCTGGAGGATGGTTTCCGCTCCGGCAAAGTTCTAGGTCGTTCTTGATACTGTTCACACTAAAATCAGTTGACAAAGCGCCAAGCACCACTTACGTCGATCCGACGATCCAAAAGTGTGTAGACGCCTGGTCTAGACAACCAAACACCAAGCAACACCGACGTTGCATTCTGATGATCCTCGGCCATGGTGAAGAGGTTGAAGTGGAGTCACCAGGCGATATGACCGCACCAAGGGGGCGGTCTGACCGCACCACAAGGGGCAATCTAACCGATTTAAAAGGGGTGGTCTGACCAGCGCTATGTCATCAGTCCACCCAGCGGTGCAAGGGTGGTCCAACTGGTGGCACGCGACAGTCTGACCGGCCATCAGGGAAGATTCTTCCTCAGTTTCCCAACGTGTGTGCCGAAGGCTAGGGCTTGGACACTGATGATCTTAGGATGGTAGGACGTTGAGGAAGACCTTGTTGAAGATGACAAACTCACTAAATCGTCTAGAGAACTGATCTAGGTCAAAAATTAGATAAAACCCATAACGAGGGCGAAACAATATGTTTTAAATCAAACCACAAAGAACTCGCGATAACGTGACGAAGTATGGACAATTTACAAATCAAATTGACAAAGAGCTGTTACTAGGGTTAATGCTAGAATAAGGAAATAATGCTAGGGCAAGAAGTAAAGAGGAAATAGTAGATTGAAGTAAAAGGGTATGATTCGAAGTAGTGCCACCGGGGGGTTGGCTTAAATCGGCCTTGTCCCTTTATATAGTGGGTGGTCTTGTGAGATTGGAAAGTTATCCCCATCCTAGGGTGGTTAGATATTGATTTGGATATGAAATATCCCTAGTTTAAACAAGAAAACACGAAATTCGGTTGTAATTAACTCGTACTCAGGGCTGAAGGTCAGACCGACCATGTATTGCTAGTTGGACCAGTCACATAACTAAGGTTGGACCGGCCATGTAGAATAGGTTGGATTGGCCTCTGCGCGGAATTTCCAATCTCTTCCAAACTTGGCAAGCAATTGTTCTATTCTAAATTGGTGCCAAATTTACGTGTCAACACATGTCGCCTGACTTTTGGCAAACTTGAGAGCCAAAAGCACAATCTCTTAAGGCTAAGGTTGATCACTACTATCGGTGATATGATTTCTCAAGTGCTTTACTAGGCCCTTAAGAAATAGTCATCGTTTGTTCATCTACCAAATCATCCACCTACAACTTATATGATCTAGATTCTTGAGGACGATTTACATAACTCAATATAAACTCACGAATTAGGTGACTAAGTGCCGAATTTGTATTTTAACTCAGCCTTTATTACTCTTATTAGTCTTTCCCCCTAGTCCCTTGTGGGGATTCATTCTTTACTCAACGAGGCTAGAAGCTAGCTTGTCAACTAGCTTTGGTCGCCAAAATGATTTATTTTTCATGAAGCTGGAATACTCTTGTCTTGACTGATCTGTTGAACTGCCTTTAAGCACTGTGTTGGTGTCTTTTCAATTAGGACACCGATCGTTTTTAGGCTAGATCTTTTTAGGCTCTATTGATATGTTTATCTTTCTCTTCTAAGTCAGTTGAGGTGCGTTGGGTGTTGGGAGCAGGCCATTAATTCGAAAGAATTTTTTAGGCGCCCATTCACCCCCCCTCTGGTCGCTACTTTTGGTCCTACAAGTGGTATCAGAGCCTGGTTAGGGTTTTTCCATACCTTGACTGGTTCTAGACCCAGGTAGTGATCATGACTTCTCCTGGAAAGGTCCTGTCCTTGGAAGCTTATGGCTATAATTATTGGAAGACTCGCATGCGAGCCTGTCTCATGAGCCAAAGCTTGGACATTTGGGACATTTGTGTTCACGCTACTTTCACCATATTGCCTGTTGTTGAGCGTAATTCTCCTGATATTATCGCCCAGCATCAGAACAACAACAAAGCGGTGAACATTTTGTTTTTTGGCTTAGGTCCCACTAAATTTGAGCGTGTGAGCCATCTCACCACTTCTAGAGAGATCTGAGCTACCCTCCAGGCACACCATGAGGGAACAACCCAGGTCAAGGCTCAGCTCGATCAGACCTACCAGTGTGAATATGAAAATTTCACATAGAAGCCGGGTGAATCTGTTGAAGCTTTGTTTGGTCATTTTCAAACGATCATCAACAAGCTTCGGGCCAACAAGGCCGAGGGAGTTCAGTTAGTCTCAGATCATGAGCAGGCGCTCAAGTTTTTCCGTACCTTGGACCCTAAGATCTGGGAGATCAAGGTATCCTCTATCATTGAGAACACTTCTTATGATAGCTTGACAATTTCTGAGTTGTTTAGCAAGCTGAAGGCCACTGAGTGTAACGCCCCGATTTAATAAAACCGGGGATTTATTGAAATTCCATAGAAAATCAATAAACACAAGACGTTCATCACACGACTGAGTACAATATGCCAATCAATCATGGTTCGTAGACCATATTAATACAAAAGAGTTAAATAAAGAGAAACTAATAAAATAAATTGTCTAGATGAACGCCTTCTTCTAGTCTCGTGCCTTGACTAGGTCGCTACTCCAGACTTTCACCCTCCTCGTAGTAGACTGCCTCTAGTGGTGTAAGTCAACGGGGGTGAGTACAATCGTACTCAGAAAGCCACCGAATGCATTTATAATGAAAGGTAATAACAAGGAAGGTAGTGGCTTACTTTTGCGGAAAAGCACAATTTGTAGAGCAATTGATGTAATTCAAGTTATTATTTGCAGAAAAGTAAACATGAGTCACGCATCATCTTTCATCATCTTCTACCTCGAGGGGTACAGTCAGCCCACCCTCGCTCAATAGTCCTTACATGCAATGAATATCACATACATTCACATAATAGTAAACTAACTACGAGAGGTCACACAACCCGCCCTTGACCGTGGGCTCGGCTTTTCGAAAAGATTTATAACTCTGATCAGAGGTGTACTACTGTACCCACAAGGCACTCATTTCCCGCACACCGCAGTGTGTTAAATGACTCTAGTCACGAGAAGCTCGTGCCAAAACCTTCAGCATGGAACGCACCAATCCGATAACACTCTCTTATAGGTTTCGTATGGTTTCCCAGTCACTTCGGGCCACGCCATACCCCCCCTTGAGCCACGTCGGTACAAGTCACCCGCAGGCTTGCCCCTTGTAGCCCTCCACTATGGTGTTATAAGTTGGTACGATCCATACCTCCAGTTAGGACTTACCCACTAGACTTGTGGTTAGTACGGAAGTGTTTTGCAACGGATCCCGCAGACCGGTCCTTATAGTGCCCCTGGTGCGACCAACCAATGCCCTAGCTTGCACCCGGAACCCACCATACTTATAACATAGCCAACTCCAGAGTCCAGAGACGAGAATAACGGGGAAAATCATATAGTAGAATCCATCTATCTACGACTCATTCTTTTTATCCTATAGCAGTTGTGTCGGTACATTGGACACTAGCTAATATAATATTTGTAGAGTGACAAGGAGTGTAGGCTCAATAAGAATGGCTTGGGTTTGCACACAAGGACGAGGATCTAATAAATATAGTGTAGGGCTTGATATTTGACTAATGCAATATTATCCTATGAGTTATAGCGATACTTTATTAAAACATGGGTTCAATGATGATAAAAATGGGGGTTGTGACTTGCCTTGATCCGCAAACGGTGAAGGTGGAACCTCGGGGTAAAACTCGGGATCTTCGACGACGTCGTAGTCTTCTCGATACGGAAAATAAACACGACATTCAATAAACAATCCAAAAGTCACCAATACAAGCATAAATGTTTTTGTTGGATTAAAATAGTTAAATAAAGTTATTATATCCTCTGAAATTATTATATGAATTTTTAAGGTAATTTCAGAGAGTTCTGAGTTTTTATTATATGAAATAATCATTTATCCTAAAAGGGTTTTTGAATTATTATTAAATAAGAATAAAATGTGCAAATTAAACATACTGTTTTTATTGCATAAATGTGTAGAGAATAAAAGGTAGATTTTACAAAATTTGATTGGTCGAATTTGGAGCTAAATTGAAGGAGATATGAATTTTTGGGGAGAGTATATAAATGAAGTTTTTAACCAATTTTTTATATGATGTTTGTATTTATTGTAATACTTATAAAAATATTAAAAATTCAAATAAAAAGCCTAGTGTATATTTTTAGCTTGAAGAATTTAATAAAAATTTCCAAACCCAAAATTTGAATTCTTTTTGAAATTCTTAATTTCTCGTTGTTTTAACCATTTTATTATTCATACACGGTCCATATAATTTAAATTTTATTTTCTGAAATTTAAAATAAAATTTATAAAATCTCATAAAAACTTATTTTGTCTTGAGAAACTTAACATAAATTACTCATCTCAAATCCTGAGTTATATATCATGATTTGTATTTATTTTTCTCTTCTTAATTCAATATATAAAAATAGTTTTTAAAAGGATTTTTAACGAAATTTAAATACGTAGTTGAAATGAGATTTTGACCTAATAAATCGAGATAAATATTATTAATTTGACGATAAAGGATCAAGTAAAAATAACGAATAAATTAGATTAAATAGATTATCAAGGATTAAGGGACGATACGAGAATAACCCATTATATATATTATAATCAAAGCGGGATCATCCGGTTTTTATAATGATATTTTTGGATCAATATTAATTAATAGTTGAAACATATCGATGAACAAGATGACATAGCGGAATAGAAACAATTATGATGTGATAATTAGACATGGAACAATTTAATTGATAGGAGCAAGTGAATCAAAAGAAATGTGTTCTCACCGAGAGGGAACAAAAGACGATGATGCAGAGTATCAGCTAGGCGCTATACAACGGATGGTGCACGGGGCGCAGGACGGCATGGCTGCGTAGCCGACGTGGATGATTTTGGAGAGGATGGCATAGGGAGGAGGAGAGGGTGGTGTGGGGAGAATGAGAGGGTTGAATGGTTTTTATAGGGGGGAGAAGGGCTATGGGAGAAATAGAAAGAGGAGTGAGAAATGGAAAGAGGAGGGAGAAATAGAAAGAGAGAGAAATGGAAAGAGAAAGGAAGGAAAATAGAGGGAGAAGAAGGAAAGAGGAAAAAAAGAAGGGGAATGGAGAAATGGAAGGAGGAGGGAGAAATAGAAAGAGAGAGAAATGGAAAGAGAAAGGAAGGAAAATAGATGAGAAGAAGGAAAGAGGAAAAAAAGGAAGAGGAATGGAGAAATGGAAGGAGGAGGGAGTGGAGGTGGCTGCATGCTGCCAAGATGGGAGGTGCGCAGGAAAAAGAAAGCAAGGGAGAGAAGGGAAAGGGAAAAGAAGGAAAGAGAAAAAGGAAAAAAGGAAAGAAAAGAAAAGAAAAGGAGGAAAAAAATAGGAAAATATTTTTCTGAGAATTCAAATTTGGATTTTTAAGAAAAAGTAAAAAGTTTTTGGAAAGTTTGACATTTAAAATAAATTTCGAAATCTTGGATTTAAAGAAATAACGCGTGAATAAACGGCGGTTTGGAAAATCAATAAATTTTGTATTCACGTCGAAATTATAAATTCCGAACATGAACACCAAACCAAGGTTTTTAATTCATTTTTTGGAATATAAAAATAATTTTTTAAATGATTTTTAATGGAATTTAAACAAGCAGTTAAAATGGGATTTTAATTTCGCGACTGAAAATAGAATGTTGATTCCTGCGGATTTTTGATTGGGAAAAGATATAGATAGTCGGAAATGATGATTTAAATTATATTGGAAAGAGAGTGATTCAATTATTTTTTTATTAAAGTTATTCATTGAAATATTATGGATTACTATTCTAGTTACAAAAATTCTTAATAAAAACCTAAATATATTTGAGGTGGGAGAAATTTATTACAAATTTCTCTTGCCAAATTTTATTTGGTTTTATATTATTTTTAATTGAAATATCATATATTTTATTCACACAACATTCGTGTTGAAATATATTTTAATAATTAGTGTTAGAGTTTTGCGATAAAATGATATTGATTATATCTTAATTAATTCATTTGCACCAAAAATACCGAAAAAATTTGGGAAAATTACACTAGTCGCGATTTATTTTTAAATGAAATTTTTAAGATCGTATTTTATATTTCTTATTTATCGATTTATACGGAATCCTTTTCTTGAAATTCATTTATTAATTACATTATTTTATTTTTAACGCTTGACGAAAATCAGGGCGTTACACTAAGGTTGATACCCAGTTGAGATCAAATCTCACTAGCTATAGATCAAAAACCCTGGCCCTTGCTACACCTTCTGCTGAACCCTCTTATGTGAGTTGTGCTGGGTTCTCCTTGATGTCTATCACTGAGGACCAGCTCGAGTCATTAGGAGATGATGACCTGTGTCTACTTAACAACCGGGTGCGTCGTGTCTATGATAAGAGAATGTTCAAAAGACACGTCACAAAATCCGGATGCTTTGAGTGTGGTGATCCAGGTCACTTCATTGCCGACTGCCCCAAGCACAATTGTCACAAGAAGGGTACCAGTGGTGGCTTCTACGACTCTAGCAAGGACGACAGCTCCTCCTTTACAAAGGGCAAGCCAAAGACTAGATTCTTCAGAAAGGCCCTAAAAGACTACCGGCGCAACAAGAAGCGCGACAAGGCCTTCTTCGCCGAGATGGAGAAAAGATACTCCAAGCGGTCTACGTCTTCTTCCTCTTCATCAAGCTCAAGTGATGAGGAGATCGTGATAAGAAAGGGGAAGGACAAGGACGATCCGGTGGGCCTCTGCTTCATGGCCTTCGGGGAGAGGCTGAAGAGCCGCACACATCAATGCCGAAGATCCCGCAAGAGCTTCTGCTCAATGGCTCTTGGGGATAAGGAAGAAAAGGGCTCCTCCGACAACTCCGACGATGACGACAATGAAAAGGTATCCTCTTAAGAACGTGAAATCCTTGATTTACATAAAAATAATCGTTAGGAGTTGAAATATCAGGAAAAACTTATTAGAGGGGCTAAGAAGAGGATAGATGAACTTGAGAGTGAGCTTGCCGTAGCCAACGGCAGAATTGAGAGTCTATCTTATTCTCCTTGCTTGGGTGATAGAAGTGAGTGCCCAAAGTGTGAGGTGTTGTTGTGTGACCTGACGACTCTAAAGTCCAGGTACACAGAAAGGGTTGATGAGAGGGATGATTTGGCCACTGAGCTTGAGAGCGCTCAGTTGGAGCTGAAAGATGCTCATGCCACTGTCATCGTGCCCTGTGATGATTGCCCATCCCATCTAGCTAGTTTAGCTGAGCTGAAAGCTAAGGGTGATGAGCAATTGGGCGATTTGGAGAGAGTTAGAGCTGAGCTGGAGCAGACTAGGCTAGAGCTTGAGACACTATTAGTTCCACCCACTGTCTATGAGAACTGCTTGTCTCTTAGATTGGAGTTGATTAAGCTAAAAGCTGAGAAGTCTGTCCAGGTTGATAGAGAGTGTGAGACCTGCTTGTCTCAGGTGGAGGTACTAGCTTCCTTTAGAGAGGAGCTAGCTGATGTCTAGAATGAGAATTTTTACCTCCGTCAAATCCTGAGTTGGGTGAGTGCCAGAGAGCCATAACTCGGCATGATGATCCAACAGTTTAAGAGGCAAGATGGGTTTGGGGTAGGCTACACCTACACCAAGGCTAATTTTGAGAGTGCTATTAGCCGGACAGTGGAGTGGAGTAAAATGACTCCTGAACAGAGATACCCTAAGACTCACTCCACTGAGTCTTTCCATGCTAGTCAGCCCAAGGATGGAGTGTTTCATGAACAGCCCAAAGCTCCACCCAAGAAGCCCATCTGGGTTCCAAAGCCCAAACCCCTCCATACTTCTCTAGACTCTCTACCTGGACCCTCTCACAACAAGAAGTCAACACCCAACACCACCAAGCCCAAGAACCCCAAGCCTCAACCACATCCCAAGAAGCCCACTTACCACTGTGAGTACTGTCAGAGAGACGGGCATCTTGAGGAGTTTTTCTTCAGGAGGAAGCGGGTTGAGAGAACAGGGAGAGCTCATGGAGGGCAGGAGAAGTTCTATCAGCAGGATGGTAGACTAAGAGTTCCTCGATGCGGGGAGAGGCTAGAGGACAGGCCGCGTCATGTAGGTTATGGTAGAGGAGACAACGTGCGTGCCCGTGCTCCGGAGGGTAGTGTTCGCTCTGGCAGAGGTCCAGGTCATTTTGGATACAGCTCTGGACCTCGTGGCCGAGACTTTAGGCAGAACCGAGGACCGCGCTTTGAGCCACGTTTTGGTCCAGACTCTTATGATTCCTTCTGCTTTCCATCTTTTGAGAAGATGGCTCGACACTGGTTTAATTCTTTTGCTAAACCTAGTGCCGGACCATTTGCTCCCCCTTACGACCACTGATTGTGCAGGATCAGGGACTGGAGGATGTATGGATAATGGACTCAGGATGCTCTCGCCACATCATGGGACATCGTAGATGGTTCTCTAGTTTCTCTCCCCCGAGCTCCAAGGAATACATCACATTCAGGAACAATGGTCAAGGGAAGGTACACATCATTGGCTCAATTTGTATCTCTGACCATTTCTCTTTGAAGAACGTTGCTTTTGTTGGAAATTTGAACTTCAATTTGATTTCTATTTCGCAACTTCTTGAAGATGGTTTAGAGGTTCATTTTAAGAAGGGCAGTTCTTCTGTGGTTGATTCTAGAGGGTCTTTGATTTGCCAGATCTTACCCTTTGGCAAGGTCTTTCGGTTTGACTTCTCTAGTTCTTTTGGTCCTTCTCGCTGTTTGATTGATGGATTCTCCTCTGAGCTCTGGAAGTGGCATAGGAGGTTAGGCCATTTGAGTTTTGATCTGCTAGTCAGATTGAGCTCTATGGATCTCATCCGAGAATTGCCCAAGCTTAAGATGGAGAAGGATCTAGTTTGTCATCCCTGTCGTCATAGGAACATGGTTGCCGCTTCTCACTCACCTGTGACTCAGGTGATGACTTCGTACCCGGGTGAGCTATTACACATGGACACTGTTGGTCCAGCTCGGGTACGCTCAGTCGGTGGGAAGTGGTACGCGCTTGTGATCGTTGACGATTTTTCTTGATTCTCGCGGGTTTTCTTTTTGGAGTCTAAGGATGAGACTTTTCATTTTGTTCATGACCTGATCTTGAAGCTGAAGAATGAGAACAATGGTCGGATGCGAGCGATTCGCTCTAACAACAGCTCTGAGTTCAAGAATTCTCAATTCGTCAGCTTCTGTAGTGATCAGGGTCTTGATCATCAGTTTTTTGCTCCTTACACTCCCCCACAGAACGACATTGTGGAACAAAAGAACCGCACGCTAGTCGAGATGGCTAGGACGATGCTCGATTAGCACAAGACTCCTAGGCGCTTTTGGGCTGAAGCCATGAACATGGCTTGCTATCTGGCCAACCGCATTTTTCTTAGAGCTTACCTAGGTAAGACTTCGTATGAGTTGTGGTTTGGTAGACAGCCCAAGGTGAGCCACTTGTGAGCGTTTGGCTGCAAGTGCTTTGTGCTCAAGAAGGGAGGGTATTTGGACAAGTTTGAGTCTCGTTGCTAGGATGTAGTTTTTCTTTGTTATGCTTTGCATTCTTGAGGCTTCCGTGTTTGGAACCTCAACTCCCAGCAGCTTGTCGAGACTTGTGAGGCTTCTTTTGATGAGTCCTTGCCTTCTTTGACTCCTTCTTTTGAGCTGTCTGGAGATGGTGAGCTTGGAGAGTCCATCTTCGAGGAAGATGATGACACTCCAGCTGTTGATGAGGGTGGGCCTTCTGCACATCCTGCAGAATCCACACCTTTTGATACTTCGACTGAGGATGAGGGCGGACCTCTGATCACTTCTTCCACTTTGATCGAGCCTCCTTAGTTGAGTCAAGAGGTGCCAGCTGCTGACTCCGGTGAGGTGACTTCAGATCACCAGGGATCCCGAGCTGTTCAGCGTGATCACCCCTCAGAGCTCATCATAGGTGATCTCTTTGGGAGGACTTTGCGTTCTTCTGTTAACTCGCTTGCTGTGTTTGCTGAGTCTGCGTTTGTTGCATCTTTTGAGCCTAGAGACATTTCTCATGCTCTTTCTGATTCAAATTGGATTAATGCCATGCAAGAAGAGCTTGAGAATTTTGTCCGCCATTGGGTTTGGACACTGGTTGAGCTGCCACCCGGATGCAACCCCATAGACACCAAGTGGGTGTTCAAGAACAAGCAAGGTGAAGATGGGGTTGTGGTGCGCAACAAAGCTCGATTAGTGGCCCAGGGTTTTTGCCAGAAGGAGGGTATTGACTTTGAAGAGACTTTCGCCCCTGTTGCCCGTCTTGAGTCCATTCGCATTCTCTTATCTTTTGCCACTTCGAAGGGTTTTAAGCTTTTTCAATTGGATGTCAAGAGTGCTTTTCTGAACAGGTACATAGAGGAGGAGGTTTATGTTAGGCAGCCCTACTGTTTTGAGAACCCTAAGTTTCCTCGACATGTTTTTAAGCTGAAAAAGCTTTATACGGTCTGAAGCAAGCCCCCAAGGCTTGGTATGACCGGTTGAAGCAGTTTTTGTTGGGGAATGGCTTTGTGATGGGTTCTGTGGATAAAACTCTTTTCTTGCTTAGAGATTCCTCAGATTTCTTGGTTGCTCAGATTTATATGGATGATATCATTTTTGGTGGTACTACTGATGCTCTTGTGTCCATGTTTTCTGAGTAGATGCACAACGAGTTTGAGATGAGCCTCATGGGTGAGCTCAAGTATTTCCTAGGGCTCTAGATCAAGCAGACCAAGGACAACAATTTCATCCACCAGGGTAAGTATACACAGGACATGTTGAAGAAGTTCGACTTTGGTGGAGAGCTGAAGCCTCAGATGATCCCAATGGGTACATCTGGGGGCCTAGACAAGGACGAGAGCGGCGTCAAGGTTAACGAGAGAGAGTTTCGAGGGATGATCGGTTCGCTGCTGTACTTGACGGCGATGAGGCCAGACATACAGTTTGCCATGGGACTGTGCGCGCGCTTCCAGTCTTCACCCCGCACGTCTCATCGGCAGGCTATCAAGCGCATTTTCAGGTATCTTACCTATGTGCCTGATCTAGGTCTTTATTATTCAGCATCATCATCTCTTGATTTATCTGGCTTTTCGGACGATGACTTTGGTGGGTGCCGGTTGGATCGCAAGTCGACTTCCGGTACTTGCTAGTTTCTTGGTTCTTCTCTTGTCTCTTGGTCTTCTCGAAAGAGTCTGGAGTTGCACTTTCGACCACTGAGGCTGAGTATGTAGCTGCTGCTACCTACTGCTCATAGTTGGTTTGGATGATTTCCACATTGCAAGATTTTTGGTTGTTCTTTCCTACCAGAGTGCCTTTGTTTTGTGACAGCACCAGTGCGATTAGTGTAGGGAAAAACCCTTGTCTCCATTCAAAAACCAAACACATTGATGTGCGCTTTCACTTTCTGAGGGATCAATATGAGAAAGGTGTCATTGACCTTGTTCATGTTGATACCCATCATCAGTTGGCTGACATTTTCACCAAACCCGTAGATCAGTCTACTTTTGAGCGTTTACGAGGGGATTTGGGTGTTCTGTATCCTTTTTAGGATATTTTGAGTCTGTTTTCTTTCTTTTTTACTCATTTCTTGAGTCTTTTTGTGTGTGTTCATAACATGCATATTCACATATCACACTTTGAGCCTCTTCTGTTATATGATTGATCTGCTTTATTTTTTTTCTAGCTGGTACATGCTTTTGATTACTTGTCGATGATCATGCTTTGCTTCAGTTCACTTGATATGTCTGATATCTGTCATATGCATGGCTTTTATGCTTTAAAATTGAAAAATGATCACCATTGCTTCTGGTAACTAGCATGTGTAGGATGAATGCTTTTGCTAGCTGTTACATGCCTTGTAGCTAGTTCCTCACTTAGATGCAGATATGCAACTTGGACATCTATATGCTTTAACATGGAAAATGTGCTATAAAAATGATAAAAATAAAAAATGAATGAAAATTACATGCCTTTTTATGCTTGAGTTGAAAAGATCCAGGTGGGTTTGCTTTGTCGCATTGCATTGTTCTGGACTGCTAACCATAGCACTTTGGTATGAACTAGGACAGTGTAGTGTATGCCAAGACCAATGTCTTAAGCTTCTGATGGTGCAGTTCTAGCCTAGGCTTGACTTGGTCGGTTAGCATAAGGTTTGACATGCAAATAACCCCTGGCAAAAATGAAAAAGGAAAAAGAAAAAGGCTGGAAATTAAAAAGATAACAAGTTTGCTGAAGCATTTTGTTTTGGACATTGCTTATCTTGGTAGATATCAGTTAGCTTCTGCATCTCATGCTTTACCTTGCTTGTCATCTAGAAAATGTGGTGATGCTTTTGTTTGCAAAAATTGAAAAAAGTGTGCTAATGACTTTCTTTAGATATCATCTGTTGCACTGATCATGCCATGTGTCTTAGACAGTATGTCTTTTGCTATACCTGCTAGACATTGTAACTGCAGTCAATCATATTTGAGAAGCATGCTTTCTACACTCCACCTGCACCCCAGTTGCATTCATTGCATATTTTGAGGGGGAGTTGCATTTTAGGGGGAGTCTGTGTCTCTTTAGAGTGCATTTAGTCTCGCTTGATGAGTCCAATTGTCAACAAGGGGGGAAATTTTGGGAGAAGAGTTTATCGGGGAGTTTTGGCTTTCTCTGGGATTTGTTTAAGGCGGAGTTTTTTTGTCCCGTTTGTCCTTACTCTTTGAATATGCTTGTTGATAATTCTGAGATTGCACTCGTTTTGAGTTTTTGCCTTTGGTTAACCATAATTACCGCCTTCTTGCTTTTGTTTCGCTTTTGGTCATTAGGGTTAAATTTTTATTTTATTTTCTTCTTCTCTGCCTTCTTGTGTTTTGTTTTTCGTGTTTCTACATGTGCTTGCAGGTACTGGAGAGCTGATGAAGAGAAGTGTTGACAATTCACTCATCAAGGGGGAGATTGAGGAGCCATGTTGAAGAGTATGGGCCTCATGGCTCCAGATGTGATGAGTCATTGTCAACTGAAGTCAAGAAGACTGAAGAGAGGAGAAGACATGCTGTGTCTGGGCCACATGTGACGCAGGTACACGGGCAGCGAGCGACTGTCGGGCAGAGGGGCCACAAAGTCGGGCTGGCCCAATCCGGGTACATTTGCTAGGAGCAATAGAGGATCCATTGGGATGTTGATCAGGATTGACTCAAGTACACTGGCGGCGAGCGATTGCTGGGGTGAGAGAGCTGCGGAATCGGGCCGTCCCAATCCGGGTACCTGGTGCAAAGTCGGTGGATGCTTTGTTAGTTTCGGCGCAAAACTGATGACCGCTGATCTCGGATCGGACCGTTCTGAGGCGAAGCCGTAGTCGCTACGAAAGCTCCGCTTCAGGATAAGTCATCTGTAATTAGGGTTTTACTATTTGTCCTTAGGTCCACAGTCATTTAGTCAAGTTTGTAAAAATATCCTAATTGCAGTTTGGTCTTTTCCATTTTATTTCAGCGTCTGTAAAAAACCCTAAGGGTCTTTTAATATTTTCCTAAGCTATTGGGCTGCCTATAAATAGGGCGCCAATCCCTATGGTTAGGGTTACCCTTTCTGAAATTACTTTTCTAATCAAAGAGATTGGGTCACTTTTTGGTTTCTTCCTCCAGGTGTTTGTTCGTCACTGCCACCATTGTGTTTCATCGCGCATACGCCGAGAGATCGCCTCATCTGGTTCTCTGTTTCTCAACCATCTAGTTTCAATGTGGTTTTGTTTACTATTGCATCGCTTTGCGTGCCTTATTATTCTGTATGCGATTGCTATAGTTTTTTCTACAACGCTTTTCTGCCATCTGATATTTTACGCATCATATGAAGGGATCATTTTTCTATCAGGAAATTGTTTTAGTCCTGGCAGCTAGGTTCTATAGGTCTTTGTCTCTGTGCTTGAAGACTGCAGGAGGTCCTTTTTTCTGTTGCAATCTGGCATGGTTCTCTGGTTGTTCATTGCATAGGAGCTAGTTTGCAGAAACAACACTGCTATGCAGTTTGCAGCTACCTAGGCAAACTAGTACTAGTTTAGAGTTCTTGCATTAATCTATTGATTCGGTTGAGGTGCTGCTCGGCTGGATATTGTTTTTTTCTTTGTGTCTTAGGATGTGATGTGTTGCTGCATGCACTCAGTCTAGCCAGGCCTAGGCTCTAGCCTTCGGTCTATTGCGTGCAACACGTGTCTTGTAGCAGGTTTTTGTGTGGGAAGCTGTGAATTTCAGGCGAAGGAGCCAGTGCCCACGCCAGAAGTATTTTTGGTAATGAATCTGTTGGCGCGTTGTTTCTGCCGAAGCAGGTTTCGCTGCTTCTGTTTTCTGGCTTCTTGTGCGGAGTCACCCTTCGAGCTTGCTTCGAGGCTAGCTGTGAAGGTAGTTGTGTAGCTTCGATTCTGAGCTCAGGACAGCATAGCATAGGTTCAAAGTATAGGCTTCGTTGGTTTTCGTGCGAAGTGCTTTGCGAAGGTAGCTGCGAAGCTACGGTTTTTTAGGCTTCGTTCCTCAAAGTCTGTTTTTTTAAAACCTGTACGAAGCTCCTTTTTCCCTTGGGCTATAGACTTCGATCAGATCTTTTACTCAAGGCTTCGAAGTCCATGCTTTGTTACTGTTTCGAAGTAGGCATCGATAAAACACTCCTCAGGCTTCGAACCGAAGTTTGACATTCCTGAAAAGCTGAGAGCCTCGCACGAGGGGTTCAAACAGGCTTCGTCAAGTATCGAACTGGAGACAACATTGAACAGTAAGATTTCTCATTTCACGTGTACTTGAATTTAAATGCCTGTGACAATTTATTTTTCATGAAGCTGGAATACTCTTGTCTTGATTGATCTGTTGAACTGCCTTTAAGCACTTTGTTGGTGTCTTTTCAATTAGGACACCGATCGTTTTTAGGCTAGATCTTTTTAGGCTCTATTGATCTGTTTATCTTTCTCTGCTAAGTCAGTTGAGGTGCGTTGGGTGTTGGGAGCAGGCCATTGATTCGAAAGAATTTTTTAGGCACCCATTCACCCCTCTCTGGTCGCTACTTTTGGTCCTACACACTCCCCCACAGAACAACGTTGTGGAACAAAAGAATCGAACGCTGGTCGAGATGGCCAGGATGATGCTCGATGAGCATAGGACTCCTAAGCGTTTTTGGGCTAAAGTTATGAACACAACTTGCTATCTAGCCAACCATATTTTTCTTAGAGCTTACCTTTTTAAGACATTATATGAGTTGCGGTATGGTAGACAACCCAAGGTGAGCCACGTGTGAGCATTTGGCTGCAAGTTCTTTGTGCTCAAGAAGGGAGGACATTTGGAAAGTTTGAGTCTCGCTACTGGGATGAAGTTTTTTTGGTTATGCTTTGCATTCTCGAGGCTTCTGAGTCTAGAATCTCGACACTCAGCAGCTTGTTGAGACTTCGACACCGACTAGTTTGTTGAGACATGTGAGGTTTCTTTTAATGAATCTATGCTTTTGATTACCCCTTCTTTTGAGTTTTCAGGTAATGATGAGCTTGGAGACCATCTTCGAGGAAGATGAAGATGCTCCTACTGATGGTTAGGGTGGGCCTTCTGCACAGCCTACAGACCCCATGCTTCGATCGAGCCCCCTCCATCGAGATCAGAGGTGCCAGCTGTTGATTCCAGGGAGGTGACGTCTGAGTGTCAAGGCTCCTAGGCTGTTCAGCGTGATCATCCACCACATCTTATCATCGGCGACATCACTTCGAGATCGCTGAGATCTCAATCAGGTTCACTTGTTGTTTCGCTCAGTCTGCATTTGTTCCTACTTTTGAGCCAAAATATGTTGGACATGCTTTATCTGATGCTAATTGGATTAATGCCATGCAAGAAGAGTTTGAAAATTTTTATTGCAATCAGGTTTGGACACTAGTTGAGATTCCACCTAAATACAACCCCATAGTTACAAAGTGGGTGTTTAAGAACAAGTAAGGTGAAGATGGGGTTATGGTGCGCAACAATTCTCGACTAGTTTCCCAGGTTTTTTTCTAGAAGGAGGGTATTAATTTTGAGGAGACTTTCACCCCCGTTGCCCGTCTTGAGTCCATTCACATTCTCTTGGCATTCACTGCTTTGAAAGGTTTTAACCTTTTTCAAATAGATGTCAAGAGTGCTTTTCTAAACAGGTACATAGAGGAGGAAGTCTATGTGAGGCAGCCCCCCAATTTTGAGAATCCTAACTTTCTCAAACATGTTTTCAAGCTTCAAAAAGCTTCATATGGTCTGAAGCAAGCCCCTAGGGCTTGGTATGATCGCTTGAAACAGTTTTTGTTGGGGAACGACTTTCAAATGAGTTATGTTGACAAAACTCTTTTCTTGCTCAAACTTGGCTTTGATTTCTTGGATGCTCAGATATACGTGGACAATATTATTTTTGGTGGTTCTTCTAATGTGCGTGTATCCATGTTTTTTGAGCAGATGCATAGTGAGTTTGAGATAAGCCTCATGGGTGACTTTAAGTACTTCCTAGGCCTTAAGATCAAGCAGACAAAGGAGGGCATCTTCATCCATGAGAGCAAGTACACCAAGGATATGTTGAAGAAGTTTGACTTTGGTGGTGAGCTGAAGCCTCAGATGACCCCCATGGGCACATATGGGGGCCTACATAAGGACGCGAGTGGTGTCAAGGTCAATGAGATAGAATATCGAGGGATGATCAGATCGCTATTGTACCTGATGGCGATGAGACCAGACATCTAGTTTGTTGCGGGAATGTGTGCTCGCTTCCATTCTTCACCGCGTGCAACTCATCGACACGCTGTCAAGCACATTTTCAGGTATCTTACCTATGCGCCCGATCTCGGTTTATTCTATTCAGCATCTTCATCTCTTGATTTGTGTGGTTTTTCGGACGATGATTTTGGTGGGTGCCGATTGGATCACAAGTCGACTTCTGGTACCTATCAGTTCCTTGGCTCTTCGCTTGTTTCTTGGTCTTCTCAAAAACAATCTAGAGTTACACTTTCCACCACAGAGGTTGAGTATGTAGCTGCTAGCTAATGCTCACAGTTAGTTTGGATAATTTCTACTCTTAGAGATTTTGGGTTGTCTTTTCCTACCAGAGTGCCTTTGTTTTGCTATAGCACCGCCACGATTAGTGTAAGAAAAAACACATGCCTTCATTCAAAAGCGAAACATATTGATGTGTGCTTTCACTTCTTGAGATACTAATATGAGAAAGGTGTCATTGACCTTATTCATGTTGAGTCTCATCATTAGGTAGCTCATATTCTCACCAAACCCCTAGATCAGTCTACTTTTGAGTTTTTGCGAGGGGATTTGGGAGTTGTGTATCCTTTTTAGGATATTTTTGATTCTTTTCTTTCTTCTTTACTCTTTTATTGAGTCTTTTGTGTGAGTACATATCATGCATATTCATATATTCACACTTTGAGTTTGCTTCTATTATATGATTAAACTTCTTTTACTTGTTCCTACTAGTATATGCTTTTGAATACATATCGATGATCATGATTTGTTTCAGTTTACTTGATATATCTAATATCTGTCATATGTATGGCTTTTATGCTTTAAAATTGAAAAACGGTCACCACTGTTTCTAGTAACTAGCATATGTAAGCTGAATGATTTTGCTATCTTTTACATGCCTGGTAGCAAAATCCTTTACTTTGATGCAAATATGCAACTTGAACATCTATATGCTTTACATGAAAAATGTGCTCTAAAATGATAAAAATCATAAAAAATGAAAAATCAATGCCTTTTTATGCTTAAGTGAAAATATCTAGGTAGGTTTGTTGTGTCGCATTGCATTGTTTTGGACTGCTTACCATAGCACTTTGGTATGAACTAGGTTATTATAATATATGCCAAGACCAATGTCTTAAGCTTCTAATGATCCTGTTCTGGCCTAGCCTTGACTTGATCGGTAAGCATAAGGTTAACATACAAATAATCTCTGAAGCAAAATCAAAAGAAAAAGAAATGAAAGAGCCTAAAAATAATAAAGATAACAAGTTTGCTCAAGCTCTAAGTTTTGGATGTGCAGACTGGGTAGATAATAGCTAGATTTTGCTATTCATGCTTTAACTTCCTTGTCAACTAGAAATTTTGGTGATGCTTTTATTTGCAAGAATCTGAAAATGCATGTGAATGATTTTCTTAGGATTATATCAACTGTATTGATCATGTCATGTTTCTTATACTATATTTTATGCTATACTTTCAGGTTTTTGTAATTGTTATTAATCATATCTGATAAGCTTATTTTTTATAGTCTACTTGCACCCTAGTTGTATTCATTACATATTTTGAGGGGAGCTGTATTTCAAGAGGTGTTGAGTTGTGTCTCTTTTAAATGTTTTTAATTTCACTAAGTGCTTGTCTGCAGCACGACATCTACAGCGAGCAATTCGAACTAAGTGCACTAATTCATGTTACTGCTCAAACCTAGCTTCTGCATGTACTGCACTACAATTTTATTACCGGATTTTGTTTTTCTTTGCCACCTTGATTCGTGTGCATAAACACACGCATGCAGTTTAAGGGCTGCGGTTGCAGCTCTAGCACACTACGCCTGCTGTTTTGCATAGCAGTTTCTATTTTCAACCGCCAGCCTTCACACCGAGATGCCACCAACCACCTGCACTGTGTCTTCGTAGTCATCGACCAGATTTTATCCCTTGCACTTTATCTGTTTGATAAAATGTTAATGTCAAGAATTTGGTGATTTTCATGTTTGAATTGTGAGTATGCAAATGAGATTGTCCGTGATGTGCTTGATGAAATATATGTGAAATCTGTGTACTTGACAAATATTTGGTAAAATGCCTCAGAACTTTGCATGTATGCCAAGTGCTTGATGATTTGTTTGTCTGTTTAGTGAGTGATTTCCGTCTGTACTTCACCCGTTCATTCAACTGCCTTTGAGTACTGTATAGATGTCACCGGTTGCTTTCTAAAGGCTAGATTTAATCTTTAGTGCTTGTGATCTCTCGGACTGTCAATTCACATCGTATCTGACAGGAAAGTTATAACATGTGTGATTTGTGAAAATTTAATTGCGTCCATTCACCCCTCCACTGGTCGCTACTCTCGGTCCTATATCGCAAGCCTCTAGGGATGTTTTCGGATCAAATATAATATGGATGGAAATAAATTCAGATGTCACTATTTACCACATTTTATTTCAGATTTGAATACGAATACATATATTTTCGAATACGAATACAAGACGGATAGCTCGAATTCTAATATGAATATGAATGTTTATTAAGTTCAACATAATTTTTTTATGCCGAATATGAAATTTTTCGTGCCGAGTATGAAAGATTTAAATTTTTTGTTTGCCAAGTGTAAGCACTCGACAAACATAAATAATTTGTTGAGTGCCTTAAATTTAGCACTCGACAACCATTTTTTATTTTTTATTTTTTTTCAAATGTGTTCTTCATTTTTATTGTCAAATTTTGTGAAACATTTTTAAATTTAGTGAGTAAGTCCTAAAATAGACTCAAATATATTAATATAATTTTTCTATAGGTTGTTGTTCATTATTGCATTTACTTGTAGTTCAAATTTGATCAATTTCAATATAAATCCTAGAAACACACTAAATGAATTAAAAATAGTAATCTAACACCGAAAATACCAAATTTTTACATGAAATAAGCTACAATATATTTTGATTGTAAAAAAAGTTTTGAGTTTAGACAAAGATTTAACCATCAATTTAATTTTAAACCTAATCCATTCCTTCTATAAACCCTAATCCCTCTTTGGAGAATCTCCGGTTTCTCAACATCCTACATGAAACTTTCTCAATTTTTTTTTATTTTTTATCACGTCATATATGTATCATATCATAACAACATGACAAGTCTTGTGTTTTCACACTTCATTTGTTTATTAGAATTAAAAAACTATTAAGCTCCATATTGCTAATCGAGTGTCAAAACTTAAATTTTTCAAAATTTCTTTCAATTTAGTGGTTAAGGCCTACAAATGGACTCAAAAATATGAATATGATTTTTCTATAAATTTTGATTGATTTTTCCAGGCACTTGCAGTTCAAATTTCACAAATTTCCATTTAAATCCTAGAAACACTATTGACACAAAAACGTGCCTCCGTACTTGGGCCGGTTTGACGATCCAAAAACATGCGGATACTTAGGGATAAACCTAAGTGTAACACAGAGTTGACGTCGCGTTCCGACTACACTTAATAGTGGTAAGGGGGTAGAGTCGCCAGGTAATCAGATTGCACAGAAATAATCCAATTAGCCGAAATATATAGATAAAATAACCAAATCGGTCGAATGAAGCCTGATTCGTTCGAAGTGTATGGTGCGAAGGTTCAACGAAGGAGGGCCTTCGGCGTCTGATGCGAAGCATGCGCCGAAGGTAACCTTCGGCTTTCAGATCGATCTGGCCGAGGACAGGCTTCAGACAGATCGTGACGCGAGATCGCCTCCGAACAATAGGGTTCGGTGCGAAGCCTCTAGCGTAATGGGGTCCGATGCGGAGTATTCTGTCTTGACTCTGGCACGAAGTATCTCTAATGCAAAGTGGCTCCGGCACGTGGAAACTGACCAAACTGACAACGGCGTGACAGACCCGGCACAGACGGACAGAGCGAAGACCCATTGAAGGGTGGTCCGGCAGCCTCTAAAACTAACTTCCTAGCTCCACAAACCACCTTCCCAAGATCAGATTGAAGAAAAAATCCCCAACGAAGGAGCTCTGAACGTAGATCCTGTAGAAACACAAAGATCAAGTGCCAATTCGGCATGGAGACCGAATTACCAAGTGTAGCAGTAGGAAAACAGATAGAACGAAGGGTAGCAATCTGTTACGTAGATTAACGGATGGTTCACAAGCGAACAAACAAGGCGATAGCAATCTGTTACATTGATTAAGGGATGATTCACAAGCGAATCAACAAGGCTTACCACGGTTACGACGTGATGCATGGAGGGCTTTTAGCACAAACCCACGAATATGGGCTGAACTAATGCGGAAATTAGATGAAAAGTAGACGTACGATTCAAAACTAGGGTTTTGAAGTATTGATCTGTGTAGATTGATTTGAATCAGCCTCACCCCTATAATTATAGGGGCTAGTCTTGACACATCTGGCTACAACTGTACCTCTAACTTGATTAGGATTTGGCCTAAACAAGATAAGATTTTATTAGGGACCAAAACAGCCTAAATCCTTAACAGATTCACCCTCTAAGGCCTACCCGAGGTGGGCCTTCAGCAGGCCTGCTGATGTAGGCCCTTCAGACCAAAGCCTTTCGGCAAAGAAGGCTGCTGAAGGGGCCCTTTGGGCCGAAGCTAGCCTACGAAGTAGGCCGCTAAAGGGCAACTAAGGCCCCATGCGGATGGGCCTTTAGCATTTTAGGGCTTCGGCCTGTGCCATGAATTGCATGTTTTCGACCCAAATTACCAGAAATTGATATTTTGACAACTTCGACCATTAATGCCATTTTTTGCTATCAACACATGCCCCTTGCATTTTAGCAAACTTAGTGTGCTAAAAGAACAACGGGCTAAGGAAAATATACCCCATATCGCCCTTTTGACACCTCAGGCACTTTGCCACACACTTGGGAAGTACTTTTTCAAATACCTGCCATTCAAAGCTCTTCGAAATCGCTCTTCTTGTAGAGAATCCAACAAGTATGCATTACCTGGAGCAATTTCAGCCACCTTAATAGGACCTTCCCAGCTGGGCGACCATTTATTAAATTTGGGGCTTTTAGTGCCTAAGGGCAAAATCGTCTTCCAAACCAAGTCACCAACTTGAAACGATTTTGCTTTGACTCTTTTGTTGTAGGACCTAGCTACTCTCATCTTATCTTTTTCTACATCCTCTAGAGCCCTTAACCCCTTATCGGTCACTTCTTCCAAATTATGCTTCAAAAGGGTTTTATATTCATCGACCGATAAACCATTTTTCTTTAGAAATCTCAATGAGTCAAGATCTACTTCTACTGGTAGAACGACTTCTTGTCCATATACAAACTCATATGGACTAACTTTGGTAGCACCATGCTTTGCAACTCTGCAAGCCCATAATGCCTCATAAAGAACTTCATGCCACCTTTTAGGGAACTTTTCAATTTTCTTCTTAATGAGCTTAATTACAGTTTTATTACTAGACTCGGCCTTACCTTTGGCCTGAGCATAGTATGGTGAAGAGTTTATCAACTTAATACCATAAAATTCGGCAAAGTCTTTCACTTCTTTAGCAATAAATGAAGTACCTTGATCTGTAGTGAGAGTTTGGGGAATATGAATCTATGTATAATGTGCTTCAAGATGAAATCAGTTACTTCGTTATGAGTCATGTTCTTGAGAGGCATGGCCTCGGCCCACTTTGTGAAATAATCCATTGCCATCAACACGAACCAAAGCTCTTTTGAAGAGGGAGGATGAATCTGGCTGATGAAGTCCAAGCCCCAACCTTGGAATGACCATGGTTTGATAATAGAGTTAAGTAGTGATGCGGGAGCCAACTAAATATTACCAAACTTTTGACATGCTTCACACCCTCTATAGTACTTAAAACAATCCTCAGTCATAGTCGGCCAATAAAAACCCGCTCTTTTGAGCATCCAACTCATTTTCTAGGCTGACTGACGAGTCCCACAAAGTCCTTCATGAACTTCTCCTGTAGAAACTCTAGATTGATTGGCATCCAAGCATCTTATAAGTACTCCATCAATAGTTCAACGATACAACACATCGTCAAGCAACACAACTTTAAACGCCTATCGCCGAACTTTCCGATTAACCCTTTGACTGGGATCCTTCAAATATTAGATGATTGGGATTCTCCAATCATCCTTATGGATTCCCAGATAGTTCGCCAATTCTTCACCTGAAGTGGCGTCTAATTTGCAAATCTCAAAATGCCCCCCGAGCCCTTCCTATTTCTGCCGAGGGTCAGTCAGATTGGCTGTGCAGAGCCGATCAGACCAAAGCCCTACGTCGGAGGGGTCCGACGCGCGAAGGCCCCCTACGCTTGGAAGGCTTCGACGCGAGCAGCCCGGTGCGTAGAGTCCTTCGGCAGATGAAGGGCTTCGGCACAGGGGCTCCGACACGCAACATCCTCCGACGGGCGAAGGATCCCGACCCAGCGGATCTAGTGCGCACCACATCGGTTCGAAGCTCTTCGCTCCGACTGACGCAGAAATTTCGAGCATTGGTCTCCCTTGTACAAAAAATCTGCCTTTTCTAGCTTGATAGCTAGATGCTCGCTGAGCCAAATCATTTGCAATTGAATTGACTTCTCTAGACACGTGAGAAATTTAGAAGTCATCAAAATAGCAATTATGTCCAGACATTTATCCAAGTAGCTATTTAGCAAACCATTAAAGCATTGAGCAATTTTTGCCACTTGTTGCTGTAGGACCGAAAGTAGCGACCAGAGGGGGGGGTGAATGGGCGCCTTAAAAATTCTTTCGAATCAATGGCCTGTTCCCAATACCCAAGGCACCTCAAAAGACTAAGCAGCAGAAAATAAACAGATAGCCTAAGTCTAAAGGTATCTAGCCTAGAAGCAACTGATGTCAAACAGAGAACTATCAAAGCAGTGCTAATAGACAGATAAACAAAGTATGTCAGGCCTAAACTTCCCAATGAAATGATCTAAGTATATGTTAAGTGAACTGAGAAGTTACTGTTTAGATTTGTCTCCTGTTCGGAACTCGGCGAAGCCTGCTTCGCCTGTCGAGGTCTGCTTCGGAGATGGTTGTCGAAGCCTGCTTCGGAGGTCGGTTGCGAGGCCTACCGAAGGCTGTTGAAAATGCCGAAGGTGTTTTGATCTAGCCTAGTTCGAAGTGACAGAAAGCGAAGGATGCTTCGAAGAGAAGTATGCCAAAGTCAGAGCCTGCTTCGAAGTATGTACTTCGAAGGCAAAGCTTCGAACACAGCTTCGAACCGAGGGCTTCGAAGCCAAACCTTTGAACAGAAAACTTCGAACACGACTGACGGACAACCTTCGAACAAAGAAGCGAAGCCTGTCACACGACGGAGAGACCAAATTCGAAGCCTACACTCTACCTTCGAAAAGAGCAAGCTTCGAAAAGAGAAGCGAAGGCTGACACGCGACAAAGAAACCAAAACGAAGCCTAACAGAACGACAAGCTTCGAAACCTATCGAAGTTTGGACTTCGAAGAGCTCGAGGCGGAGTACCTTCGCACCATCGTTAGAAGTATGCGACGCTGTCCGTAAAAATTACTTCGCAGCTAGCAACTCAGGACACAGAACGAAGTTCGAAGTTCCAACGAAGCCTTTGAGCAAATCAGGTCGAAGCCTGCCTCACGGAGCTGAGGGGCTTCGAACGAAGAGGATGGCTTCGCCAGAAAACAGACAGAAAAGTTGCTAGGTCCTGTCAACTTCGATCAAAAAGCTGCGCAGTAGAAAGCCAAAAGCTGGCACAGAGTACTGTAGCTACAATAGAGGAGTACTACTTGCAACCAGCAAGAACTAGTACTCTGTTCGTGAAGAACAGAAGCAAAAAGAGAAGCTTCTGCTCACGAAATAAATCCAGGCTGTGCCTGTAGCCGAAGCATTAACTCCTCAAAACAAACAATGCACACCGAATGAAATCAACAGGGACCAAGGCTTTAATGCATCCAAAAGATTTGAACAAATGCAAGGCAAAATGGAATGAGCAAAAGCCTGGCGGCGCACACAGGAGAGAGAACGTGAGAGACAAAATGACCCAATAGATTAAAAAGTGAATTCTGGAAGGGGTAGTCCAAACCCTAGGGATTGGGGTCCTATTTATAGGCTGCCCAACACTAGGAATATTCTACCAGCCCCTTAGGGTTTTTACAGACTCAAGAATACAGGAAAAGACTCTACTGCCCTTATGTATTTTTATAGACACGACTGACTGACTGTGGGCCTAGAGATACAAATGACTTATCCGGAAGCTAAGCTTTCGTAGCGACTACGGCTTCTCTTCTGGACAGTCGGATACAAGATCGACGGTCGTCAGTTTTGCGCCGAAACTGACAAAGCCTCCACCAGCTTTGCACCAGGTACCCGGATTGGGCCGGCCTGATTCCGCAGCTCTCTCAGCCCGACAATCACTCACCGCCCGTGTACTTGAGTCAACCCTGGTCAACAGCCCAGTGGGTCTTCTACTGCTTCTGGCCCATGCACCCGGATTGGGCCAGCCCGACTTCGCAGCCTCCTCTGCCCGACAGTCGCTCGCTGCCCGTGTACATGAGTCACACGCGGCCCATAAAACAGCAGATCTCTTCTTCTTTTGTCCTCTTTGACTATCGTTGACAATGACTTATCACTTCTGGAGCTATGAGGCCCACGCTATTCAGCATGGCTCCTCAGTCTCCCCCTTGATGAGTGCATTGTCAACACTCCTCTTCTTCAGCTCTTCAGCACCTGCGAACAAATGTGGAAACCCGAAAACAAAGCACAAGAAAACAAAGAAGAAGAAAAATAAGGTAAAAGTTTAACCCTAATGACTAAAAGCCGAACAAAAGCAAGAAGTGGTCATTATGGTTAACCAAAATGTAAAAGCTCAAAATGAGTGCGATTTCAGAACAACAAGGATATCAACAGAGTAAGAACTCCCCCCTTAAACTCTGATCCCAAATTTTCTCCCCCTTGTTGACAAGTGAACTCATCAAGCACTCAATAGAGACACAGACTCCCCCTGAAATGCAACTCCCCCTCAAAATATGCAGTGATTTCACCTGGAGTGCATAAGGAGTGTAGAAAGCATGCTTCTCAGATATGATTGACTGCAATTACAACATCTAACAGATACAACAAAAGACATACTGTAACGATACATGGCATGATCAGTGCAACAGATGATATCTAAAGAAAGTCATTAGCACGCATTTTTCAGTTTTTGCAAACAAAAGCATCACCATATTTTTCCAGTAAACAAGCAAGGTAAAGCATTAGATGCAAAAGCTAACTGATATCTACCAAGATAAGCATTGTCCAAAAACAAAGTGCTTCAGCAAACTTGTTATCATTTCAATTTTCAAGCTTTTTCTTTTCCCTTTTTTATTTTTGCCAAGGGTTATTTGCATGTCAAACCTTATGCTGACCGACCAAGTCAAGCCTAGGTCAGAACTAGACCATCAGAAGCTTAAGACATTGGTCTTGGCATACACTACAGTGTCATAGTTCATACCAAAGTGCTATGGTACGCAGTCCAGAACAATGCAGTGCGGCAAGACAAACCCACCTGGATCTTTTCAATTTTAAGCATAAAAAGGCATGGAATTTTCATTTTTCTGGTTTATAGCATATTTCCATGATTAAAGCATACAAATGTCCAAGTTGCATATTTGCATCCAAGTGAGGAACTAGCTACAAGGCATGTACCAGATAACAAGAGCATTCAACCTACGCATGCTAGTTACCAGAAGCAATGGTGATCATTTTTCAATTTTAAAGCATAAAAGCCATGCATATGACAGATATCAGACATATCAAGTGAACTGAAGCAAAGCATGATCATCGACAAGTAATCAAAAGCATGTACCAGCTAGAATGAGTAAAGCAGTTCAATCATATAACAGAAGCAAGCTCAAAAGTGTGATATGTGAATATGCAAGATATGAACACACACAAAAAAAGACTCAAGAAACGAGTAAAGAAGAAATAAAACCGACGCAAAATATCCTAAAAAGGATACACAACACCCAAATCCCCTCGTAAACGCTCAAATGTAGACTGATCTAGGGGTTTGGTGAAAATATCAGCCAACTGATGATGGGTATCAACATGAACAAGGTCAATGACACCTTTCTCATATTGATCCCGCAGAAAGTGAAAGCGCACATCAATGTGTTTGGTTTTTGAATGGAAACACGGGTTTTTCCCTACACTAATAGCACTGGTGCTGTCGCAAAACAATGGAACCCTGGTAGGAAAGAACAACCCAAAATCTCACAGAGTGGAAATCATCCAAACCAACTGTGAGCAGCAGCTAGCAACAGCTACATACTCAGCCTCTGTGGTCGAAAGAGCAACTCCAGATTGCTTTCGAGAAGACCAAGAAACAAGAGAAGAACCAAGAAACAGGCAAGTACCGGAAGTCGACTTGCGAACCAACCGGCACCCACCAAAGTCGGCATCCGAAAATCCAGATAAATCGAGAGAAGATGATGCTGAATAGAAAAGACCAAGATCAGGCGCATAAGTAAGATACCTGAAAATGCGCTTGACAGCCTGCCGATGAGACGCGCGTGGTGAAGACTGGAAACGCGCGCAAAGTCCCACGGCGAACTGTATGTCCGGTCTTGTTGCCGTCAAGTACAGCAGCGAACCGATCATCCCTCGAAACTCCCTTTCATTGGCCTTGACGCCGCTCTCGTCCTTGTCCAGACCCCCAGATGTGCCCATCGGGGTCATCTGCGGCTTCAACTCACCACCAAAGTCAAATTTCTTAAGCATGTCGTGAGTGTACTTACCTTGGTGGATGAAGGTGCCATCCTTGGTCTGCTTGATCTAGAGCCCTAAGAAGTACTTGAGCTCACCCATGAGGCTCATCTCAAACTCACTGTGCATCTGCTCAGAAAACTTGGACACAAGATCATTAGTAGTACCGCCAAAAATAATATCGTCCACGTAAATCTGAGCAACTAAAAAATCTGAAGCATCTCTGAGCAAGAAAAGAGTTTTGTCCACAGAACCCATCACAAAGCCCTTCCCCAACAAAAACTGCTTCAACCGGTCATACCAAGCCCTGGGGGCTTGCTTTAACCCGTATAAAGCTTTTCGCAATTTAAAAACATGTCGAGGAAACTTAGGGTTCTCAAAACCGGGGGGTTGCCTAACATACACTTCCTCCTCTATGAACCCGTTCAGAAAAGCACTCTTGACATCCATTTGAAAAAGCTTAAAACCCTTCGAAGCGGCAAAAGCTAAAAGAATGCGAATGGAATCAAGACGGGCAACAGGGGTGAAAGTTTCTTCAAAATCAATACCCTCCTTCTGGCAATAACCCTAGGCAACTAATCGAGCTTTGTTGCGCACCACAACCCCATCTTCACCTTGTTTGTTCTTGAATACCCACTTGGTGCCTATGGGGTTGCATCCTGGTGGCAGCTCTACTATTGTCCAAACCCGATTACGGACAAAATTCTCAAGCTCTTCTTGCATAGCATTAATCAAATTAGAATCAGAAAGAGCATGAGAAACGTCTCTGGGCTCAAAAGATGCAACAAAAGCAGATTCAGCAAACACAGCAAGAGAGGTAGAAGAACGCAAAGTTCTCTCAGTCAAATCACCTTTGATGAGCTCTGAGGGATGGTCACGCTGAACTGCTCTGGTTCCCTGGTGATCTGAAGTCACCTCATCAAAGTCAGTAGCTGGCACCTCTGGACTCGACTGAGGGGGCTCGATCGTAGTGGAAGAAGTGATCAGAGGTCCGCCCTCATCCTCAGTCGAAGTCTCAGAAGGTGTGGGCTCTGCGGGGGATGCAGAAGGCCCACCCTCATTAGCGGCTAGAGGGTCATCATCTTCCTCGAAGATGGACTCTCCGAGCTCACCATCAGAAGGCTCAAAAGAAGGAGTCAAAGAAGGCAAGGACTCATCAAATGAAACCTCACAAGTCTCGACAAGCAGCTGGGATTCGAGGTTCTAAACACGAAAACCTCGAGAATGCAAAGCGTAGCCAAGAAAAACACCATCCCAGCAACGAGACTCAAACTTGTCCAAATGCCCTCCCTTCTTGAGCACAAAGCACTTCCAGCCAAACGCTTTCAAGTGGCTCACCTTGGGCTATCTGCCAAACCGCAATTCATATGATGTCTTACCAAGGTATGCTCTAAGAAAGATGCGGTTGGCCAGATAGCAAGCCGTGTTCATGGCTTCAGCCCAAAAACGCCTAGGAGTCCTGTGCTCATCGAGCATTGTCTTGGCCATCTCGACTAGCGTGCGGTTCTTTCGTTCCACAACGCCGTTCTGTGGGGGAGTGTAAGGAGAAGAAAACTGGTGGTCCAGACCCTGATCACTATAGAAGCTGACAAACTGAGAGTTCTTGAACTCAGAGCCGTTGTCGGAGCGAATTGCTCGCATCCGACCATTGTTCTCATTCTTCAGCTTCAAAATCAGGTCATGAACAAACTGAAATGTTTCATCCTTAGACTCCAAAAAGAAAACCCACGAGAATCGAGAAAAGTCGTCAACAACCACAAGTGCATATCACTTCCCACCGACTGAACGTACCCGAGCTGGACCTACAGTGTCCAAATGTAAAAGCTCGCCTGGATACGAAGTCATTACCTGAGTCACAGGTGAGTGAGAAGCGGCAACCATTTTCCCATGACGACAGGGATGACAAACTAGATCCTTCTCCATCTTAAGCTTGGGCAATCCTCGGATGAGGTCCATAGAGGTTAACCTGACTAGCAGATCAAAACTCAAGTGACCTAACCTCCTATGCCACTTCCAGAGCTCAGAAGAAGATCCAGCAATCAAACAGCGAGAAGGGCCAAAAGAACTAGAGAAGTCGATTCGAAAAACTTTACCGAAAGGTAAAATCTGACAAATCAAAGACCCTCTAGAATCAACCACAGAAGAGTTGCCCTTCTTAAAACGCACTTCCAAACCATCCTCAAGAAGTTGCGAAACAGAAATCAAATTGAAGTTCAAATTCTTAACCAAAGCAACATTCTTCAAAGAGAAATGGTCTGAAATGCGAATTGAGCCAATGCCACTCACTTTCCCTTGACCACTGTTCCCGAAGGTGATGTATTCTTTGGAGCTCGGGGGAGTGAGACTGGAGAACCATCTGCGATGTCCCGTCATGTGGCGAGAGCATCCTGAGTCCATGATCCAAACATCCTCCAGTCCCCGGTCCTGCACAATCAGTGGCTGTAAGTGGGAGCAAATGGTCTGGCACCAGGTTTAGCAAAAGAGCTAAACCAGTGTCGAGCCATCTGCTCAAAAGATGGAAAGCGAAAACCATCAAAAGAGTTTGGACCAAAACGCGGCTCAAAGCACGGTCCTCGGTTCTGCCTAACCCTGCGTCCACGAGGTCCAGGACCGTAGCCAACACGGCCTGGAACTCTGCTGGAACGGACACCACCAACTGGAGCACGGGCAAGAAAGCCGTCTCCTCTACCACCACCTACACGACGCGGCCTGGCCTCCAGCCTCTCCCCGCATCGAGGAACACGCAGTCTACCATCCTGCTGGTAGAACTGCTCCTGATCACTACGAGCCCTCTCTGCTCTCTCAACCTGCTTCCTCCTGAAGCAGAACTCCGCAAGATGCCCGTCTCTCTGACAGTACTCACAATGATAGGTGGGCTTCTTGGGATGTGGTTGAGGCTTGGGATGTTTGGGCTTGGTAGTGTTTGGTGTGGTCTTCTTGGGTTGAGAGGGTCCAGGAAGAGAGTCTAGAGAAGAGTGGAGGTGTTTGGGCTTAGGAACCCAGATAGGCTTCTTGGGTGGAGCTTTGGGTGGTTCATGAATCACTCCATCCTTGGGCTGACAAGCCTGGGAGGTATCAGTGGAGTGAGTCTTGGGATACCTCTGCTCTGGAGTCATTTTGCTCCATTCCACTGCCCGGCTAATGGCACTCTCAAAGTCAGCCTTGGTGTACGTGTAACCTACTCCAAACCCATCCTGCCTTTTGAACTGCTGGATCATCATGCCGAGCTGTGGCTCTCTGGCACTGATCCAACTCAGGATAGAACGGAGGTAAAAGTTCTCATTCTGAGAATCTGCTAGCTCCTCTCTCAAGGAAGCTAGAACCTCCACCTGAGACAAGCAGGTCTCACACTCACTCTCTACTTGGAACTGACAGTGTCTCAAGCTCTAGCCTAGTCTGGGCCAGCTCAGCTCTCAACCTCTCCAAATCACCCAAATGTTCATTACCCTTGGATTTCAGCTCAGCTAAGGCAGCTAGATGAGATGGGCAATCAACACAGGGTGCGACGACAGTGGCTTGAGCATCTTTTAGCTCCAGCTGAGTGCTTTCAAGCTCAGTGGCCAAAGCGTCCCTCTCATCAACCCTTTCTATTTATCTGGACTTCAGAGTCGACAGGTCACACAGAAGCACCTCACACTTCGGGCACTCACTGCTATCACCCAAGCAAGGGAAAGAAGATAGACTCTCAATTCTGCCGTTGGCCACGGCAAGCTCACTCTCTAACTCATCTATCTTCTTCTTAGCCCCCCTAAGCAGTTTTTCCCGATACTTCAACTCCTGACGATTGCTCTCAAGTAAATCAACAATTTCACGCTCATAAGATGATACCTTTTCGTCGTCGTCGTCGGAGTCGTCGGAGGAGCTTTTTTCTTCCTTATCCCCAAGAGCCATTGAACAGAAGCTCTTGCGGGATCTTCGGCGCTGGTGTGAGCGGCTCTTCGGCTTGTCTCCGAAGGCCATGAAGCAAAGACCCACCGGATCATCCTTGTCCTTCCCCTTCCTGATGACGATCTCCTCATCGCTTGAGCTTGATGAAGAGGAAGAAGACATGGACTGCTTGGAGTAGCTCTTCTCCATCTCGGCGAAGAAGGCCTTGTCGCGCTTCTTGTTCTCTCGCCGGTAGTCCTTCAGGGCCTTCTTGAAGAATCGGGTCTTCGGCTTACCCTTGTTGAAGGATGAGCTCTCATGCTTGCCGGAGTCGTGGAAGCTGCCACCGGTGCCCTTCTTGTGTCCATTGCGCTTGGGGCAGTCGGCGATGAAGTGTCCTGGATCACCACACTCAAAGCATCCGGATTTTGTGCCGTGTCTTTTGAACATTCTCTTGTCATAGACACGACGCACCTGGTTGTTAAACAGACACAAATCATCATCTCCCAAAGACTCAAGCTGGTCCTCAGTGATAGACATCAAAGAGAACCCAGCACAACTCACAACAAAGGGATCAACAGAAGGTGTAGCAAGGGCCAGGGATTTTGATCCAGAACCAGTGAGATTTGATCTCAACTGGGTATCTACCTCAGTGGCCTTCAGCTTGCTAAATAACTCAGAAATGGTCAAGGTATCATAAGAAGTGCTCTCAACGATAGAGGATACCTTGATCTCCTAGATCGTTGGGTCCAAGGTATGGAGAACCTTGAGCGCCTGCTCATGATCTGAGACTAATTGAGCACCCTCAGCCTTGTTGTCCTGAAGCTTGTTTATGATCGACTGAAAACGACCAAACAAAGCCTCAACAGATTCACCCGGCTTCTGTGTGAAATTCTCATATTCACGCCGGTAGGTCTGATAGAGCCGAGCCTTGACCTGTGCTGTTCCCTCATGGTGTGCCTTGAGGGTAGCCCAGATCTCTCTCGCAGTGGAGAGATGACTCACACGCTCAAACTCAGTGGGACCTAAACCAGAAAACAGAATGTTCACAGCCTTACTGTTTTCTCAGATGCTGAGCAATGATACCAGCAGTACCCTGCTCAGTAACTGGCAATATGACAAATGTGGTGTGAACACAAATATCCCAAATGTCCGAACCCTGGCTCATAAGATAGGCTCGCATGCGAGTCTTCCAATAATTATAGCCATAGGCTTCCAAGGACGGGACCTTGCCAGGAGACGTCATGGTCACTACCGGGGTTTAGAACCGGTTAAGGTATGAAAAAAACCTAACCAAGCTCTGATACCACTTGTAGGACCGAAAGTAGCGACCAGAGGGGGGGTGAATGGGCGCCTTAAAAATTCTTTCGAATCAATGTCCTGTTCCCAATACCCAAGGCACCTCAAAAGACTAAGCAACAGAAAATAAACAAATAGCCTAAGTCTAAAGGTATCTAGCCTAGAAGCAACTGATGTCAAACAGAGAACTATCAAAGCAGTGCTAATAGACAGATAAACAAAGTATGTCAGGCCTAAACTTCCCAATGAAATGATCTAAGTATATGTTAAGTGAAATGAGAAGTTACTGTTCAAATTTGTCTCCTGTTCGGAACTCGGTGAAGCCTGCTTCGCCTGTCGAGGTCTGCTTCGGAGATGGTTGTCGAAGCCTGCTTCGGAGGTCGGTTGCGAGGCCTGCCGAAGGCTGTTGAAAATGTCGAAGGTGTTTTGATCTAGCCTAGTTCGAAGTGACAGAAAGCGAAGGATGCTTCGAAGCGAAGTATGCCTAAGTCAGAGCCTGCTTCGAAGTATGTACTTCGAAGGCAAAGCTTCGAACATAGCTTCGAACCGAGGGCTTCGAAGCCAAACCTTCGAACAGAAAACTTCGAACACGACTGACGGACAACCTTCGAACAAAGAAGCGAAGCCTGTCACACGACGGAGAGACCAAATTCGAAGCCTACACTCTACCATCGAAAAGAGCAAGCTTCGAAAAGAGAAGCGAAGGCTGACACGCGACAAAGAAACCAAAACGAAGCCTAACAGAACGACAAGCTTCGAAACCAACTTCGAAACCTATCGAAGTGTGGACTTCAAAGAGATCTAGGCGGTGTACCATCGCACCATCGTTCGAAGTATGCGACGCTGTCCGTAAAAATTACTTCGCAGCTAGCAACTCAGGACACAGAACGAAGTTCGAAGTTCCAACGAAGCCTTTGAGCAAATCAGGTCGAAGCCTGCCTCACGGAGCTGAGGGGCTTCGAACGAAGAGGATGGCTTCGCCAGAAAACAGACAGAAAAGTTGCTAGGGCCTGTCAACTTCGATCAAAAAGCTGCGCAGTAGAAAGCAAAAAGCTGGCACAGAGTACTGTAGCTACAGTAGAGGAGTACTACTTGCAACCAGCAAGAACTAGTACTCTGTTCGTGAAGAACAGAAGCAAAAAGAGAAGCTTCTACTCACGAAATAAATCCAGGCTGTGCCTGTAGCCGAAGCATTAACTCCTCAAAACAAACAATGCACACCGAATGAAATCAACAGGGACCAAGGCTTTAATGCATCCAAAAGATTTGAACAAATGCAAGGCAAAATGGAATGAGCAAAAGCCTGGCGGCGCACACAGGAGAGAGAACGTGAGAGACAAAATGACCCAATAGATTAAAAAGTGAATTCTAGAAGGGGTAGTCCAAACCCTAGGGATTGGGATCCTATTTATAGGCTGCCCAATACTAGGAATATTCTACCAGCCCCTTAGGGTTTTTACAGACTCAAGAATAAAGGAAAAGACTCTACTGCCCTTAGGTATTTTTACAGACACGACTGACTGACTGTGGGCCTAGAGATACAAATGACTTATCCGGAAGCTAAGCTTTCGTAGCGACTATGGCTTCTCTTCTGTACAGTCGGATACAAGATCGACGGTCGTCAGTTTTGCGCCGAAACTGACAAAGCCTCCACCAGCTTTGCACCAGGTACCCGGATTGGGCCGGCCTGATTACGCAGCTCTCTCAGCCCGGCAATCACTCACCGCCCGTGTACCTGAGTCAACCCTGGTCAACATCCCAGTGGGTCTTCTACTGCTTCTGGCCCATGCACCCGGATTGGGCCAGCCCAACTTCGCAGCCTCCTCTGCCCGATAGTCGCTCGCTGCCCGTGTACCTGAGTCACACGCGGCCCATAAAACAGCAGATCTCTTCTTCTTTTGTCCTCTTTGACTATCGTTGACAATGACTTATCACTTCTGGAGCCATGAGGCCCACGCTATTCAGCATGGCTCCTCAGTTGCACAACTAATAGAGAATCACAATATGCATGAACATGTTTAACACCCATAGAACCTAGCAATTCAAGTCCTAGCAATAAAGCTTCATATTCGGTTTGATTATTAGTAGAAGGAAATTCTAAATGGGCCGAGGTCTCGAAGCGCATAGCATTAGGTGACATAAGAATCACTCCAATACCTTAGCCACTCTTGCTAGCTGAACCATCAAAATAATTTTTTCATGGCACTACCTCAATTAGAGAAACATAGCTACCCCAATTGATGTCTACGTGATGATCGACTATAAAGTTAGCGACAATTTGACCTTTCATAGCTCTCAAGGGTTCATAAGCCAAATCATATTCAATCAAAGCATAAGCCCACTTTTCGATTCTACCACATTAAATCGGCTTCTGTAGCATGTATTTTACAATATCGGTTTGACAAGTAACAATACATGTGCTAGGGAGAAGATAGTGACATAATTTGTTACATGCATAATAAAGTGATAAACATAAGCGTTCCACAAACACGTACCTTGTCTCGGCATCCAGCAAGCGGCAGCTCAAGAATGTGATGATGCACTCTGTTGGGGGAAAATATCTCATCTTCGGGGTTATTGCCAAAACAGTACGAAGACAGCCAACTAGTTCGAAGATTGACCGAAGACCTTCTTCGAAGATGCTCGGAATCTGGTTCGAAGCTTAAAGACAGGCACTGGTTCGAAGTATATCTTCGAACCAAAGCCCTTCAGGATCTTTTCTGCCAGCTAAGATGGAAGACTTATCTTTTATCCTATTAGATTAGTCTTTTACCATTTTAGCCCTATTAAGGAAACCGAATAGTTTCCTTAATGTCGGTTGTAATAGAGGGGTAAATAGGTCTTTTCCTTAATGTTTAGGCCTATAAATACCCCCCATTTCACCCTGTAATAGGGACCGATTTAAAGTGAATCAATACACACTTTCGAACTATTCTAAGCTATTATCCTTTCGGAGGCTTAGAACAGTTTGCTTCACAAACACTTCGTTTGTTAGTTTTCTTTTCTACAGAAACCTGTTAGCGTAATCTTTTACGCCAACAGTTGGCGCCGTCCGTGGGGAACCTAGTCCAAAAAACTTCGTTCTCTACCAACCTCTTGCATCATGCCTCCTAAGCGGAGCGCACCTCGCAATCCCACTCGGAGGTCCTCTCGGATCTCCGGAGAGATACCCTTCGACACAGTCGAAGTCGGAGGGTCTTCGACTATCCCTCCACCTCAAACTCCGCAAGGGGCTTCTATCCCTCGAGGATATGAAACCTCTCCACCAACCCCTTCCACACTTCGACCGCCCGAAGCCACTCTACCACCCTCCATTCCGATTCGAACTGATCATACCAGCTCTCAAGACCCGGAAGGTCCTTCCGGAGGAGATGAAGATAGCCTTGGAGATATGGCCACTCAAATGGCCAATCTTCAAGCCGAGGTAGCAAGGTGGCGACAAGAGGCTGCGAACAGGCTTCGCCCTCAAGTCACCCCAGTTATCCCCGAAGTGCACGAAGACGACGACCTTGATTATCCCGAAGCCCCGGAGAACGCTTCTTACGACAATGAATCTCCATTGCATCCTGAGCTTCAGAAGATTCGCTTCAATCCGAAGTTCAAAACTTCAAAGCTCTGCAAGTATGCTGGAGACGAAGATCCCAGTGAGTTTGTGCGTTCTTATGCCCTAGCGATTGAGGCTAGCGGCGGAGACAGAGAGACTATGGCGAAGTGCTTCCCATTAGCTCTTCAAGGAGTGGCGTTGCGATGGTTCTGGTCTTTAAAGCCAGGATCAATCATTTCCTGGTCACAGTTGAAGAGGAAGTTCATAAGTAACTTTCAGGGCACCTTCGTGCCCCCCATGTCAACAGGGAGCCTTTTCCAAGTGAAGCAGCTCCCCGGAGAAACATTGAGACAGTATTTCAAGCGCTTCGCTCACACGAAGTCGCAAATCCGGGGGCTGTCTACATCTTAAGTGGTTGATGCGGCTCGGGAAGGCGTCAGTCATAAAGGCCTTCTAGATAAACTGCATCGAAAGAGCATCACCACGGTATCACAGCTGATGTCGTACTTCGAGGAGTACTCGAAGTCAGAAGAAGGTTGGCTTCGGAGGACTACTGCTACTTCGACAGTGTTGACAGAAGTTAAAGCAGAGGTGAAGACTTCGGCTCAGCCGCAAGAACCAGTCTCCGAGGTGCAACATGATAGAAGAAGAGGGCAGAAGCACCCTCGCTCTGAAGTCTTAAACATTGCACCCCCGCAGAAGTTTGCACCAAGAGCTCCACAGTCTGCGGGGAACAAGTCCAGCGGCTGGAGGCCGCCAGGGAAAACGGCTGGCAAGGGCCAGACCCTTTTTTGCTGTATTCATGGAGAGAATCGAAGCCATGCAACTGACACCTGCAAGGCTATTCTTACCCTTCGGGGAGAATACTTGGAGAGAACTTCGGGTCGAGGCAGTACCGACCGAAGTCCAGCAGCAGCAGTGCGCTCGGACCCGGTCCAGGCTGTGGCGCGGATAGAAAATTTTGATGCTGCAAGGCATCCTCCGGTGGCCAATGTTATGCCACCTCCGAAGCAAGAAGAAGGGCAAGATAGAGGGAAGAGAGTAGTTCTCCCTATCTCTGGAGGAGGTACCCTCGGAAGCATGTCCAAGAGACAGCGAAGAGAGTACGTTCGAGAAGTGGGCCACATTGGGACTTCGTCATCTGCAGCTGCAATGCCGGAGTGGTCTCATGTTCCAATATCTTTCTCTGCGGAGGATGCAGCTGGTATCAAGTTCCCGCATGCAGATCCATTGGTTATTACTGCTGATATTGCAGGGACAGAAGTCCGAAGAGTGCTAATTGACGGAGGTAGCTCGACAGATATCATATTTGTACAAGCCTTCGATCAGTTATGCATTTCCCGGAAGCATCTCCTCCCAGCGGCTCGTCCTCTGCAAGGCTTCGCAGGACCTCCGCTAGATGCACTTGGCCAGATAGGCCTGGAAGTAACCTTCGGAGAAGGTTTACTAGCCCGAACTGAAGAAGTTATCTTTGACGTGGTAGATGCCCCGTATGCTTATAATGTCATCTTTGGGCGAGGCATGTTGAATCAGTTCGGAGCCGTGGCGCATCACAACTACTTGTGCATGAAGATGCCCACACAATCAGGAGTTCTGACAATCTTCGGAGATCAAGCCATGGCTCGAAGGGCAGAATATGGTCATGGTCCTCCTCTTGATCCGAGGCAAGTAAACAGCGTCCAAGATAATGGAGAAATTTTTTCAGCCTCCTCCGAAGCTTCGAAGAAGTCATTTCCAAGACCAAGTCCCGAAGGAGAGATTGCAACGAAGGTCATTGTTAAAGATGGTAAAGAGTACACTTTTCAATTTGGTAAAGATTTACCTCCCGAAGTTGCAATTTCCTTGGAAAAGGTCGTAGAAGAAAATTTGGATGTCTTCGCTTGGTCTGACGAAGATATCACCGGAGTCGATCGGGATATTATTGAGCATAGTTTGCTTGTAAACCCGAAGGCCCGGCCTGTTCGACAAGGGCTCCGGAAGATGTCCGCAGAGAGAGCTGCTCTAGCTAAGGATGAAGTTGAAAAACTGTTGAAGGCTGGGATTATCAGGGAAGTGGCCCATACAGAATGGTTAGCCAACCCAGTCTTCGTCAGGAAGAAGTCTTCCGGAAAGTGGCGCATGTGCATTGATTTCACATCTCTGAATAAAGCGTGCCCACGTGACCCCTACCCCATGCCCCGAATTGATCAACTAGTTGACTCCACTGCAGGTTTGGAGTTACTAAGCTTCCTCGACGCGTATTCTGGTTATCATCAAATATGGTTGAAGCGCGAAGATGAAATCAAGACGAGCTTTGTAACTCCTTCGGGAGTCTTCTGCTATGTAAGAATACCCTTCGGCCTAAGAAATGCCGGGGCTACTTTTTCAAGATTAGTTGCTAAGGCTCTAGGTCATCAACTAGGTCGCAATGTGGAGGCCTATATGGATGATATTGTAATAAAGAGTGCTTTAAAGCACCACCATAGCCTAGACTTAGCAGAAACATTCAATAGCCTTCGGGCATGTGGGATCCGCCTTAACCCCGAAAAATGTATATTCGGAGCTAAGGCTGGAAAGTTGTTAGGGTACTTAGTTTCAAGCAGGGGAATTGAAGCTAGCCCTACTCAAATAACTGCGCTGCAGAAGATGGCTCCTCCGGAGAATTTAAAGCAAGTGCAAAAGCTGACTGGACGTCTGGCCGCACTTAGCAGGTTTTTATCAAGGTCTGCGGAGAGGAGTTTGCCAATCTTTAAAGCTTTGAAAGGGTCCGAAGATTTTGCATGGACACCAGAGTGTCAGAAAAGCTTCGAAGATATTAAAGATTATCTCAGCAATCTTGCTACACTTACGGTGCCTATTGCGGACGAAACCCTACTTCTGTATCTTGCAGCCACAGGCTCAGCTGTCAGCGCAGTCCTTGTCAGAGAAGCCGATATCAATGGGAAGTTGGTCCAAAATCCTGTCTATTTTGTATCCGAAGCATTGTCAGGAGCAAAGACAAGATACTCCGAACTTGAGAAGTTCGTTTATGCTCTGATAATGGCTTCGAGGAAGCTAAGGCATTATTTTTTGGCTCATAATGTAATTGTACCAACTTCGTATCCTTTAGGAGATATGCTCCGAAGCAAAGATTCCACTGGAAGAATTGGAAAGTGGGCAGTAGAACTAGCACCCTTCGGCATATCTTTCCTGGCAAGGACAGCTATCAAATCTCAAGTCCTAGCAGACTTCGTAGCAGAGTGGACTCCACCTGCGAAGTTGACTCCGGAGAAATCAGATGACGGAGTTTGGACTATCTACTCCGATGGGGCTTTCCAAGCATCCGGAGCAGGCATTGGGGCAGTATTAATTTCACCATCAGGACAAAGAGCAATGTACTCCGCAAGACTCAACTTTAAGTCTACCAATAATATAGCGGAGTACGAAGGAATATTATTGGGACTCCGGAAAGCACGTGCTCTAGGGGCTACAAGAATAATTATAAAAACAGATTCTCAGATAGTAGCAGGGCACGTAGACAAAAGTTTTCAAGTTTGACATCCACAGCTTGTAAAGTACTTGGAAGAAATTCGCAAGATCGAAGCACATTTCAAGGGTATTTCCATTCGGAGTATACCAAGAGCTGAAAACGTGCAAGCGGACATTTTAGCGAAGGCTGCTGCCGGAGCTGTGGATGTGCCTGACGAAGCTTTCTATGAGGAGCTCAATATACCTTCGGTGCCACAAGTTGCTTCTGCAGAGATTCTCTGCATTCCTAATGCAGATTGGAAAGATTCAATCATAGAACTCTTGCAAGGAGGAACAAATTTGCCCGAAGAGCCCCAATTGTCAAGATTAAAGCTCAGAGCAAGAAATTATCAGTTAATCAACGGTATATTATACAAGGCCGGAGTATGTTCCCCACTACTCCGATGTATATCTCAAGCCGAAGGCCAAGAAATTCTTCGGGAAATTCACGAAGGCCTTTGTGGAAGTCATTTAGCCCCTAGAGCTCTGGCAGGAAAAACACTTCGCCAGGGGCTTTATTGGCCCACAATAACAGCTGATGCGGAGAGCTTGGTCCGCACTTGTCAAGGATGCCAGTGGATGGGTCGACGGAGTCATCGCCCACCAACAGCTCTTCAAGTCATTGCTCCGGTATGGCCTATGGCCAGATGGGGTATGGATCTAATTGGTCCCTTTCCGTTAGCAAAGGGAAATCTAAAGTTCGCAGTGGTAGCTATCGAATATTTTTCTAAGTGGGTCGAAGCAGAGCCCTTAACAGCTATCACTTCGAATAATGTACAGAAATTCTTCTGGAAGAACATTATTTGCCGGTTCGGAGTGCCTAGATATCTCATGGTTGATAATGGAACACAGTTCGACGCAGAACCCTTCAAGAAGTTTTGCGAGGACCTAGGCATTCAACTATGTTTTGCTGCAGTGAGACATCCTCAGTCAAATGGAGCCGTTGAGCGAGCCAATGGAAATATCTTGTCAGGACTAAATCGAAGAATAGTAGGGTTGTCAAAGGGATTGTGGACCGAAGAGCTTCCAAAGATTTTATGGTCCATTCGGACTACGCAAACAAGGTCCACAGGTTTTACTCCGTTCAGACTACTATTCGGAGATGAAGCAATGACTCCAACGGAGCTCAAAGGGGGCTCATTTCGCAGCACCGAACCAGACATCGAAGAAGAAAGACAAGCTTCGTTAGATTTGTCAGAAGAAACAAGACTTTGAGCTGTAGCTAATTTATCAAAGTATCATCAGCAGACGAAGACTTGGTATGACCCGAAGGTTAAGCTCAGCGAGTTAAGGCCGGGTCATCTTGTTCTACGAAGCATTATAGCACCAGGGAAGTTAGGCAATAAATGGGAAGGTCCATATTTAATTGTCCGCTCAGGGCGCCCTGGTTCATTCAAATTAGCTAATTTAGAAGGTGAAGAGTTAGCACATACTTGGCATGCGGAGCACCTAAAGCGATACTTCGCATAAGGGCTCCTTGTAATTCGCTTGTAATCACCTCTAAATTAATAAAGCATACACCCTTCTGTTTGCCTTCCCCTTGACACTCCTAGTTTCCCGAGCGGACGCGCTGGGACGGAAGTCGATTGAGAGGGAAGTGTCATCAAGCTGGGCTGTATTTCCGGACTTCGTACTTATAAAGTCGAAGCCTCCGGTGTGGTGGCTGAAATCCATCCGGAGCCCAAGCTAATACCTTGTAGGCATCCGTAAAAGAGCCAATACCACATTCAACGGAGTCCAAGCTTCGGCTGGTAGACTTCCGTAAAAAGAGCCGAAGGTGGCCAAAATCTGCGGAGTCCAAGCTGCAGCTTGCAGACATCCGTAAAAAAGAGCCGAAGGTGGCCAAATTCTGCGAAGTCCAAGCTCCGGCTGGTAGACTTCTGCAAAAAAGAGCCCAAGTTGGCCAAATTCTGCGAAGTCCAAGCTCCGGCTGGTAGACTTCTGCAAAAAAGAGCCGAAGGTGGCTACAATTTCTGCGAAATCCAAGCTCCGGCTGGTAGATTTCTGCAAAAAACAGCCGAAGGTGGCTAAAGCAAAACAGCATTTAAGCCATGAGCTTCGAATGACTGTTCATATGCGTCCAAAGTGACAAAAATTTTTTTAAGACACTAAAGTGTCCTGGAAGTTATCTCAATTGATTTCTTTCATGAAATAAACAAAGGTACCAAGCTACCATTCTTTTGACTACAAAGGTCGAAGACATTTTATAAGATTTCAAAACATCTTTAAATGACAGAGGGGCTCCGAACCCCCAAAAAATTGTACTCCGAAGTTTTTTCTTTGCGCATAACCATCTTTGAATGCAGTTCGAAGTTGCTTATACCCAAAGAGGGGCTAGTAATATGGAGACAATTTTAAATCGGCATTCATTATTGAAATAAATGTGTTTACAGATTACATTATGAAAAATTGGTATCTATACCAAGAAGGAATCGGAGACCTCTTCGGTCCCGAGAGCTAGGGGTGGAACGACTAGTTCCAACTTCGGAAGTCCTAAGAACTTTGCGTTTAACTCTCTTCCTCCCCTTCGAAGCTCTAAAATCCTTCTGTTCTTGTTGAAGCTCGGCCCAAGTTCGAAGCCGCTCGGGGCTTCTCTCCCAGCTTCTAAGATCTTCAGATCTTTTATTTTGGGCTTCACCTTCGTCTTCGGACCAATTAGTGTCTTCAGAAGACGAGGTGTTTGCGTCGATCTCTTTATCTTCCTCTTTAATATAAGACAATACGTCTTTGATTACTTCGGGCGCAATAACGCCGGAGTCATCTCGAGGGATAAGGAATCGAGGACGTTTATAACTCTTGAGAAGTTCGAAGGTGTTCCACAGTGAGCGAAGTTCGCTGTTAAGCTCTAACACTTCGATATCTTCCATAAGAGGCAAAGCCTAAAAATATGACAAACAAGATTTTCATTGATAAATATTTACAAGCATCAGCTTTACATAATCAAAAAATCCTAAATAATCCTAAACCTGCGGGTTCGGAGGAGGCTGACTGCTCGAAGCTTGACTCCGAACTTGCTTTTGGCGTTGGCCTTCATCAATCCAAGCCTTGATCGCAGATCGACCTTCGGCTCTCCACGAAGTCTGGAAGGCTCGCCAAGCAGTAGCTACGCCTTCGGAAGGAGTCAAAAGTCTCGCGTCGTCGAAGATGATGGAGCCCTCTGCGCTCGGAGTGATTGTTCGGCCCAAATCCTCGTAGTAGCGAAGTATTCCAAGGGCAGACACTTGTCCGGAGAGTTCTCCATAACGTATGCCTGCCGTCTTCATTTGCTTCGCTGCTCCTTGGATCCTCTTTAGCCGGCGCAGCAGAGTTACATTGTCATCCGAAGGTAGTGATCCAGTAGTACCGAAGTACTCCAAGACACCTAGCATCTGTTCGATGACCTCCGAAGCCACCTTCTCAGACTTGAGCTTTTCTGCATTAAGTGCATCCTTGACCGAAGTCGTTTCTGCTAAAACTCCGGAGATTTTAGCATTCTCCGTAGTCAAAGCATTCTTCTGAGTCCGGAGTTGGCCAGCTTCTTCTTGTAGCCTTACAAGTTCAGTCCCTTTGGCAGCATCCTCCGTCCGCAGTCTTTCAATCTCTGCCCGAAGCACAATTCTTTCTGCTTCGAGCTCCTTCTTAGCAGCCTCCAAGCTTTGCCTAGCCCTTCGCTCTGCTAGTATTACATTGTCCATTTGAGCTACTCGACCTTCGGAGAAGTTAAAATTTCTTTGAAGAGTTTCGTTCTCTTCCCGAAGTTGAGCAATTTCATTTTCGCTCGATAAAGCTGCAGCGCGGGCTAAGACTGCTTGCTAAGAAAAAAGAAAAACTGGAATAAGAAATTATTCATATATAATTCATTATTTGGTTCGAAGATGCTTTATACCTGATAAGCTGCTCTTTCCACAGCAATATTAAGCTCCGAACCCTTCGCTCTGCTTAAAAGGGCTACCAGCTCTGTTTCCCCGACTTTGCGACTCGCTTCACCCAAAGGTTTAACCAAAGTCCCAAGTCCGGTTTTCTCCTCCAAAAATGGAGTTATGAGAGGAAGCAGTGCTAAAGCCTTCTGATCAGCTCTGCTTAGCGAGGGTCCGGAGGGTTCTTCCGAGGTCCTTGGAGCTTCTGAAGGGCTACTCAGATGAAGTCGATCCTTGAGCTGGGAGAGGCTCTATGTGTCTTTTTCCTCTTCCAGGCCCCGGTAGAGTAACTCCCGGTTGTGGCTCCGAAGTTGTCGAAGGTCTTTGAATTGTATCTTCGAGGGATACTTCGACAACAGGAGGCTCTGAAAAGACAAAAATATTACACATTGTATAATTTTGCAAAAATTGATAAAGATTATGCAAAAGTTACCTTCGACATTCTCTGGAATATTGAGCACCGGACTGATCGGAGGATCAAAAGTGTAGTCCTCATCCGAATCAGCCGCTAAATCTTGGACTGCAGGAGCATCGTCCTGGGAAGTCCTCGTTACTTCTTCAGGAATCGAAGCCATAGTGACTTCGATCCCACCTTCGTTCACAGGAACTCCGGCCTGAGTTGTATCTTCTTGAACTACCGAAGTCATTGGTTGATCAGCATTATCTCCAGACTCCGGTACGTTCGCAGGCACTTCGGCCTCATCTACACCCATAGGGGCTTCGTTTTGTTCTTCCTGGGTATCCGGAGCTCTTACTTCTTCGATGTTGGCTTGAAGCTCCGGAATACCTGCAGTATCTTCAATGTGAATACTTCGTTGAATTGCATCTTCATCAATTAATTTTACTAATAAAATACCTTCATCCTCTTTAGAACCAGAAAGTGAGGTTCTTGAGCTTGAAGGAGCAGGATCCAAAGGTGCGAGATTCTTTGGCTTTCGAGCCACCTTCTTCACCGGAGTCTTTGCTGAACCTGAAGCTCCGGCTTCAGCTACTCTTTTCTTGGGGCCTTTCTCCTGAGGCACCCAATCCATCAGAGGGGGTGGAGTCAACTCCAGCATTCCCCATACTCTGTTAAATCGCTCCCAACTTCCGACTAATTTGATTCGCCATTCTTTTTCTGACGGAGTTGGAGCACCCAAGATCTTCTCTGAAGCCCTTACAATTTGCTCTGAAGTAATAGGGGCTGAAGAAGCTAAAAATAATTCAAGTTAATCTTTCTTCGAAGTAAATATGTACTATGCATGTTGGTTTCGAAGTTACCTGCAGGGCTCGAAGTATAGCTTATCTTGCGAAGACCGCCTTCCGAGTCATCCTCGAAGGCGATAGGCCAGTTGGCCATCAATGGAGGAATTTGAAGTCCGAGGAACTCTTCGGCTAAGTCCCGCATGCTCAACCTTCTGCTGATTTTCTGAAGCAAGTTGAGGCGAGCCTCGAGTTGGCCTTCGTCGGGTTGCACTAAGGCTTCCTTCCGGAATTGGATTTCCTTGAGGGGACCGGCCAGAGGACTACTCACTCCAACTTCAGCATAAAACCACCTCAGAACCCAATCGGTGTACCATCTAGCATTGATGGCCTTAGCAGGGAATTGCAGGGCGTATTCATCACGAAGCCTAAAATTGATACTTTCGAAGGAAACCACCACCTTCTCACCTCCGGAGCCTACGAAGGTCTTTGGCTGACAAGTTGCTCTATGTAGCGCAGCGAAGATTTCAGCCCTCCCCTCACAACCTTCGGCTCTCAGTGCCCACTCGAAGATAGCTAATCTGGCTACAGCATTCGGAGACAGTTGGGGGAGGGTTACGTGAAACAAGTCAAGTACTTCGGCTAAGAAATCCACAGCCGGGAGGCCCAAGCCCGCTTCGAAAAAAGCTTCGAACACTACAACTTCTCCGGGTCTCGGTGATGGAATCGATTCTTTGCCCGGCTTCCGAATCATAACCCCATCACTAATCTTTCCCCCCGTTGTGATTGCCAAAGATTCTTTCTTGCAGGTAGACGGCCCCAACGTAAAAGATTGATCCAAGTACTTGGTTGAAGGTGGGCACAGACCTTGGTCGTCGGGGATTTGGGGATTTCTCCCCCCTGCCGCCATGGAAATCGTCGCCCGCATCGAGGGTGCCGCCGCCGATGTCGCCGCCGCTGCTGCTGCAGCTGCTTGCTGCCGAGCCAAGGCTGAAGGAGGTGCAGATCCCTTGGTCTTCACCATCGCGATTGCCGGATTGATCTGAGGGAATGGAAATTAGGGCTCAAGAACTCAAAGACTAGGGCTCAAGAACTTGAAGGGCTCAAAAGTCTTTTGACTAGGAAGAAGCGGTGAAAAGGTAATCGGGTAAGTTTTGGGGCTCTTTATTCATAGCCTAATCTTTCCGTTTGTTACCGTTTGGGTTCTGCCTTTTCGCATTCCCGCCTGTTATTCTCCTCCGAAAATAACGCCTCATATAACTTCCGTTAGAAACAGAAACTAACGGCTATTTTTTCTAAGTTTAAAAAGACTTTTGAACTTCCTGAGTCAGTTCTAAGGTAGTTCGAACAGCAATTACCTTATGACTGATTCGAAGTTCATATCTTTATGCATTTCGGAGATAAAACGAGAATCAATAACCCCTATGATTGGTTATCTTTTCTTTTCGTATACTGCTCTCCTAACGTTACAGGTCGAACGGAGAAGCGTATTCGAGGGGCTACTGTTGGGGGAAAATATCTCATCTTCGGGGTTATTGCCAAAACAGTACGAAGACAGCCAACTAGTTCGAAGATTGACCAAAGACCTTCTTCGAAGATGCTCGGAATCTGGTTCGAAGCTTAAAGACAGGCACTGGTTCGAAGTATATCTTCGAACCAAAGCCCTTCAGGATCTTTTCTGCCAGCTAAGATGGAAGACTTATCTTTTATCCTATTAGATTAGTCTTTTACCATTTTAGCCCTATTAAGGAAACCGAATAGTTTCCTTAATGTCGGTTGTAATAGAGGGGTAAATAGGTCTTTTCCTTAATGTTTAGGCCTATAAATACCCCCCATTTCACCCTGTAATAGGGACCGATTTAAAGTGAATCAATACACACTTTCGAACTATTCTAAGCTATTATCCTTTCGGAGGCTTAGAACAGTTTGCTTCACAAACACTTCGTTTGTTAGTTTTCTTTTCTACAGAAACCTGTTAGCGTAATCTTTTACGCCAACACACTCTTTTACATCCATCTCTTGAGTTAGCACAACTCCTATCATGCTATCTTCTGCAGCAATGTATAGCCGAAATAGCATCCCGACTTTTGGTGCTCTTACCACAGGCAGTGATGATAATAAGCACTCTTTAATCCTCTCAAAAGTGCTTTGTTGACTTTCACCCCAAATGAACTCGACCTCGTTCTTTAGCCGGAGTATGGAGACAAAAGCATCAATTTTGCTAGACAAGTTAGATATAAAGCGACACAAATAATTCATCTTTCCTAGCAATTTTTGCACATCTCTCTTGCATGTCGGCGCTTCAAAGTTCTTAATCTTCTCAAGCCTCTTAGGATCAATCTCAATATCTCTTTCATGAATCATGAATCCTAAGAACTTGCCTGCCGACACGCCAAAAGCACACTTGAGTGGGTTCATCTTCAAGCCATACTGACGCATTCTATCAAAAGCAACTCTCAAATCGGCTAAATGATTCCCCATAGGATCCGATTTGACCACAACATCATCTATATAGACTTCTAACATAACTCCTAGCAAGTCATGAAAGATCAAGTTCATAGCGAGTTGATATGTAGCGCCAACATTTTTTAAACCAAAAGTCATAACGACCCACTCAAACAAACCAACAAAACTAGGTCATCGAAAGGCTGTCTTGTAGACGTCCTCTTTGGCCATAAAAATTTGATTATAACTAGCGTTGCCGTCAAGAAAACTTAGTACCTTCTGTCCTAAAGCATCGTTGATCAACATGTCGGCTATCAGCATGGGATACTTGTCCTTTGGAGTGGCCTTGTTCAGATCCCTGAAATCAATACAAACTCATATTTTGTTGCTCTCCTTGTTATCTACAGGCACAATGTTAGCAACTGTGAAACCTAGAGAGGTCGCACTGTGGTTTCTATCTTTATGTTGAGTGATTGACAAGGTTGAGCGACCTGGTGAATGAGTGAATGATGGTTTGATTGCATCGATGGGATCGATGTGTGGTTATGGAGAGTGAATGCTGAGTGGATCGGTGTGCATCGCGTTTCGTGTTTTGGCTTGTCTCATGTGTGCAGGGTGGAGATGCTAACCAACTGTCAGTGGCGGGTGATCAAGGGTCGAGCAGGGAGCTCGATGCCAGAGGATCAAGGATGCCGGGTGAAGTTGGACATGATCTCAGGAGTGCACGAGGAGATAAAGCTAGACATGGACGGACGGATGGTCGAGATAGTGTGACGGTCAAGTCAGCGAAAGGGAGGCCCATGCAAGTGATCAGGTGGCTCGAGGGGATCGAGAGCGGGAGAGACTTGCTCGCGGTCGAGTTCGCGGATTGGCGTCACATGTCGGCAATCGAGGAGGATTTGTCAGTTTTTGCTGAAAATTGTCTCATCTCTAAATGTTTTTAAATTCTGTTGGGGAAAATACTTCATTTTCAGGACTTAGAGATTAACAGTTCAAAAGGGCTTATCAGCTTCGGAGCTGATGGGCTCATGTTCGAAGGTGAAGGAGTCGTGTAGCCGAAGGGTGCTTCGATCTACGAACCGAAGGAACCCTCCGCAAGATATGAGGCTTCGGAGCCAAATGACAGGATTGATAAGACGTTTGGCTTATCCACTTGCTTTGGGTGAATGTTACCATTTTAACCCTGTTCAGGGTACCAAATAGTTTCCACTATGTTGGTTGTAATCAAGGGGTAAATAGGTCTTTTCCTTAGACATTTTTGCCTATAAATACCCCCTCCTTACCGTGTAATAGGGATCGAATACTCAGCTATTCTAATACACATATTCGGACTACTTAAGCTATTATCCATTCGGAGGCTTGAGATAGTTCTTAAACACGAACTCATTGTTTGTCTGTTCTTGATCTCAGAGAACTTGTTAGTGTATTCTTTTACGCCAACATTTAGCGCCATCCGTGGGGAACCAAGTTCTAGAAGCTTGTTCTCTACTGCTGACTGCACTTCGAAGAGCACTTACGGAGGGAGCCTCGGAGTCCCAAGATTCCGCGCACCCTTCGGTAAGGGGCTTCCTAGTGCGGTTCGAAGGCCTTCCCTCGCCTTCCCAGACCAATCGAAGTCCTCGGTCTTCGGACCTCTCCGTTACTAGCTATGCCTCCGAAGCGAAGCCAAGCCTTGGGTCCTCTCTGAAGGTCCCCTCGGACCAATGGAGCTGGACCCTCAACTGTTCCAATGATTCCCGAGGGTGCCGCTGGGCGTCGAGTGCCCAGAGGCCCTCGAGCTCCTCCTACGGTGCTCCAAACTGACTACGTCAGTTCCCAAGACCCGGAGCTACCCTCCGACGAAGACGAAGACCTTCTTGGAACCGAAGCTACTCAGTTAGCAAGGCTTCAGGAGGAAGTGGCTAGATGGAGGCAAGAGGCCGCTGATCGCCTCCGCTCCCAAGCCTCCACCGAGACTCCAGAAGGGCCCCAAGACGGTGGTGCTCGCAATCTTCCCGAAGCCGTTCAAGTCCCGGAGGAGGCTGAGAACACATCTTTTGATGACGAGTCTCCGCTACATTCAGACTTGCAAAGAGTGCCCTTCGATCCCAGGTTCAAAGCCTCGAAGTTGCACAAGTACTCCGACGGGTCAGACCCCGGAGAGTTTTCTCGTTCATATGACCTGGCGATAGAAGCAAGCGGAGGGGTGCGCAACACTATGGCGAAGTGTTTCCCCCTCGCTCTCAAAGGTGTGGCGCTCCGATGGTTCTGGTCCTTGAAGCCAGGATCGATCAGGTCTTGGGAGCAGTTGAAGAAGAAGTTTGTAAGCAACTTTCAGGGTACCTTTGTGGCTCTGATGTCAACAGGGAGCTTGTTCCAGGTGAAGCAGCGAGCGGGAGAAACACTTCGGGAATACTTCACGCGCTTCGCCCACACCAAGTAACAGATCAAGGGCCTGTCTACCTCTTCAATAGTCGACGCCGCCCGTGAAGGGGTGCTAAACCCTGATCTCCTCAGCAAGCTCCACCGGAAGCCTGTGACATCTGTCGCACAGCTGATGGCATACTTCGAACAGTATGCCAAGGCGGATGAGGGCTGCCTTCGACGAGCCGTAGCACCCGCACCTGCCCTCCGAGAAGTAAAGACGGAGCCCGAAGCCTCATCTCCTCTGCAACCCCCTCAAGACAATCGCTTCAACAAGCACAGGCGAGGGAAGAAACATTTCCGTTCGGAGGTGTTAAGCATCGCACCCTCCGTTGCGAAGGCACCTACAAGTTATCAACAGGTGCAAGGCTTCAAGGCTGGAGCACCGAAGCCTCAAGAAAGAGTACCTGGCAGGCACTAGAGTTTTTTCTGCTGCGTACATGGCGACCATAGAAGCCATGACACAAAGGACTGCAAGGTGGTGTTAGCCCTTCGGGGTGACTACCTAGGGCGAAGTACCAGGTGGGGTACATCAGATCGAGCCCCACCAGTGACACGGTCGGAGCCTGTGCAAATCGTGGCCCGAGCCGGTGTTCCAGAAGCCCCCATGCGACTGTCGGTGGCCAACATTATGCCAGCTCCGAAGCAGGAGGGCCCCCAAGACCGCGGCAAACGAGTAGTCCTACCCATCTTCGGAGGGGGGACCCTCGGTAACATGTCCAAGAGGCAGCGATGTGAATACGTCCGCGAAGTAGGGCACATTGGGACTTTGAGTTCCGCGGAGGGAATGCCAGAATGGTCCCATGTGCCCATCTCTTTTACTGCCAGTGATGCAGCCGGGGTGAAGTTCCCCCATGCTAACCCCTTGGTCATTTCCGCAGAAATAGCAGGGGTGGAAGTCCGAAGGATCGTGGTGGACAGCGGGAGCTCCACAGACATACTTTTTGTCTAGGCCTTTGATCAAATGTGCATACCTCGGAAACATCTACTTCCAGCGGCCCGACGACTTCAAGGTTTCTCAGGACCGCCTCTCGATGCCATCGGCTAGATAGGCCTCGAGGTTGCTTTCGGAGAGGGGCCTTTTGCCGGGGTGGAAGAGGTGATCTTCGACGTCGTCGACGCCCCCTATGCTTATAACACAATCTTCGGGCGAGGGATGCTGAACCAATTCGGAGCTATAGCGCATCACAACTATCTCTATCTCAAAATGCCCACGTAAGGTGGAGTTCTTACTATTTCAGGAGACCAAGCTATAGCCCAGAGAATGGAGTATGGACACGGCCAGCCATTGGACCCTCGGCAAGTGCACAGCGTGACGGAGCGCGCAGAAGAGGTTCCAGAGGCTTCGAACTCTTCGAAGGGGCTCTCCCTTAAACCAAGCCCGGAAGGTGATGTCGTGACGAAGATAATTTCGAAGGATGGCAAAGAATACCTAGTACAGTTCGACAAGGGGCTATCCCCAGAGATAGCTGCCTCGTTAGAAGAAGTCGTCAAGAAAAATCTAGACGTCTTTGCCTGGACTGACGAAGACATCACCGGGGTTGATCGGAGTATCATCGAGCACAGCCTACTCGTAAACCCGAAGGCTAGGCCAGTGCGCCAGGGGCTCCGCAAGCTGTCTGCAGAAAGGTCAAGCCTCGCCAAGACCGAAGTAGAAAAATTATTAAGGGATGGCATCATCAGGAAGGTAGCCTATACCGAGTGGTTGGCGAACCCTGTTTTTGTAAGGAAGAAGGACTCAAACAAGTAGAGCATGTGTATTGACTTTACTTCATTAAATAAAGCATGCCCGCGAGACCCCTACCCGATGCCCTGAATAGACCAGCTGGTGGATTTCACAGCCGGCTCTGAATTGCTAAGCTTCCTCGATGCTTACTCTGGGTATCATCAAGTCTGGCTAAAGCATGAAGACGAAGCCAAAACAAGTTTTATAACTCCTTCCGAGGTATTTTGTTATGTAAGAATGCCTTTTGGCTTGCGGAATGTTGGAGCCACATTTTCACGTTTAATAGCTAAGGCTCTAGGTCACCAAATAGCCGGAATGTCGAAGCCTATATGGATGACATTGTAATAAAAAGTGCTCAAAAGCACCAGCATAGTCTAGACCTAGCTGAAACGTTTGAGAGCCTCCGAGCATGTGGAGTACGCCTCAACCCTGAAAAATGTATATTCGGAGCGCAAGCAGGAAAACTGCAAGGGTACTTAGTTTCGAGCAGGGGAATCGAAGCTAGCCCAACGCAGATAAGTGCACTACAAAGAATGGCTCCACAAGGGAATTTGAAGCAAGTCCAGAAGCTAGTAGGAAGGCTCGTAGCTTTTAATAGATTCTTGGCCAAGTCAGCAGAACGAAGCCTCCCAATTTTCAAAGCCCTAAAGGGGTCTGAAAGCTTCAATTGGACGCTGGAGTACTAGAAGAGCTTTGATGATATAAAAGCATACCTCGGAAGCTTGTCAATGCTTACCGTGCCCTCCCAGAGGAAACACTCCTCCTTTATATTGCAGCAACAGGCTCTGGAGTAAGTGCAGTGCTAGTCAGGGAAGTTGAGCTTAAGGGAAAGCTGGTGCAGAACCTAGTTTATTTTGTTTCAGAAGCTTTGTCTGGAGCTAAGATAAGATACTCCGAGCTCGAGAAATTTGCTTATGCCCTGGTAATGGCCTCGCGGAAGCTAAGGCATTACTTTCTGGCGCATAACATAATCGTTCCTACCTCGTACCCTCTTGGTGATATGCTCCGAAGCAAAGATTCTACGGGTAGGATCGGAAAATGGGCTATCGAGCTAGCCCCCTTCGGAATCTCCTTCACGGCAAGAACAGCTATCAAATCCCAAATCATAGCTTACTTCGTAGCAGAGTGGACTCCATCTGCAGTTTGGACTATGGAGGAGCCCTCCGAAGGTTTATGGACGATATTTTTCTGACGGAGCTTATCAGGCATCTGGTGCCGGAGCAGGAGCGGTCATTATATCCCCGTCAGGGCAAAAGGCCATGTATTCTGTGAGGCTCAACTTTAAGACCACCAATAACATCACATAATATGAAGGGGTCCTGCTAGGCCTCCGAAAGGCAAAGACACTTGGAGCATCAACGATAATAATTAAAACAAATTCCCAAGTCGTCGCAGGGCATGTCGATAAAAGCTTCCAAGCAAAGAACCTGCATCTAGCGAAGTACCTGGAGGAAATCCGCAAGACTAAAGCAGCATTCAAATGATTTTCTGTTTGAAGCATCCCTCGAGCAGATAATCAACTTGCAGACGTTCTAGCAAAGGCTGCAGCTGGAGCAATGGACCTCCCGGAGGGTGCTTTTTATGAAGAACTAGTTAAGCCTACAGTCGATCAATTACCCTCTGCAGAAGTCCTTTGCATTCCAGCTGCAGATTGGCGGGCTCCGATAATGGATGTCTTGCAAGGTAGCGCAGGTTCTTCAGAAGGTCTGGATTCCCGAAGGTTACAAGCAAGGGCTCGAAATTATAAGCTTGTCAATGGGATGTTGTACAAAGCTGGAGTGTGTTCTCCTCTACTTCGGTGCATCTCTCAACCCGAAGGCCAAGACATACTTCAGGACATTCACGAAGGTTTATGTGGAAGCCACTTAGCCCCTCATGCTCTAGCAGGCAAAACACTTTGGTAGGGGCTCTACTGGCCGACAATTGTAAGAGATGCGGAGGAGTTGGTCCAAACCTACCAAGGATGCCAGTGGATGGGAAGACGAAGCCACCATCCGCCAGTTCCACTTCAAGTTATTGCCCCGGTGTGGCCAATGGCTCTATAGGGAATAGACCTCATAGGCCCTTTTCCAATGGCAAAGGCATTTTGAAGTTTGCGGTGGTAGCAATCGAATATTTTTCAAAGTGGGTCGAAGCAGAACCATTGACTGCTATCACTTCAAGGAATGTGCAAAAGTTTTTCTAGCAAAATATTATATGCAGGTTTGGAGTGCCAAGGGAGCTAACCGTGGATAATTGAACCCAGTTCGAAGCTGACACATTCAAAGAATTTTGTGAAGAACTGGGCATTAAGATATGCTTCGCAGCAGTGTGCCATCCACAGTCCAACAGAGCTGTCGAGCGAGCCAACGGGAACATTCTCTCCGGTCTGAATCGACGGATTGTCCGGTTGGCCAAGGGGCTGTGGGTCGAGGAGCTTCCCAAGATCTTGTGGTCCATTCGAACCACTCAAGCCAGGTCCATAGGCTTTACCCCATTTAGACTACTATTCGGAGATGAGGCCATGACTCCTACGAAGCTCGGGGGTGGATCCCTTCGTGTAGTGCAGCCCGGAGATGAAGATGAAAGAAACACTTCGCTGGACTTGTCAGAAGAAACAAGGCTTCGAGCTGTCGCCAATCTGACGAAGTACCAAGGCCAAACAAAAACATGGTATGACCCAAAGATAAAGCTGAACGAGCTTAGTGATGGGGGATTGGTCCCGATCTTCTGTTAGGTAAGGGATAACTTGGGTTGGTGGAGAATCTCGACGTTGGCGATCCAAGGCTCCGGTCCGGCGGATCAAAACCTTGCAATCATTACACTACTGTCTCCGTTGGTTATCAACCACGCAGAACGCGATTGACCTCGCCACGAAGGCTAATTCCTGCAAGCGAACCCAAGAACACAAGCAAGAACAGGAAGGATACAAGTCGAATGCCAAAACACAGACAAACGATGATAAGGTGAGGTTTCACAAACGCCAATGCAGCAGCCAATCGGTCTGGTGCAAGAGGCGGGATCTAAACACACAAGTGTAGATGCAAACAAACAAAACCTAATCCAAAAGGCGGCTGGAGGGAATATATAGGGCGTGGGCAGCCTGTGGAAGGCGAACAGACTTGGGCTGTGGGCTAGAAGACGTACAGACTTGGACTATGGGCCAACACGGCCCAGTTCTGTCACGCAGGACTTTTTTAAACACACAGGTCGACTCGAGACTCCAAAATAGACGAAACCAACGGCAAACGATCCGTCTTCTCCTCAGCTGTCCAAAAAGTCCAAGAACGCGCCAATCAGACTTCGTATGAGGAAGTTATGCCCATTTTGGTGAATGGTGGTCGATGTAGTTCGAACCAGCGAATTCTTGACTTCAAATCATCCGTGCGGCTCCGTCTTCAACTACAACTCTTCTATTCCACCTCCCATGTTCCTAAGCAACAAAATATCACTAGTATTCAGTAGCATCCCGTCCAAACAAATATTAACATAGTTGCTAAGGAAAGAGTTAACCTCATGGTTCAAGCGACGGGCACGGGCGCGTGTGATTGGTCCTTGTAGTTGAATTGTAGGTGGAGGTTCCATGTGTGTATCAGGTGAAGTGATGTCCTCATCATCCTCCCCTTCTTGAATTGGAGTCGTCCTCGACTCAAGCTCATCGTCATCTCCCAAATAGGGCTTTAAATCTGAAATGTTAAATGTGGGACTAACCCCAAAAGCTGCAGGCAACTCAAGTTTATATGCATTATCATTTATCTTATCAAGCACACGGAAAGGGCCATCAGCACGGGGCATCAATTTAGACTTTCGCAAATCAGGAAAACGATCCTTGCGCAAGTGCAACCAAACAAGATCACCCGGTTAAAATGTTATCTCTTTTCTACCCTTACTACCATAAGCACGATATTTCTCATTCATTTTCTCTATGTTTGCTTTTGTAGTTTCATGCATCTTAAGCAATAATTCAGCACGTGTAGTAGCATCAAAATTCAAGTTTTCAGATGGTGGTAATGGTAGCAAATCAATAGGGGCACGCGGATTAAAGCCATAAACCACTTGAAACGGACTTACCTTAGTAGTGGAGTGTACTGACCTATTATATGCAAACTCAATATGAGGTAGACACTCTTCCCAAAGCTTTAAGTTGGTCTTCAAAACAGCCCTCAACATGGTGGACAATGTACGGTTGATGACCTCCGTTTGTCCATCTGTTTGGGGGTGACAAGTAGTAGAAAACAGCAGCTTCGTCCCCAACTTATGCCACAACGTCCTCCAAAAATGACCTAAAAATTTAGCATCACGATCTGAAACGATGGTATTGGGAACTCCATGCAAGCGTACGACCTCTCTGAAAAACAAATCAGCAACATTTGTAGCGTCGTCGCTCTTGTGACAAGGTATAAAATGCGCCATTTTAGAGAACCGATCTACCACCACAAAAATACTATCCCTCCCCCTCCTAGTTCTAGGTAATCCTAACACAAAATCCATAGAAATATCCTCCCAAGGTACACTAGGAACGGGCAAAGGCATATAAAGACCATGTGGGTTTAGACGGGACTTAGCTTTATTGCAAGTAGTGCATCGTGCCACATAGCGCTCAACATCGCGTCTCATCCTAGGCCAATAGAAGTGTGTGGACAGCACATCTTCAGTTTTCTTTGATCCAAAATGACCCATCAAACCACCACCATGTGCTTCCTGCAATAACAACAAGCGAAGAGAGCTAGCCGGCACACATAACTTGTTAGCACGAAAAAGATATCCATTATTCAGCACATATTTGTTCCAAGCACGGTTGTCTGTACAATTTGCAAAAGCATCTTTGAAGTCCAAATCAGTAGCATACATGCCCTTCAATGTTTCGAAACCAAAGATCTTATAATCAAGTTGAGAAAGCAATGTATAACGTCTAGATAAAGCATCAGCAATCACATTATCTTTCCCTTTCTTATGCTTAATGATATATGGAAAAGTCTCAATAAATTCTACCCATTTAGCATGTCGTTTATTCAGATTTGCTTGACTACGTATATGCTTCAATGCTTCATGATCCGAATGAATAATAAATTCCTTAGGCAAAAGATAATGTTGCCAAGTTTCAAGCACACGCACTAAGGCATATAATTCCTTGTCATAGGTAGAATAATTCTACTGTGGACCATGTAATTTCTCACTAAAATAGGCCACGGGTTTACCTCCTTGTAGCAGCACACCTCCTATTCCAAAATCACTAGCATCACATTCTAACTCAACAGGCTTACTGAAGTCGGGTGGCTGAAGTAGAGGCTGAAGTAGAGGTGCATGTGTGAGGCGATCCTTGAGTGTGGGAAAAGCTTGTTCTTGTGCTGGCTCCCAAGTAGAAGTAACTCCCTTCTTGGTCAACTCAGGTAAAGGACCGGCTATGGTGCTGAAATCTTTCACAAAACGCCGGTAGAAACCTGCAAGACCAAGAAAACTACGTACCTGTGTGATAGTTTGGGGTTGCGGCCAGCTGTTGATTGCTTCTACCTTTGCCGCGTCAACCTCAATACCTTGTGAAGTGACAACATATCCAAGAAACACAACTCGATCCGTGCAAAACGTGCACTTCTCAAGGTTACCAAACATTCTAGCCTCACGAAGGACCAAAAAAACAACACGTAAGTGGTCAACATGTTCAGTGAGAGACTTGCTATAAACCAAGATATCATCAAAGTATACAACCACAAAACGTCCTATAAAGTGTCGTAGGACTTCATTCATCAGGCGCATGAAGGTACTAGGTGCATTAGTAAGTCCAAAAGGCATGACAAGCCACTCATATAATCCAAACTTTGTTTTAAAAGCAGTTTTCCATTCATCACCTAGTTTCATGCGAATTTGGTGGTAGCCACTACGGAGATCGATCTTAGTAAAGATAATGGCACCACTAAGATCATCAAGCATGTCATCCAATCTAGGAATAGGGTGTCGATATCGAATGGTGATATTATTAATAGCACGACAATCAACACATATGCGCCAACTACCATCTTTCTTAGGTACCAAAAGAACGGGTACTGCACAAGGACTAAGGCTTTCACGGATGTACCCACGATCAAGAAGGTCCTGTACTTGGCGCTCAATTTCTTTTGTCTCCTCCGGATTGGTGCGGTACGCTGCATGATTAGGAAGAGACGCCCCCGGGATTAAATCAATTTGGTGCTCGATGCCGCGTATCGGTGGCAGCCCGGGTGGTATCTCAGCAGGAAAAACATCGTTAAACTCCTGCAAAAGGTCAGTGACTGCAACAGGAACAGAGCTAGGAATGTTCGCAAGTGAAAACAACACGTTTGTGCAAATCAAGCCGTATAGCAAGGGAGTATCATCACAAATTTCAGCAAGGTCAGTTTTAGTTGCAAGCATGACATGTCCTTTCAGATTAATAACTTGTGATGAAGAAGGAGAAGCAATTTTATCTTTCTGTTGCCTCAAAAGCGTCTTAGCTACTTGCTGATTTTCAGAAAGTTGTTTGCTCTTTTGTGCATCCCTAGCATGTTTTTCTTGTTCAAATTTTACAATTTCAGCAGGAGTCATAGGAAGCAATGTAACTTTCTTTCCTTTATTCATAAATGTATACTTATTGCTCCTACCATGGTGTGTAGCATCAGTATCATACTCCCAAGGTCTACCAAGTAACAGAGAACATGCTTGCATTGGTACTACATCAAAATCAGCATCTCCTAAGTATGTACCAATGACAAATTTGATGTGAGCAGTTTGTGTTACCTTGACCTTACCGCTATTGTTGAACCATTGCACATGGTAAGGGTGTGGATTCTCACGTGTGGGAAGTTGAAGCTTCGTTACCATGTCGTGGCTCACCAAATTGTTGCAACTACCGCTATCGATGATGACACGTACACGGCGGTCATTGACGAGGAAGAAGGTCTGAAACAGATTGTTCTGTTGTGCCCGGTCGTCCTGCTCCATGTGAGTGCTTAAAACACATTGTACAATAAGTGCTTCATGGTCGGCATAGGTATCCGATGCAAAAACAGCGTCATCGTCGAATGTATCATCATCTCCTGCAATGTTAGCAGCAAGTGCATATTCATCTTCAACATCACTAGCACTTACGTAGCCACCGTCTTCCGTAGCAATATAAGCCCGCTGACTAGGGCAGTCCTTCATAACGTGTCCAAATCCTTTGCATCTGTGACACTGGATCGCTGCAGAACGTGTAGTAGAGGCCGCCGAGGAGATGGGCTTGGCTGGCGCCTTGGATGCTGCAGCCTTGGAGCTCTCAGCCTGGGCTGTAGATGTAGAAGGTGCTGATGTAGCCATCGGTCGAGAAGGTGGTGGAGGTGGTCGTTGCTGCTGCCCACTTGAGCGTGAAGTGGCACCACCAATGTTGGTCCTCATGCTGCGTTGTGGTTGTTGGTGACCCTGCAATTCTTTTTCTGCAAGCATAGCAAGGTGGAAAAGACGAGTGATAGTATTGTATTCTTTATAATCAATGATATCCTGAATTTCACGTCTTAAACCACCATAAAAACGGGCCATTTTATCCTCATTGTCCTCCTCAATTTCAGCACGCATGCAACCTATTTGCAACTCCTGATAATACTCCTCTACCGATTTATTTCCTTGGTTTAGGCGCTGCAATTTTTTTCTCAAATCACGTTTATATGAAGGAGGGACCCATCTACCACGCATTTGCCGTTTTAACATATCCCAAGTTTGTGGTTCATTGCCAACCTGAACTATTTCAGTCCACCAAAGAAGAGCATATCCAGTGAAGTCACTAGTAGCTAAGCGCACGCGATGGATAGCAGGAACCATGTGAGCATTAAATTTTTGTTCGACTGACATCTCCCAATCTAAATATTCATCTGGATCATAGCTGCCAGCAAAATGAGGTACTGAAAAATTTACCTTAGAGTCGGGATCATGATCATTGTTCCTGTGGTTGTCATTGTTACCTCGTGGATGGCAGTTGCGGTGGCCGCCCATACCTTGACGGTTGAACTGAAAGCGATGACGTGCAGCCTCGTCAGGGTCAATGCCATTGTTCGCGGCATAGGATAGGTCGTCTTCCTCTCCAACATGGTCATCTTCCTCTTCAACATAGTCATCGTTGGCTCGTGCGGCAGGCAAACGTGTTTCCAAGGCAGCCATTTGGTCCACTAGATCAGCCACAGTACACGCGAGACGTTCGATGGAATGTTGGGTCTGCCGCTGAGACTCTAGTAGAGCACGTCGTGAGACACAATCATTAAAATCAGATGGAGGGGTACCGCTGTTATCTGCCATGTTAGTGAAGGACAACACAACAAAGAATAATCCTTATGGAAAACAGCTAGGTGGGGTGGTGGGTGTGTGGTGGAAGCAATCCGTCAAGCACCTTACCCACGCTTGCAAGTGTTCGTACCACGCCGCAGTGAGGTCACCGGTCTACAGGTGATGAACCAAGTGGAGGGTGGTGTACAATTGCAAGAAATGAACCTGTCCTGACCAAGAGAAAGGTGTAGCTTGGAAGGCAAAGTGAGTAGCAAGGATCAGCGATAGTAATAACAGTTAAACCAAGTTCAATAAGTATTCCCTAGTACTCGTCAAAGTTGCTGGCCTTAGTGCTCCCAATGTGAAAGTTCAAGCAATAGAGGGAAACTATGTGCCCAAAAATCAAATGGAATCAATAACAGGCCAAAATCAGCTCTCTGCGGATCAGACAAGAGATCGGACAAGAGTTCGGACAAGCAGAATCTGTTACTGCCGCTGATAATTCTGTTACTACCGCGGATCGGACAAGAGTTCGGACAAGAGATCGGACAAGCAGAAACTGTTACTGCCGCTGATAACTCTGTTACTACCGCTGACCGGACAAGAGTTCGGACAAGAGATCGGACAAGCAGAATCTGTTACTGCCGCTGAGAAGCTGTTACTGCCGAATCTGTTACTGCCGCTGAGAATTCTGTTACTACCGCTTCTTATTTTATTTTTTTTTTGATTTTTTTTCTCTTTTTTTTCACTCTATTTTTTTGAACAAAGATGACCAGATATGCAACCACAAAAATTGGCACCTACAACCGAGGTGGGATGTGGCTCACAGAAATTCAACAAGTTCGCTGACCGGCAAGCAAAAACTTTGACCAATTTTTTCTTTATCTTCCTGATTTTTTTTGGCGATTTTGGTGAGGGCTAACAGGCAAAGCCAGTTAGGGTACCCACCCAAATTGGGTCAGGAACACGCTCAAAAAAATTTCAGATTTTTCTGCCAAACGAGCGAAAAGTTATGCCTGTTTTACTGAAGGGGGGTCACAAAGACTTGATGTGGAAAAAATGAAATAGGGTTGCGGAAGGGGGGGTTTCGGGTGGGGAAATTTTTGATATACAAGAACACTACTACTCAAACGACACAAAGGGATTACTAAACCACCAACAAGACTCGACCAAGAACACGAACTCAACAAAGTTAAAACTGAAATTAAAATCGCAAGGCACAAAGGGGTTCTCGGTGGGGAATTTTTTTTGGTGCGGTTTTCTGGACTCTAGGTAAAAACAAAAGCAGATCAAGATTACCTAACGGGAAATCTGAGCTCTGATACCAAATGATGGGGGACTGGTCCCGATCTTCTGTTAGGTAAGGGATAACTTGGGTTGGTGGAGAATCTCGACGTTGGCGATCCAAGGCTCCGGTCCGGCGGATCAAAACCTTGCAATCATTACACCACTGTCTCTGTTGGTTATCAACCACGCAGAACGCGATTGACCTCGCCACGAAGGCTAATTCCTGCAAGCGAACCCAAGAACACAAGCAAGAACAGGAAGGATACAAGTCGAATGCCAAAACACAGACAAACGATGATAAGGTGAGGTTTCACAAACGCCAATGCAGCAGCCAATCGGTCCGGTGCAAGAGGCGGGATCTAAACACACAAGTGTAGATGCAAACAAAGCAAAACCTAACCATAAAGGCGGCTGGAGGGAATATATAGGGCGTGGGCAGCCTGTGGAAGGCGAACAGACTTGGGTTGTGGGCTAGAAGACGTACAGACTTGGACTATGGGCCAACACGGCCCAGTTCTGTCATGCAGGACTGTTTTAAACACATAGGTCGACTCGGGACTCCAAAATAGACGAAACTAACGGCAAACTATCCGTCTTCTCCTCAGCTTTCCAAAAAGTCCAAGAACGCGCCAATCGGACTTCGTATGAGGAAGTTATGCCCATTTTGGTGAATGGTGGTCGATGTAGTCCGAACCAGCGAATTCTTGACTTCAAATCATCCGTGCGGCTCCGTCTTCAACTCCAACTCTTCTATTCCACCTCCGATGTTCCTAAGCAACAAAATATCACTAGTATTCAGTAGCATCCCGTCCAAACAAATATTAACATAGTTGCTAAGGAAAGAGTTAACCTCATGGTTCAAACGACGGGCACGGGCGCGTGTGATTGGTCCTTGTAGTTGAATTGTAGGTGGAGGTTTCATGTGTGTATCAGGTGAAGTGATGTCCTCATCACTTAGACCAGGTCATTTAGTTTTGCGAAGTGTAATAGCCCTGGGGAAGCTAGGAAATAAATGGGAAGGACCATATATTATCCTACGCTCAGGACGCCCCGAATCATTTCAATTAGCTAATTTAGAAGGGGAAGAATTGAAACATGCATGGCATGCAGAGCACCTTAAGCGTTACTACGCTTAGGGGCTCCTTGTAATCACTTGTAAAGAATTCCTTTTCTAAATAAAGTGGAGGGTCGAATTTTGTTTGCTCTTCGAATATCCCTTACTCCTGATGGACGCATCGGGAGGATGGAGATGCTTGCAGAGTCAAGCATCTTTCCCAAGACCCGGGCAACAGCCTGCGAACCATGGGTTCAAGGGCCTCGCTGCCAGCCTGCGGATTCTAGGCTCCAGCTTGTTAGGATCCGTAGAGTAGTCTAAGGACTTTAAAAGAGCAGATTTCCGGCCTCTGGGTTTGAAGTATCTGTAAAAGAGCCGAAGGTGGCCAGCCTGCGGATTCCAAGCTCCGGCTTGTTAGGATCCATAGAAGAGTCTAAGGACTTTAAAAGAGCAGATTTCTGGCCTCTGGGTTTGAAGTATTTGTAAAAGAGCCGAAGGTGGCTAGCCTACGGATTCCAGGCTCCGCCTTTTTAGGATCCATAGAAGAGTCTAAGGACTTTCAAAGAACAGGTTTCCGGCCTCCAGGTTCAAAGTATCTATAAAATAGCCAAAGGTGGCCACCGTACGAATTCTAGGCCTAGGCTTGTTAGGATCCGTAGAAGAGTCCAAGGATTTTAAAGATAAACAGATTTCCGGCCTACGGGTTCGAAGCATCTGTAAAAAGTCGAAGGTGACCAAGCAATAAGGTTTCAAGGCTCCGGCCAATGAGACACTTTTAAAGTCCTAAGCGACTAGTATAAGAGCCTACAAAGGTAGATTCAACTCCGAAACTCACAAAATCATAATACGAAACTATGTTCGAAGAACTCTACGAAAAGGTAAAATATGGATATTAAGTGTTGTGCGAAGCATCAGTTTGGTCTGCTCGTCATTGTGTCCGACGAACCTTTTTGCAATGCGTAAGGTCCCCCACCCACAAGGAGGGGTAGGAGGGTAAAGAACAAACAAGATGCTTCCGGTGCAATTCACATTAATTCATCACACTTTTACATTAAGAGAAATTTTGGTCCAAGCCTAAGAAAAATCGGAGACCATGTCGGCCTCTAGAGCTACCTCTCCGGCTACTCTGCCCTTTGGATCTCGAAGCCACCGGGATTGTCCTTTTTGTTCGAGTGCTTCACTTCTTCTTCGAGGCTCGCAGTTTCTTCTGCTCCTCTTGAAGCTCGACCCAAGTCAGAAGTCTTTCGGAGTTAGCCCCCGCAGGGTCTTCGGCCTGGTACTCCGAATTAGACCAATCCATATGTTCGGAGGATGAAGATGCCTTCTCTTTTTCCTCTTCCTTGATATAAGCTAAGACTTCTTGAAAAACCTCGAGGGTTACCTCCCCTTTATCCTCGCGAGGAACAGAGAAGCGAGAGTGGCGGTAAGGCCTTAATCTCTCGAGGCTTGCCCACTCCTTCCGGAGCCCTTTGTTAAAATCTAGAATTTCGAAGTCAGGTTCCGAAGGGCATGACAGAACCTAAAAGAACAAAACACCCAAACAAACTCTTCGTTTATAAAACTTTTCATTAATGCAAGGGGCTTTACAAGATTTCTTATACATAATTGTCCTATGAACTAGACCTGCGAGTCGGTTGGTGGAGCAGGAGGTCCCGGAGCTGGCGAGGCTGGAAGTGGTGGCCTTGTCTATGCTTGCTTCTGCCGACGGGCCTCATCGATCCAAGCTTTAGTTATAGCCTTGTGGTCTGTCTTCCAGGTTGACCGGAACACTTCCCAGGCCGAGGCTACATTCGGCGAAGGATGCAACAAGTCCTCGGAGGCAAAGCTTCCGGGTGTCGAACCCCCGACCGGAGCAATAGGAATCTGAAGGGCTTCGAGGTGGCGGAGAACTCCAATTCCGACGCACTGTCCGGAGATCTCTCCGTACCGGACACCAGAGCTCATCATCAGCGACGCCGCCACTTGGATCCTCTTCAGCTTCCGGTCGAGGGGCTCGCTGGCCGTAGTAGAAGAGGAAGGGCACATGGTACCAAAATATTCCAAGGTACCCTGAAGGGCATCCAAGGTACATTCAGCTACATTGGCATTCTTCTTCTCTGCTGTCTCCAGCCCCGCAGTGGTACCAGACACTTCGGCCATCTAGGACAGCATGGAGCTCTTCTGGGCCATCGCTCTCTTGAGAGAGCCCTAGAGCTCTACCAGCTGGGTGCTCGAAGTGGCCGCCACCTACCGGAGCTTCTCAACCTCCGCCCGGAGCACTAAGCACTCGGCTTCAGCTTCTTGGGCTGATGTCTGGAGTGCGTCGCTATCCTGCCTTGCAAGTCAGAGGGCTTCGTAGGCTTTGGACCTAGCCCTCCGTTTTTCGAGGACTTCTTCCTCCAACCGAAGTTCTCTCTCTTCGGAGCCCTTGAGCGTGGCTTGGACGGTGGTAACCTTCCATTTGAGTCGATTGGTTTCGACTTCATTGGAAGTCGCTGCCGCTCTAGCAAGGACAAATTGCTGCAAAAAGAACAAGTAAGTACAAGGTGGTTACATTTACTAATTGAAAATATCTGCAGTACTCTTTATACCTGAAGGGCAGCCCTTTCGAGGGCCATGTTGAGCCCCGGGGCCCTGGCTTCGCTCAGAACAGAGACCAAGTCGGAGTTAGCAATGTCCTGGCTTTTCTCCGCCAAAGGCTCCAGGAGCGCCCGGAGGCCCGTCCGGTTCTCCAAAAACGGAGCCAGCAGAGGAAGCCAAGACAAAGCTTGGCGATCATCTGCCATGGCCTCTTCCTCCGAGTTGCTAGCAGAAGGCTCGTTGAAAGAAGGTGTCATCGTTGGGCCGGGAGGGAGTCCGAGGCTGGACATGCTTTTGCCCCTCCCCAGCACGAAGGCAGGCGGCTCGACTCCGGCGGAGGCAGCTCTTCCTTCGACGGCTACCCCTTCGGCTAGAGCCACATCAGCAGGGATGCCCTCGGCCACCGGAGCCACGTCGGCGGAAATGGCCCCTGCCACCGGGGCCGGGACATCTAGTGGAGTCGAGGTGTCCATCGGAACCACAACCCTAGAAGAAGCTGGGGCTTCGTGTGCCGCCGAGGCTTCGTCGCCCTTTGATGTACCTGCGGTATCAAGGTATTTGGTGAACATTTACAAGTAAAAATTGTTGCAGGAATCGACCAAGGCAAAGGATTCAAAGTGTACCTTCGGAGGCACCGTGAGGTAAAATCGTCGGGTCCTCCAGGACTTCGTACATCTGGAGAATCTCGTCGAGGTCATCCCTTGAAGTCCTCTCTGGTGTGTTTGCCGCTGGAACCTCGACCTCCGCTGTGATCACCCCAGCTACGGGTGAATTGGGGGCGACTGTCTCCGGCTCCATGCTCAAGACAGCGAGCGTGGGAGTATGAGCTGTGTCCACCTCCGCAGCCTCCTAAGCAGGAGCTTTGGTTGGGACCCCTGCCGCATCTTCGTCGCCCTCAAAGAGGTAGTTCTCGAAGGTCTTCGCCAGTTGGGCGCTGGAGCCCTCGTTCCCGGAATCCTCCGAAGCTGAGCTCCGAACGTCCAAAGATGAAGTAGACGAAGCAGGGGTCAGTTGAGGAGGGATCTTCACCACCTTCTTGTTCTTAGTGGGGGTCTTGTCGGCCTTCTTCGGAGGCTTGACGCTGGCTTTCCTTTTCCGAGGGGCCGCTCCGGCCGGGTTAAAATCCGGTAGAGGAGGGGGCACCATCCTGAGAGCTCCCCACACTCTGTTGGAGCGCTCCCAGCTCCCCACAAGCTCCAACCTCTTCTGCCTTTCAGCCACCGTAGGGGCTCCGAGGACCCGTTCGGTGGCCCGAGCTATCTTCTTCGGAGCTAACGCTAGTGGAGCCGCTGAAAAAAGGGTAACACATTATAAGTATGTTATTTTCATCATCTAACATATTACTGCAGGAGTCGAAGTCTTACCTAGAGTTCAGAGCTCACCCTCCGAAGCTTGTTGAAACACTATCGGCCAGTTGGCCCCGAGGGTTGGGATCTGAAGAGCAATGAACTCTTCGGCAAGGTCGCGCATGCTCATGCAGCTGGCCACTAAAGTCAGTAGCCCTAGCCGCATTGAGAGCAGGCTAGGGTTCGGAGTAACCTCCGCCTCCTTCCGGAACGAAATCTCCTGAAGGGGCCCAGGGGCCCAGCGAGAGGAGAGTCCTCGCCGACTTCGGCGTAGAACCACCGAAGGATCTAGTTGGTATACCATCGGTCGTTGATGGCCTTCGCTGGAAAGTGTTGGGCGTGCTCCCTCCGCAACTGGAAGTTGATGCTGCCGAAGGCTGTTATCACCTTGGTGTTGTAGGACCGAAAGTAGCGACCAGAGGGGGGGTGAATGGGCGCCTTAAAAATTCTTTCGAATCAATGGCCTGTTCCCAATACCCAACGCACCTCAAAAGACTAAGCAGCAGAAAATAAACAGAAGGCCTAAGTCTAAAGGTATCTAACCTAGAAGCAACTGTTGTCAAACAGAGAACTATCAAAGAAGTGCAACTAGGTAGATAAACAAAGTATAACAGGCCTAAACTTCTCAATGAAAAGATCTAAGTATATGTAAGGTGAAATGAGAAGTTACTATCCAAATTTGTCTCCTGTTCGGAACTTGGTGAAGCCTGCTTCGCCTGTCGAGGTCTGCTTCGGAGAAGATTGTCGAAGACTGCTTCGCTGGTCGAAGCCTGCTTCGGAGGTTGGTGACGAAGCCTGCTTCGGAGGTCAGCTGCGAAGCATGTCGAAGATGCCGAAGGTGTTTTGGTCTAGCCTAGTATGAAGGGGCAGGGAGCAAAGTATGCTTCGAAGTATGTACTTCGAAGGCAAGGCTTCGGACACAGCTTCGAACAGAGTGCTTCGAACCTAAACCTTCGAACAGAGAACTTCGAATGCGACACACAGACGGACTACCTTCGAACAAAGAAGCGAAGCCTGTCACACGACAGAGACACCAAATTCGAAGCCTACACTCTATCTTCGAAAGGAGCAAGCTTCGAAAAGAGAAGTGAAGACTGACACGCCACAAAGAAATCAAAACGAAGCCTAGCAGAAAGACAAGCTTTGAAGCCAACTTCGAAACCTAACGAAGTGTGGACTTCGAACAGCTAGGGCCGGAGAACCTTCGCAACGTTGCTCGAAGTATGCGATGCTGTCCGTTCAGAAAATACTTTGAAGCTAGCAACACAGGACACAAAACAAGGTTCGAAGTTTGAACGAAGCCTCCGAAGGTGTTAGATCGAAGCCTGCCTCACGGAGCTGAGGGGCTTCGAACAGAGAGGGGGCTTCGCCAGAAAACAGCCAGAAAAGTTGCTAGAGCCTGTCAACTTCGATCAAAAAGCTGCGCAATAGAAGGTAAAAAGCTGACAGTGAGTACTGTAGCTACAGTGCAGCAGTACTACTTGCATCAGCAAGAACTAGTACTCTTCTCGTGAGGAACAGAAGCAAAACGAAGCCTTCACAACCAGGAAGAAAATCGTTGTGAGTGAACCGAAGATTTCAAAGCCAATAAATGAAATGCATCACACGAAACAGAAGGAATAGAATCATCTAACTGCAGGGAATAAAATAGATGAACAGCAACTCTTTTCTTGGAGGCGCACACATGAACAGGAAGGGAAAGAGAAAAATGCAAGAGACAAAAAGTGACCCAAAGGAGTAGTATTGGTTTCAGCCAAAAGGGTAGTCCAAACCCTAGGGATTGGGGTCCTATTTATAGGCTCCCAACACTAGGAACATTCCACCTGCCCCTTAGGGTTTTTACAGACGCAAGAATAAAGGAAAAGACTCTACTGCCCTTAGGAATTTTTACAGACACGACTGACTGACTGTGGGCCTAGAGATACAGATGACTTATCCGGAAGCTCAGCTTTCGTAGCGACTACGGCTTCTCTTCTAGACAGTCGGATACAAGATCGACGGTTGTCAGTTTTGCGCCGAAACTGACAAAGCCTCCACCAGCTTTGCACCAGGTACCTGGATTGGGCCGGCCCGACTCCGCAGCTCTCTTAGCCCGTCAATCGCTCACCGCCCGTGTACCTGAGTCAATCCTGGTCAACAGCCCAGTGGGTCTTCTACTGCTTCTGGCCCATGTACCCGGATTGGGCCAGCCCGACTTCGCAGCCTCCTCTGCCCGACAGTCGCTCGCTGCCCGTGTACCTGACTCACACGCGGCCCATGAAACAGCAGATCTCCTATCTTCTTCTGTCCTCTTTGACTATCGTTGACAATGACTCATCACTTCTAGAGCCATGAGGCCCACGCTATTCAGCATGGCTCCTCAATCTCCCCCTTGATGAGTGCATTGTCAACATTCCTCTTCTTCAGCTCTTCAGCACCTGCAAACAAATGTGGAAACACGAAAACAAAACACAAGAAAACAAAGAAGAAGAAAAAATAAGGTAAAAGTTTAACCCTAATGACCGAAAGCCAAACAAAAGCAAGAAGTGGTCATTATGGTTAACCAAAACGTAAAAGCTCAAAAATGAGTGCGATATCAGAACAACAAGGATATCAACAGAGTAAAAATTCCCCCTTAAACTCTGATCCCAAATTTTCTCCCCCTTGTTGACAAGTGAACTCATCAAGAACTCAATACAAACACAGACTCCCCCTGAAATGCAACTCCCCCTCAAAATATGCAGTGAATTCAACTGAAGTGCAGAAGGAGTGTAGAAAGCGTGCTTCTCAGATATGATTGACTGCAATTACAACATCTAACAGATACGGCAAAAGACATACTGTAACGATACATGGCATGATCAGTGCAACAAATGATATCTAAAGAAGGTCATTTGCACGCATTTTTCAGTTTTTGCAAACAAAAGCATCACCACATGTTCCAATAAACAAGCAAGGTAAAGCATGAGATGCAAAAGCTAACTGATATCTACCAAGATAAGCATTGTCCAAAAACAAAGTGCTTCAGCAAACTTGTTATCATT